>OW387027.1:24232476-25463857 GCA_936439885.1 Nowickia ferox | reverse complement strand
TGTTTCCGATGCTCTCTTAAGTTATGAAAGGCGCAAATACATACACAGACACACATATGTATGTACATATGTGTAAATCCACACATCTATACTATATCTATACTGGAAACGACTCCTAGATCCTCAAAATCTCGAAATATGACGAAAACTCGATTTCCTAATTGGGAAAGTAGGATCAGTAGAGGGAAATTAAAAAAAAATTGCGAGTCTAAGTAAGTTTCTATTTAATCATACTTTAAGCATTTAGAATCACATCACATTATATTATATCATTGGAAAGCTTGCTTGTAAAATTTTCTATGCAATATTTGCTTATTAAAAAACCTTTTGGCAGCGGTGGGATTCGAACCCACGCCTCCGAAGAGACTGGTGCCTTAAACCAGCGCCTTAGACCGCTCGGCCACGCTACCTGTCTCATAACGGTACAAATGTCACAAAATATACATTGGAGAATGCAATCTAAAAACATACGAAAGTAATTTCTAAATGCCAGAGCGACATGTAAGAACTAAAGAAAGTTTTACTTTAACATTTTTGCAGTCACTAAACTCTAACTCATACGAGTACAAATATTTTTAAACTGAAACCATTTTATGTATCTGTGGCAAAAAGGAAAAAAAGTGCTTAATTCGAAATGGCTTAACTTCAAAAGTACCCCTGGGCAAAATTTCAATTGTTTTTCACGGCTTCACGGCACAATGACTTGCTGCTTCTTTGTTTCGACTTAGAGTTTCATGTGAAATAAAGTACTCCTACAAAACCGCAAAATATAACTTAAGCACTTTTTCCTTGCTGCCACAAATATTATTAGAAGACTTTTATGAAAATATTTCATTGCAAATAAGCCTTAGCTGCAATGTAATAAGCAAAGCGAAAAAAACATCTGGCAGCGGTGGGATTCGAACCCACGCCTCCGAAGAGACTGGTGCCTTAAACCAGCGCCTTAGACCGCTCGGCCACGCTACCTTCTATTAAATGGTCAAATGATATATGATTTGAGTTTTGACTTTAATTTTAAAAACTCTCATTTAGTAATAGCGATTTAACTTGATATTTTAATTATAAATTATTGTTTTTTTACTCTATGCTTGGTTTCTATAATTTGTGAGAAATTTTTGTTCTTTTTCATTCTAAGTTAATTATAATTGAATGGAGATAAGCTTAGATAAGAAAATTAGGTTGTTTCTCTAATTATTCTGGCTGTCATAGAATGATTGTATATTTTTCAGAAGAAACGGCTCTTACTTTTGCTACAGAAGTCCCCCTCTGGTCTTAATATGCCTAGGAACTACATCTGGCAACGTAGTTTGTGTAAACGTTTAAAATAGCTTGCCATGGCATGCAAACTCTAAAGGCTTACAGAGCAATACGTCTTACTTCCTTACTGCTCAAGACCACGGAACGGAAAGTGGATAACATGATTAAAAGCAGGATGTTAGACGATGGTTTGAGGTTTAGACAACATACATGTGTCTAAGGAATATCAGTGGAAACGGCTCTTTACAAGATAGTTAAGTACATCGAAAAAGCTTTCAATAACAACTTGTATACGCTTGGCGTTTGTATTGACATTGAAAGCGCTTTCAGCAATGTGAGTACAGACACTCTTATCTAATCCTTAGTATAGTTTCAAGTTGACCAATCAATAATTGATGGGGTAAACTTCATGTGGGTACGAGGTTTTTAAACTGCGCGCGATGCCTCAAAGAGGAATAATTTCACCCCTTCTTTGGGTAACCACTATATGCAGCCTGCTAAAGGACCTGACTAATGAAGGTTATTAACCTCTCTGCTATGTACGATGTCTGATACTTCTAAGGAACAAGGACCTTAACCAACTTTGCAGGGAGGCAAAAAAAAACTCTCAACATTGCGTTAATCTGGGGTCGGCCAAGAGGACTGAATATTAACCCAGAAAAAACGGAAATAGGTATTTTTACCAAGAAGACAAGGATCATGTTGTATATTGATCCTAGTTTTCAGTGAAAGACCATCACCTTATCCGATATGATTAAATATTAAAGAGTGAGGCTTGGTCGAAAACTGGAGACATCACATATAGGAAAGAGTCAAAAAGGCTAACTCGTGCTGATCTCTCTGTAGAAGGCCCATTGAATCCAGATGAGGCTCATCCCTATTGCGACACACTTTATCTATAGGATCAGACCAATTCTAACATACGCATCGGTAGTATGGTGGAGGTCAACAGGTAGGAAATGCAACACTAAAATTTTGGAGAAGGTTCAATGAATGTGCTGCCTTGGTATAAGTGGTGCTATGAGAACTACATCCACCACGGCATTGGAGACCATTCTTTATGTCCAAACTACAGACATTCGTATTAGATATGAAGCAGTTCTGGCTACAAAATGTCTACAAATGATGGGGGAACGGAACGGACAAGACAACATACGACACCATTAGAACATATGGAAGTCAGTGAACGGATATGACTAGACTTTGGAAATGTCCGACCGGGTACGTGAGACTAGGGTTATAACTGAATGCGAGATATTAGTACCAGAAGGACACTCCTGGGTCAATCGAAACCTAGAAAAAAATACCCGTGGGATCGAAGCTGGGGGAAAGAACGGGCTTAGGTTTCTTCATAGAAGAACCGGAGACCGAGATTTACTTGTGCTTGCCTGACCGTAATATAGTCTTCCAAATGGTAGTTCGTGCAATCATGGAGGCTTTAAAATGGATTAGTATGAATATTAGGGCCAAAGATTACAATATATTTACGGACAGCAAGTTGGCAATTAGGGCAATCACAACCAAACGAGTAAACTCTAAGACCTTTAGAGATTACAATAATATGCTTATGCTTTGTGTGGGTGCCGGCCGACTGCGAAGTAATTGGAAATGACAGAACGTTACGGACAGTAACTCTTATTAATTCAAAGCTTTTCAAGCTAGAGAATATTTAGTTACCAAATTGGGCCCGAAGATGGCCCACAGGACACGATGTAATAGTGATACTATGGGTAATCTAACCAAAGTTCTATGGGGCGACCCGGACAAATTCAAAGCAAGGGGGTTTTTGCAACTAAACAAGCCCGAGCTGGGAAAATTTACTGGCATCTTAACGGGGCACTCTAATATACGTGCGCATTTGTGTCCGAATTGGAGCCACGAATGACAATGAATGCAGGGCAGGCATGGAGGACATCGAGACAATGGAGCATTTCATTTGTCATTCTCCACCTTTCGCCCGGTCGAGATACCGTTATTTTGGGGATGACACCTTAGCGGACATTACCCACTTTAAAGGTATTGATTGGAAAAGTTGAAGGGACTATGGGAACGATACTGAGCTCCTATAAAGCTGGGTTTCATTTGTTAATTTATATGAGAATGCACAAGAGGGTTATACTGGCTATGTGTATGTCCCGTACATGAGCGTAATGACTCCTCTTTTCAACCTTACCTAAACTGACCTGGTTGGTTTACGTGGCTGCCTGCTACACGCAGGCATTCAAGTAGAATCTAGATGATTCCTTTTTGAAATAAACTGAACTAGTTCGCAAACTTTGTTATTTAATAAGTAATGGAGTAATTTTTTTTTCAATTTTCTCCAAAATACTTTAACGTCATTTTTCATTATTGCTTCTTTTAGCTTCGAATGGTTTGAAATTGAGCGTTTTAGCATTCTCTGTTAATTTTTTTTTTCATAAAATTTCAATGGATCCTAGGCCTGGGGGCTGCAAAGGGTATGGCAAAAGCAATTTGTGGGTAAAACAAGTTAATTGAATCTTGTAGACTTCTCAAAATATTATTTAAAATATAACTTGTTGCAAGGTCCTGAGAGTATAACGACAGATGATATTCCTAGATATGCGAGGATATAAAAAATAATTAATATCGTTACATACACAAGTATGAGAATGAATGGATATGAAATTGTATAAATATACAAAATGTTCGATATGTGCAACAGTATTTAAAACTTTCTTTCGAGAATTTTGACAACGTTGCAAGGTAGCGTGGCCGAGCGGTCTAAGGCGCTGGTTTTAGGCACCAGTCTCTTCGGAGTCGTGGGTTCGAATCCCACCGCTGCCATGGGACTTTTTATTTTACTTTATCACTTACATACATGTAAGACTAAATTCACTGCCAAGAATTTATTTGATAACAAAATAAAAAAAAGATGCTTGTTAAAAATCATAAAATGTTTTTTTTTAACTTGCGATGGCATTGCAATAAAAATAGATTCTGTTATCTGAATTGTTTCAAAGATATGCTTAGTGCTTGATACTTTTGGTAAGATATTAGGAAAATAGTTGAGATAAAAAGATTTTGCATTTCGAAATAAAACTATTAAAATAAACTAAAGTCATGCATCTATATAAATATTTTTTAAATGCCAACCATGAACAAAGGTTTCCATATTCACTTCAATGTGACTGAGAAACCTCGAATTTGAATAAAAGTTGTCAAGTGCAATACAAACTTTATCTAGATTTTTCAATGGCAATAGTTTTTGCTCTGTGGCGCACATTTTTTTTCTTCTAACATTGACACAAAAAGAAATAAATTAATATAAAAAAAAATGCAGGAAATTATCAACTCTCTTTAGGTACATACTGGTATGTGTTTCAATAATTGACACATGTCAGCACATTTGTTATATGTATGTATGGAATGATAAGATAATTAAGATAACATTTCAAAGATGCCGAAAATATCTTATAAAAGTTGGCTCAGTATACCAATTGAATTTATAGTAGTTAAAAAATACTCACGAAATGTCAATTTTACATAAAATTATTATATTTACTATTGTAATTTATGATATAGAGGCAGCTTTTCGCACGCCTTTGGATTTGGTATTAAAACAGGCGGAACCTTGCACACAAGAGCAATGCCAGCCACCTAATTGCCGCTGCTCAGGGCTGGCACTGCCGAAAGAGGAGTTTAGGGGACGTGAAAAGGAAATACCACAGGTAGGCTAAGAAAGGAAAGAGATAAATACTCCTTAAATAAGACAGTGTAAGTATAGGTGTATGTGAATAAAGTTGCTTTGATTCAATAACGAAATTCGTTAGTTTAATTACCACTGTGTTCAAATGAATTAAATATCTCGTGAAGTGAGGTTGTCTGACTGCTTGTGAATTATGGGAGACAGTCAAATTGATGCAAAATTTTTTCTTAAGTGTGCTGACTGTTGAGTAAAATGGAAAACCTGCACCCTGTTAGATAGATGTTTGAGATGTCAGGAGTATGAAAGAACTAAAGTAATCATAGAAATTGTTGCAGATATGCATATAATTTTGCTTTGGCTGTCACAAAGAAAGCGAAATAGTATTACGGAAAACAGCAAGTTTCTACTATTGAACAAGGAAGGAAACTTGATGGACTGCAACCTGCTCAACCAAACGCTGAGTATATCGAACATGGTGAGAGTATATCAAATTCTGCAAGCCCCCATGTGGATCTGTGCCGCCATTACATTTGAAGGTTTAAAAATTATTAAACATGCAGGATGTTTCAAGGACACTGAACTATAGAAGCATAATTTATTGCATGAGTAAAACTGCTAATAAAGTTCTCATATTGCTGGAAACCATTACTCGTAATGGTTATAAGTTAATCCAGCAGGCTGCTGGTAAGGAAGGATGAAATTTGGAGTCCAGCTCACTTGGGCCCAATACAATGATCCCTTTGTGCTACCTGTGAGTTGAAGAAACGATAGTGAGGGAGGTTGATACAGAAGGGATAGTAATGGAGAAGACAGGTGTTAAGGGAAAGGTGTAGAGGAAAGCTTCATTCTTTTTTTTACAACTCTGCTGTTTTGCACGTTTTTAATAATGTTGTGTTGCAGCGCCTCTAGTGTCAATCAGGCGTATTAAATTTTGAAACTGTGCTTAGTATTCATTTTATTGGTTATTGGTTAACTATTTTATTGATTATTATTATGGGCATAGATCTGGAATTCAGTATACAATCAATTCACTGGCAGCATTGTTTGCAAGTGTTAAGCCCAATGAAAAGCGGGAAACAAAGAGCAGAATTATAATGTACTATTCAGCAATTATTTGCTTAGAAATAATGTCGTCCAAATGTAAATCCTCTCGTTGGTTGCACTGATCTACAATTTCTTATTTCTTCTGCAGGTAGACTCAGTGATGCCGTATAAGTGGCAAGTAAGTCATTGCTATACCGACCAAGAAGAAAACTTCGCTAAACATCCCATATTTTTCTGCGACAAATAGAGGGGCGACTACTTGATCGATGTTGCATGAAAAAATTGCTCGAATTTAATTTAAAAAAAAAGCATGTCAATTATAAAAATTGCTTATTCTTTTTGAAGTTATTCAACATTTGCACACCGACATTAAAGATCATGCACTCACTCACATATTTTTCCAAGGACACTGGTCTTCCTAAAATTATTTTAAATATTTTTCCTTAAATTCTACAAGTTTTTTAAAAATGTTCTAAAGTAAATCAGCTAGCAACAAAATTATTTAACAAATAACACAAATTAAAAATTTTAAGAACCCTGTAGACCAAACTGCTGGACCGATTTTCTACAAGTATAAGCGAGACGATATTAGAACAACTTTCAAAAAAAAAAAAAAAAAAAACGAATTAAAATCGGTCTATCCGTTTGAGGGTTAGGGCGTCAAAGACACACATATTCACCAGAACACATCTCAAAAAGATGTGATATCTTCTAAAAGGCTGGAACGATTTTCTGCAAAAACACTCGATCAAGTCATATTTTAAACAGAAAAAACTAAATTACAATCGGTCCTGCCATTTGGTCTGCACTTGGAGTCGTGCATACAAATAAATGCACAGATACACACACACACACTACAAACTTATAACACGCCTTTTTTTGGTCGGGGTTTAAAAAAATTAACTTCATTAATTTCATTCCCCTTTCAGTTCATTACCGTGACCTTTGACGATGCCGTCACTGCCCTCAATTATGAACAGTATCAGGAAATATTCGCCAACCTCCTAAATCCCGATCATTGTGAGGCCAAAGCTACGTTTTATGTTTCCCATGAATATACCGACTATTCCAAATTAAATGCTCTCTATAGCGACGGTCACGAAGTGGCTTTACATTCCATTACTCACGGTGCTGGCACGGATTACTGGCGCCAGGCTGATGTTGATCTCCTTATGCGTGAATTTGGCAATCAAATTGATATATTGGAAAAGTTCGCCAAGATCAATCGCAAACACATACGCGGCATGCGTTTGCCATTTTTGCAATTGTCTGGCAATAATTCTTTTATAGCGGCCAAACGTTTGGGTCTATTGTATGACAGCTCTTGGCCCACCCAACAGTTTCGCCAGCCAGCCATGTGGCCCTATACCCTGGACTATTTGTCCGTGCAGGATTGTCAGATACGTCCGTGTCCAACGGCATCTGTGGCCGGTTTGTGGATTAGTCCCATGGTAACTTGGTTGGACAAGCAGGGCTATAGCTGTTCGATGTTGGATGGTTGCATCTATTTACCCGAAGATCAGGTGGACAGTTTGTTTGAGTGGATGAAGGAGAATTTCCATCGTCACTATGATAATAATAGGGCGCCGTTTGGCATGTATTTGCATGCTGCCTGGTTTGGCAGGAGTCCTAATTACATAAAGGCTTTCAGAAAGTAAGTTTTGTGAGCTTGATAATCGGAATTTTGAGCGGTAAAGTACATAGAGCCAGCAACGTTTTGAAAACGTGAACTTTAAGAAGGCAGTTTTGTGTACTGCGGTCAGCGTAGCGGCCATTTGACTTCCGGAATATATTGGAATCCATTGTTCGAAAATCTCAAATAAACGCAACCATAATTGCAGAGCAGATGTTCTAATCGCAGGCTGAAAGAGGCAGAGATTGCATTTAAAGCCCACCTGCATAAAATCCTCCCTCTAGAAAATTGTAAGTCGTTAAATCAAGAATTTTAGATCTATTGGCTTTTTTATATAGGCCTTAATCTCTCTCTCTCTCTCTTTCAGTCAGCATACAAGTTGTCTGACTATCGTATGCTAGCATCTCAAGCTTGCTGACCTGCAGGCTGTCCGAAATCACAAGAGAGAGGATGTATAAAAAATTAGCCTTCCTTATATTCCCTCTCCTCTATTTCTCTCACTACCTCTCTCTCTCTCTCTGCCTCTCTTTTAAGGCTCAGTTAGCCGGCTGTAATGTAATGTAACTGCAACGGTAGAAAACAGCTGATCGATATTGTTATGTGAAAAGTAATGAAAATGGTTATAGAGATGTAATGTAACGTAACCTATTTTTCACATAAAAATATCGATCAGCTGTTTCCTACATTACAGTTACATTGCATTACAGTCTGCTAACTGAGCCTTTAGTCTGCATAAAATTTATCTGGCTTGCCGTAGGTTTTATTTGTGGCTACTGTTGGGTGATTGCCACACGCCACCACTGTCTCACGACTGCTGCTGCCAGCCTGCAAGAGAAGGTATATATAAAAAAAATCAGCCCTCTTTATATATCTTATCTTGTTCTCTCTCTCTCTCACACTCTATTTGAGTTAGCATGCACGTTATCTGGCTTTTAGTAGCATTTAGTTATGGTCAGCGTTGGAAGCCTGATGACTTGCAGGTTTGCCCAAAGATCGGGAGGAAGAATCTACCAAAAAAGCAGCCTTCTTAATATTATCTCTCTCTCTTTCTCTCTAAAACGTCGCTGGCTCCTAGACTATAAGACCCTTAAACAATTTATTTATTATTATATTTTTCCTTATGCTTTGTTGAAGATTTTTAGAGTATGCGAACAGTTTGCCAGATGTTTACATCACCACACCCACTGCTGTTATACAATATATGAAACATCCCGCTTTGGGTAAACCTTTTAAGGGCTGCTTTAAAAAACCTCAAACTTCTTGCCGTCCAGTGTCCTGTCGACTGCAAAAACACACTACTGGCGAGCTGCGTTATATGACCGTTTGTGATCGTTGCCCCGCAGTATATCCCTGGTTGGATAATCCCTTGGGGGAAAATCTTAAGTAGTTGAAAGAAATTTTTAATAAAAATTCTATCAAAGCATGAAACAACGACTTGGGTTTCTTTTATTGATTATCTCAATCAATTTCTAATTCAATATTTGTGCAGTTTGGCCTGCACCAGTAAGAAAATAGATTTTATTTTGTACTTTATTAGCATAAAAATTTATTCATTCATTCATTTATACAATTTTCTATTGATTCGGTTTGAACTCCTTTTTTTTATTTTAAATCTGCGCTAGTTGGCAAAACGCAAATTGGTTTGCTGCCATTCTGGTTCGTGTACTTGTCTTTATATATTTAATTTTCTTTATTTGTTCTAGTGCACTTTGTTGTACTTCAATAGTTCTAGTTGCTTTTCATAAATTTTAGTTTGTTCTTGTACTTAAATTTCCTTATTTGTTTGTTTGCTTTTGCCTGATTTGGTTTTGTGTGTCTTAAATATAAAATAGAAAATTTCCTACAATTTTCTCTAATACTTCCACACGAACTCTCTTTTTAACTTGAAACTCTTGGAAAAAACAAAAGCTGATGACTGTGGTGTGGAAGCGTGGGGAAGGGCCAAAGCATGAAAAGTGGAAAAGTTTAAAACAATTTTCAAATTATGACGCAAGTGGCGGCAAAGTTATGGAAAACTTGAAAAAAAAAGAAATACAAATTTTTTGGGGTTTGATTGTTTGTTTGTTTTACCACATACTTAAAAAAAATTTTGTGGCACTTGAAATTTTGTTTAAGCAAGTCAGAAAGAAAGAATTGGTGTATGCAAAACTTCACTTCAATAAGGGGCTCAACAGAAATCAACTTATGACAGAGATAGAAGATTGCGGGAAGCAGGAAATAAACTAATAAGTGGTCAGCAAATATTAAAGTAAAAAATAAGAAGAGGATGGATGAGAAAATAAATAAATAAATTCTGAAGCACAACCCTTATATTGTTGTATTATTAAAATTATTGTAATGTAAGTTGAAAATTTATCGCAATGTGGAACCATAATATGATCAGAAAGAAGTCTACATATTACGTTTTGTCATAAGGCTTAGTAGGAGCTAAATGATGATTGTTTTTTATAAAATTTCCCACGGTTGTAGAGGAATTGCAGTTGAATTTAAATTATTTTAAGGTGTTTGCTTCACAAGGACCCATAATAGTTTACCTTGTGTGTATAAATAATTAAATCGGTTTTGATCTCATATTGAGTTGGTGTAATAATAGTAATTGTCGCAAATGTTGCCAACTGTTAAGGTCAATAAAAATTTGACGTTTGAAGGAACTCGCAGCAACGATATGCTTACCTCTCATGTATGTATTTTTTTTTATTTTAAAAATTAAATTTCAGCTGCAGCCAAGATCAGAATGCAGCGTAAATTGCTAACTATTTGTGAAATGAAGCAGCTAAGCTTCCGTCCAAATTTCGTTAAATTCGGTGCAAGGATACGTCTGCTTGCCATATATCCTTTATTTAAGAATTAAATTTTCATTATAAAAATGCAATAAAAATTAATTATTATATCTAAAAGCTATGCGATTAAGACTTCTGGCAAATTTTAATGCAATTATTAGAAACACAAGCCCACTTTTCTTAAATCCTTAAATTAAAAAAAAAAAATAAAATCAGTTAAAATTATCAACAGAATGCAGCTAAAACGTACAACTATTTCTAGAATGGCATGCTTAAGCTCTTCAATAAATTTCAGTTTATACGATACCAGGATACATCTACCTTGCATATATCCTTTATTTGAAAAAATTATTTTTGCCAAAAGAATGCAATGAAAGTCTATAAATATTAAAAAGAACTACACAAATAAAATCCCTTACAGTTATTATAGCGATAGATGTCAACACACGCCTACCTCCTTTATGTCCTTAATGCTCAAAAGTGAATTTCTGCTAAAGTTTTTACCATTATATTTCCAGTATAACATATTAAAGCTGGTTGGCGAATTTAAGTCTAATCGGTGCAAGGATAAGCTTACCTCTCATATATCCTTTATTTTAAAATTTGAATTTTTAGCTACAATTATGACTAGAAAGCACCAAAAATAGGTAGTTAAGCTCTCCGATTGTTTTGCACTATTAGACCTGTTCTGAAGATCACATTTTGTGAAATAAATTTAAAATTTGAAAATGCCTTCTTCACTCAAAACTTTTTAAGTTTTTGTGATATGTTTTCGAAAAGTTGAATCACACAAAATCGTGTAATTTGCAGAACAGCAGAAAACATAATTGTAATCTTAAAAACAGGCCTGTACAATCGTGTGTCCTTGATTACAAAAATTTAATTTAGTAAAAAAAAATTTAATTTAGTTGTAACAACTTGCAATATTATATACCAAGACTGATAAATTTTATTGTAAGCGTTTCAATTATATGTCCTCATTCCCCATATCCTTATAACTAAAAACTTCATAGTAGCTACAACTTTAACCAGAGTTAAGGGTAAAATAGTACACATTTCTAATAATAAATACAGAAGCCTTTTAGTAAATTTTATAGTCTACATTCCATTTCTCCTTTATAACAGATATACAGTTTTATGATCAGAGTTCACTGACAATCAGTAATTACATATATATATACCTTCTCTATATATCCTTTATTTTTAAATTATTATTATGTCTGAACTGCAACAGCCAGTTCCTCTATGCAATTTTGCGACAATTCAGTTCTTCATTGTATCCTGGATTTTAAAAATAAAATTTTGCTGCAATTGCAATCAGAGTGCAGCGAAATTTATTATTTACTTTTCAATTTCTGCAGCTAAGCTGTTCAATAAATTTCACTGCAATCGGTTCATGAATATATATATTCATCTGGCATATATGCTTTGTCTTAAAATTTAAGTTGTTGCTTGTAACAACTTTTAAAATTAAACTGGCAAACGGTACACAAAATTTGGAATCAATCGGTGCAAGGACATGTCTGCCTCCCATATATCCTTTATTTTAAAAAACTAAATTGTGGGTGTAATTTCAACCAGAATGCAGCTAAAGTGTCTTACTATTTTTAAAACAATATTACTACACTTTCTACTTAATTTGCAGATACAATTTCTGCAAGGACATGCCTATGTTTCATATATCCTTAATTTAAAAAAATATTTATATGAGCTCAAACAGAATACATATACTTTATGGATGGCATATGTATATTATGGAAATTATATACCCTTTAGCATTTTTTGGTGAAGTATATAAAAATTAGAAAAGAATGCGGAACTCTGCGAAAAAGTAAAAACGTTGGCTGAAGGAAAAAGTTAAATGGTTGAAGAGAAAAGGCGGATTGACCGCCGCAGAACAAAGAGTTAAAGTCGGCAGAAGACAGCAGAAATGCGAAATGGAAGCACCCGATTGCACAACGTTGAAAAAATTTTTGTAATTTAGCAAGGAGCATTCCAGCTATTACTGCCTATTCTGAAAAATACTGTGTTTGTTATTCCTGAAATACGTTGAATACCTCTGCTAGTTTGAAATTTTTTTTCCAAAGCTTGTTTATTTATAACTTCGTGAAAAGAGCAACAGAAACAATGTAAATATCATGATGGGAAAAACTATCATATGCGCAATGTCACGTGCGACTCTAATTATAATTGAATTTAAAAAAAAAGTATAAATAACATTTTTGCAAAATCAAAACCAGAAAAGGAACATCAATGCATAATCATTAATTATAAGTTATCATATTTAAATATTGCTTCAGGTTTAACTAAGTCCTAATTTACACTATGCAAGTCTTATTGCTAAGCTGATTAGTTTGTTAGGAAAGAGGGACGAGGGGAAAAGAAACGTTACTGTTCCCCTCATCTCTCTCTCCGTCAAACTAATCAGCTTAGCAATAAGACTTGCATAGTGTAAATATGGACTAAAATCAGTAAGAACTACTACTGTTTTGGTCACATGCGAATGCTTTATTTCTTTGCAAACTATTTTGAAAGCGTAAAGTTTGCTTCAAATCTAACTTAAAACAAATTTTTGGCCTAAATGAGAATTATAAGTTACATTCAGGGAAAAGCTGCAACTTAAAAATAAGAATGCGTCACATTAATTCAATCATTTTCAATATAATAAAAAATAGTATTAAAATAATTTAAAAATAAATAAAATTAATAAATAAATACTGTAAATTAATATTTTTCCATATTGAAATAAGAAATTTTAACATGACTGGACTTTCGTTAATGTTTCTTATTAATTCAATATGGTTTTTATTGATTTTAAGCTGTTTTTTATCTGGGTGTACGCTTATTTTCAAAATAAAAATTAGTTTTGTTTTGACTTTTTTCACTTTCAATTTGTATGACGGTCACGGACCTGCAAAGTTTTAAAAAAACCCCCGCAGCTATGCAGTTGTGTTCTAGAGCCACCATCTATCTGAACGAAACAAAAGCATCACTGACTGTGTTCTATACTTCTTGAGATTGCTGATTATTTGACTGCAATCTGATACTCTGATCTGTTTCACTACAACGGGTGAAGGTTTTTATTACTATGCTCGTCGGAATAGTTTTTATTGGTAGTTCTAACATTTTAATACATAAAAATAAATAAATTTCTTGCGGTAAGACTTGATAAGATTGAGCTTTCTTTTCGAATTGATGACCATTAAATATTGAACAAACAAATCATTAGTAAACCTTTCCATAAATCAAGTGATCAAATCTAATATATAAAAATAAGTCGGGGTTTCCTTCCTGACGCTATAACTCCATAACGCACTAACCGATTTTCACGGGTTTGCATTCGTTGGAAAGGTATCGGGCTCTTTGAGGTTTGTAGCAAAGAAAATTCAGGGAAAATTTCAAGAGAAAGGCAGGAAAACAGGGAAAATCATTTTTCACATACAGCGCCATCTCTGATAGATAGCATGTACTATCACGACGCAAGTACGTGGTGTGTGAGTATACTTCACGAAAATAAGTACGTTGCATTTTGTTTCATTTTAAGTAGGTGGCGCCGGTTCGTGATACATTGTTTGACAGTTTGTAATACAAAAATTCAAGTATGTTGCATATTTTAAGGCGCTAGATTATATATCTTCTATATATATAAAATCGCAGTGTGTGTTTGTTATTAACGCATGATTTGTGGAACTATAAGACCTGTGAAGCTGAAATTTTCAACACAGATTCGGGTCAATACCGGGTAGGTTTTCGTTTTGTTTTTTAACCAACAAGTGATTTCTTTATGGAGTAATTTGTAGTTAAAAAAAATTTATTGAGGGTAAGACAACGTTTGCCGGGCTCATCTAGTTTTATATAAGAAACCTTAGGCCACAATTGAATTATTTCGGTATACGTATTCCATGAATTTAAATATGAAACTTAAATTATTCAATAGGCCGGGTGCTATGCCAAACATTAAGCTGCAGCTTAAACGTGTTAAATGTGTATGTTCAAAGAAAAAAAAAAAGAAAGTAAAAAAGTTCGAACAAAACAATTTTTATAACATTTCTGAAGATTTTTAATGTTCAAGTAAGTTCTAGTTCTAAATTTTCTTCTTTCACTTATTATTTTATTTTATTTTTTGTTTTACTTCGCTTACTGCAAATGCCAGCATGCATTTTCATGTGCGTTCCTAAGCTTGTCTTTCCCTCTTCTTCTCTCCTTCTCCTTTTGTTTTAAGTAATTTTGTATGTTTGTACATTAACAGAAATTTAGAGTACGTAAATGTGCATGTACATATGTATGTATGTATGTATATGTGAGTGTGTGTGTTTCCTATAAATGCATTACTGTCAACAGTTGTACGTTGTACTTGTACAGGCACTGCCAGCACATTTACAACTAGTTCGTCTTTTCATGTCAATTACAGCAACACAAAAATAATACGACTCCACTCGTAACAACAGAGAGTTTGGATAAATGAGCAAAAACAAGCAAAAAAGGAGGAAGCAGGAACAATAAAACAACAACAACAATAAAACGTTTAAGACCCATTTGAGGTTGATGTATGTTTGATTGTTTTTTTTTTTTTTTTTTTTTTGCAACTGCACTCTCTAACCCGTCTTAACAACTGACAACGAGCGTATGTGGTGTTAATGTGTGTCGACGAGTGTTCGTTTGTAATTTAAAACGCCTTTCCCTACATTTCACTAGTCACGTAGTGGGGCGTATACTAAATTCTCGTCGCTCATTCGCCGAATGATTTGTTGAGTTTTTCGTATTTTTATCGTTTGTCTTCTTGTTGTTTACACGTTTGTCGTTTCTACATGCATTTCGTTTTCGTTGTGTTTTGCTGGTCTTTTTCTTGTTTTTTTTGGTTCCATACATTTTAGGCTCTTTCTCTTTAGGGGTTGCATACACATGAACTCGTACATTTGCGTTTTTGGTTCATGCGTTTGTGTGTGAAAATGCGCTAGTATTTGCTTTTAGTTGTAACCGGAAATGCGCTTTATCTTGTGTGCGGCCAAAGCAAATATACATAAGTAATACGTGTTTGGTTAGAAGCTGCATGCAACTTGCAGCATGTTGAGTGCATACAACTTGTAGCGTTATAAGAAATTACATAACGATTTATTTATAACGCCCTTAAAATATGCTGTGGTTTTGTTAAAGTTGTCATAATCAAACTTTAATAAAATATTATTGGGTGGTTTTTTTTTAAATAACGGCATGTGTCATAAAAATAAGTTTTTCTTGATAATTCAAACAACTTTCTAATCAAATGGGACTATGGCTATTTTTTAGAAACATTCACGCATGTTTATTTTTTTTTTTTTTTTTTATTTTTTTTTATTTTTTTTTATGCATACATATATTTATTTATTGTATCTTCAAAAATGAACTAACAATAAGTATTCAAATCTTAAATCTAAATATAATTATTAGGCCCGACCAGTGTCGGACATAAACTTAGTGATAGTAATTCATAATACATAAGAGTTGTGCAAAGCAAAAAATAAAAATAAAAAAATGATTTCAAACAGTTTCATCTGGTGTGGTAAGTATTAGAGCCCTTGTGTCCCTCTTTTTTAAGCGGATGTGTCCGGTAAAGTTCAAGATATTTCGAGCAAGCGGATTAGGGTGTGACTCGAGTTTAGTTAAATATTTGCCTGAGTATTTTGCAATTTCTTCAGTCACTTGTGGCATATTTAGATCACGATGTAAATTTGAGTTTCTTATGTACCATGGAGCCGATGTTATTAACCGTAAAATTTTGTTTTGTCTTCGTTGGATTTTCTCTACATTTGAAGCTGAAGCAGTGCCCCATAGCTGAATTCCGTAGCACCATATAGGTTTCAAAAGCGACTTGTATATCAAAAGTTTGCAATCTAGACTCAGGGTTGAATTTCTACCAATCAGCCAATGTAACTGAGTTAATTTTAGTTTCATTTGTGTTAGCTTAGAGTCAATATGGTGTTTCCATGTTATCCGTCGGTCAAGGTGTATACCAAGGTATTTTACATGTGAATGTTGAGGAACAACTTGATTATTGATTCGAATGGGTGAACAGGTATCTTTTCGCAGAGTAAATGTTACCTGAACACACTTTTGTTCGTTTACCTTAATTCTCCATAAGTTTAACATTAATTCCAGCTGTGTAATATGTTCTTGTAGGTATCGGGAAGCCTCGTGAGGGTTTTCGTGCATACTAAGGCAGGCTGTATCATCAGCAAATGTAGATGTATGGATATTGCTGCTCAAAGGCATATCACAAGTATAAATCAAATACAAGACTGGGCCCAGTATGCTCCCCTGTGGCACACCGGATGAGATTGATTCGGACGCACTCATGAAGTCTCCTTCCACAACAGTGAACTTTCGAGCAAGAATATAACTTTGCAGAAGATTAACAATGTTTATTGGTAGATATGTCTTCAATTTTAAAATTAGGCCTCTATGCCACACTTTATCAAATGCTTGAGAAACATCAATAAAGAGGGCAGAACAATACTTCTTTTCTTCGAGTGTTCTTCTTATAAATTGAACCAATCTATGCGTTTGTTCAATGGTGCTATGCTGACTTCTAAAACCAAATTGATGATCCGGTATGCACGCATTATCAGTTAGAATTGGGGACAATTTGATCATGAGTAACTTTTCGAAGAGCTTTGACATTGTTGGCAGTAAACTTATTGGCCTGTATGACTCAGCCTTGGTAAGATCTTTGCCCGGCTTTGGAATCATTTTGACCTTGGCAAGCTTCCAGCTGTGTGGATAATACTCCAGTCTTAAAATGGCATTAAAAATGAATAGCAGAATTCTAATTGCAATACGAGGCAACTTCATCAGCATCTTATTACTAATTTCATCAATACCCGGAGCTTTTTTTGGGTTGAGTTCAGCAATTAGTTTTTGTACATCACGCATCTTAAACTTTAAGGGACGAGGGGGTAGAGCAACTACACATGGCAAATCAGCAACACCCATACATGTGTTTGGGGTAAATACGGTTTTTAAATGCTCAGCAAATATGTTACCTTTTTCAGTATCGTTTCTTGCCCAACCTCCGGTAGAAGTGCGCAGGGGTGGTTTAAACTCAACGGGTGTTTTAAGCTTCCTCGCAGCGCGCCACAAAGAATAATTAGATGCTGGTGTAACATCAAGACCTTCCAGATAATTTTTAAGAGATGCAGTTTTTTCAGATGCAAGCAACTCTTGGAGTCGTTTAGTGCACTCTTTAAACCTGATTTTATGTTGGGGTGATCTGTGTTGCTGCCATTCCCTTCTAGCTCTTCTTTTTTCACTTACGAGACGTTCAATATCCGTAGAATAAATTCTATTAAACCCAGTCTGCGGGTGGAAGGTAGTAGCATGTTCAGCAGCCTGTTTAATATTTCCGTTAAGATTCGCAATGTTAGATTCAATATCATCGGATGTACTTAGCGTTATGTTTTCTGTGCAATGACTACTAAGATATTTTTTGAATCTCAGCCAATTAACACGATTGACCATCTTCACATATGGATGAGGTAAATCACTTCTTAGTGGATTACAGATTGTAACGATAGTGGGAGAGTGATCGGAGGAGAGATCTAGAGAAGCTTCAACATGAACTAAATCTCTAGAAATATTTTTCATGACGCCAAAATCTATAACATCCGGAATTTTTTGTATGTCAGTAGGCCAGTAAGTGGGCTGCCCACTCGAAATGACGTCCAAACCCATTTTTGAAATTGTGGTGAACAACGCTCTACCTCTAGGTGTAATAAGACGCGAACCCCAAAACGTATGCTTTGCATTGTAGTCGCCAGCTGCTACAAAACAAGGTCCAAGAGATTTGAAGAAATCCTCGTATTGATCCTCAGTGATTGAAAATCTGGGAGGGGAGTAAATTGATGATATAACGAAATTTGTACAAAAATTTTCGACGCAAATATTTGTTGCTTGTAGATTTTCTTCACAAACGTTGTCAAGAATATAGTGCTTGAGTCTTGACTTTATTAGAATTGCCGATCCACCGCATGCTCTTCCTCTAGGGTCTTTTGTATCATATAAGTTGTAGCCATTGATTTTGAAAAGGCTTCTCGAAGTCAAATGAGTCTCAGAGACCAACATTATATCAATATCTTTTTCCGTAAGGAAGTGCTCGAGCTCATTTTTGTGTTGGCGAATGCCGTTTGCGTTCCAGAAACATATTTTTAACGTGTTCATGGCTTGTTAATTAATGCTTGAAGCAGAGTATTCTGCATTCGAAGCATTTCTTGCATCATATTAGTCATATTTGTTGTGAAATTGTTTATAGTTTGCACCAGATTATCAATAGTGGCTTCAAGGCGACTGAAATTAAAACTTGTGTTCGCATTTGTTGAATTACTTGGTGGGGACACTTTCTGCGTGGGAATAGAATTTATTTTAACAGCATCGGCATACGATACACGTGAAGTACTAGGTTGGCTCATTGGAGGAAAAGTGTCACGCATGTTTATAAAAGTAAAATTTGACTCTTTACCATTTTATTTAGATATTTTATTTTTATTCCAAACTTATATGAAAAACTGAAATGAAGAACAATTTTTAGCTGGCTCCCAAGGAAGGATTGGCTATATTTTTATAATCTTTAATCAGGAATAATAATGCAATATTTTTTATTCATTAATGTGATTTTCTGAAGAAGAAGAAGAAAAATTAAACTAGACTTTTTAGCTGGGGGAGATGCTCATTTTTCTGTGCAGCCATGCACTTCATCAGAAAATAAATAGTGAGACTTACAAATGTATTTACCAAAGGTAAATCAATAATTGTATACACCATAATTATTTCTCATATTTAATTTCATTAAACATTCCCGTTCACACAATCACAATCTTTGCCCAAGTAGACATACATATGTATGTGCTGATGACTTGCGTGGCTGCCCAGAAAAATGCGCATTGCCCCCAACTAAAAAGTCTAGTTTAATTTTTCTTCTCTTCTTTAGAAACTCACATTAATTAATAAAAATATTTCATTCAACAAGAATTGAAATTACTGAACTTAAGCCTGACTAAGAATTATTTCTGATTAAAATTCACTATAGTTCAACTATAAATTTAAAATTTGTCTCACAAAAAATATTTTATTCAATAAGAATTTAAAATACTGAACTTAAGCCAGATTAAGAATTTATTCTTGATTAAAATTCACTTTAGTTCAATTAAATTCAATATGTGTCAAGTAGTTTTTATTTTATTTTTATTCGTTTTGTATTTCTTTCTTTCTTTTAAATGTCCCATACACAAGATTTAAGTCTTATATTGCGGTATGGAATTAAGCATATGCATATATGGACATTTCCACGGCGAAGTCCACTTTTTTGTCGCGTGCGACAGCAAACAATTAAGCTTGTATTTTGGAACAATGTGACTTGATTATTTTTACAATATAAACTAATGTAGAGCTGCTGACTGACTACACAAATATATAAATAATTAAACAAAAAAAAAACTTTCGTTTTCTTTGAAAAAAACAAACAAATTTCTTTGATGTCGCACGCGACAAAAAGTTGACATTCCTGTGGAAATGACCATATACATTATATCAGAAACAATAGCAATATTTTATAAGATTTAATTAAGCAATTTTGACATAAATTGTAGGTTAGTTTAGTAAAATATATAATAAAATTTAATACTATAGGGCTAAAAAAAAATTTAACATAATTTAATAAAACAATCTAAAACTACAAATATGTAACCTGAAAAGTTAAAAACATACATACGTTGTTATACAATTAGAATTTCTATGTTCTCAACGTGAAAAATGAGTCCTGATACTAAAAGGGGGAATAAAGAAATGGTATTTAGAAATCAGTGTACGATGACCAAATGGTGGAATTCTGTTACCTCCATTAAGTGTTGAGAAGTTTAAACATTTATGGAGATGTACGGGCTGATGTGTATTTATAATTATACATACATACTCGTATATACTGAATTATATTATTAAACGCTACATTAAGTTTTCTTTTGCTTTCATTATCGCAGCTAGCAAATAGTTCACAGCAATACAATAAGATCGGTATTAAATACGATTTGGCAAGAAGTATTCTAATGTTAATTGTAGTACAAACTTGGGTTTGACAGAAATTTCTTAACATTGAGAACGCTTCACCACATGCAAAGTTAACGTGGTTAGACGAAGTAAGGTTATTGTTAAAGCTTATACTAAGATTTTTGGCTGAGTTTATAATATCTATGGACTGGTTATTTAAAGTTAGAATAGGATTTCAATCAAGTTTTAATAACCTCTTTTAAATAATCAATCACTTGGACTTCGTAGGATTAATTACTACCCCATTAGCGGTGGTCCACTCACACTCACGACCAAGCTCCTGATTTAGAGTAATCACAAATTCATCAATCGCAGAGCTGCTACTACTAATGTACAGCTCAACATCATCTGCATACAATCTAAGCTTACACTGTTCGAGTTTGATTGTTCACATATATCGAAAAAAGTAGAGGACCTACGATCGAGCCTTGTGCAACACCCCGACTTATTGGCAAAGAGCTTTAAACTCAACATATTGACATCGTTCATCGATCGATATGAATATATGAGATTTGTGGCAGTTGATGCAAATCTAAACATATTTTCAAGGTAAAATCAAACAAAATTTATATACACTTGTGCTTATATGATTAAGTTATCAGTCATGCCGAAGTACGGCATTTTCACCCAGCTTAAGTCTAATTAAATTTGTCTTCTCTTGTTTAGAAAATCACATTAATTAATAAAAATATTTTATTCAATAAGAATGGAAAATACTAAACTTAAGCCCGATTAAGCAATTATTCTTGATTAAAATTCATTCTAGTTGAATTAAATTTAATAAGTATCACTTAAACCCAAGTACTTTTTTCAAAGCAAATTTTTCTTTGTTGCTAAAGCGCCGCCTGTGTGCGTTTCGTTCTTGCTTAAGGAACTCTCCAGTAGACTTCATCCCATCATTTTTGGAAATAAGCTATAAAAAAATTAATGTCAAACAAACATACGAGTACATACTTCGATATTTCTCAAATAAATTTGTTTAATTTAATCTTATACTCGAAAAAAAATCAATCCAAAGTGGAGTCATTATAAGGCTTGATTGAAGTGCGAGTTATTCAAGTTCTAAATATTTAATTTTAACCATATCTAAACCCGATTCCGTACTTGCAATAAATAAACGAGATATACTCGTACATATTTCAGTAAACCTGAAATTGCATCAAACTTAAAATGCGCCTGTTTCAAGAATTTTCTAGTTGATTTAACCGCGAAGCCGAAACTATATCATTAAGCAGCTAAGGGTTCTCGGCCGCCTAGAGCGATAACATATTTCTGAGTCCGGTTTTATAGCGAGTTGAGCAAAAGAAACTAATTATTCAATCAGAATCTATTACTAGTTTTTAACTGATGACAATACCATACTCGTATTCGCCCCTAATTGGTGAGTATAGTCCTAGTACCTATTCCTCATATTTTTGCTCCGAAATAATACTCACTAGTTTTACTAGTATAGTGTAAAATGATAAACAGTTAAGTGCAAAATTCGCTATGCAAAAATGTTTGGTTTTAGTCTCTGCTACTTATATAGTTTCACTTAGTTTTGATTAGACTTGTATCGAACTCTTTCAGTATCTTGGTTTTGAGACAAACCAATGATCAAACCCATTTAAATTAAATGCGTTTGACACAAACCTACTATGATCAAAGAGATCGATACAAGTCTAGTTTTGATTAGAATTGTATTGATACAAACTACACTTGGATAGAACTCGTTCACTAGTTCAGTTTTGCCACAAACCTATGATCGAACCCATGTAAGTTAAATGTGTCAAACCCATCAGTCGACTCCGCTTTACTGGAAATAACCAAAATCCATTTTTTTTTCAGTTATAGGATTTTTTCTCTAAAACGTAGTTCGGATTACTGAAATTTGTTACAGTTAAGCATACTCCTCGAAAATGTCTAGCCACTTGCATTGACAATATGTATAATAGAAAAATACAATAAAGTACGTAAGAGCGAAAAGGACAAACACATTTTGCCATTTAATTTTTTAACGGACAAAACATGCAAAATTTTCTTAACCTTAAGTTATGCAATCGATTTCTAATAAATAAATTTGTCATTGTTTATTTTTTCACTAATGCGAAATAAGTTCCATACAAAACTTAGTTGTGGGCTTGCTTTTGGTTTTCAGTAATACGATATTTTTAGTAAAGCGAAGTGAATAAGACTAGCTGCGTTTAAAATCAGTGCGGGGACTTGTATCACTTTCAGTAATCCGATTTTTTTCAGTAAAGCGTGTTGCGCTAAAGCAGATTCGACTGTAATTTAAATGGGTTTGATCATAGTAGGTTTGTGTCAAAAACGAGCTACTGAAAGAGTTCGATACAAGTCTAGTTTTGACTACGAGTGTAAGTGAGTTAAATATAAAAAAATATGATAACTTAAGGTCCCAAAATATTATTACCAAAAAAAATAAGAATTCTTAATTTTTTTATCAAACAATGGGGGTATTCAAACGGCAGTCTGAAGTGTCATAATGTTTTAAAAGTTTTGTTTGAAAAAATTAAACAAAAGCAAAAACAATTATATTAAAATAATTCAAAACATTATGGCACTTTGCCACTTAAGACTACCCCAAGTCCCAAAGTCCCACAAATATAAATTTAATGACTGGAAGTTGTGTGATGACTTTATTGAACTTTTTGTGCGAGATTTCTTTTATTACTTAGAATTTTGTTTAATGTTTGTAAATGCTTTTTAGTGTCATATGCCACAAAATTTTGCGGCCCCCTTTCCACAAAACAACAACATAAATGCATTAAATTTCGTATTGGGGAATATTTAATCGTATGCAATAAATTTATAATAAAATTAATTTTGTTAGTTTTATATGCTATCGTACTAATTTGAAACACTTGGTTCTATAACAAGAAAAAGTCAATGACTGATAACCGTGCAGTTCACAAATTTATTTTTTTTTTGCTGTTAATACAAAGGTACTTTCTATAGAGACAGTTTGGCAGCTTAAAGCGGTCGAATTATTCTGTCTGTTTTGCCAAATCACCATGCACGGATATAGCTTCCACCAATAGGCGCAAATGATACATTATTTTGTTACAAATAGATGTTGTGTTCACACAAAAGTTCCAAGCGCTTCCCCGATCTTACGGCTGCCATAATCGTTCTACCGGGAGCACTGTTCTTGGTGCGATGGATACAGAATAATATTTCTTTTTTTTCATTCTAACAATTTTCCTAAAATTTTAATTTTTCTTCTTGCGCTAGTCGTTTAAATATAAATACTAGACTTGTATCTAACTCTTTGAAAAGCTCACAAACAACAAGACACAATCCAATGATCAAACCCATGTAATTTAAATGGGTTTGATCTGAAAGAATTCGATACAAGTCTAATAAATATGTACATGTATGTTTGTATGAAAATAATATTTATTTTTTAAACGACTTAAAAAAAGGAGGAGGTTATCAATTCGTCTCTATTTTTTTTGGCGGTGTTACTTCATAAAGGCCATGACTCACCATCATACAAAGTCGTGCGATCTACGAAAAAGTACAACCCTGGTGTGATGAATTGTTATTGTCTTTTGAAATTTTTCATAAACTCCATCATACCAGGGTTGTATTTTTTCGTAGATCGCGCGACTTTGTATGATAGTGTATCACGGCCTTAACTCGATACATTTTAGATTGACTGTAAAAATTCTTTTTTTTTCTTTGTCTAAAAGGGTATAGCTTCCCATTGGTCCCATTGCAAAAAAAGTGGGCGACAACACGCCCACAAATTTTTTTAGTTTAATTTTATAATATTCTACTTATTTGATTAATGCGAAACCTGTCAAACACCTTTGGTTCTTGTAATTACACAATTAGAAAGTTGTAAAAGTGGGCGGAATCACGCCCATTAAAATTTATTATAATATTTCACGCGGTTCTTCTTGAACGATTTTTACGAAACTTACCACACACCTTGAGCTCTAGAATAGACACAGTTCTCCATTTAAAGAAATGGGCGGAGTCACGCCCATTAAAATTTAATATTTTATTTTGAGTGGTTCTACTTTACCGATTTTTACAAAACTTAACACACGCCCTGAACGTTAAAAAACACACAATCGTGCATTTAAAAAATGGGCGGAATCACGCCCATTAAAATTTAATATTTTATTTTGAGTGGTTCTACTTTACCGATTTTTACAAAACTTACCACACACCTTGAGCTCTAAAATAGACACAATTCTCCATTTAAAAAATGGGCGGAGTCACGCCCATTAAAATTTAATATTTTATTTTGAGTGTTTCTACTTTACCTAATTTTACAAAACTTAACATACACCCTGAGCTTTAAAAAACACACAATCGTGCATTTAAAAAATGGGCGGAGGCACGCCCACTAAAATTTTATTTTATATTTCACATATTTCTTTTTATGTTCTTCTATCAGATCTTTGCATTGAAGTCGGGTTCTTTTTTGGCAGAATTATTATACAGGCATATTGCAAAACGGTCTCATGTGTCTTTGCTTGAAAATCAAAGTGCTTTTATTTTTTAACTGCAGGGTGTACAAGATTCGCATCAACCGAAAATAAACAGCATGCAAACTTACATATTTATTATTTTTATTTTTATATTTCATACATTATTTTATGGTGACATTACGAACATTAACCGAACATTAAATCGTAAATTTTTATATAGAAAACTATACGATGGCGGTAAATGAATGCAGCCGTTAAATCTGTCAGCCATACAGAAACACACACACACAAATACCCACACGCACTCATACAAACGCAATAATGCATGCAAACATATTATTGTTGCGACGAGTATATCAAATGTTGGTTGGGCTGAGAACGTGTTGTGGTGGTTGTTTGTTTGCTTGTCTCATTTCTTATGCTCGGACACGAAACGAATTTTTAAATTACAAATTATGTTGATGTTTTTCTTACTATGAAATGTATGTATACATACATACATACATACATATGTATTTCTTTAATATTGTATATATATTTTTTTCTAAAGAAAATTTCCTTCGTGCCTTGTGTTTATAGCTTGTTGTTTTAGTGTTTGTGCGAAGAGGATGAAGGCGAGGGGAGTTGGTAGACTTCATTCGGTCTTTAAGGATATTAAACATTACTTAAGTATGATCTAATTTATTTTTTATATGCAAGTGGTATGTATGTCTGTATGCGTGTGGCTGTATGCGTGTGGGTGGGTGTATGTTAATGTGATTAAATTTGTTTTCTTCATTGCATTTATCTTCCTAAAAATGGGGTTGCAAGATACTGACCAATAACTTTACATTTATGTTTAACATGTTATTTTGTAGCAGTATAAAAAAGAAATGTTATAAAATAAATATTAAAACATTGAGTCATAGTTGTTGTTCCTTCATTTAAATGTTAATACGAGTAATATGGGCACTGATTATTTATTAGTAATTTTTTTTTATATATTTAAAGAGAAGTAAGACTCAGGCAAATAATGCTTACTACAACTACTATGTACTTTTACCTTCTTTAGGAAAAGCATAGTGATAGAGAAGACAGGTGGCGAAGAAAGAGATAGAGAAAAGCTTCATTATTTTACAACTCTGCTTTTTGCACGTTTTTAATAATGCAGTGTTGCAGCGCCTCTGGTGTCAATGAGGCATATTAAATTTTTCGAAGCTGTGTTAAATAGGCATTTTATGGGTTATTTTACTTCTCCGATGATTCTGCTACACGAAGGAGGGCGCTCTGATGGTGCATTAGGATTAGTATACGCTGAAACAAGATCACTTGATCTTTCCTATAACCAACATCAGACAAATGCGTGGTGTTGTTATTTAATGACTGTTATTTAATGGCTCGAACCCAGGACCTTCGGTTTTCTAGTCAACGTGCTAATTAATTCAGCCAAAAAACATATTAGGAGAATTTAGGAGCTCAAAATCTTTGAATAAACTTGAAATGCACTTCAAGTGTTGAAATAACTTTGATTCAAAATGATTCTTCATTTTGATTTAATAGTACTGGTATGTTAAATCAACATGAAATAAAGTTATTTCAAAAAAATTTTTTTTTGGAAGATTACTCCAAAACATGTTACATTAACAAGCAACATATATGAAGCAAAATCATTGCGCGAAAACTGTTAAATTAAACCGTGTTTTCGAAGAATTAAATATGGAATTGTTCTAAGCAGTTTTGTAAAGAACATCTTTTGCACTGTGTAACAGCGCATTATTCTTTATTATTATGTACAATCTATTAAAAATTTACTAGCAAATGTTAACCCTATAGCTCTTCTCCTTACGAGTCTTTTTTTTCTCAAGCGTAACAAGGTTTCAATTAAGCAATTTTAAACAACGAATTAAAATTGTCTTTTAAAATATTTAGAATCAAATGGTACTATCAATCTCTGAATACACCAAGTATAGGAAATACAAGGAAAATTTTTGTGCAACATTTTAATCCTACTTATCTCTACGGAGTTTTACTTTAGGGGGCCAAAAAATGCCCTTAAACGTATATAAAGCAGGTTGAAATATTCAACAAAATTTTACCATAAATCTCTGAATACACCAAAGCTTGAAACGAAACAATAGAAATTAGTAAAAATTTTAAATGCCTTTTTAAAATGACTTTGTAAAGGGCATTTTTTATAGAGTGACACAAGTTTAAATCATAATAAAGCAAGGAAATATATCTTTAATATCAATGAAACGGGCTTTCTTGGAAAGAAAATTTTATGAAATTAATGTTTAAATATGATTTCTGCCATGCGGCCGCCATGGCTGGCGCGTAGAAGGCGCAATCTGGAACACCAATTTTCAAAAACTTTTCGTAGCACTTGCGGCCGTATTTCGCCAAAAACTCTTCGAATGTTGCTTTCCAGGTGTTCAATTGTTTGTGGTTTATCTAGGTAGATAAGTGACTTATTATAACCCCAAAGAAAATAATCCAGTGGGGTTAGATCACACGATCTTGGTGGCCAATTAATTGGGCCATTACGTGAAATTATTTTGTCAAAAGTTTCTTTGAGTAAATCAATTGTAGCGCCCGCTGTGTGGCCTGTGGCCCCGTCCTGTTGGAACCACATGTCAACAAGATTAAAGCCACTCAATTGAGGTACAAAAGAAATTTCGAATCATGTTCCTATACCGTTCACCATTGACAATAACATTCTGATCATCATCGTTTTTGAAGACATATGGGTCAATGACTCCGCCAGCCCATAAAGCGCACCAAACAGTCATTTTTTGTGAATGTAATGGTGTTTCGGCAAAAGCTTGTGGATTCTCCTCCCTTTAAATGCGAGAATTCTGCTTATTTACGCACCCATTGAAACAGAAATGGGCTTCTTCGAAAAATAAGATTTTGAACAATTATTTTGATGAAAAATTTCAATAATCTGCACACGTTGCTCTGGTGTAAGTCGATACATAATGAAATTTTAAAGCTAAATAAACAAAAGGCAACTATCAGCTGTTAAATGGCTGTTCAAATAAAGCAGTGATGCCAACTTAAAGTTGTGACACTCTAAAAAAAACACGCTTTACTTAATCACACTTGAATGTTAGCTAAGGAAAATGTTCGCTAACTTTATATTAAGCCCTATAGTGAAGATTTGTGTGAAATATTTTAACGATCTTACTCCTTTTCTTATCACTGAAAATTTGTTTTTCAATTATTACCCTTAAGTGAAAAAATAAAACGTACGAAAATAAACCGACTTCAAAAATAAGCTTCAGTAAGCACTGATGTGTATATAAAATGACCAAGAGGGGGCCAAATATGTACCTTCCAATGGACTTATATAAAATGGATTAAAATGTTCCACAAAAATAATTGCCTGCTAGACTAAAAGTCTTTAAAATCAACTCAAGAGCCAAATGCAAGTTTAAGCTAAAACTGCATATTAGGGTTAAGAACGGCTCTGAAAAAAGTCCCTTAATATTGAGTTTTATCATTTTAAATATACATATGTAGTTTGAACTCAAGCCTCACCAATACTTCTGTGAACAATTTCATTTGATTTTTAAAGAAATTTTCCTAATTCCTCTCTGAATGCTATCGAAGTTGCAAACAAATCGGAAATAGAAATTATCCCTGCCGCTTTGCTTATTTTTCTATGCAATTTTGTTTAATATCCTTTTTCGAATTTTCCAACTTGTATTTATTTTGACTTGACCACATAAACACGTTCGTAATGATATTCCATTTTAACCATCCGGCTCAGATGTTCCAATATTAGCAACAACAACAACACCAACAACAAGCCAAACTTGAAACCAATAAACAAACAACATTTAAACAAGTTGTATTGGCCATTCAACTAATAAAGATAACAAACCATCTGTTTGTTGGTGGATTGTGTGTGTGTGCGTGCGTGTGTGTGTGTGTTTAATGTGTGATGTGCTTATGATGAAAACTATTATCAGCAAAAAGGGAAAACATATTTTGAACATGCAACATTTTACGTCCCATAAGCCATAAATACAAACGCATACACACATTCACATACACAGGCACACAAAACCTCACACCTAAACAAATTCATATGTATGTACGAGTATGTAAGTCGCTGCTACAACGGTATGAGTGCTTCAAGTTGCTACGAGGGAGAAAAAATTCCTGTTGAGCAAAATATGCAACAACTGAAAACTAAATCCTTTCTCATCCATTTGGTTGAAAAATTTGTGAAATTTTTCAAAAAGCCAAAAGTTGTCGACCGATAGTTTTAATTAACATGAATAATTTTGTAATATCAATTAAAATATTTGTAATATCAATTAAAAAATTAATTA
Organism: Nowickia ferox; assembly: GCA_936439885.1. Taxonomy (NCBI): domain Eukaryota; kingdom Metazoa; phylum Arthropoda; class Insecta; order Diptera; family Tachinidae; genus Nowickia; species Nowickia ferox. Next base: position 25,434,644 of record OW387027.1, on the reverse strand, counting down.
AATTTTCACCTATAAACAGTTTGATAATATCAATTAAGTTTTTCCACTCAAATTAATTAATACAATTAAAAATTTAATTGAATAAATTAAATTCTTAATTGAAAACATTAATTGGTGAGTACTTTTTTCTGTGTACAATTTTCTCTAGCTTTTTTATACGAAACACCCTCGTACATCATAGTAAAACCAAAAACCAATACATTTGAGCCATCATCAGCGCAACTGACAGGAGTTCCACACTATAAGATGTTGTACTAACAGCAGCATCAAAAGAATCATTTATGTGATGAGTAGCAACATGCAATGAATTACGTGACTTTTGATGTATTTATCGAACTTGGTTTAATTTTTTTTTCTTCTCTTTAATAATGAAAAAAAAAAAATAAAAATCCAAATAATATAATATCAATTTTTCTACATAAAAGCATCATAAAATTAATGTTTAATAGAAAATAAACAGTCATGAAATTTTTGTACGACGTAATTGAGGTCTATTTGTAAAGGCGTGTCAGTAAAGGAAAGGTAAATTGTAACTTTTTATATGTAACTGTTCATACATACACAGAAAAAAATTCTCCTGCAATAAACACATTTAATAGAAGAAGAAACAACAAAAAATCAATTATAAATATAATTGATATAATTTTGTTTAAAAATTTACTTCAATTAAAAGTTTAGTAAAATGTTTAATTGATTTTTGGTTTTTGTTTTAATTAAACGTGTTTATTGCAGGAAATTTTTTTCTGTGTATGTAATACTTAGGGGATAAAAGTAATATGTATTGCTGACTTTTACTTTTTTTCTTTTGTTTCAAAAGGTACTTTTTTTTAAAGCACTTTTTAATAAGTACCATATTTTTTTTAAGACAATTTCTAAAGGAACTTTTTTGAAAATTTATTTTTCTAAAAATGTACCTTTGCTAAAAGGTACTTTTTTTCAAAAAGCACTTTTCAATAAGTACTTTTTTAATAGGTAAATGCTCCACAGAAGTAATACTCAGATCAAGGCATATCCAACAGGTACACGCATCAGGCATATTGCTCATCCGCTGTTTTTTTGTTTACACGTTTTTAACGAAGAATTCATTTGGCAATTAGTTTTATGCCTTGTTTGATGCATACAATTTTTTGACAATTACTTTGTAAAACTATGTGAGAAGCACAGAGTTGCACCTTATGCGTGTAGCTGTATTTAATGTGCCTTGACTCAGATGCAAAAGTTACTGGTTTGCAAAATTTTCGGTGCTAATTTTCTAATTTGTTCGAGAGCCCGTCTTACGTTAGTGCTTTTCAGAAGCAGTTTTTTAAGCTTTTGTTATCAAGCAATCAATGCATTGCTTTCCGCAGTTGTTAGTGCTTCCAAATCATATTTTTTTTTTTTGCTGGGTGTATGTGTTTTGTTAATTTTTATGGCAACGTTGCAAAGTCTCTGATGTTAGATGCGGAAGATTCGTTGCTACAAATATGTATGAAAGAGGAAGCTGGAACATGAATTAGCGTAGACACAAATGCATATCAGAAAAATGTATAATGTTGATATGGCTGGGTCTCGCCAGGTATTGAACTCTGGCTCTCAAGAGCCCTCAATTGCTTTGTAGTCAACGCAATAAGTATTTCAGACAGCACCGTCCTCTAAGGTTTTAACTAACTTAGATAAGAGTACAAAGACTGCGCGATTGTTATTCCCAAGTTTTTAAACTATCTACAGAAGCTCGTCATTATTCCAATGCTTTTGCGAACAGTTATCATTAGTATGTTTGATATCATCAAACCTTCCAGAATAACTGAATTCTTTTAATTATTGTCTTCATACTTCAAGAAGTTCAAAATGAATGCAACATCCCAGCAAAACTACTTTTGGTACAAGTAAGCACTAAGACAAAAAGCAAATCTTCGGTAGCGCGGAAAAGTACACAGTGCATCCTTTCTGCCTTACGAGGTTGCAATAATGTAAGTGAATAAAGAAATTTAACACAAACACTACGAAGTTGGTCCATTGTTATTGATACTCAAATTCTCAAAGTTTTTTATAGTGCATCTTTTCTCGCTTACCTGTACCCGGATTCAGTAACTTTTTGCGAACCGAAAATCGTAGCATTTATCGATATATTTCTTCGTCTGTGCTAACGATAATGTGATTCTGTAATTTCTTTTTTACGATAGTGTAGATCTGTGTTTTACTCGCCATTTAATTGTATATCTTGTGGCATCCCTGCAATCAAAATGGCAAAATAAGCGAAAAGCACAAAGAAGAATTAGAGAAAAACTAAATTAATTTGAGCTTGTTATTTCATTTTTTTTTTCTTCAACCGACAACGAGTATCGTTAAAATATGATAATGAATAGCAAAGTCGATAAATGTTCGTTATAATAATCACAATAAAAGTTACTGAATCCAGGTACTGGATACAAATTATGCGAATGAAATTTTTCCTTCGACTTATTGTTTTTTATTTTTTCATTGAATTGTGCACGAAAATAAATATGTGCTGCGGTAGTTTAGTGGGTAGTGCTTTAGCCTAACGTACAGAGATCCTGGGATCGACTCCCGATTTAAAGCGCCAACAAAATGTATTTGATTTGATATTGTATTTAAAGTACTGAAAGTTAATCTAAGAGTAGATATAAAATTCTGATCTAAAGAGAAAATTTTTTTATTATATACATATGAAAAAGGCATGAAGTATGGCTTCTTTCTGCAGATGATACCGAAGCAGGTTGGTAAGCGAGAGTTGTGCTCTTTCTCCCTTACCAACCTGCTTCCAGGTAGACGAATATTTTTGCTGGGATGTGTTAGAACGAACTTTATTTATGCTTGAAGTACCCTCCAGTTTTAAAAGTAGAAATTGACTCCAAATCGTTAGGTGTTTACCTAACGAAAAATAGACTAGCTACTACACTAACCACAAGTAATGCAAGAGTTCGCCTTTTGATTCTCTCACTCATGGATATTATTATTATATGCCTTTTACATAATAGAAATTAGTTTTTCGAGTGCAAAAAAACTGTGCGGTTATTCCAAAGAAAATCAACAAGAAAAAAATTATTTTAAGTACACAACTATTTTGATTTTGTGATGGTGTCAGTTGCAATTGGAAGTTCGTGGTCAGTGAACGTGTAATTTTTAGTGACAAAAGTGCTTATGTTTTAAAAAGTTAAAATGGGCAGCAGTTGTAAATTATAACATTGCATAAAAAAGAAAAAAAAACAATTCATTGAAAAATGTATTAATCACTCTGATCGGGGATAAAAGTTCACGTGAAATGTGTTCCCTTGCCCTAAAATTGTGATCGCCAATGTTTGCGTTATTATTCTTTAATTTTGTGCACCATTCTTTGTTCCCGATAAGGGTGAATAATTATTTGTTTTATCAATAGAAAAATTGATTGAAATCACTGACGAAGGGTTATACATATGGTGGCAATTGACTACCGTTAATCTCATCCCCATGTTAAAATCGTCAGTCTTTTGCATGGCTGGTAGTTAGTGGTAACGATTGGTAGTTAACGAGATAGCTAGACATTCGCTAGCTACCCCGACTGCAGGATAGTTATAAGCTCTTCTACATATTTACGATACCTCAGCTGTGAACTTTTAAAGCTTTATTTTATTTTTGCTTTTTTAAATCGAACTTGGTGCAGACTTATAACTTAATTCTTTTTTGATTTCAAAATTCTTATTTAAACAATTAAAGTAACGAATTTCAGGCACACTTAAATAGAAAAGAAAGAAATCCTATAAAACATCTACAACATTACCCCGAAGTCCAATAGCGTGTCAGCCTTACAATGATAACACTGTTTCTTAATAGTTATTTTGAACCTAGACATAAATATTTAAACTTGTTTTATAACTATTATCGTTTGTCGTTTAAACTTACGCTCATGGCTGTCTGTGTGTGTGTGTTGAATAAGTTTAAATGCGAGTGTTTACAGTTGTATTAGTAACGATACAAACACGATACACGATTAGTTTATATTGCTTTCCAAGCAATATAAAATGATTGCATTGAACTTTTCTGTCTTTCAACTCATAAGAGTATAATGTTTCTCAAATAGGATCGTACGAGTATGTACGGGAATGACTTAACACAAATACAACATACTCTTACATACTTACTTACATACAAGTCATATTCCTCAACAACACCTTAACATAAAAGCCAACTTAAGTAAACATCAAATGGCATCCAACTAACTTTAATATACAAACATAAACATTTATTTTAACATTACTAGCAACATATTCTACGAGTGTTCTTACTAGAGATGAGCGATATTTCGAAACCTGTTACTTTTTCACAGCGATTGAAAAATCACTAATCACAACTGTAACTGAATTTATCAAGTAACACAATATTTGGATGGGGTTGATTGCTAATTGTTTGTTCTTGTCGCTCTTCTCATTAGTATTTATCCAAATACCAATACTAATAAATACTTTTAAAACAGAAGAGCTGAAATGTGTTAAAGCGTGATCACAGTCACTGTTTAATTCCACAGCTGCTCTTCTTATTAGATTTTGCCAAAATAACAGAACTGCTACAAACAAAATACTACTCAACTGTGATCACAGTCACAGTTTACAAGCGAACAGCGATTTAGAAATCACGTTCACAAGGAGCAACATTATTAAAAAATCACAGTATCGCTCAACACTAGTTCTTACATTTATGAATGAATGTACATATTTTGCAGGGATGTGCGAGTGAGTGTGTGTGTGTAAAAGTATTTAAAGCAACCGTACGAGAAAAGTGCACAGGAAACTGTTTCATGCAAAAAGTTAAGGAACACATAAACGAAAATAAAAATAAAAATATGTATGTAAGTGTATAAAAAGAAAAGTTGTCCTCGTACGAGTATATAAAATTAAGCGTTAGAAATAACGTTTAGCTAAAGGAAAGTTGCTGGTTTTTTCCCTCTTTCTTTTTATATAAATAAAACGACCCGGCAACTTATCTTTGCCGGATTAAGAATGAATTTTGCTGTTGATGATGATGCACCCAGGTCACATTAACTTATCTCTAAAGCGTTTTCTAGCTGGAAAAATATGCATGAGAAAACGATGAAAAAAAAATCAACAACTTCAAATTATACTCGATACAACAAGGTAAGGCAGCAAAATTTTATTTGATTTTCGTAGAGATGAGCGCTAAAATAGCAAAAAAAAAAAATAAATAATAATAAATTTTACCGAGTTCAAAAATAATTCTGCCCAACAAAACTCGAATTCAATGCAAAGATCTAATAGAATTTTTTCGATAAAAAAAAGTTTTGGAACTAAAAAGAAATAATTTTCAAACCAAAAATTTTTTTTTTAAAAACCTGCAACATAAAATTTAATATTAATGGGCTTGCCTCCGCCCATTTTTTTCAATGCAAGATTGTGTGTTTTTCAGAGCTCAGGGTGTGTATTAAGTTTTGTAAAAATCGTTAAAGTAGAACCACTCAAAATAAAATATTAAATTTTAATGGGCGTGACTCGGCCCATTTAAAAAAAAGGAAGATTGTATCTATTTTAGAGCTCAAGGTGTGTGGTAAGTTTCGTAAAAATTATTTAAGTAGAATCGCGTGAAATATTATAATAACTTTGAATGGGCGTAACTACGCCCATTTGTTCAACTTTCAAATTGTGTAATTACAAGAAATAAAGATGTTTGCTAGGTTTCGCAGCAATCAAATAAATAGAGTATCATAAAATCAAATAAAACAAATTTTTGGGAGTGTCCCGCCCACTTTTTTTTTAAATGAGACCAACTGGAAGCTATATCCTCTCAGACAAAAAATGAATTATTACAATCGGTCTAAAATGTATGAAATCACAATGTCAAAAAAAAAAATACAGACGAAGTGATAATCTCTTCCTTTTTTGAAGTACTAAATAATTTAGATTCAGTCAAATAAAACATTTGTACATGCTTTACTTTCAGTGCTGTTCGAATTTACTGAAAGCATAGTTGCCCATATTTCAAAAATATAGGCTTCAAAGAAGTCTGTTGAAGAACATTTTGATTGATAGATATATCGAGCCATAACCGCTTAAAAAGCTTAACCGGCACATTTTTTGCACCTCGTTTTTTTTTACAAAAATCGATTACTTACGATTGCAAATGATTGATTTTGGTCGTGAACGTAAGTTCGAAAACTATTCCGCTTAAGCTTTTTTGGCGGTTATGGCACGATATGTTTTTGCAGGCTACGTCCAGCATTGCTCAGAAGCAATGAATATTTTTAAATCAAGCGTAAAGGCCAAGGAAACAAATTGTAAAGAAACATAACGCAATCTATTTAATTTAATTCGGTGAATGATATTTGCTTCCACCCTCCGAAAAAGAGTGTTCATGATGGCAGATTTAAGAGAAAGCTGAGATCTCTTTCAGCTTTAACTGGTTGGCAAACACACCGAAAATATTTCATATTAAAATCTGCGAAAACGAGGTTCGTTTAAAATTTTTCGGTAGTGGTTTTGCTTTATAAGTGTGTCATGTTAATTCAATCTGATTTACAATAAACTTCAAAGAAGATTGTTACTTTTGAAATAACTTTATTTGAAGTTGATTTAATATTCCAGTACTGTTAAATCAAAATTAGGAATCATGTTGACTCGAAAGTTATTACAAGTTAAAAAATTTGAGTTTGATAGGAAAAACCATGTTGAATCAAACTTATTTCAGGTTGAAATAACATGAATTTATTTTATTAATTATTTGATTTTTTTTTTAAATTAAAGTCTTAAGTAAACATAAATTAATGAAACGTAATGTTTTTATGTTAATTTGGATTGATATTTGCTGCCAATTTCTGCATGATTTCAACATCATCTCTCCTTTTAATTGCTCGGAAAACATTGTTTTGTAATCGGTGAAGCAGTTCCTTAAATATAGCTTGAAAATCATTATTTTTGCCTTATGTAGCACTTTGTGCTGCTGCCTTATATTATTTCCATTTTAGTTGCCTTATATATAGTACAAGGTGGGCCAAAAGAAATCACCCTATTGGCGGCCAATGTCAAATCTATTTTGGCATTTGTGAGCTAGACAGATGTAGAATACAAGTGAACAAGCCATGGAGCGATACACTCCACAAGAAGGCGGAATAATCGTGTCTATTTTTTCGGGGTCGCTTCATCTCTCGTTTTGGCGATTTACACTGGATCAAGCAAGATCGCTCAATTAAACCATTCCAGACCTTTTTGTGGGGTTTTTTGAAGTCCCGTATTTACGTGAACAAGCCCGAGACCCTGGAAGCCCTCAAGGACAACATTAGACACGAGTGCGAGAATCTCTCGCCGAAGTGATGAAAAATGCCATAAAACGAGCGAGCCCTTATAGCAATCAATTGTGACGGCGCCCATTTGGCCGATATCATCTTCTCGACTTGACCCATAAAATTCTAAAGGCTCAAATAAACATAATCAAAAACAGAATTGAAGTTTTTCATTTAGAAAAAAAAATGACAGCCAAACAAAGTAACGGATGACTTCCTTTGACCCAACTTGTATAATTTTTTGCGTGCACTAACTTCACTGCTATTTTTCTAAACATTTCTGTACTGTTTCTAATATCTCTGTAGGAATCTCCAATGAATTTGTTTACTCGCAGCAGTTAAAATGTTCACTTTTGCAAATGTATAGATTTTCTTTGCAAGTTAAGCCAAAAAATTTTTGCTTACTTTTACAAAATGTTGTTGTTAACAAAATATCAAAAGGCCATTATGATTATCCTGCTGACTGCATTTAACATCCTGTGTTTGCTTGTCTATCGCCCTCTCTCTGCTTCCCACCCATTTGAACAGCTCGCAACAGCCGCTATAGAAAAAGAGGAGGCCAAATGAAATTTGGTAGAAAATTTGTATAGTTATCTCGCTACGTGAGTCAAGTAGCGTAAAAGAAGCCAGCAGCTAAAGTGTCAATGTTTATGAATAGTGTTTTTTTATGGCATCCGTACAAGAATTTTGGTTGCTGTTTTGTGCTTGCCAAACATAAAGAATGAAAAGCGGAAAATCCTAATGCAGTCATTGGCATTTGTAGCTAAAGATATTATACTTCCTGCTTGTCTTACTATTTTTTATTTTTGGAGGAACAATATTCAGGGAGTGTGTTTTATTTTCATTTTCTTTGAAGTTCTGCACAATAGTTTAAATTAGCGTTTTTTTTTTTTTTTTGTTGGTTTGTTTGTTTGTTTTGGGGCGGAAGTTATAGATTTTTGGCTTTAATGATGTTTAATGATCAGTGAAGAAAAGCTTTGAAGTGCTTAATAAACTTAAATTAAAGCAAATTATCAGTATTTATTTTAAAGCTGTAATTTTTGTGTTTGAAGTAAAGAGTCCTAATAATATAACAAAACTTATTGCTACGTATGTATTTTATTAATTTTTCTTTTGATATTCACACCATTCATTATGGAATATTGCCAAAAAAAAAAGTTGCTTAAAGCACATGCGAATTCCTTTGACAATTGCTTTAATCCATATATAAAATAAATTTTATTAATTTATTTTATCTTATTTTGCAAATCTTTAGCAAAAAGAAAACAGAAAATAAATAAATAAGAAACCCCTAAAAGTTAACTGAAATCCTGCCATGAATAAAATGAAGAAAACTCGTATGCAAATGTGGCTTTTATGTGTAAATTTTATAAAATCTCACGCTCGTATAGCTTTTGCTTGCTGCACACTTACAAACGCTTGGCGTATATAAATTTAAGGCAATTTTTTTTTTTTTTTTTTAATTCCCAAATGCAATTTAATTTTGTAGTTTGTTTAGTAAGTGATAATATGATTATTGCCAGGCCAATACTATCTGCAAAATACGCTCAAATATCCGGCCACTTTTTGCTGGGGAGATGTGTGTGTGTATATGGGTGTGTGCGAGTCCCATGACATTGTTGTTGGGGGTTTTTGTTTTAACCAAGTTTAAAATAATTTTACAATTACAATTTTATGCATGTAAAGAAACTTAATTTTACGCACGTTTTATAATTTAAGTGTGTTAAATAAACAAACACGTACGGGCAGCCAACTCACACTCAGTGAGTCTGGGATCACTTCCTGGCAAAAGAGGGGTGTCTCTTACAAAGTTGTAAGTGCCTGTGTGTGTGTGTGTGTGTGCGTGGCTCTAATAATTCTCTGTTGAGAAGGAAAAAATAAATTAAAATATATTTGTAGGTGCCACTGGCTTAATACCGCTCTTAAATTAATGCTTCAATTTTAATGCTAATTTCTGTGGCAAAAAGGAAAAAGTGCTTAAATCGAGATAAGCTAATTTTGAGTTAAAGATACCACCGTAATCTGCATGCTCGAAAGTACCCCTGGACAAAATCTCAATTAATATGTGTGATTTTTCAGGAAGTTATAGCACTATGACTTGCGACTTATCTTTTTTAGACTTCCAATCTCATTTGGAAAAATAGCTTAATTTAGGTTATACTTTGCTATATTTCAACTTAAATGTATTACTTATAGTGTGTAGAACGATGTTTGCCTAAAAAAATAAATACAATTTAACTGTGAAATAAATAAATTTCTGAAAATCGACTTGAAAGCTTAAAAGTGCTCTCCTTCAAAACAGTAAAATATGACTTAAGCACTTTTTCCTTATTGCCACAGATTTTATTATGAAAAAAAATCATAACAATCTTGCAGGTCCTTCTTTTTCACTCGTTATAATAATTTTCTCTTACTACTTGAACTCCACCTGAGCTGGCGTCAATCTAAAATAAGTCCTTTATACTTAAATATGCCCTGCAAATAATTTGAAACTTCTTCCATTTATTTAACTTTAAAACAATTCTTGTTTAACACATGTTTTCACATTGTTTAAAATTTTGTAATTTATATGTTAACACAAGTATCAATGTATGTTTGTCTAATTCCCCGCTGGATAAAATTTCTTTTCTTCAAATAAAATATTAAGGACTGCCTGCAGCACATTGGCTTCACACTTTCATGTTAAATGATTTGCAGCCGAGTATTTATTGTATTCGTTAACATTTGTCGCATTTTAGACTATGAAAAAGTGAGCTCTAATCAAATTATTACTAAATCAACAATTTGAGAAGGCGCCTAATGTTATTCGTTGTGCTTTTGCGCCTCCTGATTTCATCTTCGTCTGGTGTTTGTGTTAATGTGTATGTGTATGTGAAGAGTTCCTGCCTGCCAAATACTTTTGTTGTAGATTTGAATTTAACTTTTGTCATTTTGTGCCATGAGTTTGAATTACATTCATATATTTGTGTTACTCTTATCCTTTTAGTTCATTTTATTTATCATTATATTATTTTACTTTGCTTTCTTTCGTTATTTTATTCACAAAATTCTGAAAATATTAACACATTGTATTAACTTTGTCAGTGGTACGTGCACATGAGACAGAAGTTTGAAAGAATGTATTTAATTTAATAATAGTTATCGAAAACTTGATAGAAATTTTTTACACAAAATTTTTTATCGATAACAATTTCATGTAGAAATTTTTTTGTCGTCGACAAAAATTTTTTGTAAAAAGTTTTTTTTATCGATATCAATTTCTGAGAAAAAAAAATTTTATAGCTATCAATTTTTCTATCGATAGCAATTTTTTATAAACAACTTTGTATAAAAAAAATTTTTTTTCGTTAACAGTTTTTTATAAAAAAAAATTATCGATAGCAATTTTCGATACAATTTTTTTTAAAAACGAATTTTTTAACGACAACATTTTATAGAAAGTTTTTTTATCGATAAAAATTTTTGGCAGAAATTTTCTTATTGATAGAAATTTTTTTATGGATAGAAATTTTTGGTTCAAATTTTCTTATTGAAAAAAATTTTTTATAGAAAGTTTTTTTTTTTATCGACAGAAATTTTTGGTAGAAATTTTCTTATTCATAAAAATTTTTTATAGAAAGTATTTTTATCGATAGAAATTTTTGGTTGAAATTTCAATAAGATAAAAAATTTTTATAGAAAGTTTTTTTTATCGATAGACATTTTTGGTTGAAATTTTCTTATTGATAAAAATTTTCTATAGAAAGTTTTTTTATCGATAGAAATTTTTGGTTGAAATTTTCTTATTGATAAAAATTTTTTATAGAAAGTTTTTTTTTATCGACAGAAATTTTTGGTAGAAATTTTCTTATTCATAAAATTTTTTTATAGAAAGTTTATATTTTATCTACAACAAGGTCTTCTTGCACAGTTTTTATTGGCAATAAGTATTTTAGCGGTAACAAATTTGTTATAGACATCGAAAGCATCGACATCATCGATAGCATTTTTTCATAATTTTTTTTATCGAGAACAATTTTTATAGAAACATTTGTACCTATAACAATTTTTAACTGATACATATTAAAAAAAAAATTTTTTTATCGATAACAATTTTTATGGAAAATTTTTCATTAACAATAATTCTTAGCAGAAAAGTTTTTATCGACAAAAAATTTCAAACTCGATTTTTCTATCGATATTAATTTTTTATAAAAATTTTCTAATCGTAACAAATTTTATAGAAAGTTTTTGCTGTCGATAACAATTTTTGATCGATAACAATTTTATATAGAATTTTTCTTATTGATAAAAATTTTTAACAATAAAAATTGTAATAGGGTGCTGTTCACATAGTACGTAACGCTCCTTTATGAAGGGGGAGGATGTGAAGGATTTGTTACGGTTTTGTTAAAAGTACTATGTGCATGGCCCCTAGAATTTTTCTATCTATAACAATTTTTATAGACAAGTTTTTGTCAAAAACAATTTTTAATCCATACCATACTTGTCGATACCAATTTTGTAAAGAAATTTTCTTGTTGAAAACAACTTTTTATAGACAAAATGTTCAATAAATATTCTGATTTACAATTTTTCTATGGATAACAAATTTTTATAGAAACCTTTTTATCGATAACAATATTTTCTACACAAGTTTGTATCAATAAAAATTTTCAATCGAAAACTAATTTTTTAACAACAAACTTTTTATCGGAAGTTTGTATCAATAAAAATTTTCAATCGAAAACTAATTTTTTAACAACAAACTTTTTATCGGAAACAATTTTTATATAAAAATTTTTTTTCCATAGCAGTATTTTACAAAAAATTTTTCTTATCCATAACAATTTTTAAAAGAAAGTTTTTTATCCATAACAATTTGTTACAGACAAGATGTTATAGAAGTGACTCTTTAAAGCTTCACAAGTTGTGAAATGTAAGACAGTTGTAATGATGAAATTTAGATCCCTAGAGTAATTGTTCTAAAAATGATACAAAATGAATATAATATGAAGCAGAAAGGAACAAAAAAAGGCTTAAGGCTTAAGTTAGTAAAACTAGACTGACATAATTTCTCAATGATTTATTTTTAAGAAAAGAAAAAAACGACAACAAAAAAAGCTTAAGTCTGATTATAAATGTAATTCAATTTAAATATCCCGACATTTACTTAACACTAACCGCTTTAATTTGGGAAAAGCTTCTATTTTTGCATCCTCTTCTGTGGGCGTCGTTCGTCTTATTTAACATTTAGATGAGATTTGATTATATGAAACATATTAAATCCCTGCACACCTTCTTCCTCACATCCTGAGAAGCTTTAGGTTGAATATTGTTGTTTAGTATGTGTTTTCTTTTGCCATTCAAAGTATTTATGTGTGTGTGTATATCTTGGATCTTATTTGATTTTTATTCGAGGCATTAAGATGAGCCCGAATGATTTCACTGTAAGGGGCAGAAATGTTTGTGCGTTTCATTACGATTGGTGATGGTGTGTCATTGATAAAATACATTTTATTTTATTACCAACAAAGAAAAACGTTACGCTACGTAAAACAGAAATTAGATATTCATGTCAGGATTTAAAAAAAAAAATTTTTACGCTGAACTTAAACGAAAATTTGTTGACAATTTCAAATTAAAATCCAATAACAGGCTCGCCTTGTTGGAGATCCACTGAGTTAGAAAACGATATCAAGAACTCGGAAAGAAATTTTAAATATGTAATGCCACAAATCGCAACGATTCAAGAATCTATGAAAAGGATTTCACTGAATGAATGTAATGGATTGAAATTTTAATAAAAAAAAAATTCTATCTTATAGAAAAATTCCTACAAAAATTTCTTATAATACTTTTTGCTAGAAAAATTGTCGATAACAGTTTTTCATAGAATATCATTGACATTTTTCAACAGAAAAATAGTTATCAGTCATAACTTTTAGTCGAAACGTTTCAATCGATGACGTTTTTTTGTACAAAACTTTTATTGATGACAGACTTGTATTGAAAAATTGTTGTCGATAATAATTTTCATAGAAAAATCACTATCGATGATATTTTTGCAGAAAAATAGTTTTTTTATAGAAAAATTGTTATCGATGACAGTTTTTTTTTTATAGACAAATTGTTATCAATAGCAGTTTTTTAATAGAAAAATTGTTATCGATAGCAGTTTTTTTTTATAGAAAAATTGTTATCGATGACAGTTTTTTTAAAGAAAAATTTTTATAGATGACAGTTTTTTTTAAAGAAAAATTGTTATCGATGCCAATTTTCTTTATAGAAAAATTCTTATCGATGACAGTTCTTTTTTAGAGAAAAATTGTTATCGATGACAGTTTTTTTTATAGAAAAATTGTTATCGATGACAGTTTTTTTAAAGAAAAATTTTTATAGATGACAGTTTTTTTTAAAGAAAAATTGTTAGCGATGACAGTTTTTTTTATAGAAAAATTATTACCGATGACAGTTTTTTTTATAGAAAAATTGTTATCGATGACAGTTTTTTTTATAGGAAAATTGTTATCGATGACAGTTTTTTATAGGAAAATTGTTATCGATGACAGTTTTTTTTTTATAGAAAAATTGTTATCATTGACAGTTTTTTTATAGAAAAATTGTTATTGATGACAGTTTTCTTATAGAAAAATTGTTATCGATGACAGTCTTTTATAGAAAAATTGTTTTTGGAAAAAGTTTTTTAGAGAAAACTTGTAATCGATGACAGTTTTATATAAAAAAATTGATAACGATAACTGTCTTTTAAAAAAATTGTTACAGTTTTCTAAAGAAAGATTGTTATCGATGAAATTTTTTAATATTACATTTTTTTATCGTTGACATTTTTTAATAGAGAAATTGTTGTCAATGACAGTTTAAAAAAAAAAAATTTGTCGATAACAGTTGGTTATGGAAAAATGTTTATCAATTATAGCTTTTTATAAGCAAATTGTTATCGATTACAGTTTTTTATGGGAAGATATTTATTGATTGCAGTTTCTTACAGGAAAGTTGTTGTCTAAGAGAGTTTTTCAGAAAAAACGTTTAAACGTGCCAATAAGAGTTTTTCATAGAAAATTTTTAATTAATGACAGTTTTTTAGAGAAAAATTTTTCAATGTTGACTGTTGTCGATGAGCTTTTTTTTATAGCAAAACTGTTATGACGACGAAAGTTTCTAATAAAGCACTTGCTGTCGATAACACGCTTTCATAGAAAACTGAGTGAAAGAGATATTTTTTGCTTTAATTTAATTTTTAATACATTCATATGGATTAAAAGAGTTCTTTGTGGTTGTTGTTTTTTGTATTTCAAGAAGGTACTCGCTGTGCAAACAAGAATTTAGTTTTTTTTTCCAAAAGCTCAATGGTAATAATTCATAAAATACAGTCGTAAAAATATTATTTCGTTTCTTGCCATATAAAAAATATTTATAAACAAAATGAAGACAACCTCAAAAGTATGCAACAGTCTATTGCTTTTTGGCTATAAGACTTCCATACAGACTAGATTTGGGCAACACTCACTTATTTTTGTAGTGACTCACAAATGGTCACTCATGATGTTGAGGTAGATCTTTCTTCAATTACACGAGTGTACATATGGCAGTGAGCATAAAAATCAGCAAGTCTGAAACAAATTTCTGCATGATTGCTTCTTTAATTTAAAAATATTTCTGGCTTGGCTTAGATACTTGAACGCGTGTGTGTATTTTGAGTAAAAAGTTCCATCTCCAAGTCAAACATTGCAGTTTGTCACATTCTTATAACATTTTATTTATTATAGTTTGGTGCTTTTTGGCGTTGTTCTGAAATAAGTAACTATAAAGAAATCCACATAGAAACTCAATATTCCTTAACATTCTGCAAAAAGAAAAGAAACAACAAAAAAAAGAGCTCTCAGTTTTATAATTTATAGATCAAGGATATAAAATTGGCACCAAAAGTAAGACCAAACAACCAAAAATAATGCAGCAAATAACGTTAAAACGTCCACATGAAGTTGCATTTTCTTTTTTTGGAGTCAGACTCCCACATTAAAATTTGTGTGGAGGCGAACAGAAGAATTTTTGGAATGAAGACAAAGAAAATGAAATAACTGCAACAACTTTGGTGTCCATGAACATAAAGTTTTATTATAAATACAAATGAAATATAATGGGAATAAAATGACACTGCAGGACAGCGTAATTATTTATTTTTCTTTTTGTTTAAATTAAAAAAAATCCTTAGAAAAAATGTTAAAGATTTGTATTATTTATCTAATTTAATTTACTCCTGCCAAGTGTTCTGCTAAATTTCTCAAATTGTTCAATGAATTATTTATGAATCTTGGAATCAATAAAGTAAGTAATATTTATAAGCCACGGAACGGTGTTGCTTTACGACCCCATTTTTAGGTTAAAAGTTAAAATAAAATAAAATTTTTCTAAAAACATAAGAGACAACAATTTATAGCCCACAATTTTATGTTGATGATACGTTTGTCAAACGTACAAGCAAATTGATAAAATCCAACATCAAATACTGACTTTTTCACATACTCACGGCCACAAATATTAGATACTTACGTTTTTATTTGACAGCACGTGACGTTGCGTGGGGTGGAATGAGTTTAGGGAAAAGAAAGGACTTAATTTTACGACTTTAACGCGTGTTTCTTAAGTTAACATTCAGTGTCATAAGAATAGTCTCATGTCTTGCTTTTCAAAGTGGTTGCAATTTTTAAACTTTTTTTACAACTCTGCTTAAATAAATTGTTAAAATAAATTTACAAATAGCAAAAAAATAAAAAAACAATAAAAACTGACTGATATGCAGGCAGACAACAGTTTAGCAAGTATTCCTCATGCCATGCAGGAAAATGTTCAGTGTTTGTGCATTTCAGAAGCTGTACACCTCCCTTCCCCTTATTTTTACTTTTGACTGATTGACGGGCTAACAAATCCAAAGTCTGAAAGAATGAAGACACAATAACTTTTCCACAATAACAAAAATTGTATGCATATAAAAACTTGCATGCATTTTTATTATTCAAAATAAAAATGTTTATCTCACGAGGGTAGTTGCACAACTCACAAGAGAATTACTTATTCGGAGAAGTATTACCTAAAAAGGATTTTTAAAATAAGAACCTTTTAGGATAAGTACCCTTTGAACATTGTCCTCTTAAAATAACGACATTTTAAAAAAGTATCTGTAAAACAGAGTTCGCTTAAAAAAAATTTTTTCGTCTTAAAATACGTACTTTTTAATGAAGTACTCTTTAAATTTAGTCCCCTCAGAAAAGTAAATTTTCAGAAAAATATATTTTGGAAAAGGACGTATTGAAATAGTAGATTTTAAAATAAATTCAGAAAAGTGCGAGTTTGACTCGCACATGAAGGATTTCGTATGGACATTTTTTTTATATATTTTTTGTTTTGGCGCTTTCTCTTATTTATTAAGTTTTTTTCGTTTTGACGTTTTTTTTGGCGATTTTTTTGGTCCGGCGATTTAATAGCGAATAATTTTTAGTTTTGGCGCTTTCTTATTTTTGCCGATTTTATATGTTTTGGCGATTTTCTTACTACATGTTGAAGCTTTTTTTTAGTTTTTTCGTTGTTTTTCCTTTCTGCGATTTTTATTTAGTTCTTGGCGATTTTTTGTTTTTGTTTTGGGGTTTTGATTATTTAGATCTGGCGGTCTTTTCGTTGAGGCAAGTTTTTTGGTTTTTGGCGATTTTTTTCGTTTCGGCGATTTAATTGCGAATAATTTTTAGTTCTGGCGCATGTTTCTTTTTGCCGATTTTTTTATGTTTTTGGCGATTTTCTTACTACATATTGATGATTTTTTAGTTTTTGCGTTATTTTTAATTTCTGCGATTTTTATTTAGTTCTTAGCGATTTTTTGTTTTGGGTTTTTGATTTTTTAGATTTGGCGCTCTTTATGTTGAGGCAATTTTGTTGGTTTTTGTCATTTTGGCGATTTTTTTGTTTGTTTTTGGCGATTTTTTAGATTTGGCGATTTTTTTTCGTTTCGCCGATTTAATAGCGAATAATTTGACTTTTGGCGCATGTTTATTTTTGGCGATTTTTTATGTTTTTGGCGATTTTCTTACTACATATCAAATGCTTTTTTTTAGTTTTGGCGTTGATTGTCGTTTCTGCGATTTTTATTTATTTCTTGGTGATTTTTTTTGGGTTGTTTGTTTGATTTTTTAGATTTGACGCTCTTTTCGTTGAGGCATTTTTTTTTTGGTTTTTTGCGGTTTATTTTAATTTTAGCGATATTTGTCATTTTGGCGATTTTTTTGTTTTTTTACAATATTTTTTTTTTTTTTTTTTTTATGCATACATCTATTTATTTGTTGTATCTTCAAAAATGAACTAACATTAAGTATTCAAATCTTAAATCTAAATATAATTATTAGGCCCGACCAGTGTCGGACATAAACTTAGTGATAGTAATTCATAATACATAAGAGTTGTGCAAAGCAAAAAATAAAAATAAAAAAATAATTTCAAACAGTTTCATCTGGTGTGGTAAGTATTAGAGCCCTTGTGTCCCTCTTTTTTAAGCGGATGTGTCCGGTAAAGTTCAAGATATTTCGAGCAAGCGGATTAGGGTGTGACTCGAGTTTAGTTAAATATTTGCCTGAGTATTTTGCAATTTCACAATAATTTTAGCGACTAATTTTTAGTTTTGGCGATTGATTATTTTTGGCCATTTTTTGTGTTCTTGTCGATTTTCTTACTATTGACGCTTTTTTCTAGCTTTGACGTTGTTTTTCGTTCATGCGGTTTTTTTTAATTTTTAGCGTTTTTTTTTTTTGTTTTTTATAATACATATTTTTAGATTTAGTGATTTTTTTCATTTGGCGTTTTTTTCATTTTGCCGATTTTTATTGTTTGTTTTTTATTTACAATATTTTAATTTTTAGTTTTGGCACTTGATTATTTTCTAGTTATGGCGTTGTTTTTCGTTTTTGCGATTTTTAATTAGTTTTTGGCGATTTCTTTTGTTTTTCACAATACATATTTATAGATTAAGTGATTTTTTAGATTTGGCGTTTTATTTGTTTTGGCGAGTTTTTCGGTTTTTTTTAGTTTTTTTGGCGACCTTTTTACTTTTGGTAAATTTTTTGCATTTTAGCGATTTATTTTATTTTTCATTTTGTCGATTTTTCATTGCCGTATTTTTTTAATTCTCTAATATTTTTTATTCTAACGTTTATGAAAATTTCAGGGGTTTGCCTCTTACGATTTCCAAGATACACAGCAAGTTGTCAAAATTACATTAACTAATAGAGTACCCTTTAATTTTGATATTTTAATTTTCAGGGTTAATTGGTGTAGTTTGCATAAAAATACACTAACTTTGAAAATTTCAAATGTCTCTAAATAATTCTCTGTATATTACATGACAATCGCTATAGAATATCCTTTAATTTTTCACTGTCATATCGAGCCTTTTTTGCTATTAATTTTTTTTTTTTTTTCAAAACATCCCTCGTATAAGTTAAGGTTACTTAAGAAAAATATATGCAGATAAAAAAACATATTTATGTGTTTAAAAAAAAAAACAGAAATGTAATTTCAATTTATTTGCGTCAAACTGGCGTCAAAAGTCATAAAAGTTTTGCTAATAAACATTTAAGGATTGTAAAAGGAAACTCAACCGCAATTTAATGTTGGCTGCTGTGAGGCATCATTCGCGTTTTTGTAGCAAAAAATATTTTGGCAGTTTAGCTAATTTTGACATTTCAAGGCTGGTTAATTCTTAAGTTGAGATATTCTTCCTTCGCCCTCGATCCAACCTGCAGTATATATCTGGTCTGGATTTGGATCACACGATCCAAGATTTGGATCACACGATCCAAGATTTGGATCACACGATCCTAGATTTGGATCAAACTATCCATAGTAAAAAATATATAAGTTATATAAAAAAAAAAAAAATTAATAATAATTATAAAAACCTGCCAGCAGATATACATATTCCTTTGCAACCTGCATCAAAAGTAACGTCACACACGACGCGTCGTGTATGTATATACATACATAAATAGAGCAGCAAACAGTAAAGAATTTTATGTTTAGCTCAACAGTTTAAATTAGAAATGATTGAATTACTGTAGTTAGCATGATATGAAAATTAAAAATTATCAAGTCTTCGATGATCGGTAGAACTCATGAGGCATACTCGTACATTAATTTACCTACGCAGAAAAATACAATCGGGTTAATGTTGGCAAAGCATTTCCTAAGGTTGGTCAAACGTTGGCAAAACATCACAAGTTCTACTTTTGGAGTGTTGTGCCAACACAGAAATGATAACCTCATGATGGGATTGCCCAACTATTGTTTACGTCGTTGGCTAAACACTATGAAAACCACAATTTAAGTGCTTCCCCAACATAAATTTTTTGTTAAGTGTAATATATTCCCAATACTTCAAACAATTACTTCAAAAGCTAATTGTAAAGAATTCATTCTCTTATACTTGTATTTCACAAGAAAATGTATCAGCACTTCAACAAAGCCTACTAATGGTATCTAAAAATAAACCTTTTGAGTTTCAACGAAACTCATTCGATTTAATAAATTTAACAAACTGGAATGCTACACAATTCCGTTTCTTCTTGTGATGTGCTGGTGCAATTACTTTAAAAAGTGTATTAGATGTTGAAATGTACAAAGATTTTTAAATTTTATTTACTTCTTGTCGTATTTTATTGCCAACCAAGTTAGCCACATTAAAATCAAGAATTGTTAAGATCATTTGTTGAACTTATGCCTCGATATTATGTCCCTAATTCGCAAACTATGAATACAGTCGACTCCGCTTTACTGGAAATAACCAAAACCCAATTTTTTCAGTTATCCGATTTTTTTTCTAAAACGTAGTTCGGATTACTGAAATTTTGTTACAGTTAAGCGTACTGCTTAAAATCAGTAACCATACACATGCATACATATGTGCACATTTTGTTGTTGAAATTTTTCACGAATTCCACGAAAATCTCTAGCCACTTGCATTGACAATATAATAGAAAAATACAATAAAGTACGTAAGAGCGAAAAGGACAAATACATTTTGCCATTTATTCTTTTAACGGACAAAACATGCACAATTTTTTCAGCCTTAAGTTATGCAATCGATTTATAATAAATAAATTTGTCATTGTTTACTTTTTCACTAAAGCGAAGTAAGTTTCATACAAAACGTAGTTGTGGGCTTGCTTTTGGTTTTCAGTAATACGATATTTTCAGTCAAGCGATGTTTCGCTAAAGCGAAGTGAATAAGACTAGCTGCGTTTAAAACCAATGCAGGGATTTGTATTGCTTTCAGTAAACCGATTTTTTTCAGTAAAGCGCTAAAGCGGATTCGACTGTATACATAATCTAATCCATATACCAGATGATGTAATTAACATAGAAGCTCCTTTATCACAATTTTCAGCTTTTGACTTTGAAAAAAGTTTGGGGTCTTTAAAGTCAATTGTTAAATCAACTACAAATCCAATGGCGCAAATTCAAAGGAAATTGTACATTTTCCATACTAACAGTTTCTCAAATAATATACGATTAGTATTTTCTCGTGTTAAAAATATAAAATATTCACTGGGAAAAATTATAGACACTAGAACAACATTTGTGGCTATTAAATTACAACCGTTCCTGCCGATAATATCGGTTTACTAACTAATGGAAATGTCATGGTTATATCAGCAATTTTTAGTAGCAAACTTTCTGTAGACAAATGTGATAATATTTACTTAAAATGCAATCTCCATATTTATACAAAAAAAAATACGAGGTCGGCTCAATAAGTCCGTGACTTTTCGAACTTCCCTCGAAGTTATATGAAATGCAACACTGTTCCCATCAAGTACCACCTGTTAATAGACTACTGTCAAATTTTGAGCAAATGTCGTGATTTACTTTGCGTCTAACAGCTGTTCAAAACATACAACCTCGTGTATTTTTCTAAAAAATGGCAACAAGTGAATTTCGTGTGCTCATTAAACATTATTTTTTGCGAAAAAAAACCGTCAATCAAACCAAGCAAAAGCTCGATAAATACTATGGGGACTCTGCATCATCGATTTCAAGGGTAAAAAAGTGGTTGACTGACTTTCGTTGTGGTCGCACAAGTACAAATGACGGCCAATTGAGGTCAGTCCACCTGCAAATGTCGAAAAAATCTACGATGTGGTGTTGCCTGATCGAAGAGTAAAAGTGCGTGAGATTGTTGTGATGCAAAAGGCATTTCATATGGCAGTGTGGTTTCGGTTTTAAGTGATCAGCTGGGTTTAAGAGAGTTGTCTGCAAGATGGGTGCCGCGTTTGTTCTGAATTAACCATAAACGTAAACGTGTGACAACTTCAAAGGATTGTTTGAAGTTGTTTGACCGCAATCCTAATGAGTTTTTGCGGTGTTTTGTAAATGTGGATGAAACATGGATCCATTGCTGTACTCCGGAGACCAAGCAGCAGTCTAAACAATGGGTCTCTCTGGGGGAACCTACTCCGAAGAATGCCAAGGTAAGTTTGTCGGCCAATAAGGTGATGGCAACAGTTTTTTGCATGCGGTATAAACAACATCGATTACCTTCAAAAGGGAAAAACAATAAACTGCGAATATTATGCCAATTTATTAGACCGATTTAATGAGGATTTAAAAAGAAAACGACCCCATATGGCCAAGAAAAAAGTTCTTTTTCATCAAGATAATGCACGGGTGCACACGGGTGCAGTCTCAATGGCAAAACTCTATGAATTAGGCTACGAATTGGTACTTTATCTACCATATTCTCCGGATTTAGCCCCTAGTGACTACTTCCTATTTACAAACTTATAGAAATGGCTCGTTGGAAAGAGATTTAGCTCCAACCATGAATTATTGACCAACCAAATGACTATTTTAAGGACCTCGAAAAATCCTATTTCTTGGAAGGGATAGAAAGACTAGAGAAACGTTGCACTAAGTGTATTGAGTTAAAAGGAAATTATGTGGAAAAATAAATTTTTGTTTTGCAAAAAAAACTGTGTTTCATTCAAAAAGTCACGGACTTATTGATTAGCCAGCCCTGGTATCGTTACAGATTTAGACCAGAAAAAAAATTTAAATAGAGCTAAGCCTGGTAGATGTCAGGTGTATTCTTACCAAATGCCAAAATAAATAACTTAATGTATATTAATATAAAAATAAATAAAAACGAAAAGAAATAAAAAATAAAAAACAACAATTTTTTTAAAAGCAAATCATTTTTCAGATTGTAAATTTTTGTACGGTTGGCAATTTCTGTCTGTTTAGCTGTAAAAACTTTTTTGTCAATCTACGATAAATTTTGGAGGGGTCTTGCGTTGAGAAAAAAAAAACTAAAATTATATTTTTCGGGACACACTACATTACGTACACTTTTCTGTCCTTTTTTAAATATCAAACCAAAAAGAAAAAAAAGCAACATTGACTGTCGATTGACTTTTGTTTGAGGGCTTATGTGCTTGCTTTGTTTTACAGCCTTTTAATTATATGATGCTTTGCTGTAGTTACAACTTCTATCAAACATTGGCCGAGCATTCATTCATTAGTTTATTTTTTTTTTTTTTGTAATTTATTATCCTGACGACATCTACCACAAGTAACATTTTTTACTTTCTAACACAGGCACAAAGTTAATCACCCACACAGTTTTTTTTTATTATTGCTGTTTGTGTGTAAATTTGTATATTTTCTTTTGTTTTTGGTGTTGTAAGAGTATTTTATATCGTTGCATGCTTGTGTGTGCGTGCATGTTAGCCTGTGTAGTTGGCACTTACTTCAATTACATTTTTAACATCCTTAAGGATTTGTGTCTTAAGTTGCGTAAAGCTTAAGCTCTGTTTAACTATCCTTGCAAAATTAATTTGCTGTTAATTAGTATGAAATTCTTTTTTGTTTTCCTTAAGCCTTGAGCATAGTTAAATATTTATTGTTGCTATTTTTAGCAAGGCCTGAATTTAAGGCAATTAAAATTTATATTTTGTATTCTTTTGTAACTTAGCAAATGTATTTTACCTTTTTTATTTTTTAAGGTAATTATCCCTTATCATATTATTTTAGTAGCATGAGAACGCGGTTTTCTTCTTGGTGATTCTTAAGATTTATAAATATATGGCCTGCACTGGATACAAAATTAAATTAGTTTTTACGAGCAGTAGATTAGACCTTAATATGATACCAGGAGAAATTAATACTCTTCAGACCTCAAACGCACAGAGGAATATATAGTTACATATGTGGGCTCAAAGCTTGATGTTGGTACAATATGTGAGAAGAAAGAAATTGTTTGTTTTCATAATGTCCTTTCAATCATTCTGCTAAATTTTGTACTGAATATAAAACAACGAATATATAAATGTTAATATGTTGTTTATCATTTTCATTATAAGCAACAATAAAAATAAACAACAAGTGAATTCATTAACATAAACGTCTAACAGGTAATCGTCGTATCTACAGGTATAAATTTAGACGTGTGTGTGTGTTGCTTTTCCATAACTCACACCTCAGCTTTATGCTTTTTGTCCTGTTCTTATATTTATTTTTGTAACTTAATTTTTTTCAATCACAAATATCTTTAATATTGCAAACAATTACATTCCAGCCAATGATTTTTAGACAACAGCTATGAGTCATTAGTAATTCGTTTAGTCATTTGTAAGAACTTTTTTAAAGTCTTCAATTTATTTTCCAGTAGATTTATCTTTTAATAGTCTAATGATGATCTCAGAGCAAAAGATAGAAATCTTTTCATAAAAAAACTGCTTTCAAATACAAATATTAAATTTAATAGTAACATCGAACATTTCTCAAACATTTCTCGAACCATTACTATGAGTCATAAACATTTTCTTTAGTCATTAGAGATAACTTTGTTAAACTTAAATTTCTTTTCCAGTAGATTTATCTTTAGATGTCATAATTTTACTAAAAAAAAAACTGATTTCGAAAATAAATTAGCTATATAATATTAATATCGATAATTTCTCAAAAATTTCTCGAAAAACATATAAAAAAAAATAATTTGCGTTACTAGACATTATTAATCGCAAGTCTTTGGATTGCGAAAATATGGTTTTTAAACATTAGATATCAAAAATTTCTCGCAATTTTGCAAACATTTACTTTCGAGAAACTATCGAGAAATCGTATAATGGTCTATTATCACTTAAATACATGATACATTTTTTTTATTAGGAAAAAAACTATTTTAGTTTTAACAAAAATTATAATTGGTAATAGAATTGCGTGTTCAATAAGACCTTTCTCAAACGTTTCTCGAATAAATATCAAACTTCATCTGTTACTAAAATTGTGGTGGTATAACTTTCTACACATATCTTTCGACGTTCATGACATGCTTTTTAATTGCAAAAATTCATTTTTCTACATTTTTGTCATAATGTGGCGAATGCTTATTCTCGACAAGCTATCGAGAATAGCAATAACTGCTGGGTTATTTATTTGGAAAAGGATATATCAAGAGAATAATATATAAATATTTCATTGCAATATATTGTTTCATTTTAAAATCAAATACGTATTTTGTACTTTGAAAGAAAAGATACTCCGCTTAAGTATGGAATAAACTATCTGAGAAATTGTGGCAGAGTTTCGGTTAACAGGCAAATGCTACATTGGTAAGGCCTTCAAAAACTTGTTGACAAAAAAGTGGCTGTACCTCACAGAGAAATTGTTTCTTATATAATACGATAGAATTAAGCCTTTCTCAAACTAAGGCTATGGTCGCACTTAAATAACAGCCACATATATAATATACAATAGACAAAGTCATAGGATCCATTATTATCGGAAACGGTTTAACTTGACAAGCACGCGTCTGAACCAACAGGTTTTTCATTTGTATTTAGTGGTTACCTTAATAAAATTCTAACGACTGCAGCAGGTGGAACATCAAAAATATATACCTGCATCGTAATCAAAGTTTTTCTTCCTTTACAGATCATTGTGGTAAATAGCCATGTGAAACAGTAGTGGTATTCGGTATTCGATGCAAATGGTCTTGCGGAAGTGTAAATTTAAAATATTTTAGCTTTTCTTTAGATTGTGTTGGATTTTAAAGAAAAGCTACGTTTTTTTTCATTTGCACTTATGCAAGACTGCTTGCATCAAATACCGAATACCGCCAATGTTAACTTTACATATTATTTGTATGATGTAATCAGCTTTTGTAAGCAAAATCATACGAGGAATATTTTTGTAGATAAACTTCGCTTATCTCATCATCTTTCAGAGCGTCAGTTGTTTCTGGTTTTTGCAGATATTGTAATTTAAATAGTGCTAGGTTAATTAAATTTAGGAAAAAGTGCTTAAGTCGAGATAAGCGCATTTTGAGTTAGTGACACCTCTATTGCCACACATATATTAATTTCGAACATTTTCATTTCCAGTTCTCGGCAAAATAGTAAATTATTTTTTTTCTCTATAAAATGATTAACCATTTATGCAAATTAATCATAATTCAAATACTATTATATTTTCTTTAATTCTATTAAAATAACTGTTGCATACTTCTGGTGACTTTTGCAGATTATGTTGTCTGTATATTTGCTATGAATCACAAGTACGTATGCATGTAATTTGTATGACAAATGATACAATAAAATTCTTCACAACATTTTATAGAGCAGAATATAATGGCTTAATATAAAATAGCAAAGCACAGAATATAAAGGAACCAACTGGCAAAAATATGTATATAAAACATTTATTAGCATATGGCTTTGCATTAGGCAGGCTCATAAAAAATGTCAATTTCAAAATATTGTGAATAGAAAATATTTTACTGAATAGGTAAAACAATAATTTGGGACTATAAATAAGTGCGTTAACAAATGTTAAACTTAAAAAAATTTAATTTGAACACTTAAGCTCGAGGCGGGAGCAAACGATTTGGGGATTAGTCAGGAGCTCTTTTCCATATTTTGCTAAAGTTACTAATTTAATTTGAAGTCAATAAGGGAGGTATGCAATATTTTTATAGATATGCTGTTTATTGCGCGTCACAGGAGTTAGGAGGTGATTTTCGTAACAAAAATAATCGACACTATTACAGTTATAAATTTATTTATTTTTCTTTGTACTTAAAAGCTGAGTACGCTTTTGCACATGAGCACAAACCAGAGAACACAGCGGATCAGCTGTAAGCCGGCTGAGAGCCGCCTATACATTAACTTAGTCGTGCGCCGCCAGAAAAGAAAATAATGGGAAATAAATGGAAACGTTTTGAAATATTTGAGGCGAATTTGGCATCATCATATAACATAATTTTATTGCATTGTTATTGCACAAATGAAATTTGTTTTATACAACTAAGCAGCATAGCTACAAACGGGTGTCCTAAAACACTTTTCTTCTTTTTATTCTATAATTCGGCCAGCGCTTAGAGGCAGCACTGGTTTGAGCATTGAAATGTCTTATAAAAATGTTGCTCATAGAATCTTACATAAAACTATCCTATACCCAAAATTCTGCCCTCAATTAACCCTCGAGCGCCTTTTTACAGCGCACTTTAACCCATAATATCTCCATTCAATGATACATTTTGGGCCAATTTCAGTTGAAGGGCTTAAATGTTGCACAAAAGCTTTCTTCGTGAAGTTTAATATAAGACTGAAGAGAACATTATGTAGACCAGAAAGCCATCATGAATAAGTTCGAAATAAACCCTTCAAAGCATTTCAAGTTTTGATTATTTTCTGCTGTAAAACTTTGATTATATTCAAAGACTATATAATAGAGTTTTGTGGCAAAGATTTTTTTTAAATTTTAAGCCATTATAACCCCGTCTAATAAGGGTACTTATTTGACCTCCTTTTCTCGGGGAAGGGACGAAAAAGTCCCATGCGTAGCAGAGTTAGACGATTAATATATAACACAAAAATGTTCTTCAGGGAGTTTTTATATAAAACCTTCTTTACCAAAAATTAAATCATGGATAAGTCCGAAATTAACCCTCAAACGGATTTTAAGTTTCGACTGTTTTCTGGTGTAAAACACTTAAACAGCCGTATCAAAAAAAATAATAATTTGAGCTTGAAGTGTACATTAAAATAAAATTTCCATAGAAATTTTGACAAAAGAACATTTGAAGTTTAAATTAATTTTTTTTTAGGATACGGCCAAATACACATAATAGAATTTTGTGGCGAA
This sequence comes from Nowickia ferox, assembly GCA_936439885.1. Classification (NCBI taxonomy): domain Eukaryota; kingdom Metazoa; phylum Arthropoda; class Insecta; order Diptera; family Tachinidae; genus Nowickia; species Nowickia ferox. Next base: position 25,407,196 of record OW387027.1, on the reverse strand, counting down.
TGTTTTTGCAGAAACTTTTAACCCGTTATATCCCGGCTAATGGTACTTATATGGCCCCTTTTCACAAAAGGAAATAGCTTCCATAAATAGGGCTGTGTCGTTCATGAACGAACGAGTAAAAATGAACGAATCACTCAAATGAACGAAGTGAGCCGGTCATTTTACTGAGCTGTTTTGGTTCAGTAGTACTGACACATAAAAATAAATTGAACGAAATGAACGACCGATGACCGAGCGCACTTGGCTCTTTTTTTTTTGTTTTTTTTGCTTTTTCATCGTTCATTTTACTGAGCTGTTTTGGTTCAGTAGTACTGACACATAAAAATAAATTGAACGAAATGAACGACCGATGACCGAGCGCACTTGGCTCTTTTTTTTTTTGTTTTGTTTTGCTTTTTCATCGTTCATGTGGGATTTTTTTTGTCATTTTCTCGTTTTCATTTGCCTTTTTATCTGCTTTTAGTAACAGTGTTACCATTATGAATTTTTTAAACTGCTTAACTTCTCACATACATACGTAATTAAGTTATTTTCGCTCCTGCTTTTTGACTTTTATTCATTGGCCATAGATTTATTTACCAGCAGAGACTTAATTGTGGCAAAATAAAAACACATCTTGAACACTTCTTAATGCTATTAATATTTTCCATGTCACACAAAAAAATACTTTAATATTGCAAAAAAAAATTACTTGCTGATTTTTCCTTTGTGTTATTTTGTTTGTTTTGATCATTTTGCCAAAAAATAACAAAAACATTGCATTCGTCTCTTTTTATTGACCGAATCAACTGTTTGTTTTTTCATTTCGTTCTTTTTCTTGAAAAGAGCGGATGAACGAAATGAACGAACTCGTTCTTTTTTACAAAATGAACGAAAATGAGCGGTCACTTAAATGAACGATTTGGCACAGCTCTACCCATAAATATTTTCCTTGCCGACTTTTATGTAAAACTGTGAAACACATTCTGTACACAAAACTGCAATCATGGATTATTTCGAAATTAACCCTTAAAAGCATGTGAACTTTTTAGTTTTTTTGTAGTATTTAAGTTTAATTTTAAGCTTTGGTGTATTAAATAGTGGAACAGTAATAGTCTATGACAAATATTTTTTTAGACAACTTTTAAGCCATTACATCCACTTTCAAGTTTCCATCCCTGTCCCGAGATAAAATGCACCCATACCAACAAGAATTTTACACCAACGTTTTGAACGTGTTCTTTCATAAAATACTACAGTTTCAAGATTTCGGATGACAGTTCACTACAACAATCTACAAAATACCAAGACATTTACTAACACAAAGTCGATAAAGTCATATTTTTTTTAGCTCCAGAATCAGTTTGTGGAACCTTTTTTGAGTTAAAAAAAAAGTTAGATTTCCTGCCACATTGTACTTAAGAGAATATGTAATTATTCTTAAGAAAAAATTGCTTCAAAAGTGTATTTCCTTTTGGCGAAATATTTTTGAGCTCTTTTAATGCAGAAATACGATTTTATATGCAAACCAAAGTACGCACATACGAGTATCTACTTGATATTTGTATATTATTATTTTTTTCTTTTCATTGGTACATTTAGAAATAGTTCTCACATAAGATTGATATAAGCATCTTAATCTTAATAAAATATTACAATAATATGTGCATATGCATGTTTGTGCATGTCTTAAGTCAAGGTATTAAATTGATTTATTAGGAAAAGACATGCAATTTGTTATACATATTTTATTTATGGAAATTTTATAGACTTGTAACTGTGAGATAAAGATTTAATGGTAAATAAAAATATAAATACTTGTATGTATATAGTTTTCCAAAAAAAAAAAAAATATCCAGATAAAATGGACTTGATTTAAAAACGAAAATGACACACAGAGTGAGAAACCTAAAACTCAAGCCAAATGTTTTATTAATTATGACATAAATTTATGTTGACATATTTCAATGGGGAATAGTTATTTTTGGCATAAATTTTTTTTTAAATGTTTGTTTAAATTAAAACTGTAGCGTATATATAATTTATTTCCCCAAATTACAGGCATTGTGAGAACCACTCAATTAAGCATTGAAAATTTCATATTTTAATCACGTTCATTATCAGCAAAAAAAAAAGTAAACAAAAAAAAACAAACAAATTCTAAAACATATAATAAAACATGGAATTTATAATCAGAGCAGCAACAGTTACGCCTTTAAGATTCTATTTTACATTTTATGAACCATAAAAACTCTACAAAAATGTGAACGAAACGGGTTTGCAAAATCCTGGAGGCAAGCAAAGTTTTTTCTTCATACTTGATTAGATTTGTAGAGTACTGTTACTTTAACCTTTTCCGTATTCCTTTGCATTTTCAAATGGAGGATATAAAACAATAAACACGCAGGCCGGTTAACGAATTTGTATATTTCACGACAGTGGCAGGCATACGAGGTCAAGCTAGAAATTTTTTTTAAATCAACTCATAAACTAATATGAAAATTTTTTGTTTGCTGTTAGTTAAGCAATGTCTCAATGCAACTTCAACCCAAAAAATTCTTTAAAAAAAGCAACCAAAAAACTCTTATACTAGATTCTTATACTCATAGCTTGTGCTAATAGATTAAACTTTCACCGCAAAGGCTTCCGCCCTCAAATAATGGAAAGTTATTGTAAAGTTAATATGCTACTTTGAAGACAAAAGAAAATGAAACATATAATGCATTATACTATGATAAAAGTCTTATACTTAGAGTAGAAGACATTTAAAGCTCAAAGTCAAATTCTATTAAATGTATTACCCTTGACTATTAACTCCCTAAAGAATTGTGTGTGCTTCTTAGGTTATGTAAAATTTTATTTTTCAAATATCAAAAAGTCTTATACTGATATTATGACAATTACTATAGGTCTTTAATGTAAATTTTTTTTAACTTAAGTGCGTACAGTATGTCCATAAAATTAAAAATTTTAATTTTAGCAATTCTGTATACCACATTCAAATATCTTATATTAAAATCTAAGTCTTATACTCATATCACAAACTCTTAGATTTAGGATTCAAAGATAATATTCTTGGATAGCAAAAGTCTTATACTTAGATTATTTGCTCAAAAATTCAATCTCTTATACTAATATTGAATTCTTATACTAAGTTCAAAAGCTGTTAAGTTCAAGCTGCAAGGGCATAGCAAAAATTTCTGAGTTATCTTGTTATCACTAAAACTAAATGTTGTTCACTTGTGCGATTATGAATTCAGAACACCCAATCCTGATTGCATCAATAATGCCCCACAACTGCAGCTAATAGAGACTTTAAATTTTTTTTCGAATGAGAAAGATTATGAATTTATTACTATTTTTGTAGCAAGCAAGTGATTGCGGTGTTTTTTTTATTTTAAACATCTCTTATAAAAAAATTATAGTCTTATACTTAGACTTTAAGACATCAAAATAAAATTTAAAAAATTGTGGTAAAAACATCAACGGTATAATCGATCTATTGGTAAGACAATAACCGATATTCTATGACTACAAAACATCATTTGTTATATTTTGCAATGTCTTATACAATCATGTTAACAATGAATTAAAGTACATTATTTTGACAGGAAAAAACCGAACTGTACAAAATAAACCATAAAACTTTTAAATATATGCCATAAATTATAAAACATATAATTCTAAATTTTAAGTCTTATACTCAGATTTCTTTCTGAAGTAAAAGATTATACATATATATTACAGATGTTAAAATCTTAAAGATCATTAGCCAGATAGTTAATGATATTAGAAAAAGTATTAAAAATCTTACCCTTTATAGTTTAGTTCGTCTTATACAAACTCTTATACAACTTGAATACAACTATTAAGACATATTCCAGCATCAAAAAAGAATTATTTAACTTTAAAAATGCTACAGCATGAAAGGAAGTTGAGCAATTTTAACCACAAAGCCGTATGAACAATACTACAGACTCTTATACTAAATTAAATATCTTACCGTTTTTAAATTTTTAAGCGTTTCTCTAAGGCTAACTTCTTATATTATTTCTTTTAATTGTTAGTCTTCAAATTAGGCATGTAGTATCTTATACTCAAACTGTAAAGTCTTATACTAATGCTTAGATCTTAAAATTATTGAACTAGGACCCAGAAGTGTGCATTCTACTGTTTTTAGAAGTGTGCATTCTACTGTTTTTTCTCCATGAGGACTTTTCTCTCCACCCTCATACGTTGGGCAGACCTTCTGCTTGTGACAGGCTTCTCTTCTTATGATATTTTGTGTTGTTATATTATTTTTACGCACGTTTTTAAAATTACTTACACATCAACATCAAGCTCACTATATATTACACACAAAAACAGAAACAGAAACTACCAAAAACCCCCACTCCCCGCCTAATTTATACACAAGTAAAAGTACTCTAAAATACGCACAGACAGACATATTTGTTATAGGCTTTTTATGTTCATTTCCTGCCGAATGGATGGATATACAATATGTTTTGTTCGTTTCTTTGTTTTATGCGCTGTTCCTATTCATCCCATCGTAATGACTGTAATTTAAGACACTTTGTAGACTCGTTATATTGTGGAATATTTCAAGTTAAAATAACACTTATCTGATAACATTTCCCATCCATTTGATTATTCGGCTGTTGGTTGAATTGTTTTTGGTTTGAACCTAAAGGTCATTTTCCTTATTGTCTCTTAATTTGCTCGAGTTGTGTGTGTAAGGAGAAGGTTAAGCTGAAAAAAGTGGTTTAAAAAAATAATCAGATTATTTTCAACATATTCTGCAAAATGTGTAAATGATTGCAGAAGTAAGAGATAAGAGATTGCGAGGGAAATCATGAACAGAAAGTTTTTATTTCACCTTTATGTATTAATTGGTTAATTTAGAGTTTAGCATAATAATGAAAATAGAGCAATAAGTAATAGCAAGTCACAAAATTAATTTCTTCATTTTCAGTTTAAGATTTTACTTAGAAATAAACAGTATACTCGTATGCTAAAAATACAAAGTCTTATATAAAGTCGATTAAGTATAACATCACAGTTGCAAAGTCTTATAATAAGTCCGTCAAGTGTTATACAAAGTCTTTAAAGTTTTACAGCAAGTTTCAAATGTCTTCTATTAAATCTAGAAAGTCTTAGAATAAATAAATAGCATACCATATTATTTCTAGAAAATCTTATACTAAATATTTGAGGAACCATAGCAAATCTGCACAGTCTTATACGAAAAAGGGCGGCATAATTTAAAGGGCGCAAAAATTTAAAGTAAAGTAATATTAGTGCAATTAAAATTCAAAAATAGATTTGACTAAGTTTTGCATAAATAAATATGAAATTTTTATTAATTTAATGAAAAATAAAAATTGGTTTAAAGATTGCAATAATTTTATAAAAAATTAAAAAACGACTTTTTCAAAATTTTAATTTAAATTGAATATAACTTTGTACCTAATTGTGCTTTCGATACCAAAATTTTTGCAGAATGTTACAAATTTTGTTCTTAATTCATAAGAATTCATTAATTCCTTTTATAAATCGAACAAAATTTCACCATTAGCAGAATAGTGGACCAGGGCTGGTAAAAAACAAAATTATAATTTTTTTCTCGAATATTTTCTAAACTGTAAGAGAAAACCCATAAATGTAGCAGACTTTTTTAACCTCTTGGATAGGAAAAAAACCTGTTTTTTATCAGATCAAAAGCATCAACTTGGCATCGGTTTTAATCGTTCATTAACCCCAGGTTGCCCACTTTAAGGCTTTGTGGCTTTAAGGATATATATATATATATGTAAAAGAGTCAAGTGGGGGTCCCGTTTACCCTTTCAATAACTAGAGCATATTTTCCTTAGGTAGTCCACCTAATTCTCGTGTAATAAGTCTTAATAGAATTCGAGCAATTTTTTAAAAATTGTGCGCCATATTGGATCCGCCATTTTAAATTTTTAAAAGCTGACATCATATTCATAATCAACGATCCTAAAAACCTTGAGGTACATAGTTTTATTCATTAAACCCATTTTGTCCCTGTGTGCGTCGGATCGAGCTAAAAAATTAAGACCGCATTTACGACAGCAAACCTTATATTTTAGACAGCGCATATATTAAGAGTTAAAAAAAATCTGATACAAGCAGCGATCAGTCTACTGTACATACACATGTAAGAATATAAACTAATACACAATTGGGGTGTTCACACCAGTGTCATAAGTGTCTTAAGTGTCATGTGTGAACATTTTAACATAGTTTAAAAAAATTGTTGTTGTGACTCAAAGAAAAACATCATAAAATAATACGACTTTCTTAGCTATGTTTATTGTTTGTCGTAACTACATGTAGAAATGCGTGAGAGTTTACGAAAGGAATTGAGAGAGAGAGAGAGAGTAAGCAATGTACAAAGGTGCTAAAACCAAAACACAAATAAGTAAAATTTGTATAATTGTAAATTATGAGAGGTTGCTCACAACAGTCATATTTATTCGTGTTATTACTTTAAAACGTGTTAAATTCATGAGTACCATTTGAATACCCCAAATGATTTAAGTATTAATATATTAATTGTATATTTTTGTATAATCAAAAAGTGTGACATATCAAACAATGCCTAGAGTGAGAGCCTAAATCCGCTACTGCTTACACGAATCCCATAAAACCTAAAGCAAAGCCAATAGCATATCATGCCTTATCTGATCTGCTAGGCCTTATACTAACATTATGAAGTCTTATACTACTTATATAACGTTTCATAAAAAGTCCTAAAAGTGTGCCAAAACGTATGATCTATCTACAAAATCTTATACTGAATCAATGAAGTCTTATAGAAAGCCTGCAAGTTCATTAAACTAGTTTGCTAAGTCTTATGGCAAAATGGTAACAACTCATGTATGTATGTAAAATGTAATGTCTTATACCAAGCCTCGAAGGGCTTAAAATAAGTCAACAAAGTCGCATGTGCTTAGAAGCAGCAGCTCAGAACTGCAAACTCAAATTATGCAGCAAAATCGAATCGACACATAAAACTGTAGCGGTAGGAATACAAGGCTTAATTTTTTTCTTTATTAAAGCTATGCTATTTATGTCACGACACAGGAGCTAGGAAGTGATTTTCGTAACAAAAATAATCGACACTATAACAGTTATAAATTTATTTTTGTTTGGATTTCTTTGTACTTAAAACCAGAGTACGAAAATAAACGAAACAAATTGTTTGATTTTGTTTTGTTTCGTTCTTTGAAGTGAGTGCAACAAAAACAAAACAGAAGCAATGAGAAGGATTGCTCAATTTGTTTTTGCACATGAGCACAAACCAGAGAACACAGCCGATTGGCTGTAAGCCGGCTAACAGCCGCCGCCGGGTACAAGCAATACATTAATTTAATCGTACGCCGCTAGAAAAGAAAATAACGGAAAATAAATGGAAACGGCGAATTTGATTGACATCATCATATAATATAATTTTTTTGTTTTATAAGGCTAAGCAGCATAGCTATAACCGGGTGTCAAAAGATACCTCTCTTCTTCTTTTTTTTATTTTAAATTAGCTTGTCCAAATATTATTTTACTTTTAAGTAAAAATGAAGAGATATAATGGAAACTTAAGACTCTTTGGTGGAGAAATAAAATTTGGTTTAAGAAAATAATTTGTTTAACTTAAAAGCCGCTTTTAAGGCGTTATAAGGATCGACATAAAAACTCAAAATTCTTACACTGATAAAACCCGTAGTCACAAATACATATTACATATTTATTGTAACGAATAAAATTTGTGTAAATATGCATGAACTCTGAGATGAAAATTTATTTCGCCTTAAAACAAAAGCATTACATTGTCTTAAACTACAATTCATTTTCACGCATTAGGAGTTTGTCTATTCGAATTTGTTAAAATACGTGTTCGTATTCACAGATAATTTGTTTTTTTTTTGTTTTTCTTACAAAAAAAAAATATAAAATAATATTATAAGCAGTGACTCCCAATTGTTGCACCAAGATATTCTTTATTGCCGAATATATTTTTAAAAATCTCATTTACAATTTGTTTGAAGTTAAATTTTAAAATTTATAACCCTAGAATTTAGGGCCTAGATAAAAAAACGGCGGTGCTTAACAGAATAAATAGTAATTTAAAATAAAATAATGTTAATAAAACAAACAGACCTCTGCTAAGCCTAGATCCGATTTTCATCGGCTCACTGAAACAAAGTTATAACTAATAAGCTAAATTGGCCTTATTTTTCAACTGATTGAAATATGAGGACATAATTGGACCACGCTGCATTGGCAATAGAGCCATATAGACTTATTCCGGAATTAATTGTGAAATAAGGCAATTTTGGCTTATTACTTATGACTTTATTGCAGTGAGCCGACGAAAATCGGTACATTGTGCCGATAGTGGGATGCCGGCTTTAAACAACAAAAGCCAGTTCACACTACTCGTATTCCAAAAAATCCATTTCAAATTAAAAAAATGATTTGGGTTACATGTAATTGCAAAACCATATTCGGGTATGTTCTGTATTCCACGTGAAATTAAATCGTTCGGAATTGCCATAGCACTGTTGTTATAAATACATATTTCCAACAAAAATTCTATGGCAATTCTGCACGTTTTAATTCCACGTGGAATACAGAACATGCCCGATTATCATACAAAACAGGATGTTATGACTTTCGACTATTGAACATTAATCTGGCAACGTTCAGGAGTCTCCTGCAATATTCTTCTTCTCCCTATCTCCTATAAATACTAAAAAATAGCCAAAATCCATATTATGAGTGTGGAATAAGATATGGATCTTCTGTGTCATTGGAAGTATTAAATAAAGGTGGCTAAGGGAACTAACTTGGCTTCAATTTTCTGGTACATTTTGCTTAAAAAATCGGGTATAAGAGGTTGGTTTTTTTTTTGTTAACAGAGCACTGTTAAATATGAGGGTTTGTGTCTAGGGTTATAGATATAAAACTTTGTCTTTACGCACATTTATTTACACCTTGCTTCCATAACTAATTTCAAATTTTTGCATACGCAGCAATCTTTTTCGTATACAATGTGGTTGAGGCTGTAATTTCAAAAAGTTCAAAAACTTTAACAACTTGCAGAACACTGAGCTTCCGCCTTTGTTCTCCTAAAAAAAAAACACACCCACAGTCACATGCTTATATGCGTCTGCATACGTGTAAACGTGCTTGTAATAGTATGCGACTATAAACATGCATGTATGTCACTCATATGTCTTTGTTATTTATTTAGATGTGAAAATATCTACGATGACAACTGATAATGGATCGAATTATTTCAAGGCATGTTGAAATACCAAACTTAGCACATCTCTGAGCCATCAAACTGTTATACTCACATATACTTATGCACACGTACTATTTGAACACAATACCAATACAATTATCATGCAAAAATTTAACACATGAAAAATCGTCCTTTTGGCATTTGACACCCAAGCCAGTTCAGGCCACACAAACCAAAAAAAAACCAAAAAGAAAAAAAGAAAAAATGAAAAATGTCTAAGATCAGCATGAGGAGTAGAAATGTTAGAAGAATCTATCATTCCAACACACACAAAAAATTATTTTGCATTGGAAATATACATTCGCAAATGTAAATAAGAAAATGACAACAACAAAAATTGGCAAATATTGCTGATAGCAAACAAATCAATGGCAATAAGGAAAAAGTGCTTAAGTCATATTTTACTATTTTGCAGTAGAGCACTTTTAAGCTTTCAAGTCGATTTTCAGAAATTTGTTTCTTTCACAATTAAATTGAGAAATTCGGTATTTATTACATTTCTTTTTTAAAATAAATATTAAAATTGACATATCGTCAGCCCATATGCCAAAAAGTCGGAATGGAGAAAAACGACAAAGAAGCTTTACATGCAGTTTTCTCAAAGTATACCCCATAGAACTTTTTTGTATTTTCACAATTGCTTCCGACACATGTTTAGAAGAAATGTGTAAATTTTAGTGAACTTTAATGCATAAAATTAGAAGTTAATATTACTTTATTGTATAATTAAAAATACGTTTTGCGCCACATACACCACTTTTTTTAATTTATTTTCATGCTCCATAAGTATACTTTACTGCTGAGAATTGAGAATTTTGTTGTTTTGTTTATTTTTCTTGCTGCCTAGAGAAATAAGTCGATCGTTTAACGCTGACCCAGAAGCCGCCGCCCTAATATTTTTAACTATCGCTCCGCTTACACGCTTACACATGAAAAACAAGTAATTGAAGTGTATTTAATATAAAGAATGAAATTAAATGATTTTTGTTATACTCAAACGTGCATAATTAAGGTTTCTTTTATTTTATTTTAGTGTTTAATAAGTTTATATTAAAACATTTAAACGACGGCGGCTGCGTCTGTGTGTGATATTTTTGCTTAACAGTCGCCGTTCAATATTTCTTACGGCACCTTCTTTTTTTATTATTAATTTCTTAAGGTAGAGGTGAATAGCTCGCTTTTTGCGCGTTACGCTTTCTATGCATCTGTCAAAAAAGTAGAATCAATGTAATAGCATGTGACAAGTTACATTGCAAAAAGCGCAGAACGCGTGGGCGCGTGCAAAGCTAAAAGTAGGTATACTTTCTACTTTTGTACGCGTTACAAGCACCATGAAAGAAAGTCAGCTGTTCTTGAATGCTAAAGATGTTAAATAATATTTTATTTCTTACGTTATCGATAAATATTATTTTGCCGTGGATAATTATTTTCTTTTTTTTTCATTAAAAAAAATTTCTTAGTAAAAAAAAACTTGTTTAATAAAATATGCGATGTATTTTAATTAACTTTTCACCACACTTTTCTCAGTAATAAATTTTGCATATTAGTTATCGATTACTTTTACGACAAATTCTTTTAAAAACTCGATTTCACTCTCCATTTTTTCTTTATAAGTATTTATAAACAAACGCACACATCTGATCAAAACAAAAATAAAATGGCGCATGAAAAGCAGTGCATGTAACTCAACGCGAACAAAGTATAGAATGAAACAAGAGGATGAAACGCGTGTAAAGCATAACGCGCAAAAGCGAGCTATGGACCTCTACCTTTATAGAAATGAAGCAAAACAAGAGTTAACTTTACTTCGCATGTTTTTGTATGAATAATTTGACGCAAACGCCAAACTGTGGCATGTACAGCAAAACAATACTTATTAAACCTTAAAATAGTGGAAATGGAGCAAAATGAATGCTAAATATCTCAGAAACCATAATTAATTTCGCGAAACGCGTTTTGGATTCAGAAAGGAGATGTTCGAAATATATAGAGCCCATACCTAACTAATTTTTTTTTTAAATGGAACCAATAATGGGCTGACGATATACCAAAGTTTAAGCTTAATTAAGCTATTATTCGCTATAAGTTAAAAAAAGGTAAGCTGCAAGTCATTGTCCTATAACTTCGTGAAAAATCACCCAAAATAATTGAGATTTTGCCCAGAGAGATTACAGAAGTGGCTGTAACTAAATATCCGCTTATCTCGACTTAAACACTTTTACCTTTTTGCTACAGAAATATGTATGGATATGACTGCAAGGACTTAAAATGCTGCGCATAAAGGCAATAAATGTTTGCTATTTCTTTTTTTTTATTGCATATAAATATTTTCTACATACATACTTTCATTTTCTCACAGAGACCCTTCACTAAGACAAAAAATATACAAATTTATATAGCTTGGTCTTATACGAAAGTGTTAAACCAAAAATTTCTGCAACTTTTCCTTCAGGCATCACCTAATCTGCTGTGTATAAGAATAAGTAAAGGCTTATGTGTCATACTGCAGCTATTCAGTCTTAAGGACTAATCTTATAATTTTTTTTATTATAAGAAGTAATAATAGTCTTATAAAAAAAAAGTTGTTTATACAACTAAGTCTTGCACTTACACTAAAGTGTATGAGTCTTATACTACAGGGTTATACTTCTAAGCAATAAGTTATTTCCTTCATGCTCCGCAATTCAATGCCAATTTATACAGTCTTAAATTAAAAAAGACTTAACCAATATTATATTAGTAAAATATTTTGCTAATACAGTTTTTCCACACACAAGGTTTATACAAAGTAACGTGACAATATTCTGTTGAAATGCCCATATATGAAGTTTATTTACAATATTTTAATTCTTATACACTTTCTGAAAAATTGTATATATGTAATTGGATTTAGCAACTAACATTCCTATCACTAAGGCTTATAAAAGGAATAATGAATTTCTTATTAAAATACTGTTTGTGTTTATATTAGATAAATGCTACCCTTTATTAAGTCTTATACTGAACCTGCTTATCAATTTGCTTTTATATTGAAATTTTTTAATACATTCTCTTATACAAAATCTCATATAAAATCTAATATATTTATTTATAAGTCTTCAATTTTTTATTAGACAGCACTTGAGTTTTAACTAAAATACATACATATGTACATATTTCTACCAAATTAAATATTTTAAAGTCTTATACTGTTTTGAATTCCCAGTAATACGGTGGGTAATAGGACTTTTAATTTTTTTATGAAAATAAGTTATTCTATTATTATTAATAAGTTGTAATATTATTATTATTATTATAAGTTGGTATATGTTAATTTACTTATATTGGACTTATACTGAGAACTTTTAAGTCTTATACTAAGACTATGTATTTCTTTAATAAGCCATTAAAATTTTATTATTTGATGCTCCACGTCCCTTAAAAGTTTGAAAAATATTTTATATAATAATTTCTTATACAAACTCTTATACAAAATCTTATATAAAGGATTTATTGCCATTTGCAACATCTTGCCAGAATTGTATTTCTCAGTGTGTTGCTATCACTTTCTGCGTTAGGTTGTGCTTGAATTAAAAACAGAAAAGACTTATACTAACATACATTTAGCTTTTGCTAACAATTACAGTAAAAATATTAGTTTTCGAAAGCCTTATACTATATACAACTTTTAATTTTCTATGAAAATATGTTATAGTGCTCATACTTGTTAATGTGTTCATGTTGGATTTATACTAGTCACTCTTAACTCTTATACTAAGACTGCTTATTTCCTTACTAAACCTTTGAAATATGATATATATGATTTTGATCGAACTTTCAGTAACTTTAGTTCGAACTTAATTTTGTTTCTTTTGTTTGGCTAAAGTTCGCAGTTTGAGTAATCCAAATTAAAAAAGTATCACATGTAATATATAATTTATGGTTCTACGTTCTTTGAAAATGTGAAAAAGTCTTATACAATCTCTTATACAAAGTCTTGTACAAAGGAAATTGTACCATTTAAAGAGAAGGTTTAATAAAATTTTCACAAACTAAAAAGATCTTTGCCCCTTTTATATGATTTCTTAAAGTCCTTTTCTATGTCTCATATGAGAACTACTTATTTTTCTGTAGGGCATTCAAAAGACAAACCAAATTTAAATTGCTAAAAAAAAAAGAGCAAGCCTTCCGGTAAATAAAAAAAAAAAATCAGCAACAGCCACCATATGCTGTATAGAAATCCTTCACATTCATAAGACATTTGAGCTTAAATGGTGCGAGCGGTTGGACTGGCCTGGGTGGTGTGGGATGAGTGAGCGAGAGCGTGAGAGGCCTCGTATTTCTATTAAAATACCGAGAAAACAAAGTTCAAAATCACGTATGAAAAAATGCCAACAATGAAAGATGAAGTAGAAAAAACTACTATTTTATATAAATGATGTAAAAATCTAAAGAAATTTTTAAGCCTGAAGGATAGTGTATTTACATAAGCACATTTTTGGCTGCATAGCGCTGAGGGGGGGGGGGGGGGGGGGGGTTGCAAATAAAGAAAATTCAACATATGTCTTCAAATAAGTGAAGGAATAAAACACATTTTCCAACATGTACGAAAACATGAATGTCTAAGCAAGTATGCATGTATTAAATGTTTTGGAAAATAATGAATACTATTTTTACTTCTTTGTTGAAATAAAAAATTTACACAATAAACCAAAGAAAAAAAAACATGGAATTAAATTGTTTTGCGTTTTCTTCCTACAACTAAATGACATTTGCAAAGACATTTTAATAGATTTTTTTTTTTTTTTTGGAAAATAAAAGTCCTGTAAAGATATTTCAAGAAATGCTCGCATGCATTTCACAAAAAAAAAAAAGAAAGGGAAATTTATAAAAATATTTACAACTGCCTTGTGCATTACGAGTATTGATTGAAATGTCTAATCAAGTGACTAACTACCCAAATTGCTGCAGCATTACAAAAACTTTGAATATGTATTCTAGCCATTATTATACAACTGTTGTATTAAATTTCAAGTAATTGTTCAACACAATTTTCTTATTAAGCATATGTCAACGTTATTCCCTTTAACTCATCTATTTAAAACTCTTTCAAGTTGTTTCTTCTCTTCTCTACCAAACATATGTACTCGTACATACATATGGACGTATGTATTCATTGATCCTATTAAAATTACCTGTCATTGTCCTGGAAAATAAATAACTGCAACCTGTTGTGTAAAACAATCTATTACAGTACGTAGCCGTACTATTCGATGAAAACGATATCCAGCATTTGGTTATAAGTCACACTGTCAACATATGGCAATAGTAAAGTCATCATTACAATCATCTAGAGATATTCCCCAGAAAATACATGCAATACAACAGAAATAATCGCACATAGAAGCCGTGCATTTATTTGTTTTTTTTTTTCTTTCACATTCTTATTTTTTATTTTAAAATAACATTATAACCCGGCATTATTTTAAGAACACAACGAAAAACCCATTACTTTCTTTCTTTCGTGGCACCATCTTTGCCTCTCGCTCTCTCTCTCTCTCACTTTCTCGCTCGGCTGGGAAGGACATTTTTCTCTAAATTGCATTTGCTGTCGTTAAAGTAATTTGTTTTATACATTTGAAAACATGGCAAGTAAAATGCATAATTTTTTTATTTCAAGTTAAAACATTTGACTAGATTAAACACAGGAGAAGGGGTTGTATGTAAGAGGTTTGAATATATTCTGTTTGTTTTTTGTTCAATGGCTTTGTAGCTTGAAGACGATAAAGCATATGAAAAAAATTTCAATTTTGGCTTACATTACAGTACAGTTAGGTCATAACGAACAGTTTTACAACGTGTTATAGCTTATGACGAACCACTTGTTCTCCGCTCCACATAATTTTGCATTAATATTATATAGAATTTTCGCTTATAGCGAACACTTTTTTAAGTACTATATATATATATATATTATTATAAGCAAAAGTCTATCTATATATGTATCTAGTATCTTGAAAACAAAATTTAGCAATGATATGAAAATGTAAAAATATTTATAGTTTTTTAGAATAAATTACAGTATTTGAGTTGAGGTTTATTTTTACTAAATATATTTAAAAGTATAACAACAAACTGCATGATTTTGAAATGTTCACATTTTAATATAAAAAAAAACATTTACTCTTAATTTTTAACGAATATAACTCTTCTTTCTTAAAGAGTTCGTTATAACCGAACTTTACTATATTTTTATACCATTTGAGATTATTTATATTCCTCAACAGGGACAGGCAAGGCTTGTATATGTAATAGGAGAAAAAAATCCTTAAACAATAGTTAACAAAAATTAAAAACTAATGTTTTATTTTTATTGTTTAATAATGATTTAATTGATTCAATTATAGTCTTGCGTAGTCTAGTATTGCCTTGTCTATCCTAATCTTGTCTAGCCTAGTCTTGTCTAGCCTATTCCAGTGTAGTCTAGTCAAGTCAAGTTTATCCCAATCTATTCTCGGTTTGTCTAGTCTAGTCTAGCCTAGTATAGTCTAGTATCTAGTCTAGTCTAGTATAGTCTAGTATAGTCTAGACTAGGCTAGTCTAGTCTAGCTTAGTATCTAGTCTAGTATCTAGTCTAGTCTAGTATCTAGTCTAGTCTAGTATCTAGTCTAGTCTAGTATCTAGTCTAGTCTAGTATCTAGTCTAGTCTAGTATCTAGTCTAGTCTAGTATCTAGTCTAGTCTAGTATCTAGTCTAGTCTAGTATCTAGTCTAGTCTAGTATCTAGTCTAGTCTAGTATCTAGTGTAGTCTAGTATCTAGTCTAGTCTAGTATCTAGTCTAGTATATAGTCTAGTATGGTCTAGTCTAGTCTAGTCTAGACTAGGCTAATCTAGTATATAGTCTAGTCTAGTATCTAGTCTAGTCTAGTATCTAGTCTAGTCTAGTATCTAGTCTAGTCTAGTATCTAGTCTAGTCTAGTATCTAGTGTAGTCTAGTATCTAGTCTAGTCTAGTATCTAGTGTAGTCTAGTATCTAGTCTAGTCTAGTAGCTAGTCTAGTTTAGTATCTAGTCTAGTCTAGTATCTAGTCTAGTCTAGTATCTAGTCTAGTATATAGTCTAGTCTAGTCTAGTCTAGTATCTAGTCTAGTTTAGTATCTAGTCTAGTCTAGACTAGGCTAGTCTAGTCTAGCTTAGTATCTAGTTAGTCTAGTCTAGTTTAGTATATAGTCTAGTCTAGTATCTAGTCTAGTCTAGTATCTAGTCTAGTCTAGTATCTAGTCTAGTCTAGTATCTAGTCTAGTCTAGTATCTAGTCTAGTCTAGTATCTAGTCTAGTCTAGTATCTAGTCTAGTCTAGTATCTAGTCTAGTCTAGTCTAGTCTAGTATCTAGTCTAGTCTAGTATCTAGTCTAGCCTAGTATCTAGTCTAGTCTAGTATCTAGTCTAGTCTAGTATCTAGTCTAGCCTAGTCTAGTCTAGTCTAGCCTAGTTTAGTCTAGTATAGTGTAGTAGATATACTCTTGTCTAGCCTAGTCTAGTATAGCATACTCTAGAGTTATCTGGTATAGTCTAGTCTAGTGTAGTCAAGTCTAGCCTAGGGCTTGTCAGGTCTTAACTAGTCTAATGCACTTAACTGTGGTCTCCTCTGCTTGTACGAGTATCTAAATAAAATTCCACACCTTATTACGCTACTGTTTGTTCCTTAAATGTGTCGTGCAATGTAATTCTCAACTTTATTTCGTTTTTTTTTTTATAGAAATAAGATGTATGATCTGCCGTTAGTATATCGCTGACATTTAGCCCTGCGTCTACAAGCCAAAGGAAAATAATGTGTCTTGCGACTTAAGCGATAAAAAAAACTAAATGACTTTGGCAAATACACAACATAAGTTGTATGAGCAACGAGCTGAAAAGGCCATTCATAAGGGAACACCTGTGCAGCTATTGAAAAACTCTGTCTAAAAATTTATTAGTTATACTCCATCTTCTGCACTTAAATACAATATAATTTTATTTTTCTTATTTTCTTTTTGGTAGCATTGCAAACTGCAATAACCATTGTTGCTACAGAGACTACAGCGATGAGTTTGCTGTTGTAGTTGCAGGCATGTTGTAGTAAAATAATCATTAGTTGGCTGTCTGGAAAATAATTTTGCATTGGCCTTAACGAAAACTGTCAGCAAATGACAGCTGTTTGTTTTTATTGTTATCGCTGACATTTCATTGAATTTCAAATCACATTATTTGTACGCTCGCATCGTTTAAGAGAAAGGATGTCTTCCAGATATGGGCGTTTTTAAATGAATTTTTATTTACATTTAAATAGTTTGCTATAACCGCATATACGAGTATTATACTCTAGTGTTAGTGTATTTTATAGTGTTGACTGTTGTTTGCTGCAACAAGAATTATTTTAATTTTTTACCTTTTTAGCCTGTTTTCCCCTATGCTAGGAGTTAAGCGGATAGAAGAAGAAGACTAACGGGTATGTTCTGTATTCCACGTGGAATTAAAACGTGCGAAATTGCCATAGAATTTTTGTTGGAAATATGTATTTATAGCAACAATGTTATTGCAATTCCGAACGATTTAATTTCACGTAGAATACAGAACATACCTGTATGTTCTATTCTAACCTATTATAGTAAAATTTATTCTACTGTATTGTATTCCACTGTGTACTATAGAGCACTGCATAATACCATTTAAAAGAACTTTCAAGACATGAGAAATTTTTCAAACGCATAGTGAAGTCTTTAAAAAGAAATACTGAACAAGACTGTTTGCAAGTAATTTGTTTCCGTTATTGTAGGTATAGAAGAAGTAAAGAAGCAAATACTTCGTGACGAAAGAATTTGTGATGTTTGATTTTTCCTACTCATGGGTGCGTAGGAAATAATCTCAGGTTTGGGGAACTTATTTATTGTTATTAAAATAAAGGGTCCGCCAGAAAACTTTTTTTTTGAAAATGCTTTAAAAAAAACTACTGAATATTTTCTCCAATTTCTTTTTTTATTTGAAAGTACAATCCTTCCGGTTAATAATGAAAAACAATTTCATTCAAATGGCTGCCTCGGCTGGCCATGCAGTAGCCTACACGATCGGTCCAATTTTTAAGCACATTATCGATTGTGTGCAGCTGTATTTCACCAATGGCTTCACGAATATTGTCCTTTAAAGCGTCAATTGTCTCTGGCTTGTCGGCGTAATACTTATCTTTGACGGCACTCCACAAATAATAGTCCAACGGTGTCAAATCGCAGCTCCGAGGTGGCCAAACGACATCAGCTCTGCGGCTGATAATGCGATCTTCAAAAACAGGGCGCAAAACATCGAGTGTAGCTTCGGCTGTGTGGCACGTAGCGCCGTCCTGTTGAAACCAAATGTTGCCAATATCCTCCTCTTCAATTTTTGTGAACAAAAATTCGTTCAACATGGCCCGATAACGATCGCCATTGACTGTAACGGCCACTCCTTGCTCATTTTCGAAAAAAATGGCCCAATTATGCCTCTGGACCAAAATCCGCACCAAACAGTGACTCGTTTTGGATGCGTCGGCTATTCAATGTATGCGTGCGCGTTTTCTGTGACCCAAATGCGACAATTTTGCTTGTTTACATACCCGCCAAGATCAAAATGAGCTTCATCTGAAAAGATGATTTTTTTGGCAAAATCGGCATCTTCTGTAAGTCGATCGCAGGCCCACTTAGCGAAACGAAAACGCATTGGATGGTCAGTTGGCTTCAACTCCTGAACCAATTGGACTTTTTATGGCGTCATACCAAGGTCTTTATGCAAAATTCGTCTCAATGATGTCTCCGAAATCTTCAATTGTTGAGAACGACGGTGAATTGATGTTGATGGCGCTTCACGCACACTTTCTGCCACAGCAGCAATATTCTCGGGTGTACGCACTGTTTTTGGCTTTTCACGCTTTGGTTTAACGATGAGGATGCCAGTTTCTTTCACTTTTTTCACGAGATAACGAACATACGGAGCTGACGGTGCTTCTCTTCTTCCAAAATCCGTATGCAATTTTCACACACATTCTGCAACATTACCATGATTTTCAAAGTAATGTCGCAATATTTCCCAGCGTTGTTCAAGCGTATACACAACCATATTCGTTCAGCGGATGGTTGAAACTAATTATCTGTTAAATCAGAGATGAGCTAAGTGTTACCATTCACGAAATAAGCACTAGTTGAAAAAAAAAACGTTAGATGGCGGACCCTTTATTATATCTCAGCATTTACATACATATACATTGTAACGTATTGTATTGTAGTAATCTGTAAGAACTAAATTCTGTATATGAAATTAATAAATAAATAAGCCATATTGGAGATTCCCAAAAAGTAAGCTAAAAATCCCACGAAAATTACGGCAACACTGAAAATCTAAAAAACCCGCACTGACAGCACCACCATATTATGTAGTTGTTACCCGTATTTGTAACCAGGCGAATACACTACTTCTTCTTGTGGTACTTGGAGTGTTTTTTACGAACAAGCAGTCGTCGCGACATCGCTTGTAAAAACTCATATACACGAACATCACTACATCCATCGTGCTTTGCTTATTCTACGATAGCATTTATTGTTGGTTTAGTATAGTACCTGCCACGGCAATACATTTAAAAAGCAAGACGCATTTGCATTTCAAGAATGTTTACGCAGGGCTCTAGTATACTACATGGAACCTTGATTTTTTATGTAATAATAAGAGCGACCCACTGCAATAACCACCGATTCATTACATCCTGTTCATGTGTCTCCTAAATTTTATTTATCAAAAATCCTTTTATTTGAACTGGAGCATAAACACAAATACATCTCATTGTTTATTGAATATGTATTTTGCTTTCATTCCACAAAGTTAATATTTATCTCAATTTTTTTTTTTATAAAGTAACCAATAATAAAAAGCCTTGGGCAGTACAAACTAAGATGTAAAGTACAAGAAATAAGATAAACCATTATAAGCTCATAGGAAAATTAATAAATTTAAAAAAAATTATCGTTTACAGTGGCGGACGAAAGGTTTAATTTTCGTAATAAGAAAAGAGAAACAAAATTGTTAATACATATTAGTAAATATAACTTAATGGAAGAACATTTTAATTATAGGGTCCGCCAGATAACTTTTGTTTTTGAAAACAGGGCGCAAAACATCGAGTGTAGCTTCGGCTGTGTGGCACGTAGCGCCGTCCTGTTGAAACCAAATGTTGCCAATATCCTCCACTTCAATTTTTGTGAACAAAAATTCGTTCAACATGGCCCGATAACGATCGCCATTGACTGTAACGACCACTCCTTGCTCATTGGCCCAATTATGCCTCTGAATCAAAATCCGCACCAAACAGTGACTCGTTTTGGGTGCGTCGGCTTTTCAATGTATGCGTGCGGATTTTCTGTGCCCCAAATGCGACAATTTTGCTTGTTTACATACCCGCCAAGATCAAAATGAGCTTCATCTGAAACGATGATTTTTTTGGCAAAATCGGCATCTTCTGTAAGTCGATCGCAGACAATATTTCCCAGCGTTGTTCAAGCGTATACACAACCATATTCCTTCAGCGGAAGGATAAAACTAATTATCTGTCAAATCAGACATGAGCTAAATGTTACCATTCACGAAATAAGCACTAGTTGAAAAAAAACGTCAGATGGCGGACCCTTTAAAACTTAAAATGAAGTAAATCGGAAATTTTGTGTCTCAGAATACATTCAGAATCCAAAAAAAATCCAAGGCCAAGAACGTAATATAATCTATAATTTTCTAGCCCAGTGTACAAGAGAAGAACAAGTGCTAAAATGCTTGAGCTAAAGTATGTGTGTGCTTACGTTTGTGTGTGTATGTATAAAAATTTGCTTAAAATAAAAAAAAACTTTAGTTCTCAATGTTGATTTTGGCAACAAAAAAATGGAGAAGGAATTTTCAAAGAAAAATTGCTCTTTTTTCCCTATTTTATATAAACTGCTAATTCAAACAAGAAGGCAATTTATCATATAAAAATATTTGACAATAAAGACAAGTAAAAGATAATGATGTTATATAAACGCATACACACACAATTCGCCATGCAAGTATGTACCCTGCAGGAAATGCGAATATTGAAATTGTAGTGATTTACTAGTGGCATTGTTAGTAGTACAACTGAAAAGGTGTACCCCAGCCAATGTAATCATCTATTGACATTTAACATTAGCTTGCCATTCAAAATCTACCAGTAGACTTTAGCTTTATTCTTTTACGACCATATGGAGACATTTGAACCAAAGATTCACTAGTACATTTTAGTGACCCTCGTCAACAATTTTATAAGCTTAAACAGATACCTGCATATGTATTTTTTTTTAACATTATTACACAGCATAATAAAAAAGAAAAAACAACGATTGACGCGTTCATTGACAATAACGTTAGAAATACACTAGAACTGTTGTCTCTAGCAGTGCTTAAAAAACTGTAATGATTTTCATTTCATTTGATTTTGCTTCTGCTTTCGCTTTTGACAAATACAACAGTTTCAGTCAAAGCAAAATTACTAAACGATTTATGACAAATTGCGCAGTACTTTCGGCAGTTGACGATTTGAAAAGTTTTAATTTGACTTGCTTTTGCTTTTGGTTAGTATCGCAAGTAGTCTATATGATTTTGGAAGTCGCAAACAGTCACAGTCGAAGAAGCAAAAACTTTTGCTTTTAGAAGTTTTAAGCAATCGCAGTAAAGTGGTTTTTTCCTCTTGTCTGATGTGCAAAAAAAATAACAAAAACATGACAAACACCAAAAAGGTAGTTGACTGAACCTGCAGAAAGCTTCCAAAAGCAAGAGCTTTTGCTTTTTCGACTGTGAGTGGTACTTACAAAAGCATACAGACTGTTTCTGCTTTTACAACCGAAAATAACCCAAAAGTAACAGCAAATCAAATTCAAACTTTTGAAATCGTCTGCAATTGTTCATACATCTTTTGCTGCTTCTGCTTCGTTTGCTACTGTTGTTGATTTTCAGAAGCATAAGCAAAAGCAATGGTGGATTTTAAAAAGTAAAAATTTTACGACTTTTGCTGCTTGGACTTAAGTTTTTTAAACACTGGTCTCTAGCGTATCTCTACTCGCGCATAAAAGGAAAGTGGTCAACATTTCAACTAGTGCTAGAGAAAAGTGTGTTGACATAGAGATATATGGTTCCAGGCTGACTAGAGGGTATGTTTTATACCATGTGTGTGTAAAATATATCTTTTCACTAGCATACACGTATTGTGCCGAATATAAAAGAAGACAAGAAGCTTATTTTACGCTTGAAAAACTAATGTGGACACAAAAATACATGAATTCAAAAGAACACACACACACACACACAACTAAGCACATGCAAACATATACAGACACATAACACATGCATGCATACACACACATACATACGTATGTGTACAAATAAGCACAGTTAGACATGTTTGTATGCTTGTATGTATTCAAAATTTTTAAGTACGAATGCATTATGGACCGAAGTGCAGCTGGGAATATAAATAATAATGAAGAAAGAAAACAACCAGTTTGTTGGTATATTGACTTAAGTTTGCAATATGTTAAAGGAATACAAAAAGGACATTCCTTACCAGCAACACAACAAGCAGCAACAGCAATAGTAATAACAACAACAACAACAACGACAACAAGCACATCAAAGAAAGGCAAGCCAAAGCAAACAAATAACTTATTATAGACATTCTCTTTGCCAAATCATAATGATGCATAACCAACCATCTTTGTATAGCATAAGAAATCTTTATAAATATTTTACAAAAGGATAATGCATTTAGGTTTATAATTCTCAAAAGTATTGTATGCGGGGGCCTTTTGCCAATATCAGAATTTAGAGGTATCGAAACGTCATGAATACAATTCCGAGTTTGCAATTATTTGTTAAATTCGAAGCAAGCTTTTGGGAAATTCTGCTTTCAAGGGATTGGCTAGATATCGTATCGATATTTGATAAAAATTAATTATACATTTTTTGGATATACTGGCTGTTTGGTAGTGAGTTTGATTCCCACAAATAGCCACGCAGTGAGTTCATTTATACAGTGTATAAAATCTTTTCTGGCTGTTATTCACGTTAAATAAAAATTATTACATGCTTATCTAATACTTTCACACGTACGTGCTTTTGGCTAGCTTTTTATGAATCTGCAAATAATCAAAATCCCTAATTTTAAAATTCCGAAATGCCAAAATCCCGAATTTTTAAAAATCCCGAATTCTGAATCTCAAAATCCCGAACTTCCCAGTTTTTCCCGCAGAATTAAAATTAAAATTTTTTGTTTTTAATTTTTAATTCTTATTAACATATTTCAATTAATATCCAACAAAAGCTCGAATTTTTTTTATGTACGAGGTGTGTTCAAAAAGTATCGCGAATTTTGAATTTTCGCGGGTTACGTATATTCGAATTTTGATTTTTTTTTTGTGGCGTTATGTTGGTACTCATGTCTCTCACTTATGCCGACAATTTCGGTCATTTTGAATGTTCAGTTAATTGTTGACAGCTGCTTTGCTTGCACGTGTTTTTGCTGGTCTTCGAATTTTACCTTGGTTCGTGCGGCAGCTTCCATTGAGATGATTGAGCTTTGGTTTCCACGTCATAACCATAAACCCACGATTCGTCACCAGTTATGACCCTCTGGAGCAAATTTGGGTCCAACAGCTCATTAGCAATGTTCATGCGATGCTGTTTTTGGTCGAAATTGAGCAAGTTTGGTACGAATTTCGCGGCGACCCGTCTCATGCCCAAATCATTGATAAAAATCGAATCGTACGAGCCAATTGATGTGTCTAGGTCCTCAGCAACTTCTCTAATGGTGATTCGACAATTGGCCAATACCATTTATTTTCACTCATCAATTGTTTCGTCTGTTGTTGAAGTGCTCGGGCGTCCGGCACGCTCTTCGTCGTTGACATCTTCTCGGCCTTCTGAGAACATTTTGTACCACCGATAAACGTTGCTTCGGTCCAAGGTAGCTTCTTCGTATGCCACAGTTAACATTCGGAATGCATCCGCGCACTTACTTTCGTTTTTCACACAAAATTTGATACAGGTTCTTTGTTCCATTTTTTTTAATAGATAAAAATCGAAGACGAGTCAAAACACGTGCAAGCAAAGCAGCTGTCAACAATTAACTGAACATTCAAAATGGCCGAAATTGTCGGCATAAGTAAGAGACATAAGTACCAATATAACGCCACAAAAAAATCCAAATTCGAATATACGTAACCCCCGAAAATTCAAAATTCGCGATACTTTTTGTGCACACTTCGTATGTGAACTATAATTGAAAAATGTATTTATTGAATATTAATATCCCGAATGTGTTTTATTTACTAAATGTTACAAATACAATTACAAATTATATCGTAACTTAATTTAAACGAGAATAGTAACAAAGACCTTCACTCGTTGTAGTGAAATAGACCAGAGTCTATGGTGGGAACCGAACCCACAACCTCCACACTGATAGGCTAGCGCACTACTCTCTAGCCTACCGGAGGCACCCGAATAATTGTACAGTTTTTGCTTTAAAAACCGCGCGAATACTATTCAATGATTAGGGATATTAAAATTCGGGATTTATAAGAAATAACTACGATTTCTATACAAACGATCCTTTTGATCGCTTGACTTTGGCCTTTACATAATAAATATAATTTTGTAACCCCGAGTAGTTTGAGATGGTGCTGCAAAGATGCCAGATTCAAAACGACCAGACTTGAGAGAAAAAAAGTTTTAATTGCCATCCAAAGGATTCTGTTTCAAAAACGTCTTATTTAAAAAGGCCCTTGTATAGCAGCAACAAAAATGCAACTTTCTACTGCCAAAACTGGCCTAACAAACCATAAAATAACCGAAAACTATAAACTGAAATCAAAATACTAAAACAAATATGTACTCGTATGCCTACATGGCATAAATAGACCAAAAAATTATAAAAATTTAAGATTAATTTATTGTAAAAAAATTATGAAAATTAAAAAAATGTGATAATAAAATAAATATAATTAGGAAAAGAAAAGGGAAAATACTTAATACGAGTACACTCTCACAAACAGAGCCAAAGAAACCAAATGGCAAACGCTGCACCCAAAATCAAATCCATGGGCAGAACTAATTTGCCACGCTGGGACTCCGCAAGGCGAGCATTTTCTATAATGCGCCGAGCACAGCGGAGCCATTGATTTATTGAAATGGCTTCGGGTGAAGAAAATTCATACTCCTCCTTAGCGGAACTGCCACCCGTGGCGTCTGACTTGGTGGCGGCAGCTTTCGTTAAAAGTGTTATACTTTTGGAGTTATTCAATTTCAGTTCTATGGCCTGCCAACTAAAGTGACTCTTATAAGTTAAACGGCGTTTACGCACTTCGGTGCACACCAGGCACTGGTCGAAGAGGAAAACTTTGGAGCGTAACTTCTTACGTGATCTATGATTGTAGGCATCGAATTCTGTGGAACGCCTAAATGAGCCCAACTGTTTAATATCGAGCTGTAAGTAAAAGAGAAACCATCACATGTACAATCTTAATGATAATTAAAGTATTTTTTTATATATGAATGGAACCTCTGGCACTAGTTCCTCTATAGAGAGGATTTCTTCCGATTGATTGACCACTTCTAAGAGACGGCGCATGCGTGTTTCCAATTTGCATAAGGAAGCCAACACCGGCTTGCAGTTGATAGCATTTTTGTAGAACTCCTAGAGTTTTTAGAAATTATTTTGTACTTAATTAAATAAAGAATTAATGAATAAAGAACTTACGTTAATCAGCTGCTGCAATAGTAGGGGATACCGTGTCAGTCTTTGTATGGGTTGTACTAGGAAACTATCAATGCCTAAACGATCATTAATTACAGTTTGGTAATTCTATTTAAAAAAAAAAACCAAACCATAAAATTTAAATTTTCATATCTTTTATGAAACCTTGTAATTGCAATAAAATTATTTTACCTGAAAAAATTCCCGATTTTCCTTACGCAGCTCCAAGGATGTCTTTTTATGCATGGTGAAGGTTATGTAGCAATAGAATTGGTCCTTCTGGAATTTAAAAGCAAAACGATTGAACTAAATTATGGTTGCAAATAAATAAACACTATATTTGGGAAAAATTTATACTAGGCTAGGTTAGGTCAGATAAGGCATGGATGGCGCTCAGAATCCCAGACCTACTTGGTCAATTGCAATAGCACGGATACTCTGCTCAATATAAAGCTGAGATCCCATTGTCGGCGCAATGGCCTTATTTCTCCATTAATTTCGGAATAAGTCCGTATGTCTTTATTATCACTGCAATGATTTTTCAATTAAATTAAATATAAGGCCATTTTATTGTACTAATCATGACTTTATTGCCGTGAGCTGACGAAAATCGGTGCATTGTAATCTCTGTCAAAATCAGAGAAATTCCTGAACTTAAGAGCACCCATGGTGGCCATTCTCTTTCTTGCTAATCCCAGACAATGACACAGAAAATGTTCCATATATAATCTTTCTTCAATATCGTGGCAAACGCGATAGAAGTCATTAACTTTTAAGCATGACTGCTTATGAGACAGTATTCGTTCAGCATGGACTCTGAAACCGAAAATTTGTTTCTTTTCTTTTTGAAATCAAAGACACCGAACCTGCCTACAAATCATGCAGTAATTGTGCAGGAGAGAAAGGGTAAACATACATATTCCATATCGAGTCAAACCTGTAATCCCCATGTGTCTAACGAAGTTTTTTTGTTTAAAAAAGTAACAATGAATGTCTACTACTATTACTACTTGTTACCTTCTTTAGGAAAGGGATAGTGATAGAGAAGACGGTGGTGAAGGAAGAGATAGAGGAAAACTTCATTCTTTTAGAACTCTGCTTTTTTGCACGTTTTTAATAATGCGGTGTTGCAGCGCCTCTGGTATCAATGAGGCGTATTAAATTTTGAAACCATTTGAATGCTTATATTACTTCGCCGGGATGATTCTGATACACAAACCGACGAAGGAGGATGCTCTGATGTTACTTTAGGATTAGCATCTGCTGAAGTCAGTATAGTTCAGTGACCAGAGACTTGAACTTTCCTACAACAACTGATACAAAGGAACATTAATGCACGTCCGAAAACTGCGTAGTATGTTTTTATTTAATGACTGTCAGAGACCGGTCTCGAACCCAGAACCTTCGGTTTTGTACTCAACGTGCTAACTACTTCAGCCCACGCCACGCTATCGGGCTTTAGCTCAGTATTTTAAATTCTTATAGAATGGACTATTTTAATATGATAATTAGTATAGTGTGATAATTAGTATAACAGTTTGTATAACAGTTTATATAACAGTTTTATTATAACAGTTTGCATAAAAGATTTCTTAATCCAATAATTTTGCAAAAAAAAAACTGCATTTATATTTAAACGTTACTGTAACACCATTCACGGTTACTGTCACATTCGAAACTGCATTTAAATATATTTAAACTGATATGCTTATCTGCAAGTCAAATTTATATTTATATGGATGCCGTCATATGTATATACACACATATATGTGTACGTTTATATATATTACACATTACAAATTTCAAATACATATGTTAAAGACAATAGATTTATTGTACATACATATACATACATATTTTAACCCCTTAAGGAAAAAAGCTTTGCAAAAAAAAAAACTGCAAACATAAATATTGACAATATGTATGACAACTTGTACGCATATGACTCCATAAAGTTTGTAGCATAAAAGGTATACATACATATATACGTATACATATACATTTATACTGCCAACAGTAATCATCAAGTAGTTATGAAAATATTTTTCATTGCTTTCAAAGAGACCCAATAGGAATTTTTATCAAGTCTTCGAAATTAATTTTATAAGCAAATTCTTTTTTAACTGAGACCTATTAATTTATTTCTCTCTCGCTCTCTGTCTCAGTATCTCTGTCTGTCTGTCTCTCTCTCTCTCTATATCTCTCTCCCGCTCTCTCTATCTCTCTCTGTCATATACTTCTAATGATATATCAGATACTATGACATTTATAGACAGCATGATAATACACAATTCAGAAAGTTATTCATTTTCGTTGATCATTCACTCTGTCAGGATTATAATATCTACAGCATTTGAATACGCAATGCAATATGTGTATTATTATTCGCTGTAACGTTGGAAAACAAATACATAAACTTGTTAAGGAAAATATACTTATTTTAATATTTTTCAGTATTTTAAATTTATTTAAACTGATTCATAATTTTGGAATATAATTTGTGCTGCATAACAGTTTGCCAGTATAGCAGTTTAAGTACTATACTCCTTTTAAAAATGATTTGTAATTTACTTTTATTCAAACAGCCAAGAAAATTTTTTTATGGTATAATTTAATAGCCAAGGCTAAATTTTGTTCAATTGATCAATAGTTTTCATTATTGTAATATAATTTGCTTAACAAGTAGTAATTAAAAAAAAATCAAAAAACCCGATTGCGACCAACTTTGAACCGTTCAATATCCTAAACGCTCATTCGAAATGAAAAATCATAATCGAATGATACCCATTTTGGTTCGCCGACTTTTCATATGTCTGTCTGCGTCTGTTGGCCGCCATATTGAATTTTTACTACTGTTATATCTTTAGTGACACTCCCGGGATTAAGACAAATCGATTGACGTAAAAATCATTGAAATTGGTCCCCGCGTTCGGTTTATATAAAACCGCAAAGGAACACACATACATGCATACATACCCTATCGGAAATTAAGTTAACTTTAAACTAACTTTAAGCTAACTATTTCGCAACTAGTACTGACTGGCACTTGGATTACTTTTCAATGTAATCAACTGACTATTTTAACGATGCGATGTCCTAGGCAGTAGTCAATTGTCTCACTCTGCATTACTTTCAGTTAACTTAAAGTTGGCTTTTTTAAATCACCTGTTAGTCAGTAAATTTAAAAAAAATTTTGGGGTTCGAACATGTATCATCACACGTTGTGTACTCAACGCGCTAACTACACAATGTTAATATAAAACTGAAATGAGTTTCAAAGTAGCTGAGAATAAATTTGTTGGCTCTCACCAAATTCGATTACGTACTCAACTTAAGAATTAATTTTGGGTTTGTGCTGGATGACTTTGCAGTTAGCTTTTAGTCAGTCTAAGAAAAGTTAACTATAAGTTAACTATTTTTGTAGTCAACCACACATTCTCCGACAGGGTACATGCATACATAGATACATACATACATACACACATAGATACATCCATACACACATATGTACATACATACGCTGGTAAAATGCCACGCAATTCAGAAGTTTTATTTTTCTAAATTAGAATTTTTCAATATATAAGAGCTGTTAAAAAATTAAGTCTTTTCATATTTGTACTGTATAACAGTTGGCAATTCTAGCAATATAACCATTTTTTTTTTTATATTAAGTTTACAATTCTGAAGTCTCTTCATAAAATTATTCAGTTTTGCTTTCTTACAAAATTCACTTTGACTAATTTAAAAATGAATTAAAATTCTTTAATATAACAGTTTTGATTTCTTACAAAATTCACTTTGGCTTATATAAAATTTTCAAAAAATAAGTAAAACAGATTCCTATAGTCAATTATTTGCAGTGGTTTTGCTGTATAACAGTTGGCGAGTATAACAGTATAACAGTTTTCCTTAGAAAATCGTTTTCAATCATTTTATTTAGAAAACTTTCAATATTGAGAAATTTTTACTAAACAATAGTTAGCAATTATAATAGTATAACAGTTTTTTTTAATTTCTGTTTCTTTTCTGCATTAAAATTTAACTTTTCTTCAAAAGAAACGATATAGATTAACCCAGTTAAGCTTTGCAACCACAAAACTTCACAAAAGCCATGTAATGGGTTGGAGAATAATTTTAGATTTTGCCTAACCAAGGATGCTCAATTTGCTTTGAATATTTTTTTTTATCATTCACTCTATTTCCCATTGGCACTTTTTTAGTTTTACCTTTGCTAAGCTATTAATAAAAAAAATTATTTCCAAACATATTTGGAAAGATTTACAAATGAAAATAAGTTTGAATGAAAATTATTACATTATTTGAATAACAAATTCAAAAAAAAATAAATTTTTAAATACACAAATTAATAATGAAATACATAAAATGCATTCAAAGAAATATTCATATGTACATATTTGTGTATAAAATTTTTATACAATGAACATTTTTTTAACATAAATTAGCACAATTAATGTGAAACCACGTGTATTAGTGCGACGCAAATAACTTTTATTTTATCTTTACAATTTTTTTATTATTATTAATTCCAATATAATTACGTATGCAAAGTAGTATGTACTTTTATGTCTGACTTTTCCCCAATATTTCAATGGAATTTTTGTTTCATTTAACAAATTATAACTATTTTTTTTTTATTTATTTTTATTACTCTTATAGCACACCTTAAAATTGGAGTATGTGCAATGATTTTAAAATAAAATGATATAAATTGGCAAATAGATTAGGAAGTTAAATTGAAAAAAAAAAATATTTGATTTCACTTCAACACTGGCATTTTTTTTTTCAAGAGTCGCCATTTGGATGAGCGAAATTTAATTTATTTATGAGTATTATTTTAAAAGAGTCTTGGAAACTTTTGCAAAATTTATAATAAAATTTTATGATTGAAGATATAAATCTAAATAGGGAATCAAACTTTAGTTGCATGGGTTTGGTGTGCATAGCAATATAAAATTAACGAATACAATTTTATAATAATAGTTCATTAAAATAAATTTATGAAAAATAATTCTTGAGATTAACTATTATTATGAAAATAAAACAATTATTTCAAAGAACATTGATTCTATTTTTTAGTAATTTTCCGTAGTATAACAGTTATGTTGATGATTTTATACATCTGCAAAAGTTGTTTAAAGATTAAATTAACGAATGCATCAAAGATTATTTCTAAGATTAACTATTATTATGAAAATAAAACAATTATTTCAAAGAACATTGATACTTGTCTTTCTTCTTTAAAATTTTTCATAGTATAACAGTTATGTTGTAGCACAACGGGACCTCAAAGGACCCAAGTGTGCTGATTTGTACTATAAATCGGCAGACTCTTATAACAGTTATGTTGTAGGTTTTATATTTCTATTGCTGGAATTGCTGTTTTTCAGTTGCAAGAGGCATTTCATTCTACTTTTTTAAGTACATTTTTGTGGAATATTTTAAATGTTATAAAATAGCAAATATATTTTCAAATAAATCGCACTATTACACTATAAATTTTTGACAATAAAAAGTTTGTGATAAAACTCCTTGCAGTAGAGCAACACGTTAAGTGAGAATTTTTTACCAAATCAAAAGTGTTTTAAAAGCAGTTGATAGGTCCATGTCTAAAAATTTTATACTTAAATAGTTCAAAAAAAAAAAGAAAAAAAAAATAGTGCTACACTTTTAGTTGAATATTATTAGTGGTATAACAGTTTTTTACGACAACCACAAACTATATTTTTGTAAGTGCAACTAACAACTAACATTTAACATTTTTCTCTTATATTATTTTTGTTGTAGTGTAATATAATAGTTTTGAACTAAAAATATAACACTTTTTTAAATCAAGGATATTTTCTTATAAACAATTTTTACATTAAATCATATTTCGATATTAAATATATATTTATGAGGAAATTTTCTGAAGAAAATTTTTTCTGTAAAAAATATTTGTGACTTTAAAAATAGAACTGTTATACTGTGCAAAATACATCAAATATGTTTAAAATATTTCAAGATTTTAATCGTAGTATAAAGAATATATTGAAGTAGACGATAAATTTTCGCTAAAAATTTTAGAATGCTGCTTTATTATAATTAACAAAATACAGAAAACTGTTATACTCTAAAAACATATTGTGAAAAATAATTTGGTTCATAACATTTGCACAATTAATAATTTTTGCAAATTTTTACCAAACTTTTATAGTGCAAGAAATCCAAAATAAGCCTTTAATATTTAATTTTACTACAAACAATTTAAAAACATATATGTATCAAGCAATAGCAGTTCTCAACAAAAACAAGCTTCCAGAATTCTGTTATATTGCAAGTAATACATGTTATATTTCCAAAAACTGTTATAATGTAAAAACATCTAAGCAAAATAGTTTTCTTTGTTATATTTCTCCACAAAAACAATATATGTTACCTTATGAAACTGTTATACTACAAAAAATCTCTAATATAGGCAGATATTTTGTAAATATCTTTATTTTATACATATGTAAATTATATATGTTTGCCAAAAAAAAACCTTTCAAAAAAACTGTTCTACTCCTTTGCATATGTTGTATAAAACTGTTATACTCTAAATCTTTTTAAATAAAACAGTTTTTTATATTAAATTTAACTATTATAACTGTATTTTATACTCGTAAAAACTGTTATACTGTAACAGTAATACTCAGCAACTGTTATACCCGTAAAAAACTGTTCCACTGTAAAAAATAAAAAATATCTATTTTAGAAATAAGTGTTATCTAACTTTAAACAATTCGTATACATATTTTTTTCAAAAAAAAAAATTAAATAAAATTTCTATTATACTGTCTGTAACACTATGCGCAAAACTATTATGCTTCAACTTCAACCAATGCTCTGTCTTAAATTTATTCATTGAAGGAAAAGTTAAGACTCTCAAACATCTGTAAATAAATGCAAATAAATATGCTTAAAGTATTTTTTTTTTAAACAATGTGCTATTATCGTATATATTTTTAAGTCCATTTATACACAGCAATACTACAGGCATTATATTTTATAAAACTGCCGGACGCTCAGCCTTTCTTAACTGTTGCAAAAGAGATTGTGCAAAAAAACTTTATAAAACTCTTATAACTCTTATAAAACTCTTACAATACTTAGGAAAGTTATTGAAGAAAAATAATTTGTGTGGCAACACTCTATTCTTGAATAGCTGTAGGTGCTTTTCACATTTATTTTGTTTACATATTTCTTACAACTACAATTCGAGCTGAAAAAATTTCAGCTAATGTAGCAATGCTAAAGTAAGAAAATAAAAAACATGTTGATTGTTGAGTTCTTGTTTTAACTTTGATATTGGTTGCATTTCTCATTGGTTTAAATGGAAGTTTTACATAATAAATATCTCTAGTTGTACTAAGAAATTTTAGCAACAGTGATGAAAAACGCAAAGGATCCAGCTTACTCCTCAACAATCAATTTCAATGTATTTTGAACAAAAAAAAATATTTTACTGAATAAGTAAAATAATAATTTGGGATTATTAGTGCGTTAACAGATCGTCAGCCCATTATTGGTTTGACCCACCGAACATTAAAAAAAAAATGAGTTAGGTATGGGGTATATACATATCGAACATCTCCTTTCTGAATCCAAAACATGTTTCGCGAAATTAATTATGGTTTCTGAGATTCATTTTGCTCCACTTCAACTATTTTAAGGTTTAATAATTATTGTTTTGCTGTACATGCCACAGTTTGGCGTTTGCGTCAAATTCTTCATACAAGAACATGCGAAGTAAAGTTAACTCTTGTTTTGCTTCATATCTATAAAGGTAGAGGTCCATAGCTCGCTTTTTGCGCGTTATGCTTTACAGACGTTTCATCCTCTTGTTTCGTTCTATACTTTGTTCGCGTTGAGTTACATGCACTGCTTTTCATGCGCCATTTTATTTTTATTTTGATCAGATGTGTGCGTTTGTTTATAAATATTTATAAAGAAAAAATGGAGAGTGAAATCGAGTTTTTAAAAGAATTTGTCGTAAAAGTAATCGATAACTAATATGCAAAATTTGTTACTGAGAAAAGTGTGGTGAAAAGTTAATTAAAATTCGTCGCATTAATGAAAATATTCACATATTTTATTAAACAAGTTTTTTTTACTAAGAAATATTTTTTAATGAAAAAAAAAGAAAATAATTATCCACGGCAAAATAATATTTATCGATAACGTAAGAAATAAAGTATTATTTAACATCTTTAGCATTCAAGAACAGCTGACTTTCTTTCATGGTGCTTGTAACGCGTACAAAAGTAGAAAGTATACCTACTTTTAGCTTTGCACGCGCCCACGCGTTCTGCGCTTTTTGCAATGTAACTTGTCACATGCTATTACATTGATTCTACTTTTTTGACAGATGCATAGAAAGCGTAACGCGCAAAAAGCGAGCTATTCACCTCTACCTTAAGAAATTAATAATAAAAAAGAAGGTGCCGTAAGAAATATTGAACGGCGACTGTTAAGCAAAAATATCACACACAGACGCAGCCGCCGTCGTTTAAATGTTTTAATATAAACTTATTAAACACTAAAATAAAATAAAAGAAACCTTAATTATGCATGTTTGAGTATAACAGAAATCATTTAATTTAATTCTTTCTATTAAATACTCTTCAATTACTTGTTTTTCTTGTGTAAGTGTGTAAGCGGAGCGACAGTTAAAAAATATTAGGGCGGCGGCTTCTTGGTCAGCGTTAAACGATCGACTTATTTCTCTAGACAGCAAGAAAAAAAAAAACAAAACAACAAAATTCTCATTTCTCAAGTCTCAATAGTAAAGTATACGTATGGAACACAAAAAAGTTACTTTTTGAAAATAAATTAAGAAAAGTGGTGTATGCGGCACAAAACGTATTTTTAATTATACAATAAAGTAATATTAACTTCTA
The DNA here is from genome assembly GCA_936439885.1 of Nowickia ferox. NCBI lineage: Eukaryota > Metazoa > Arthropoda > Insecta > Diptera > Tachinidae > Nowickia > Nowickia ferox. The sequence goes on along the minus strand of OW387027.1, from coordinate 25,372,160 downwards.
ACTTTATGCATCAAAGTTCACTAAAATTTACACATTTCTTCTAAACATGTGTCGAAATCAATGGTGAAAAAAAAAAATTAAATTCTATGGGGCATACTTTGAGAAAACTGCATGTAAAGCTTCTTTGTCGTTTTTCTCCATTCCGACTTTTTGGCATATGCTCCAAACCAATAATGGGCTGATGAGATGTTAAACTTAAATTGTAAAAAATCCCAAAAGAAAAATACTTCCTTTGAATACTAATTTCCTTACGAGAGTCCTTTGAATTATAAAATTTTTTTCCGTACGAGGCAGTTTTAAAACAAAATTTTAATTCTTTTTTTTACAAAAAAAATATACGGCCTGTCCCACGATGCCACTAGAAAACGTTCGATCGACAGCATGTATTGCAAACAACAATAACAATAGAAAATTTGTTGTTGTTTTCAATATAAGTATTCGATCGAACGATTTCTAGTGACATCGTGGGACAGGCCGATAATTTTATAAACAATTTCCATTTTATCATTTTGACATGCCATATAACAGTTAACTTTGTAAATTATTAAAGTTACATTAAAAGCTTTCAGGCATATCACATGAGATTACTGTACAATATAACAGTTATTTTTAAGCAATATAACATTTTTGTATAAACTATTTATGCACATAATCTTAGCTTAGCTGTAAACTTCATCAGATTGCATGTAAAGCATTTTTTCTTATGAAAAATAAGCCCAGTATAACAGTTTTTCTTATAGATTAATTGTTTTACATGGTTAAATAACTGTGAAGTATAACACTTTTCTGCATCGATGAACTGTTTTCTTATAAAAAATGTTCCAAAAAAAATACTTCTCATTAGGCAGTTAAAACATGCTCGCAATATATCGTTACCTTAATATAGAAAGGACCTAACCCATTATTTTATTGAAATCGAGATTTTCGCATGTTTCGATACATTAGATGTTCTTCTATCGAAATATATATATAATATTCAATTTCGAAAAAAAAAGATTTAGGGCCTTTCTGTATTAAGGTAGCGATATGTATACATAGTATATCTATGTTTTATAAAGAAAATGTGTAAACAGTTTTCAAGGTGATATTGCTGTCATAAGGAAAATTATTTACTTGTGGGCAGTACCACATATTGCTTTGGTCAATACAAGTAACCACAATTTTTTCATGTAAATATTTAAAAAAAAAAAATCAAGAGTACCAAAAATCTCTTCTTTTGATCATCTTTCATTTCCAGTATAACATTTGTTATTTGTAATTTTAATAAAAATAGATTGTTGGGTAAATATGCTGCACACTTAAGCGAACACACAACATAGAATTGAGCCCCCTTGTTCAAAAATTTTAAACATTTTTAAAGGCCAGCAATGTTGGGGTGTTTCTTTATTACGATATATTTGCATGTAAGTATGGAAAGGGTCCGCCATCTAACGTTTTTTTTTCAACTAGTGCTTATTTCGTGAATGGTAACACTTAGCTCATGTCTGATTTGACAGATAATTAGTTTTATCCTTCCGCTGAACGAATATGGTTGTGTATACGCTTGAACAACGCTGGGAAATATTGCCTGCGATCGACTTACAGAAGATGCCGATTTTGCCCAAAAAAATCATCTTTTCAGATGAAGCTCATTTTGAACTTGGCGGGTATGTAAACAAGCAAAATTGTCGCATTTGGGGCACAGAAAACCCGCACGCATACATTGAAAAGCCGACGCACCCAAAACGAGTCACTTTTTGGTGCGGATTTTAGTCCCGAGGCATAATTGGGCCATTTTTTTTTCGAAAATGAAGGAGTGGCCGTTACAGTCAATGGCGATCGTTATCGGGCCATGTTGAACGAATTTTTGTTTACAAAAATTGAAGAGGAGGATATTGGCAACATTTGGTTTCAACAGGACTGCGCTACGTGCCACACAGCCGAAGCTACACTCGATGTTTTGCGTTCTGTTTTCAAAAAAAAAAGTTATCTGGCGGACCCTTTATGTATGTATACACATACAATGTAAATTTCGAGCACTCCATCTTAATTACACAAATTTTTACTTAAACAAAAAGCAACAATTAAACATCATAAATAAATCAAAAACGATAAAAAAAAACATTAAAAATCTGATGCCCACGATCTATTGTGAGAAAAAAAAATTTATTTTTTGAACAATCACCACACAGACTACAATTAATTTAAAAAAAATGTTGCGTTCTTAATTTAAAATAATAATCACTTAAACAAATTTGACAAAACAAAACAAAAAAAAAAGAAAATAATAATAATAAAGATTAAAAATAGCATGACGTCAGTTTTCTCAGGCAGTTATAAGCCCCATTGACTCGAAATAAATTTGAATAAACGGTTTAGATCATGGCAGCATGAGCCAGGAGGAAGAGAAACAGAGAGTGCCGCAGCGTAAATACCATGTTTGTTTTTATTATGTAAATTTATATTTATATACCCTGCAGTTTTAAAAGTGGAAATTGACTCAAAGTAGTTAAGTATTTCCCTAACGAAAAATCGACCACCTTCTGCAGTTGCCACAAGTAATGCAAGAGCTCGCCTTTTGACTCTCTCGCTCATGGATACGTATGTTAATGTCTTCAACCTCAAATTTTTTTTTTGCGAGTGGAAAAAAACTGTGCTGTTATCAGCGTGGCTATTTTGGTGGTTTTCGGGTATTTTTAGGTAATTTTTTCCTTTCTAAGTACCCGAAACTTTATTAAATACCCTTTTTAGTGCTATTTCAATAATCAAAATTTTTAAACTTAAACAAGGCAAAGAAGTAAACTAAAACGTCGCACAAAAAAAGAACAATTAGAACAATTAATTGAAAAATGTATTAATAATTAATTGTGTCATCAATAGAAAAATTAATTGTATTGACTAGTGAAATCACTAACGAAGGATTATGTAGATGGTGGCAATTGACTACCATCAACGTCAACCCTATGCTAAAATCCTCAGTCGTGTGCATTGCTAGTAGTTAGGCTGGTAGTTAGTGGTAGCGATTGGTAGTTAACGAATTAGCTAGACATTCGCTAGTTACGCCGACTGCAGGGTACATACATATGTACACAGTACATACATACATATGTACATATATAAGTAAACATATATTTACATATCGTCACCTTAAATTTAAACGGACGTAACTGCACTTTTATATTTTTTACAGGAGCAAAAAAAAAACGTTTCGAAATAATAATAATAATAAAGTGTTCTGGAAAATTTTTTTTCGAAATTTACTTGTAGTATGATATGGATTATGGATACTTTTGTATATGTTTTTAACATTTTATTTCCTTTTTATATATGTTTAAGCTTTTCTGTGAGTTATGTTCTTTGCAATAAAAAATAGATGCATTCGTAATTACGTCCGTATGAATTTCTTTCATAAAGACGTCATTCTTGATCGCAGAGGTCTAAAAATTTGTCCGAACATGTAGTTTGATAAAAATCAATCGATTTCGAATTTTTGTGTAGTCACGTCCGTTTGCATTTAAAGTGACGATATGTACAATTACATGCCGTTAATTTTTAGTTTATAAATAATAATAATAATGTAATAAATTCTATTTAACTTTCATGATTAAAATAAAAGTTTCTTTGCAAAAAAATTCAAATTTTGCACTATTTAAATTTATTTCAATAATTTTAATTTATTTCATTTATTCCAAAAAAGTTTTGAGTAGAAATCTAATGAAATATTCAGTTTTAGTGGGGCAAAACAATTATCATTCATTAAAATATAAATCATATGATCTCATCCAATTTTACTTTGATGTGAGAAATTTATTTAATATCGAAAATATTTTTCAAGTATACTTATGTATATTTGAAAAATAACATTGAAGCAAGCGCTCAATATATTTTATAACTGTCACCGCGATTAGAACTAGGGATGTGCAAATGTCGTGATTTTATAGTGCCACGCGTGAATCACGCCTGACTCAAGCGTGATCGTGATCAAATTTATAATTAATCACGCGAAGTGCGTGACCGTGACTGAAAAAAAATTACTCGTGCGTGAGCTTTTTTTAAGAATCACGCACGACTTCTCACGCTCTCACGAGAAAACACTCCTGCGTGGGTATATATATGTAACTGTATTGAAAATTTTAAATTTTCTTATAATAAATACTACAATCTATGTCTGAGCTGCCCAAAGTAGCACCAGAGTGCTGAACATCAATCGGCTTCTTATACAAATGAATACACATACGCGAATACATTGGTTTACGTGGCTGCCCACTACACGCAGGCATTCAAGTAGAATCTAGAAGATTCCTTTTTGAAAATACATTACTCTCGTGTTTGTCACGGTGGCCAGCTCAGAATGAGCCTGCAAACATAATGCGTACATACATACGTGTGTATTTTTCAACCAACAAACATAAAAAATTAATTATATATTTTTCGTAAGCGTGCGTGATCGTGATATGTTGTAAACCCCTCGTGCGTGATTAAGAATATTTTATACGTGAGCGTGCGTGATCGTGAAAATTTTCCAAAGCATTCGTGCGTGAAAGTGCGTGAGTAAAATATTTTTCTGCGTGAGCGTGCGTGTCGTGAGTCAAAAAACGCTCACGTGCACATCTGTAATTAGAACCAAGAAACTTGTTGTTCGCCTTCAACACGCACAGAAGAGAATCGTGTGCCGTGGTTGTTATAACAACAATGAATTGGCGTTTAAATTGAGGGCAATCATGAATAAAATTTCGCTAGAAATTTTTCCCGGGGAACAATTTCAAACAATAACAAGTAATAGGGAAAACATAAAAATTCTAATTGGAAAAGGGAGAAATTTCTTGCGGAATCTTATTCATGATTGCCCTGATTATATTTATTTTTGCAAGATTTTACTTATTTACATTAATGATGCTTGTAACTTTTTTTGTAAAAAAAAAAATCAAATAAATATTTATTTATATATTTAGCCTTATCATGAATTCCACATGTGAATCCGAATCACAATTTTCCTTCACATGGATTTTAATTTCGTACCATCAATTCCAATAAAATTAAAAATTTACATATTTCCAGTTTTCTCCCGGCAGACAAATCTTTGTCGATAATTTTCTTCATAAATTGTCAAAAAATATTTCGCAATCGTATGAAATTTTATTTATGACAAGCTTGATTATTTTCGAATTTTTTTTTCGATTCAGTATCCCACGAAATCGAATGCGGAAAATTTTCCCTCGATATGTTGACCCGTTCTTAGGTTATCAGATGTTTACATACATATGTACATACACACACATATACATACATTAGGGCGGGTCGATTTGTAGAGAACAAATTTTGTTTCGGAACATTTTCGGCTCGAATTGGTTTAATTTTAATTTTTGTCCGGACAAAATCTAACTGAGCTGCCAACTATTTTAATTTTTCAGCCAAAGTTTAACTGAGCTGCCACATCATGTTATATGAATAATAAAAGCACAGAGTATACTTGTATTTATTAGAATAGAAATAAAGGAAAATTAAAAAAGACAACATATAGTACATATGGAGTTGAACGAAACAATTGCATTAAACAATCAAAAAGATGTGTGTGACACAGCAAATTGTAATCACTTGCCGCTGTGCTGCCACTTCTAAAATTAATACGCATCGTTTACACACGTATTTCATATTATAGCTTTGATTTTATAGACAAAATGTTCGAAAAACACTCTCAGTAAACAAATTTTCTCCAGACAAAAATTTTGTTCCGAAACAATGGGTGAATTCACCTTAAGTCTTTTCTTAAGAAAAAAAACTCGAATTTATATTTCGCGAACCTAATGTTGCCCACAGTGAATTTCAACAAATTCTCCAGGCCGTTCGTTACACGTGCTTTTAAACCTTTTCTGTTGTACCTAACAAAACTTTTTAAGCAGGTAACATATTTGTTTTCAAGCTGATACATTATTTGATGGACAGCCAAAAACGACTATGAAAGTTGTGCAAAAATAAATAATTTAAAACAACAAAATGTATTCAAAATACCAATTCAAAATTGGCAAAAAATAAAAAATTCATAAATATTAAATGCGTGTAGATACAATAAATAAGAATGTATGCATGTACATATTTTCGGCATATTTGCTTTGTATCAATTTTGTTTCAACTTTTGAAGGAATATTTAAAAAGAATAATGACAGTCTTATTTAATAATTTGTTTTTTTTTTTAAATAAGCAAGATCATTGACAAAAGAAATATATTTTTTTTATTATTAAAAGAAAATTTATTTTGAGTGATTCACTATAAACAGCAGAATCTTTTTTTAAAAAAATAAGTATAATTTTAACAATTTTTTTTAGCAAAAATACCACGATTTTTTTAAAATGGCTAATTAAGATTTTTACGTCACACACCTTTAAAGTTTGCAATCGAAGTTAAGACAACTTTAAGGTATAATTTGTATTTGAAGAAACAATTTGCGCCAATGCATGTATGTGTGTGTATATCTCTCTGTCAGTTATTTATGCCACGTGCTGTCAGGCATACTAATGATAATAATTGTTATAAAAATTTGAATAAAATTGTTGGCTGCAAATTTATTTACAAAGTGGCAAAAGCAAAAGTATCACTGGAATTTCGAAACTAAGCACCTGCAAGAAATTGTATATTTTCAATAAAAAATGAAGCAAACATTTTATTTCACTTTTATAACTTCATGGCTAATATATACATACATACATATGTATGTATAATATACATACATACATATGTATGTATAATATACATTTTTAAGCATTTTATAAAATAAAACAAAATTTGAAGGGCTTTTTTATAATAAATTTTATTTAATACAGTGCTGATTCGGTTAACGCAACCCTCGATACGCGTAACACCTCGATATTCGCAACACCAAAATTCTTAACATTGGCGACTCTGTTAATGCAACTTTTCCAAAAACCAGACCTCAATTAATGCAACTTTGCAAAGAAAGTTAAGATTCTCTCTTTCGTGTTGTTTTTTTTTTATAAATAAATTATAAATAAATTCAAAACTATAAGCCTTTGTGCATGAAATCTTATGCTAACGTACAAAAATCATTTTGATTTACCGCCATACTAGGAATGACAAAGAATTTTTGCGTGGTGCTTCTGTTTAAAATATTCTTTGATTATGAGCCTGTATTAACAAAATTTGTTAAACTAACAATAAAACAAACAAAAAAAGCGAAATTCTGTAGAAGCTTGAAAGTGACATACCTGTAAAAACGATTTGCAATGAATACAAAATTCCTAAATCGACAGTATGTAGAATTAAAAACACGTGCAACTGCTAACAAGTTCGTGGAAATGCATTTATTTTAAAAGTTAATCTTTGATTTTTTAATAAGAATTTTATTTGGCTTAAAATAAGCTTTTTAGTGGAAAACAGGAATAAAAATTTTTTACTCGGTTTTCGCAAAAAAATCAGTTTTCGCAACAGCTCAAAAATTTCTATTGGTTGATTTAACAGAATTCGCACTGTACTATTAAAATATATAAAAATAAATTTTTCATTAACGATTAAGTATTTCTTTTTTTGTTTTGTTATTTTCTATTAGCAAAAAAATAATGCACATTTGGCAGAGTTGCCTGTAGTAAAGTAGCCTATGTCATATTTTTTACTTTTTCTTTTAGGTAAAAATTGATTACCCACCTTTTTTCAGGACAATTTAATTTGTATAACAGTTTTGAATTGGTATAACAGTTTTAAACAGAAACGCTGTTATCGCTTCATATATTTTCTCTAATCAAAAAGCAATATTTTTACTAATGTTTTGCAATATAACAGTTTTCAAAACAAACCAAACTTCATAAAATGTATAACAGTTTATAATACTTGGATTTATACTATCTACACAACAAATTTAAAGTCTTGGCCATCGATTTACTAATATTGTAGTGTGAATGTGTATAACAGTTGACAGGTGTGTATAACAGTTAAAATTTTTAAAACTGTTATAAGATTAATAACAGTTAAAAGCTTACACAAGCTAAAAATTTAAAGGGTTAAAAGGGTGGTCAATCGTTTTTAGCATTTAAAAAATATTATAACAGTTAAAAATTTGACATTTGTCGGAATTATTTGAAGCCTAATTTGTTCACAAACTATGACAAAAAAAAAAGTTCATAACTATCAAACGAGGTATGTATGTATGTACTCGTATATCAGTCATAAAATGCATAATAATATAATTTTAGAAGTGTATAACAGTTTAAAACATTCTATAACGGCTTAAAGAACTATATCTAGGGAAAATTTTTGAAGTCTTATTGATTTACATAATATTTCAATGTGAATGTTTATATAATGTACATCATGTATAACAGTTATAAGTTAAGGTCAGTTAAAAACTTATAGAATTTTTCACAGTTTATAGTAGCTATGCAACTTTTTTAACTGTTATAAGTTAAAATCTTAAAAAACCACAATTTTCGTTCATGTTCAAGCTGATTAAAGCTGACATTTATAATAATATGCTAAATAAATATTTAACCTTAAACTTAATTTTGAATGTATGCAACTGTTATAATAATTTTAGTGACGTTTTTGTTCAATAACAAACACAAATTTGCTATTTTTAGCGAAATTATTATTGTGTAATAAATCTTAAAAGTGTACAAACAACTTTTAATATTGTGTGTATCAACACAATGTATAAAGCAGCATTTAAAATTTCATATCATGAATGCGAATTCGCTAGAATTTTGCTCATTTTATAAATACGATAATTATGAATTGTCATTGCCATAAAACGCAAAGTTTTATCCACATTCCACATTCACACAATTACCAACGACTATTGTTCAATAATAAATAAACACAATTCGCTCCATAATCAGAATAAATTGTATCCAATGCCTTATTTTTTAAGTTAATTTGCATTTGCAAAAAAAAACCCAAAGTGTTGTGGCTGGCCGAAAGGAAGTCGCAATGGGGTATCGAAAAGAATCATAAATACACCTTTGCGCTCAGTTCCGGCTTTTTTTTAGATTAATGAGTATAAAAAATGTAAGTTTTATTTTTCATTTCCTCTCTTATAATCAATTTTTTTTTTGGAAGAAATTACTCTTTTTAATACCTGTTTGGTATGTCACACTACAGATGATTATTGCTATTTATACACTCCAATATAATAATTTCTAAAAAAACATTCAGTTGTTACCAGCAACAGGTGTTAGAAGTATCAAACAAAATTAACTAAATATTATTCTAACAAGCACGAAAGCCATGAGGAGCTTTTGTGAAAGAAAAAAAGAAAATTTTAAACAATCTTACATCTATATAATGGGCCATCTCGTCAAACATGCTCTTCAAGTCGCGTTGGTTTTTCAACATCATGGGCAGTACTTCTCTTTCGTGTAGCTCCAAAATCTCTGCTATATTCCCCAGCAAAAGTTTCCGCTTATCTTCGCCCCTCAAAGCCTCTGGCAATTGATCATATTTTTGAAGATCGCCATAATTTGTTAAGCCTTTTTTAAGGTTATTCACATAGTTTTCTTCGGTTTGTATGATTTCATCGATAATGAAACTGATTTTCTTAGTGGCATAGATTTCTGTTTGATCGCACGGAAACAGGTTTTCCAATGAAATGGTGTCTTCATCTTCATGGCTGTTGCGGGTAAAGTAAAAGTTTAAAATAATTTCTATTAAAATTTGTTTCTTATGCAAAAATACTTTTTTATATTCCTTTTGAATCAAGAATCACTAACTATACAACAGTTTTCTAAATAATCAACAGTATTTTTTTTAGATTGACAGATGTGATAATTGCAATAAATGTTTGTTAACACTAAAAACTTCTATCTCAACTCTCCTTAGGTTATAACAGGCTGCCGATTTATAGTAAACCAGCCCACTTGGGTCCTTAGAGGTCCCGTTGTGCAACTCTCCTTGAAAGGCAAATAATTTTTTTAAGCAACGTTAAAACCCAAATGAAACTTTTCTTTGCGGGAATTCGTTTACATTATAACAGTTTTATTAAAAACCAACAAGTAACATGCCAGTGGGCCACATGAAAAAGGTTCAAATTAATGAAACGCTTCGCTGTATATAAAACTTTTAACAGTATAACAGTTTTTATAATTGAAAGACGTTAAAGAGTAGTTGGCCAGTAATAAGTTGATTTTGAAATAGCATGTAGAAACATAATTGTTCCTAAAAAAATTTTATTTATAAAATTTATTTCGCTGTATAACAGTTTGAAGTGTAAAAATTGTGTGGTTTGGTGTTGGACAACTCCTTTTTAAGCAACTACACATTGAAATTACTATAAAAATTTAGTAGAAATCTCCTAAAAATATCTAATTTTATGTATAAAATTATGTATAACAGTTTTCTTTTTGTACCAAAAACTTAATATTTAAGCATTTTCATACGAAAATATGCTAATACAACTTCTATGTTGATAAGTATTAATTATAGCAGAGTTTTCAATCGAAAATTGTTGTTTGTATAACAGTTTTGTGTTTTTATTTAATTTACCTTTTCATTGTGGTTTGTAATAAAAATTTTTGCTTTAATGATATGTTTTGTCAAACTATTGAATGTTAATTAAAGTCTTTAACAAAAAAATTTATACATAAAATTGCAATAAAAATGTAACGCTTTATAACAGTTTTTCTAAGAAACTTATTTGCTTAACAACAACTTACACAAACTATTAATGGAATTGTAAAAGTTTCATGTCAAAATTTGCTTGCTGTTAAATGGATGTTATACAAATTTGTATTTAGTAAAATAAAAGATTTTAATTAAAAGAAATAATTCAAATTTTTATAGAATTCTTTGTTGTATAACAGCCGATGTGTTGTAAAAATTTGTTATGGGTTTCTTATAGGCAAATTGCAGAATATTGTTTTTAAATTGCTGATGGCAAATAGTCTTCTAGGAAAGCTTCTGCAGTTATAAAAGTTTTCATTCTGCAAACAAGCTGCCCATATAACAGTTTACTTTATAAAAACATGCTGTTAATATAACACTTTCACTTATGGAAACCTGCTATCTGTTTAATAGTATTCTTTGTAAAAATATAGTATTTTGTTTGTTATTATAACAGTTTCATATGCTTACTTTGATGTAAAACTTAAAATTTAAATTAAAACTTACTATTCATCACTGAGACTATCAGGCAAGCTTGTTGTGTGGTGTAGGGTGTGTTGAATGCTTAAACCGCTACCGCTTAACGGGTAACCCACTGAGCGAGCATTTAAGGGAGACGAAGTTGCTGTTGGTGATAACGATGAAAGCGAGAACGTGGATAATAGAGGGGGTTGTGGCGGAGGCGGTGGGGGAGGAGTGGGCGGTTTCAAACTTGGTGACGCAGTGGTTGATAATAAACCACTTTGATAATAATAATAATCAAAAAATAAATAAACACATTAAACAAAATAAGAAACCATTATCAATTTTTTTTTATAAATTTTTTAATTTTTTTATCTAATCAATCTATGAAATAATTCTCAAATATGAGTAATCTTTTATGTATGTATGTATATGACAAACAAAATTATTTATTTTTAATATTACTTTTGATTTCACAAATTGCAAAATTGTAATAAACATTAAACATACTTTTCATTTGTTTCACTTTGTGTCTTTTCTGCTTTATCATTTGTTTTAGTTGGAGTGGAATCATTCGATATTGAAGATCTTAATTCATTTAGTTTAAATGATTTTGTCACTCCATTATTATCACTTATAGTTGGTGTCGCTGCTGTTCTTCGGTCATCCAATGTGGACCACAAAGCGTTTAATATTTGCACCAAAACAATGGCGCTCAATGTTAAACCGACAGTGATTATATCGAACCAAGTCAAGTTTATTAAACCGTATAACATTTTTTGTTCTTTTTTTTAAATATTTAAGTTATCTGCTCATCAATTATTTTACATAATTTTTAATGAATTTAAATGAATAATTTATTTAATTTTTTTTTTTTCTTTGCAAACTTCAACACCCGCACGCCATTTGCGTTTGTTTTTTAATTGTGTTCTCAAACTCAACTAACTAACAGATCGTGTTTTAATTTTGTTTACAAAATTCGAATAGTTGTGGGAGCTTTTTTAAGTTTTGTAAGCAGAATATTTAAATAAATACTCTTATGCAAAGTAAGAGAGTTTTCCTAACAAATATGAATACCACTTAAGAGAGCATTGAAATGATCTTCAATATACTGTGGGCCGTTTGATAAAATATTCAGTTCTTCATTACTTATAATATGATATTTCCATATTCTGAGTAATGTCTGTCTTGGTATTTAATTATTTGTAAAGTATTATGCTAAGGCCGAGTTTACATCTGTGTGCGATGTGCCCAAAAATGCGTAACCACTAATTACTAATGAAAAACTGTTTGGTTCAGACATGAATCATTTCTGACCAGAAGGGATGTGTGTGAAGATAAATTCATCGAGTTAAATTAATTTTTCAAAAATATCGCATGCGATATTTTTCTTCTTCTTGTATTTGGTACGCATTTTGTACTGAAATGAAGGGGTCTCTTCATAAAAACGTTCACTGCGGCCAAACCCTTTTTCCTCAGCGAATCAAACATAGTGGAAAATGAACACAACGATCCATATTATTAAACTGCATTTACAGTTTTTTTTTATTTGTACTTTTCTTTTTTGTTTGTACTTTTGTTTTTGTTTAACGTATTACTTTATTTTTCAGCTGTAAGTTTACAAATTAGCAGGCCTTTGGCACTTAATTAGCACCATTTTAGCAGCTCATTGGCGTTTTATACACCATCGATGTGGTAACTTCATGCCAACTACGTATTGGCACTTCCACAGGAATGTCAACTTTTTGTAGCGTGCGACACCACACAAATATATTTTTTTTTAAGAAAACGAAACTCTTTTTTTTTAATTCTTTATATATTTGTGTAGGCCGTCAGCAGCTCTACATTGGTTAAAATTTTAATAAAAATCGAGTTACTTTGTTCTGAAATATAAGCTTAATTGTTTGCTGTCGCACGCGACAAAAAAGTGAACTTTCTCGTGGAAATGCCCATATGTATATATTATACTTGAGACTGTAAATATTTAAATTTATTTAATGATTTATATGCACATATGTATGCGTGTATATATAAAATATTTTACACATTGATTGTTTAAGCGATCATCACGAATATTATCTCAACAATACTGATCGTTTCTTTAATTTATTTCATTTAATTTTCATATACATATTTATATATTTTCTGTTTTGTTTTTATTGGCTGACACGAAAAGTGTGACATCATTATCAGATTGGGTGAAGATTTAATATTTACTACATACATATTCGTCGAACTGAAAAAAAAACTCAAGCAAGAAAAAACATGATGTTTATAGCTTTTATTTACACATTTATTAACATGTCGTTCACTTACTCAATAACAGGTTATTAGTATATGCAATTTATATAGTAGCGTGCATCTCATTCCCATGTAACATGGAAATTATACCCGGTGAACTAACAAAAAAAACGGTGTAAGTTTTAAAACCGTTTTTGTGTATGTATGTAAAAGTGGAAAAAAACATTCAAAATAAAACGGATTTTGATTTTGCTAATAAGCGCAACTTATAAATCTACATTGGCCCTTAAATTGGTACAAAGTTCGATTTTGAGCAATTTTTTGTTGTTTTTGTGATCAAGGATTAAAACGCTGATTGATTTCTGTGAAGCCTAAAGCAATATTTTAAAAAAATCTTCAAAATGGTTTTGATTTTATGCAAAAATGATTTGATTTTTTTTTTCAATTAAATTTTAATCACAGTCGCACGTGACATTATTTTCCATCACTATATTTGTATTGTTTCGTTAGTCTTTTCACCGAATTATAAATAAAAAAGCTTTATTAAAAATGTTTTTAAATCAACAGAAGTATTCACAAAATTTAAAATGAGTTTGAAATGTATTTTATTTCAAATTTTTCATAAAAAATTTTTTTTAAATGGATTTCAAACACATTTTATTTTTTTATAAATATGGGGGAAAATATATTTAATTTATAAAGAAAAAGAAAAAAAATAAATTATCCTAGTTGCTTTTATATACCCAAAAGTGTAATCTTTTCACTTCATCTTCTTTAAATTTATCTCTCTAACGTTTGCAACTCTCTTTATGTTTTTCGCCGTTTATGCTCATTTAAATTTAAATAATTTAAAAGTATGCAAAAAGAAAATTTATGTAATTCTTTTTTTTTTAATTTTAGATGTACGATGTCTCACGTAACCAACTTTATATATGTATGTATGTAAGTACCTCGATAACAAATCTTTTCATCTTTCATTAAAGTTTTTTTATTTTATTTTAATTGTATTGAATATCTCTGTTTGTACTGAATTTTTTTAAATCTCTCTGCATGTGATTTCGACGCAGTGATAACAAATGTATTATTTTTCAATGTCGCATGTGACATCGAAATATGCGATTTGGCAAAAAAAAAAAATAAAATAAAAATTTACAGTTCATTGCAATCCCATAGTTTCTAATGCAATTTTTTGTGTGCTTTTGTATCTTCAGAAAAATTTTAGAGAGAAGTTTGGCAGACGACACGTCTAGAAAATATTTATGAAAATTACTTTAAAAAAATAAATGCCTTCCATATAAATTTTATACTCAAGTCGACCGCCTGGGTTTTAGAACTTGGGGGCAAATGTAAACATATTTATAGCTATGCTATTTATGGCACGACACAGGAGCTAGAACGTGATTTTTGTAACAAAAATAAACGACACTATTACAATAATAATTTTATTTATGTTTTGATTTCTTTGTACTTAAAACCCCAGTACGAAAATAAACGAAACAAATTGTTTGATTTTGTTTTGCTTCGTTCTCGGAAGTGAGCGAAACAAAAACAAAAACAATGAGAAGTATTGCTCAATTTGTTTTCGTATTGTTTTTGCACATGAGCTGTTAGCCGGCTAACAAACAATACATTCATTTAATTGTACGCCGCTAGAAAAGAAAATAATGAAAAATGAATGGAAACGTTTTGAAATATTTGCTGCGAATTCCACATCATCATATAATATAATTTTATTGGATTGTGTCCTAAGACAGCTCTCTTCATTTTTTGCATTAGTTGAATTTGATTGTTTCTCTATGAGAACATGATCAAAATTAAGTGTTTTCAGGAACTTTTAATTTTAATTAATTTAGGTGGACCTTTATGTATAAAATGCATATTTTTAAAATTTTATTTCTGCTTTATAATATTTATTGTTTATTTGGCATCTTAGAAAGTAATTATTTTTTTTATTTCTTTTCAAGAAATGAAGTTTGGCATATTCTCTTTGAATTTATGTATGTATTAGATATATTTAAGTTAATTTTAAATAACTAATTTTAATACTTACAAGTAAATAAAAACAAAACAAACAATTAGAAAGGTACTACATAAAATGGCTTGAAATACTAGATTTTTTTTTTTTAAATAAAACTTCGTTGACTTTCTTAAGGACCAGCATACCAGGTGGTGCGATTGTTTGTAGGCTCTTCCTGCTCCGGTTTGGGTACAATCCACATATTACCTATGCCGCTATCAGTGCTAAAACGATTTGAATCGCGAAACAATGACAAATTGGGAGGCTTACGATGCAGGTGCTCGCCACCAAATTCGTGGGAATGTAACTCTTTTAACTTTCGGCGTTCTTCAGCGGCATAGGCCACAATCATATCGCGTATTAAGTCCAACCATTGATCGATTAGGGCTTGATCGCCTAGAAAATCGCATTCCTTTTGCTTGCGCTGGTCATAGAACAGCGTAAATTGTTTCGTTTTCGACGTTATTCCAATGTGTTCACAAGGATAACGATCCCGAAATATCAACTGCTTACCCTTGATTTCCGTATAAATTATACATTTATCGAAAATGAAAACTTTTGAGCGATAGCTGCGCTTGGCATTATGATCAGTGACTTGAAACTCGCTTACTTTGCGAAACTTGCCCTGATAGAAGATATTGAACTAGAAAATGAGAAATTAAAATTATTTTAATATGAAAACTTATTTAATTACACTATGAGTAAAGCTCACCTCATGATCATCACACACACAGACAATGTCATTGATTATCTCGGATTCATTGGTAGTTATCAAAAGATTGCGGAATTTTTTCTCTAAGCGGCAGCAGGACTCTATAATCGGTTTCAAAACATAATCTCGGTTTTTGAAAAGAGTCTACAAATCAAATTTCCTAAATAAGAAGATCTAGTGTATGTGTATTTTTATGAAAAAAACTCACTGTTATAAACTGTTGCAACAATAAGGGATAACGCGCCATACGCTGTATGGGTTGCACCAAAAAGCTGTTAATGCCCAATTTGTCACCAATTTCATTTTGCAAAAGCTTTTTCAAAAAACCTAATTAAAAACCATAAATATAATCTAATAAATTACCACCTTACACACCTTAAAATAGTTTTTGTAAAGATCGCACAACTTCAATGATCTTTGCTTGTTCATGGTAAATAAAACGTAACCATAAAAACAAGTGTCCTGCAAAATACAAAACACAGGCAAAATTGGTTATAAGGTACAATAATAATAAAGCAAAGCGGAAAACGAAAACTCACATCTATAAATTGTTTAAATTCATCAAATATTCGCTTCAGGTCATGTTTGTTACGTTGCAACATGGGCAAAAATTCATCACGATGAAATTCAGCAATTTGTTCTATATTGCCAAATAGTACATACTTTTTACCTCTCAGTCCAAGTGGCAAATCGCTGCGCTGAAATATGTTGCCATAGTTATTAATGCCAATCCAGAGATTCTCCACATAGGACTCTTCGGTTTTTATCAGCTCTTCCAGAATGGGTTGTACGCAACTAAAGCTCTTGTCACGCAATTCAATTTGTTCATCGTCCTCGAGCTCACTGGAAGAAGTAATTATTAATATTAATTAAAATAGCAAACAAAATTGTTTTAATTTTCAGTATCAATAACTGAAAATTTTGTTTATATTTAGTAATTTTGCAAATTATCGATAACAAGAATTTTTTCTAAGAAAGCTTATCGATTACGACGAAGAATTCTTTTTTAAGAAAAATTATAGTTTTTTTTTGGTAAAAGTTTATCAATATCGAAAATTGTTCTTCAGAAATTTTAACCGATAAAAAAATTATATTCTCTAACAAAATTTATCGATAACACCAACTTTAATAAAAACAAATTATTAATAACGATAAATTTTTAAAAAATTATTTCCGATAGACTTCTTAGTTTCAATAACTGACGTATAAGCAAAATTTATTTATAGTAATTTAGCAAATTATCGATAACAACAACTTTCTCTATTACAGCTTATCGATAACGCCAAAGAAATCTATTTTAAGACAAATTATAGCCTTTTTTTGCAAAAGCTTATCAATATCGAAAACATATAAGAAATTTTGTGGCAACGATAACTTTCAGATAAAAAAATTATCTTGTCTAACAAAAGTTATCGATAACAGCAACTTTTTTTAAAAAAAGTTATTAATAACGGGAAATTTTTAAAAATAATTTCCGAAAATCTTGTTTGTAAAAAGAATTTTTCAACGCAAAGTTGCCGCGATCACGGTAATTTTTTGATGAAAACTTTTCTAATCAAAGTCATATGCCCATATAATTTTTATAAAAAATAACTGGCGTCCGTCCCAACAAAGTTAATTTTTTAAAACGATGTCGAAGCGGAAATTATGAAATATTTTCAAAATTCGTCCGATCCTAAGCCGAATTTAAATTATTAAATTCAATTATTAAATTATTGAATTCAAATCATTAAATTTTTTAGTAGACACAATAATTCATTTATAAAGATTTCAAATAATAAAATAAACTGGCACCGATTTCTTGGAAGTTTATGGAATTCTATGACAAAATAATTGTCTGTGAACTAATTTTCGTTTCGATTCTTCAAAACTCGTCAAAACTTATATTGAACATCGGTTAATCTCTCCGCTCGTTCACTAAAATACATCAATAACAACTTTTGTGGAATAACGGCACTTTTTTTTAATAAGCTGTCGATAACAATTTAAAAAAATTATCGATAAGGAAAACTTTCTATAAATAATATTATACAGAAATGTTCCTACAAAAAATTATCGATAATTTTTACACGAAAATTTATGTGAAAGGTTAGCAATAAGAAGAAAAGTTATCGATGATTGCATTTTTTTTTATAAAAACTTATCGTTAACTGACTACAACTTTTCTATGAAAATGTATCATAACAACACATTTTTTTAGAAAACTCATCGATAGTCACTCTTCTATGAAAAATTATCGATAACGATAATCATGATATAAAAACAAATCGATAACTTAAACTTTTTCAAAAAAAAAAATTATTTTTGGAAAACTTATCGGCAATTAAGACTGCTTTATGAAAACGTATCGATAACTAAAACTTTTTTAAGAAAACTGATTTATAGTTACTATTACAGGAACGATTATTGATGACGACAAAAATTTATCGATAGCTTAATCTTATTTGAATTTATCCTTGAAAACTTCTCGATATATTAAAGTTTATTCATACCAAGCTTTCGATGACTACAGCTTTTCTATGAAGACAAATTCAGAACTATAACTTTTTAAGAAAACTCATTGATAGTTAGTCTTCTATGAAAATGTGTCGGTAACGATAACTTTTTTATACCAATTTATCGATAACTTACACTTTTTTTAAAAAAGTTATCCATACGAAAAAAATTTCGATGACTAAAGCTTTTCTATGAAGACGAATCGATAACTAATTTTTTTTAAGAACTCATTGATAGCTACTCTTATGAAAATGTATCGGTGACGGCAAACTTTCGATACCAATTTGTCGATAACTTAATTTTTATTTTTTTTTTTTTTTTGATAAAAGTTATCCTTGAAAACTTATCGTTAACTAAAACTTTTTTAATGAAATTTTCAAGTATCATTATCGATAATGACCACTTTTGTAAGAAAAGTCTTTAATAACAACTTTTACATTAAAGCGATATGATAAAGTTAATTTTTTATCAAAATTTAACGATAATATAATTATTTTTCTCTAAGAAAAATTATCAACATATTATCGATAATGGCAACTTTTCTAAGAAAAGACATCGATAACTACAACTATTTTAAAAAAAAATCATTAATAGTCACTCTTCTTTGAACAAATATCGACGACAATAACTGTCCTATACAAATTTATCGATAACTTAAGTTTTTTTTAATTATCCTTGACAATTTGCCGAAAGCTTCAACTTTTTTATGTGAAAGGTTATCGATAATGACAAATTTTCAAGTATTGTTATCGATAACGACCACTTTTCTAAGAAAAGTTACAAATTTTCTATGAAAACGATTAGAAAACATTAAGTTTTCCTAAAAATTTATCTATAACGATAACATTTCTATGAAAAGTTACCAATAAAGCCTGATGGTTGCTCTATGAAACTTATATTTCTATGAAAAACTTTCGAGAATTTTAATTTTTTTCTCGATTAATTTTCGATAACTCAAAGTACTTTTATTATTATTATTTTTTAACAAAACATTGTCTTTAAAATATGAACGTATTACCTCTGTTTTGGTTTATAATGCAGTGAATTGAATTTATTAGCTTCGCTTAGACCTGGGTCCGATGAGCCTTGTATTACTTCAGTCTTTGGTCGAGAACGATAATTTCTGAAATTTGTGTGGGAAATGTAAAATTGAGCAAAGAATTTTATTGAGACATAATAATAATATCTTTTAAAGTGGAATTGTGCATTTCAAAAAAACAATTAATTAATTAATTAAAAGCACACAAACTGATAAAATCATAAATGTTTTAGTAAATGCAGCGATAAGTCTGATTCATGCGAGTTAAATTTATAACACTCGAGACAAGGAAATGATAAAATCGATAGACCTCCAAAGCGTATTATTGCATTAACCAAAAAGTTAAGATAACATGGCTTAAAATATAAATGACAATAGTTATTGCATAACTCACCGAACGAAGTCTTTATTTTTCGATCTAAGATTTGTGGTTTTTGCTTCGGTAGGCGTAGTGGCTTCCTCTTTGTCTTTAGAATGATTCTTCTTGGAATGTTGAAAGACGGGTGTTAAAAATGATTTATTTATGGCTGCCACTGTTAGAATGTTCTCTTTTACTTGTCTCTCATCTAAACTGACAGATCTGCCAAAATCATCTTGTGTCCCTTCAGTGTCAGCTGCAAATGCCGTTGCGTTAACTTCCTCTCCTATGCTGTCCACTTCATCCTCTGAGCGTTCCTCATTAATGCTGCCTTGTAAACCAGAATTATTTGCACTCTCCAACTGTGAGTTGGCATTAACCATGGGATAGACTTTGACTAAATACGAAGCGGATGTAGTGGAGGATGAAGAAGAGGAGGAGGAGGTGGAGGGTGAAGATATAGAACTTAAGGAATTCGCTCGCTCATTTAGCAAAAGAGCTTGTGAGGATTTTGATTTGTATTTGGATGTTTTAAAGATGATGCGCTCATCGGCTTTTAAATTTTCAAATAATAATAATTTCTGTCTCACATCCAGCAAAGCGGGATCTGGTGATTGTGGCGTGGTTGGCGTTTTGCGTTGCAGTTTCTTACCGCTGACAGGACTAATTTGACTAGTATATTGATTTTCAGTGCCACCATTATTCCCACTAACCTCTAAATTTATTTCCATGGCACGCATTTTTTGCATGGACTTTTTGTTAAAGACATTTGCTGTCTCACTATTAACCGAATGGGAATTATTCATGGAACTGGAAGTGGCATTGAGCGAGAGAGAAGTTGTGGTCGATGATGTATCGTTGTCATCCGAAAAGTCTTGTGTTTTACTGTCCGCTGAGGAATTTGTGACATTTAAGCTTTTGGAGTCGGAAGAATTGTGACTTTCAGTGCTGAAACGTCTACGATTTGAGCCTCGTTTCTGAAAATTACGATTACTTAAATTACGCTCACGACGAAATGGTCGTGGGCTGAACTCCTCATCGGCCATTGTCGCGCGTATTGTTTGAGTGTTATTTTGAGCAAACTGAAAAGGTAAAAAAAAGAAAAGATTTGTCAGATTAAACAAATGTTTTTTAAATTTTAAAAGATTTATAATGTTGTTCGGGGAAATTTTTGCTAAATTTCTTCTTTTCATCAAAATTGATTATCATTGAATGTGAGATATAAATTGGTTTTTGATATCAACACACACCGATAAGATAAGCTATCGGCATATGCTGATTATTTTTTAGGTCATTTGAGCGTAAACTAGTTAAAATTGGAAATTGTCTATGCCACAAAATACACTGAAATTGGAAAAAAAATTGGGAATTTGCAAAAAAAAAAATACAATTCTTTCCCACTGTGCAATTTTAAAGCAACATTACCAAGGGTCTTATTTTGTAAAACGCAACGCTGAGCGTTCTTAAATTTTGTCTTTTTGCAATTTAAATTTTTTTTTTTTTTTTTTTAAATTTGTTAACGCTTAGTGTTGCGTTTTACAAAATACGGCCCCAAATTATTAGATGCACTTTACACTGAGTCGTAATAAAACTCATTATGATAATTGTCAAATTTAAAACTTAATTCATATCACTTAAGAGAAAATATTATATGTGCATACACATTTTTTTATGTTTTATAGCAGCGAAATAAATTTCCATTAAAGTTAAACTTTTGTCACACTTTAAAACATGCATTTGCTAGGCTGACTACACACGAGGCAAACATTGTTGGAATAAACTCGTATCAAGTAAACATAATTTTTCCTAGTTTCTCAGTTTTAATAAACTGTTATGTGATGTTTTGATCCTTATGTTATTAAATGGTACATATTTGGTCCAAATGTAATGGAGCTACATGTGTACTCGTATATAGTATACAGATCTTACCTTATAAAATAATGAAAACGGATTATAACGATTATAACGGATCATGAGTTTTAATTAGTCTACTTTCAGTATGATATTTCCAGGATAAGCTCCAATCAAGTATCATTCGTACATATTTGACCTTTTTGGTCATTTATAATGTTTTGTTTTGAAATATGTGAAATTAGAAATTTGGCATTTTTTCTTTCTTGTGAATAAACAAATTTCTATTTTGTCCGGTTTACTACGAAGACCTCGCTCTCTGGCAAAATTGTAAGATAAGATGACAGCTTCTATAGCCCTTTCACATAATATTCTAGGGTGGTGTCCTCTTATTAATATCACCAGGTCGTCTGCATAACAGATACAATCCTTAGTACGCTGGGCATGTAATTACTTTACATTTACATAACAATCTTCTTGTCCGCATCTTTTAACAGCACTGTGAGTACCAAATACGAGTATGTCGGTGCAATGATGTTTTCTTTAACTTAAACAAATTATATTGAAGTCTCAATTAGTACCCATTTTCGAAGTCAGTTCCGTGTCTTTAGTTTTTTTTTTGTGTCCTTGTTTATTTGTAACTCTATGATCGGTATTTGTAAATTGGAATTTGAATTGTGGAATAAAAATTGCTTTGTGTAAATGCAAACCCACATAAGTATTGTAGACGAAGTAAATAAATAAATACTGACTTTTTGCTTCAAAGGTTGCTTCGTGGGTACTCAGCACTGTGTTTAAAATTTCACTTGTCTTAGTTCAAAGCTACTTAAGTAAATTTAAATTTGATTCACTGTTTTATATGTATACGTATGTACTATATACCCTGTCGGAAATTAGGTTAACTTTAAACTAACTTTAAGCTAACTATTTCGCAACTAGTACTTACTGGCACTTGGATTATTTTTCAATGTAATCAACTGACTATGACTGACGATGTCCTAGCACAGAGGATACCAGAGTTGAAGAAAGTGACTTAAGAAAAAAGCTCAAATCATCTGATTTGATCACTGTTAAAAAGGGACAAATATAGTGTGTTTGTTATTGAATATTTTTAGTACAATAATCAAAACAAACAGCAGAAATGTATACTTAGTGAAATGAACAATTGAACATTTTTACAAAACTAAATGAAAGATTTTGCAGTGTTGAACTAAATAAAACAATGTGTAAAATATTATAAAAATTATTAAAATTAGTTTCCTAATGCTTCCAAACTCAATTTTAAACATTTTCCTTCAAAAATATTAATTTTTAACTTCAACTTGCAAAAAGCAAACAACGAATAATACCACAAAGCTTAAATCGAAAATACACTTGAGCACATGAACATTTGTACAAAATTAAATGGAGGAATTTGTGGTATTGAATTAAAAAACACAATGCGAAAAGGATTATTAGTATTAATAAAGTGACTAAAATTTGATTTCAAATGATTAGAGACTTTGTTTTAAGCATTTTCGTTCGCAAATATTAATTTTTACCATTTATTTACAAAAACTAGGCTGCGAATGAGACCACAAAGAATAAAATGTAATTACTTTAAAATAATACCACGCGAAAGAAAAAGTAAAGAGGATTTGATGACTGTGTGAGCGAGACCTCTAAAAACACCACAAAATCACAATTATCTTCCGTCTTACTTTGTGCTCGTGTCACCTCTGGTATCCTCTGTGGTCCTAGGCAGTAGTCAATTGTCTCACTCTGCATTACTTTCAGCTAACTTAAAGTTGGCTTTTTTAAATCACCTGGTAGTCAGTAAATTTAAAAAATTTTTCTGGGGTTCAAACATGTATCATCACACGTTGTGTACTCAACGCGCTAACTACCTAGAGAAAGGTACCATCTAAAATAATAACAGCAAAATGTTAATATAAAACTGAAATGAGTTTCAAAATAGCTGAGAATAAATTTGTTGGCTCTCACCAAATTCGATTACGTACTCAACTTAAGAATTAATTTTGGATTTGTTCTGGATGACATTGCAGTTAGCTTTTAGTCAGTCTAAGAAAAGTTAAGTCCATATTTACACTATGCAAGTCTTATTGCTAAGCTGATTAGTTTGCTGGTAACGTTCCTTTTTCCATCGTCTCTTTTTCCTAACAAACTAATCAGCTTAGCAATAAGACTTGCATAGTGTAAACTAGAACTAACTATAAGTTAACTATTTTTGTAGTCAACCACACATTCTCCTCCGACAGGGTAGTTAAATATGTATATGTAATTGTTTATTCACTTAGTCATTCTATCTATCAATATGTACATACATATGTATGTATATTTAATTAAAAAAATTTTTGGCTTTTGGATTATGTTTTCTAACTCTAGAATTTATTTACGTTTATTTATTTTTAGCGAAAATCTTTATTTGCATACATACATAAATTATTTAAGGTTAGTTTTTAGACAAAAAAAAATTGTCTTTATTTTCGTATTTGTTATACATAGATATACAAGTTTTTATATTTTGCAAAAAAAAACCCAAAATAGAAACAATAAATAAAACTTTGAAATTCATCACAAATAATGAAAAAAAATGTATGACGTTTTTGCAAAACACTGACTTTGAATTGAAGTTGAGCGCCACTGGCGTGATTATTAGCATGAGCATTCATTAATTACGCGTGATCAACATGATCGTGAGCAAAACTAAAATCGTTGAGAGCGAGCGTGCGTAAGTGTAATTCACTTCTTATTTCTCCCTGATTTTAGCTTGCAATCATTCTTGCTTAATTTTTAATCGGCTTCTTAAGGCTAAAAGAAACACTTTTAAAATATGTAAAATAATCAAGTGACTAAACTTCGGTATGCGGAACATAACCTACGGGAAATGTTAAATCAATTGTCTTGTCTTGTATTGTCATAAGACGGTTGAAAATGGAAATGGTACAAGATGATTTTAAGTCGTGAAAAGACAAAGAAAACAAAAGAGGACATATCACAAAACTAGAACAAAAGTAATAACACACTTATCTCACTCAGTGTCACATTTTAAGAATTATATATTTTTGTATGCTTTCCGCATGCAAAATAGGAATAGTTCTGTTATTTTTTTTTAAGAAACCATAACGAAAGGCCTCATTAGTTTTTACTTTTCGTTGCCGTTTTGTGTGCCGTTCTTTTCTGTATAAATTATTGTGCAAGGAATCAGCTGGCAACCTATACAACTGATTACATTTGTATACAAAATATCACAACAAACTAATACATACACACTTTTGGCTGCCACTTAACGTTGAATTCTATTTTCTACAGATTTGTCTGCAACAAAACAGAACGAGAAAGGAAAAACAAAACCCACATACAGATTTTCAATTGAACAGAAACAAAACAGCTGATTCAGAACGGAACCGCACGTACAAACTAATTCTGCCTTAAGACCCAGTTAGCCGACTGTAATGGAATGTAACTGCAATGTCAGGATCGATATTTTATATGATCGCGCTGATCGATATTTTTATATGAAAAGTAGGTTACTTTACATTACATCTCTATAACCATTTTCATTACTTTGCACATAACAATATCGGTCAGGTGTTTCCTGCTGTTGCTGTTACATTCCATTACAGTCGGCTAACTGAGCTCTTAAGACTTGTACTAAGGAAACCACCATAGGGCAAAATTGTCTAAGTTATACTACGTTTATACGAACGGCTTATTTGCAAGTAAAACTGTAAATTGTTGCCATATAATTGTTTTTATTGCGACTTACTAATTCAGAAAACTATTCACGATTAACGCACTATTTGCAAATATAATGCTTGAGGTTGCCACACTTACAAATGTTTGCTAATAAAAAACAATAAAATGATATGTATTGCACAAAAAAACATTGATAAAAGAAAATAATGGCAATAAAAACAAATTATTATTTGCTATTTTATACATTTACACAATTTTTTTGTAAACATAAGTAACATTTCTATAGAAGTGCTACCAAGTTTTTATACAATTCCAATGCCGTATAATCAGTGAGTTAATTTATTTGCAAATATTTTTATTTGCAAATAGTGCGCGCATAAACGTAGTATTAGTTAGTCTAAGAAAAGTCAACTATGAGGTGATTATTTTTGTAGTCGGCTAGTGATTTTCCGACAGAGAATGTATGAAGAGCAATTGTTTATATATTTTAAAAAATTATTTATTTGAATGTCCCATGTTCTCGTTTAGAAATGTTTAAAATTTATATTTAGATATCGATGACGTAATATCGCGGCAAAAAGACAAGCAATAAAATTAGTTCAATCATGTTTTCTAATGATACTGCATGCGCGCAAATTCTGGTGAAAAACGCATGATTTTAACATTAGCGTGTCATTGGAGGGTCATACAATTGCAGTTAAATAAATTGCTCGTCATTCAAATGTGTGCTTACTGATACTGACGAAAACTCCATGATTAATGGCTTCGTTAGTCAAATCGTATCGTCTTACTTTTGAAGTTGTCGCATCGTTTAAGTCTGTATGTTAGTTAGTAAAAACGTGAGGCTGCCAGCGAAAGTGTCAGCTGTTACTTTGCTTTATACGTGTGTGTGTATGTATGTAAGCCAGAAGTTGACGTTTGCTACGTAAAAATCTATTTTCTGTAGATTTTTACGTAGCAAACGTTGCCAACTCATTTTCAATAAGCATCAACATGCTTATTAAATGTTACGGATTTTGTCAGCTGACACGCAACAGCACGATACGATTTCAGTAATTCTACCATAAAACCCATTTTCAATGCATGCACAATATTAATAAAAATATAAGAACTAAAGAGAATTCTAATCCGAAATAATTTCTTAGTCGGGCTTAAGTTCAGTAATTTCAATTCTGGTTGAATGAAATATTTTTTTGCTAATAAAGTCTAATTTAATTTTTCTTCTCTTTAGAAACTCACATTAATTAATAAAAATATTTCATTCAACCAGAATTGAAATTACCGAACTTAAACCCGACTAAGAAATTATTTCTGATTAAAATTCACTATAGTTCAACTAAAAATTTAAAATTGTTTCACTAAAGAGAATTGTTGAGCTACGAATACCCCCAGTCTTTGAAACTGAAGCCATGTTCTCTGCAACTAAGACATTTTCTCACTTATATTTTTTATGGTCTAAAGCTTGTTTTAATTCACTTTTGCATACCTTTTTTGCTGGATACTTAATGCAATATTTCATTTATGATTATTTAGCAATTCACATTCGTTGCTCATAAGTTCAAAATTACAACTTTATTTAGATTTACGATGACAATAAGAATGCTTTCGAAGAACAATTGCTTAAGAAATTATGAAAACACTATTTAATTTGGAACGCATTCATTAATTTTTTTCGTTGGAATGGGAAAGGCGTACCTCGATATTTTTTTTTTTTTTTTTTTTTTTTTTTTTTTTTTTTTTGATAGGAGGAGAAAGATTTATTTAAATGGCTATGAAGATCACAAAATTTTTTAAGTGATTTCTGGAAAAGTCAAGGTACGGCTGTTCAATATTAACCATCGACATATCGAGCCATAACCATCAAAATAGCTTAAGCGACATATTTTTTGAGCATCGATTTTTGAAGAAAATCGATTATCTTCGATCGTAAATAATCACTTTTCGTCAAGAAATTAGGGCCTGACCCACGATATCGGCAACGTTCGACTTGCCGCATACTTACCTTTGAAACAACAAAATATTAAGGGCCTGATTCACAATATCGACAGCGTTCGACTTGTTGTTTTTTCCAATGTAAGTGTGCGACAACGTTCTACTTGTCGATATCGTGAACCAGGCCCTAAAATTTGTTTTTGTTTTGAATGTAAGTGTGAGACAAGTCGAACGTTGTCGACATGGCGGGTTTGGCCCTTAATCTCGAAAGTTATGTTGCTTAAGATTTTTTTGCGGTTATGGCATTTTTAATTTTCCAAGTTTGCAATACTTATTGCAATACTTATTCAAAAGATATTGAATTTTTAAGAAACCCCCCTTTTAGTTTTTTGTTCAAAAAAAATTTTTTTTCTTAAATATTTGTTTTTAAGATATTTTTATAGAAAAAAATATTCCCAGTGTTTTTGAAAAGATTTTTGAATTTTAAATTTTAAATAATTTTTTTTTTAAATCCTCAGATTTTTTTGTAATTTTAAACTTTGTTCCACCCAAAAAATTTTAATACCGGTTTGGTAATGAGTATTCCATAACTATTATATTTTCTATAAAAATTTTATTTTTCTCAATTTGATCTACAAATTTTTTGCGAGTTCTCGAAAGCGTGAATTTTCGTGATTGTGATTAATTTTCTTCCACTCACGTGAGCGTAAATGATGCGTAATTTTATTTTCTTCGTGAGCGTGCATGATCTTGAGAAAAAAAGTCACTCACGATTCCACCTCTGCTTTTTAATTAAGAAGTAAAAACCTTAACACACAATACACATATTTAAATAATTTAAAATGTATTAACACATCAAACATACTTAAGTAGATATGTATGTATGTATGTGCAAGTGCACACTTCCTAAAATATATAAATTGTTTACTTTATTTTTGTTAACAAAAATTGTCAATAGTATATTTTATAACTCATTTCACACTTTTGTTTTGAGTCAACACAAAACATGCCGAAATAATTAACCGCTGACCGTTTCAAGGAAATTTTAAAATACAACTAAAATAATTTTATAAAAAATATTTTTTCGTTTATTCTCTTTTTTCTTTTCACACACACGCGCACACATCTATTGTATTTTTAATATGTTTTGTTTGTATTTTATTTATTGTTTAACTCTTTTATTTAAAATTATTTTATTTGAAATGTTTTTTAATTACTTTTAGTTAAAAATGTATTAACAACTTCTGTTCACTCTCTTACTGTTTTTATACAATCACTCTCTCTCTCTCTATTTGCTCTCTTTGTGAGTAAACCAATAACAATGAAATATTTAATTTATGATATTTTTAAGTACGAATTATTGCACCGTGGATGCTAAAGAGAAATAAATGCATAATTTTATCTCTAAAAATTGTGTGATTACACAATTAATTAAGTAGTGGAGGGGCTGCGAACCAAAGTGTTATAAGTACCAAAAATTAAAAATACTATCCCTTGTATGTATTTCAACTTCGACTAGGACTTTTTTGTAATAGATTAAAGAACAATTCAACAGTTTTCCTTTATTCTATGACGAAATTGTCGTAGTCGAAGTCGAAATGCGCCAACCACGATAAGGGCCATTATGTTAGATAAAGTAATCGACACTTCATACTAATATCAGTCTGTCTACAAAATTTCAGACCTGGGGGTTTACCCTGTAATTCGAAACGAAAGAAAATACATACATTCGAATTTGTATGTTAATTATGTACATGTAAATTCGAAAACATTTCCTTTCGTTTCGAATTACAGAGTAGACCCCCTGTACAATGACCCGCAACTGGTCTGTATTGAGCAAAAATTTTACCGCTAACAGTAACTTTTTTATTTTTTTTTTTTTATTATTATTTATTGCTCAACAAATTTTCAATTTACATATATGTTTAGGGCCTCAGCACCATTAATGGCATTAGAGAGGCAAAAGGCAACTTAACTTAATAGGAACAAAAAAACTTTGAAGTTTAATTACTCAGAATCTTCTCTTTTACGCTTGTATCCCTTTGATTGTGAGGCCTTCAATTAATTGTAAGAGTCAAACATAAATTAGTACGCATTTTCGGTACACTCAAATAATATTTTATACGTTTAAATGTACTGCTTCTTACGCCACGCCTTGACGCTCTAATTTAAGTCTGGCTGAAATCCGCAAATCCGCAAATCCACAAAATTTGCAAACTTTTGCTTTAACACAGAATTATGGCAAATGAAGCTAAAAGTAAGCTTAGTTAGAATATATAAGAGAACTAATATTTTCTTATAGTTCTATAACAATCAGCTGTGTGTAGTTTATCTTCCTTCAATTAAGTCATAATAAATTTTTATTTTTATTTTTTCTAATTTATATTTGCAATAAAAGTTGCAGAAACTACATCAACTGGCACCAAACACAGTGGACCAAACACAAAGAACGCTGATGATGAAGGTGTAGTGGCCTTCGAAAACAGCCGATTGTTCCGTTATAGTACGTGTTTGTCAGAATATTTACAATTAACTTTGGTGTTATTTGTTCATTCGTAATTGTCAGATGTAATTTGGCTCACAAAGCGATACGAAAATATAGAACCGTTTCCAATCATGTTGAATTCTACAAAATTGTCTACTAAGGCTCAGTTAGCCTACTGTAATGTAATGTAACTACAACGGTAGGAAACAGCTGATCGATTTTGTTATGTGAAAAGTAATGAAAATGGTTACAGAGATGTAATCTAAAGTAACCTACTTTTCATATAAAAATATCGATCAGCTGTTTCGTACATTACAGTTACATTGCGTTACAGTCGGCTAACCGAGCCTTTAGTTGTGTATTACTGCGTTTATACGCACGGCTTATTTGCAAATAAAACTGTAAATTGTTGCAATATTGATGTTTTTATTGCGACTTTCTAATTCAGAAAACTACTCACGATTAACGCACTATTTTTAAATAAAATGCTTGCAAATAAAATGCTTGCAAATGTTTCCTAATAAAAAACAATAAATTGATAATTGTTGCACAAAAAAACATTGATAGAAGAATATAATTACAATAAAAACAAATTATTATTTGTTATTTTATACATTTACACATTTTTTTGTAAGCATATGTAACATTTCTATAGAAGTGCTACCAAGTTTTTATACAATTACAATGCCGTATAAACAGTGAGTTAATTTATTTGCGAATTGTTTTATTTGCAAATAGTGCGCGTATAAACGTAGTATATGAAAGAGTTTAACTTAATAAATACTTGTCTGAGTCTAACAGCGTATGTATGTGTTTTACATTAGAGGTGTTAAGCAATCGATGGCACTACGGATAGTTAATCTTTTATTTGTGACAAAATATTTTTAATGTTTTTTATTCAAGTACATATTTTCGTTTTGAAAATAGACAAATTTTCATTTTCACATTCATACAAATATGGTTTACGTGACACATCTGCAGAAATCACTAAGCGTCACCTTAATAAATAGATGAAATTCAAAGCAAATAATGGCTGTGTAATAGAAAATATCTATACGCCTTTTTTAAATGTTATAAAAATATCTAAAAATGATACGAGTAGCTAAATGAATCATTCAGATTTATTTCATTTCACTTTTGATAATTTTTTCATTTGCCTGCAACAGACAATTACATTTTTACTTTACAATTACTAATTGCAACAAAAGAAAAACAAGGATAAAAATGTCATCAAATAAGCGAAGTAAGCCCACATTGAAACTGAAAAGCAAACACAATAAACTTTGAATTTTCTTATTATTTTATTTTTGTTAACTTTAGCAGTAGCAATTGTCAGCTAAATATTTTTAAATATCTACAGACATAAATACTTATCTGTGTCAGTGACAGCAATTTTGTAGCCAATTTAAGACCACTGCATTATTTTTTATATTTATTTATGTATTTCTATCTTTTTTTTTTCATATCACATTATTTCACTCACATTTTTGACAGTTCCCCCAACAACCTGCATCAAACTGCAAACTGTTACGGAACACGCTTATGGAAATTCTACTCACAAATATTTTGCTTAATCAGCGTTTTAATTGTACCATATTTTTCCTTGCAATTCTTGGCTGTTCAACGTTAGCAACAAACAACAACTATATTGCACATATATACATACATACATACATACAACAATAACAATTAGGATTAATAATAGTCACTTTATTTGAGTTCTTGCTTTTTTTTTGTTTTTAATACAATACCTATAAGAATTATACAAATAATTTTGTTCTACTTTAACATTATCGCTACTCGTAATACAAAATCGTAACTCTCACGCTAAATACTGGTAAGATTGTTAAATACGAATGAATTATTCTTAGCGGCATGAAAATTTGGTTCAGTTAAAAGTTTACGTCTTTTTTTGGCATATTTTTAATAAATAACGCACTAATACACTAATACACACCCACATATAACTATAAGATCATCGATCACATTTGCTAAAAACGTGAACTTAATTGTCCTAACGGCTCAGTTAGCCGACTGTAATGCAATGTAACTGTAATGTAAGAAACAGCTGATCGATATTTTTATATGAAAAGTAGGTTACTTTAGATTACATCTCTATAACCATTTTCATTACTTTTCACATAACAATATCGATCAGCTGTTTCCTACTGTTGCAGTTACATTCCATTACAGGCGGCTAACTGAGCCTTTAAGGATAAGTTAGCCGATGTAATGAATGAAAAGTAATGGAAATGGTTATAGAGATGTAATGTAACGTAACCTACTTTTCATATAAAAATATCGATCAGCTGTTTCCTACTGTTGCAGTTACATTACATTACAGTCGGCTAACTGAGCCTTAAGCCTATATTTCACGCACGTCTTATTGATACAAACGCGATTTTGTTTTCCTCTTTCTTTTCTTCTTTCTCTCTCCCACCCACTCGATTTTTTATAAGATCAGATGGGGAACAAAGCAATTCGTCTAATATCTAATAATGCATAATCATTTGTTAAATCATCACAAAACTGTGCTTTAAGTTACTGTTCCGATGAAAATTCTCACATTGAAAACTTGCACTTTCAAGTGCTCTAAAATATTTAGTTTATAATTTCTTAGTCGGGCTTAAGTTCAGTAATTTCAATTCTTATTGAATGAAATATTTTTTATTAATTAATGTGAGTTTCGAAAGAAGAGAAGAAAAATTAAATTAGACTATAAGCTGGGGGAAATACCGATATTTTTCTGCGCAGCAACGCACTTCATCAGCTGCACTTCATCAGCTGTACAGAAAAATATCGGTATTTCCCCCAGCTTATAGTTTAATTTAATTTTTCTTCTCTTCTTTCGAAACTCACATTAATTAATAAAAAATATTTCATTCAATAAGAATTGAAATTACTGAACTTAAGCCCGACTAAGCAATTATTTCTGATTAAAATTCACTATAGTTCAACTAAACATTTAAAATTGTTTCACTTAATTTTAGTTTATGTTATTTCCTTAGTTCTTCCAAAGTGTATTAATACCAACCACATACAAACATACAAATTTATTGTAGGATTATTTTTATTTGTATGTTGACAGTTAGGGTTAAGATTTTATGCTATTTTATATGCAGTTTTCAACGGATGTGGTACACACAAAAAAGTAATATGAATGAGTTTGTAATATTAATTAAAATATTTGTAATATTAATTAAAAAATTAATTAAATTTTCACCTATAAACAATTTGATAATATCAATTAAGTTTTTCCACTCAAATTAATTAATACAATTAAAAATTTAATTGAATCAATTAAATTATTAATTGAAAACATTAATTGGTGAATACTTTTTTCTGTGTAAAGTCAGCTGGCGATCAGCTGCGCTGATAAGACCACTTGGTATTAATACACTTTCAGTTCTCCTTTCACATTTCGAAAATTAATAGACGGACAGATGAAGTTTGTCTGTTATAGGACGAATATGTAAATTTAGTAGTACAGTGTTGCCAGAAATTTATGATGGGAGAATACTAAATCGATCCAAAATGTCTGCTGAAATGTTCTATAGCAGAAAAATAAAATAATAGATTTGAAATGAACATAGTTTTTTGAAAAACTTGAATGCTTCTTTACGCAAAAATATGCTAAATCAAGCAATGAAAATGCTAAAATGGCAACAATAGTATAGTAATGGGTGTTTTTTTGGCATCACTGCTTTATGTGAGCACCCATTTAACAGCTGATAGTTGCTTCTTTTTAGTTTGCTTTGAAATTTCATTATGAATCGACTTCAACCGGAGCAACGCGTGCAAATTGTTGAAATTTTTAATCAAAATAATTGTTCTTTTCGTCAAACTCATCGTGCACTTCTTCCATTTTATGGCGTATATAATTCTTGTTGAATGGGTACGTAAAAAAGCAGAATTGTTGCATTTGGAATGAGGAGAATCCACAAGGTTATGCGCTTTATGGGCTGGCGGAGTCATTGGCCCATATGTCTGTAAAAAAGATGATGTTCACAATGTTACTGTCAATGGTGAACGGTATAGGAACATGGTTCGAAACTTTTTCATACCTCAATTGCGTGGCATTAATCTTGCTGATATGTGGTTCCAACAGGACGGAGCCACAGGCCACACAGTGGGCGCTACAATTGATTTACTCAAAGAAACTTTTGATGAAAACATAATTTCACGTAATGGCCCAATTAATTGGCCACCCAATTGGATTATTTTCTTTGGGATTATGTTAAGTCACTTGTCTACGTCGATAAACCACAAACAATTGAACACCTGGAAATCAACATTCGAAGAGTTATCGGCGAAATACGGTCGCAAGTGCTGCGAAAAGTTATTGAAAATTGGTGTTCCAGATTGCGCCTTCTATGCGCCAGCCGTGGCGGCCACGTGGCAGAAATTATATTTAAACATTAATTTCATAAAATTTTTTTTCTAATAAAGCCCGTTTCATTGATATTAAAAATATATTTCCTTGTAAAAAACACCCTTTATCTGAGCACTCGAAATTCACCTTTTTTTCATTTTTAGAAAAATACACGAACTTGTATGTTTTAAACAGC
Organism: Nowickia ferox; assembly: GCA_936439885.1. NCBI lineage: Eukaryota > Metazoa > Arthropoda > Insecta > Diptera > Tachinidae > Nowickia > Nowickia ferox. The sequence goes on along the minus strand of OW387027.1, from coordinate 25,337,718 downwards.
TGTTAAACGCAAAGTAAATGACGACACTTGCTCAAAATTTGACAGTAGTCTATTAACAGGTGGTAGTTGAGGGAAACAGTGTTGCATTTCATATAACTACGAGGGAAGTTCTGCCCTCGCATTCTGCTTATTTGATTGCTGCGAAACCTATCAAACACATTTGGTTCTTGTAATTGCACACTTTGAAAGTTGAACAAATGGGCTGGGTTACGCCCATTCAAATTTATTATTATGATATTTAACGCGGTTCTACTTGATCGATTTTTACGAAACTTACCCCACGCCTTGAGCTCTAAAATAGATACCATTCTTCATTTTAAATAAAGAGCGGATTCACGCCCATTAAAATTTAACATTTTATTTTAAGTGGTTCTACTTTAACGATCTGAAAAACACACTATCTTTCATTTAAAAAATGGGCGGAGGTACGCCCATTTAAATTAAATTTTAGAGTTCACGTACTTCTTCTTATCTTCTTCTATCAGATCTTTGCATTGAAGACGGTTAAACATTTATTTGGTTCCTTTTCACATATACCTCGTATTGGGGTAAATTTTATCAGCAGCTGATAAAGCATACGGTAATTTTATCTTGTTTTCGAAAAACAAATTAACACACATACACATGCATGCATACATACGAGTATGAATGTATGTATGCACATAGGATTTGTGTGTCAAGTATACAGAATTAATCCTCATACCGTTATGCATATTGTGTAAAAATTTCATACAAATATCTTGTTGAATTGAAAACTTTAAGCTCGTTTTGTGGCAAAACTAGATTTTTTGAGTTATAGCGTTGTTTTAGTAAATGAGCGATATGTACTTAATAAAAAATCAAAAATGAACAAAACTTCCATACCAGTTTGTGCTTACGTTGGCTACAAAAACTATTTATTTTACTAGACTGTATGACGTAATTTATTCTAGGCAATTTAAAGCTTTCACGATCACAATTATTAAAAATTATTGTATTAAAAAATTGTCTTGCATTTGCTCCCAAAAAAAACATATATATATTTATAACAATTTTGCTAATTTTTATAAAAACTTAAGAACAGTTTCTTCTTAACTCTGAACCATAATAAAAATTTATTTAATAAGCTCCACGACTTGTCCACTCAAACACTCTAACTTTACTTTACTTTTTGTTTTTAATTATCTAAAAAAAAAATAACCAGACAACAGCTGATTAAGTCTCTAACCTTTAAGTGTCTGTTTTTATTACTTTTATTATTTATGTGTTTTTTTTGTGTTAAATTCTATATCCACGCTTGCGAGTTCTAAAAGCAGCAGCAGTTCTTGTGAGTATTAAAACGTACTGACTGAATTTTTCGAATCGAAAAAAAAACTCTTTTTAGTTTTTATTATGTACATTTGTATGTATGTATGTATTTATTTAGAAGTTTGTTTTTTTTCTCTACTGCGAAAAAAAGATAAAATTATTTATAATATTTGTTGTTATTGTTGATGTATAGTGTTTGACGTTTTTTTTTATTTTTATTATTCTCCTACTTTTGCACGTAAAACACCTGTATTTGCTTTTTAATTTCTTGTTTATACTAGAGATGGGACAAAGTCATAAATGTAATTGACGGGAATCATGCTCGCTCATGAATGAATGTGAGCATTGTTTTCTTTCAAGCCACATCAATTACTGAAAATTTCAGTGGTTTAACTAAGATGGGAGGGAGTTACACAAGGCAATTTAGTTGAGCATTTTTTTAGTTCATAAGCGAGAGACGAAAATACAAATCGCTATCCTCTTCACTAAAGGTAGAGGTCCATAGCTCGCTTTTTGCGCGTTACGCTTTCTATAAATCTGTCAAAAAAGTAGAATCAATATAATAGTATGTGACAAGTTACATTGCAAAAAGCGCAGAACGCGTAGGCGCGTTCAAAGCAAAAAGTAGGTATACTTTCTACTTTTGTACGCGTTACAAGCACCATAAAAGAAAGTCGGCTGTTCTTGAATGCTAAAGATGTTAAATAATACTTTATTTCTTACGTTATCGATAAATATTATTTTGCCGTGGATAATTTTTTTCTTTCTTTTCAATAAAAAAATTTCTTAGTAAAAAAACTTGTTTAATAAAATATGTGAATATTTTCATTAATGCGATGTATTTTAATTAACTTTTCACCACACTTTTCTCAGTAACAAATTTTGCATATTAGTTATCGATTATTTTTACGTACTGAGTGTCATCTCTGCTAAATCTGTATTAAATAGCTGCTTAGAAAAGTTATTGCTTAAGCCAATAATGTGCATACATTTATATATAATTTTCAATTTACTTACATTAAAGTCAAGGCCGAGTTCTTCTCAAGACTATCTTTTAAAATGCTGAATAAATAGTCAAAGACATCTGCAGACATTCTTGTCGCGGTTCGAAATTGCTCAGGGTCAGAAGTTTTAATTTTTTAAATGTGGTTTCAAAAAACCCACTTAAATTCCGTTCTAAATACAACGGGCGTACCCAAAACCTTTTCTTTTTTTGAAATTGTTCATATGCATTTTTTGCACATAAAATTAAATATACAAACTCGACTAACTCCACAAATTCTTTTAAAAACTCGATTTCACTCTCCATTTATTCTTTATAAGTATTTATAAACAAACGCACACAGCTGATCAAAACAAAAATAAAATGGCGCATGAAAAGTAGTGCATGTAACTCAACGCGAACAAAGTATAGAATGAAACAAGAGGATGAAACGCGTGTAAAGCATAACGCGCAAAAAGCGAGCTATGGACCTCTACCTTGACATATGTATGTTATACATGACTGTTGGCAACCAGAATTTCTTGGTGGAAAGAAAACACTAATTAGCTTTTGACAGTGGCTATTTTTCAATTGCCGTCGCTAACACAGTTTTGGCAGCTGGCAACGCAACTAAAGTGCGGTTGCTATCTATATTGGACCCATAAATCATTCTTAAACTTTTAGTTTTTATTTTTTTATAGAAGTCGCAAATTTGTTTAAAAAAGATATTTTTAATAGGAAAGAAATGCTTATAATGCTTATTAAAAAAATATAGCAAAGTCTTGTAAGTTGAATAGCAGCTTTATAGGATATTTCATGAAAAATTTTAAATAAATACGGTTAAGTTTTTTTCATTGCATTGTCTTTGTTGATGTTTTATTTTTGTAAAAGCAATTTATTTTAAAAGGCAGTTAAATAAAAAGTATTTGGGGAAAACACGTACAGACGGAGTACTCATATAATTAGTTTGTATCGCTTTTGTTTAATTCATTACAACAATGACAATTTCATTGTAATCTGAACTAAGAAATATTTTTTATTGGTTTCAATAACTGTATGTATGTATGTGTGTATGCATTAGAGATGGGCACGTGTCGTAGTTTTTTTTGTGACACGAACACTCACGACCCAACACGAAGTGTTGCTGACAGAAAATATTATTTTGTGCGTGTTCGGGTCGTATTGTCTTGAGCAAAATTGACACGATAATCATGAATTTCCAGTAAAGAAAAAATTTAATCATTTGTATTGTCAAACACGTAAAGCCATCAAATTTGTTGATAGTGTAGGGGCTTATTAAGCTTAAAGTTCTGAAATTAAACAAAAATATGTATCTATTTGAATATAAAAAAAATGCTTTTTTTGCTATTCAATTTGATTTCGTACGTGTTGTGCAATATCGTGTTTTGAAACGTGCGTGTTTCGTGCGTGTTGGACATCTTAGCATTCGTGTTCGTGTTGTGTCGTATTGGAAAAATTCAACACGCGCTTATCTCTAGTATGCATACATATGTATGTATGTACATTTCTGCTGGAGATGGACGCAGCTTGGCGTGTTTCGACATCGTGGGATTTATGTACTGTAACGGTACGGTTTAAACTTTAAATAAAGTAAACGGATTGAGTAATTACCGTCCAACAATTTATTTACTTAAGTATGTATGAGATCTGTTCAAAAAGTAAAATCGAAGGCGAGCCAAAGCGCGTGCAAGCAAAGCAGCTGTCAACAATTAATTGAACACTCAAAATGGCCGAAATTTTCGGCATAAGTGAGAGACATGTCTACCAACATAACGCCACAAAAAAATCAAAATTTGAAAAAAAAAAATTCAAAATTCGCGATACGTTTTGAACAAACCTCGTATGTACGCATATTGAAAACCAACGTGGTCAGTAGTCTACAATCATAATTGGGCAAAATGCATGGTTTGCGGTATTTAAAATATAAAACGTTTCCACGTTATGCATTAAACACATTCACCACAGCAGGCTGCCGACTATGAAATGTCATGGATAGAATACATATGTTTATATGAGAGTGACTCTTTCGAAGTCAGCAAGGCAACAGGGCGGCAGGTTGTTGTCTATGCTGATTTTGTCGTTGTAGTCCAATTAAACTAATTTCTATTTCTTTGGCTACAATGAGAAAATTCAGTGTTGCCAGTATAATACAAAATATTGAATGAATGATATCGTACAATTATTTTATATTATTTAACAAAAACAATATCCGAAAATTTATGTAAAGCATAAATTGATTCATTTTTATACTTTTACGTCATATAACTACATTGTGAAAGAGGTGGTAATACTGAACTGTGTATTTATATAGGGTGTTTTTTATTGAGGTATAGAACTTTAAGTTGGCATCACTTTTTTAACTGGCGGCCATTTTGTCAGCTGTCAAGTGATTAATATTTAGTTTGGTTTGCCATTTCATCATGAACAGGTTGACAAAAGAACAACGCTTGCAAATCGTGCAAATTTATTTCGAAAATATGGAAGTTCTATACCTCTAAAAAACACCCTATACAACAGTAGTATGCTACATATGTATACGAAAACCATACATTCATACATACTAGAGATGAGCAATATTTCCACACCTGCTACTTTTTCACAACGATTGAAAAATCACTAATCACAACTGCGACTGAATTTATTAAATTCAGGTTTTGGAAATTCATATAGTTCTGTCATAGAAACTGTGAATGCTCTTGTATGCTAATTTTACAGTATATAAAGCTACCACATTTAATTTTTTGTACTTTCAGCTTTTGTCGAGAAAAAATCGTAAAATCGTGTCAAATGGCTTTTTCTGGGAACTATGTATAGCTCCCACATGTTTGTATTTGCAATATTATTACCTCTCTGCCTCTTATACGACAATATTCAATATTTGGAAGGGGTTGATTGCTAATTGTTTGCTGTTGTCGCTCTTCGTATTAGTATTTCAATATACTATTACTAATACATAAATACTTTTAAAGCAGAAGTGCTCAAATGTTTTAAACCATGATCATGGTCACGGTTTAATTTCACTGCTACTCTTACAAGTTTTTCCTCAAAATAAAATAACTGCTAGAAACAAAATACTGCTGCAATGTGATCACAGTTTCAGTTCAAAAGAACAGTGATTTAGAAATCACGTGCACAAGGAGCAACATTATTAAAAAAATCACGGGATCGCTCATCTCTAGTATATAAACTTCATATATTTTCATTAGTTTTATATTTTTACTTTGCAAATAAATTATTTTAATTAAATATATGTTAATTTTAAAATTAGTTTTAGCAGATTGGCTAGTGTTTAGTTAGTGCCACCTATCGCCACATAGTATAGTAACAATGTATTCCACAAAAGCTCTTAATAACGATGAAAAAGCTGAAAACAACAAGAGCTTTTCCACTCAAAAGAACGTTACTAAATTCTCCATTTAAATATGCATGTAGTTCTTTATATGCAAAAATCAAGTTTTAGAATTTATAATTAAAACAAATGATAATAATATATAAAAATTTTAACTTTTAAAGAAAACTACAAAACGTTTTATAAGCGCAAAAAAATAACAATTGAGTTAACTGCCCAACAAAATGCAACTTTTTCCCAAAAATAAAATTTTCGAAGGACTGATATTGGCGGCAAAAGAGTTAAAGTGTGGCAATAAGGAAAATATGCTGAAGTCATATTTTACCGGGACTTTTGTGCGAAAGCACTTTCAAGCTTTCATGTGGATTTTCAGAAATTTCATTATTTTACAGTTAAATTGGCAAAATCGTTGTCCACTTTTATTTTATTTACAAATTCAATTTGAAACATACCAAATAGGTGGCACAAGCCAAATTAAGCTTTTATGTACTTTTTATGAGATTATAAATCTAAAAAAAGCAGGAAGTCAGCTTAGAAATACTTTTGAATATAAAGATTACAGGATTGCCATTAACTCAAAATTAGCTTATCTCGACTTAAGCACTTTTTGCCTTTTTCCACAGATATGCATACATAGCGTCACCTTAAATGCAAACGCACGCAACTACCCCAAAATTCGAAATGAAGTTTTTAATGGATTATGGTTCGTTTTATCAAGCAACATGTTCACAAAAAAATATTTAGACAACTGCGATCAAAAATGACGACTTTATTAAATAAATTCAGAACCTTGCACAGTTTTGTCTCAAAAGTTCAGTTCAGCATTGCGTAATTTTTCGAAAGATTTACTTACATAAAGAAATATTTACTCCTGAATGCAAAAATTAAAAAATTATTTATGTAGAAAATGCGAGGCATCTAAACAAAACAAACCTTGAGGCGGAAAAGTGACCGCACATCAAAAAGTGACCTCCGTATAAATTATTAGTTACAATATTTAACATGTATTCAAATTTATAGCAACTTCAATGAAGATTTTAATAAGATTGATTTTTTGATTTAACAAATTTTGCCTAATTTATTGTTTTTCTCTTTTCACATTAGCAAACCACAATTAACGCCTAAATAATTTTAGTTTTTTATTTCGTACCTGCATATCGAATAACCAACAAAATAAACAATTAACCGCACAAAGTAATGAGTTTTTCTAAATAATGTGTAAAATATGACATAAACAATAAATAATCATTTAAATAACAAACAACAAGAAAAAAAAGAGACAAAACTGTTAAAATTTATGAAAATCAAATTACAATTTTTTTTTTCAAATTTCCTTCGAATGACACCGAAACCGACGGCACAATTTGTTTTGTTACAACAGCAATGGAAATTAATATCAAATAAGCAGATAATTAGATAATTTAGTAAGTTTTCTTTTTTATAATAAACGATGTACAAGTTTCCTTAAATTTCGTACCTGTTCCCGCTTTTAATTTATTCATACGATCAATATTACGAGTATCATAAAACATTTTTAAGCTTTAATTCTTCTCCGTATGGCACTTTTTCATCATATCTTCTATCTACATATATATTTATGGGCATTTCCACAGAAAACTCCACCTTTTGTCACGTTACGTCACCATACAATTTATATTGTATTTTAGAGCTTGTTCTCTAGTTTTTACCGACTGTAGATAGACCTAATTGCGCTCTACACCGGCATGCAAAAAAAATCATGTACTCGTATATAAAACATTAGTTTTTCTGTGAAAAACAAGGTATGTCGCAAAGTAACGTAACGTGACAAAAGGTGAACTATTCTGTGGAAATGCCCATATACATATAAGAATGAATGTTTGTTTGTATGTCCTTTATGCGCGGCTAAACCACTTATCCGATCGCGATGAAATTTAATGCACTTAGTCTGTGCAACTCCGGGAAGGTTTATGGGTATTAATTTTTTTAAGTAGGGCCAGGAGGGCGGTAGAGGAGAAATGTCTGCCCCTCCGTAACGTTCAAACCGATTTTAATGAAATTTAGAGCACAGCGTCTAAAAAGTTACATAGGCTATATAAATTTTTAAGATTAGGACCAGGAGGGCGATAGGGGGAAATTTCTGCCCCTCCAAAACGTTCACACCGATTTCAATGAAATTTAGAACATAGATAAATCTGCATCTAAATATTCACACATGCTATGTACATTTTTAAAAGTAGGACCAGCAGGGCGACAAGGGGGAATTTCGGCCTCCAAAACAATAAAACTGATTTTAATGAAATTTACAACATAGAATAGATTTGCATTTAAAAATTCACATATGTAATGTACATTTTCAAAAATAGGACGAGGATGGCGACAGGGAGGAAATTTCTGCCCCTCCAAAACGTTCAAACCATTTTTAATGGAATTTAGAACATAGATAAATCTATTTCTAAAAAGTTACAAAATGGACCAGGAGGAAGTAAAGGAGAATTTGAAATATAGATACCCCTTCGCTTAGAAGGAGACATATTCTATGTATTTACTTTCTTAAAAGTAAGAAAAGCAAGGGGCAGGAGATGAGACCTGCTCCTCCGAAACTTTGAAAACGATTTTAATGAAATTTAAAGCATTTAGAAGACATGTGCATGTATGTATGTACCTAACGTATTTAATTTCTGCCCCTCCGACACTTTCAAATCGATGTAAAGGAAATTTAAAATACGGTGGTTGTCGCAATAAAAAAACTCGAAGTCATTTTTAAGGAACTACATTTTCATTACTTCTAAAGAATCTCTATTAAAACACACACATAGTTGGTAGAAAAGCGAGCAAAAATTCATATATTAGCCATACAAAAATTTGTAATTCTGCTTTTATTTTAGAAAATACTATTGATGCTTTTAAAAATGTATTTTTTGAAGAAATTTAGAACCTAATTTTTATCAAATTTTTTTTTTTTAATTATTTACTGAAATTTACATAAAAACAAGGTTTTGCGTTTAAGTTCACATAAAAAGAAACGAGTTGTGATAATGAGCAATTTTGAACCATTTCTCCCGAAAAAAAATATAATTTTTCTTAACATCGCTTCCAATTCGGTGATTAGGAATCGTAAGGGAGAATTTGGAATGAGAAGTTTATGTAAAGATCCTTAGATTACACTTTCGTGACTTCATGGGAATGCTTTTTTTTACCGGGGTATAATGCGAGTTACAATATTCCACAAAATATTTATTTTAGCCATACAACTCTGCAGTCGAAGTGAGGATTATAAAGATGCAGTAAATTAAAAATTAATTTTAGGGGCTAATGCCAACATCCATGATCGAAATTATATTCGAATCGAAATTCATTTCGATGGTACGAAATTTTCTGATGATGTCACTCGATACGAAGCGAATCGAGTTTTTTTTTTCAATAAATTGTAAAATTTTTTAGAGATTATAAACATTGAACTGAATTAAAAATGGATTCTTTATGATTTTTACTGGCATCTTCTACAACAGCTAATTGTATGTTGATTAGACTGGTCCTTATATTCTGGTACTTTTGTTTCTCTCAGCAAAAAACCTTGTATGAGTAAAAAATTTTAGGTTTTTTTTTAGAATATACTAAACACACCCCCACCTCCCCCCACCACTATCGCCCCACGTTTAGGGGGTTCCCTCACCGTCCTAATAAGGCCTAGTTTAGCCCCAGTGGAACCAAATGTGTGACCGACCCACATTCATTTTTACTCCACTACATTTTTTCTAAACATACCAGCCGCGGGATTTAAAATTAAATATCTTTTATAAAGCGGCATAAAGCACATTAGACCTATGGTGCCGGTTTTAATTTTTCATTAACCCTAGGTAGCCCATTTTGAGGCTTTGTGGCTCCGCCCCTTTTAAAGATATATAGTCTGGATTTAAACTCTTGGACACCTCTTTAAATGCTGTATGAAATTTCATAACAATCGTTTAGAAACTGCAGAATTATTTTAATATTTTTTACAAAATCCCCACTGTGTATCGGGTATTTTAGGCCCCACTAAGCATCAGAAGGCACTGTCGGATCAAGCTAAAAAATTAAGACCGTATTTATGGCAGCAAACTTCGTATTTTAGACAGCGCACATATTCACCCCTATCGTGAACAGCTTTTCCCTCAAAATATTTTCCCTTTTCTCCAAATTGCAATCGTGAATAATTTTTCCCCAGATTTCTGTTCCCTTTTTTTTATTCCCCTTATCGTGAATAATATTTTTCACATGCAGTTTTCATTTTTCCCTTAGTTTTGTTCACTTTATTTTTGCAGGCGAACTGAATAAATACATCGCGTAATTTCATGTTTAAACCTCCAATTAAATATTAAAAGTTATAAATAATTATTTTTAGGACAATATCAGTAAATAATGTCCACGATTAATAACAATAACTCCGAACAACACCTGTTTCCTTGAATGTGAATCTCTTTGTTTCACATGCAGTAAAATTTATGGCGATGGTATACTAAAGAATTTTTTTCACGGCACCTAAAATATTTAAAAATACAACTTTACACTTAAAAATATTCATTTGAAACCCAAAATTTGTGTATTTCTTACTCTTAAAATTAAATTTTTCAGATTTACAATTAACTTTTAAGCTTTACAAATCTTCTTCCCGTTTTATACATTCACTACGCATTGATAGCGGGAACATACGTTCCCATGAAATTGGCGATAGCAAATTCCCTTTGGTGTGGAATGAAAATTTCATGGGAACAAAAATTTCACATTTTATTCACGATAGGGGTGATTAAGAATTTAAAAAAAAAATCCCATACAAGCTGCGACCAGTCTAATGCACATGCACAGTGTCGTATGTACTTAGGAAACACAGTTTTCAACTCAAAAGGACGATTTCAATCTCATCAATGAAGAACGGCTGCAGCTAGAAACTTGAAACTTGTGTACGTATGTAACGATTTTAATAATGTGCGTTGTCTTACAAAAAAAAAAATTCGAATTGGACAGGTGTGTGTAACATCTACCATAAAGAAAAAAATATTTACTTTGAGATATCTGGAAAACTAATATAGGGAAAACCTTTAAATTTTGTAGAGATAACTCTGTTGATATTGTGCCCTGTCTCTTGAAACAATTTCAGAATTTCACAAGTAGGCGTAGTGCTTTTCATATAGTGCAACTTTTTGTTTGTCTACAAAAATAATACCAACGTACCGATCTTGCTGATTTGCTTACAGCATATTACTGATGGTTTAGAAGGAACAGGAGGCTATTAATTTTTTAAGCCTAAAGTTGTCGTGGCATGTCCCACATAGAAGCAACATTTAATTCAAGATATCTTGGAATCCAAAACAGTAAAAATTTTGAACTCCAATACCAGAATATTATTATAAAAAGAAGTCAATAATGGATCAAAAAGAGTGTAAACTCCTAAGAAAATTAAATATAAATTTTTTATACAAACTTGGAATTCTGCTGATTCTGCCGATGATAGAAAATAATTGGGATTAGACCAGTGAGCGTAGCTTGTCTCCTCTTAATTAGAGAAAATGTGAAAGTATTCATGAAATAGTGAAGGTTTGAACCGCAATCGTGGCACTTATAATATAAAACATTTTCTTTTCATCTCAAAACGTATATGTTGTGTAGCGAAGCACTCAAGGTTTTGGTTAGTTAAGCAATAACTACACTTAGAAAAGTATTTGGAATGCATTTTTATCAGTTACTTTGTAATAAAAATCGAATAAGATATTGAAAATTTTAAAACTCTAAAAAAGCGGGATAAAGCGGGATATAATTTCAAGGGGGATTGACCTATGAAAAGCGGGGTAATCCCGCCTAAAGCAGGATGTATGGTCAGGTTAGTAATAACTCATTCGAATGCATGATGAAAGATTTCTTGCAGAAAAATCTTTTTTTTTTGTTCTTTAAACACGCAGAAGTTGTTCTTTATGTATATATGTACATGTTTTTTTAAGGGTTGGAATAACAAACGAGAGGACAAAACGACTTTCAAGTGCATCAATAGTAAGACCTTCTAACCTTCTAATTTTTTGCTACACATAGAATTGATAAAACATATTTTGTAAAATATTAAGCTTTCTTTGTTAAATGTGTTAAAGAAGAAAAAAAGACATTTAGTTTAATAATTATTTTGCAAATAAATAAATTGTATTGTTTACTGAACCACCTTTTAAAAAGTCATTAGCTAAGTAATCAAAATTTAAAATCAATATTATTTAGCCAATAAATTATTTTCTATTAAAGAAAACAATTAAAACTTTTAGGCAAATATTTGACTTTAAAGAGGAAGGCAAAGAAGTAGACGTGCAATAATCTATGTTTTAAAATTAGTTGGACTTGTGCTACTTACAGAAGCCAAAAAAAAAATAAAAAAATAAATAGATAAAAAAATAGGAACAAAATTTTGATAAAAGAGAGACAATGAAATCAAAAAATGGTATGCATACTAAATTGAAAAGATTTGGAAAATACGATTAACACAAATTCACCACATATTGTAGCGATACCATTAAATTTGAAATCAAAATTAAATCGTGTGATAAATACATATTTAGGAGATTTTATTTTTTATTCAATATAAATTTGTTCTCCTTGAAATTAGTTGCAACTAAAATTGCCTCCATTTTTTATTACAATCAATTTAAGAAATTTCTTTTTACTTCTTTTTTTTCGCAATCTTCTAATTGAGAAAAGAATTTAAATAAGAAATTATTATAATCACTTATTTAAATGTCATACTTAAGCATTTCATTCATAATTTCCTTTTTAATTAAGTTTAATTCTAATATGTACGGACAAGTAAAATAAACATTTTCACCTCACTAGAGCTAGATTGCTAAAATAATTTCACCAAAAACCTTAGTGAGAGAGTTCTTACTATTGTGCTCAAGTCAGTGATGGGAGTTTTGAATTATCATACATTTTGGTGAAGTATAAAATAAATTATTGACTTATTTTTTTGAATTCCCACTATCAAAAATAGCAAGTGACAGATTAAACCCCTGTAATTCAAAAGGAAAGAAAATTATTTCTGATTTTTATGTTAATAACATGCAAATTCGAAAGCCTCTTCTTTCGCTTCGAATTGCACAGTAAATCCCCTCATTTCACGACTATTTTGGAAAACCCGATTTTTATCAGATCTCGACGTTTTGAAGTCATTTGAATCCATGTTTACTATGATTGATGTTCGTATTGATGTGTGTGTGTATGTCAAAGTGGCAATTTTAACATTTTTGTTTCTAAATTTAATACATTTTATTTAGATTTTTCAACAAATTTTCCATTTAGCTTTTTTTTTTGGCATGAGTTTTTGCACTTTTTAATTAGAGGGTGTTTTTTATTGAGCTATAGAACTTTAAGTTGGCATCACTTTTTTAACTGGCGGCCATTTTGTCAGCTGTCAAGTGATTAATATTTAGTTTGGTTTGCCATTTCATCATGAACAGGTTGACAAAAGAACAACGCTTGCAAATCGTGCAAATTTATTTCGAAAATAATGGTTCAGTTCGCGAAGTTTACCGCAAGCTCCGTCCATTTTATGGTCGACCGTTGGTTACCGTTAATGGAGACCGGTATAGAGCCATGATAACCGACTATTTTGTTCCCGAATTGGATGGCATGAATGTGGATGAGTTGTGGTTCCAACAAGACGGCGCTACATGCCACACAGCGCACGTCACAATCGATTTATTGAAGGAAACATTCGATGAGCGCATAATTTCGCCCCATATGCTCGAAAAAGTGGTTGAAAATTGGACCTGTAGAATTGGCTTTATTCGAGCCAGCCGCGGCGGCCACATGCCCGAAATCATATTTAAACGTTAATGGCATAAAATTATCCTTCCAATAAAGCCAAATTGATGGACATTAAAACGATTTTCTTGTGTTTTATTTCAATTCGAAGTTCTATACTTTTAAAAAAAACACCCTATATTTATTCTGCATTTTTTAGAAATTCTTTATTCTAAAAAAGAACAAAAAACTTTTATTATGTATGTGTGTATGATATTTAAAAAGTTCTTTCGATCATTTATTTTGAAAGCAATAATAAAATTTTGTTTTCAATCTTAATTTGTGAAATGAAAATTTTCTTTCAATATCGAGGGCCAGGCCAGGCCTCTATGGCCTGATATACTGATTTACGAGTAGACAACGATTGTAAAAATAATTTTTGTCCTTAAAAGTACACATGTATCTGAAATATTATTGTGCAATAATTGATATTGTACAATGGCCACGACTTGGACGATTTCGTACTAGACTAAATAATATTGCAAAATTTTTTCTTTAATCTAGTACAAAGTCGTCGTAGTGGAAATACGACACTCGTAATTAGGCCCAATACATTTGATCAAATCACTAATCATTCTCCCCTCGAAGGAAAAATGCTACCGTCAATGTCCTGTGAAAAAAGGGAAGAATATTTGTAGAGCTTAAAAATTAATTGATACATCAAAGAAACTTAAGTTTAATAATAAAAAAAAAATACACTAATTTTAGCTTGCAAATGAATTTTTTTTTAACTTTCAAGTTTTGTTTTTAAATATTGTAGGTGCAGTAGAAAAAAATTCTTTCATATAACACCGCGGTTGCACCACCATAAAATTTACTGTGTGTGAGCCAAAGAGATTCATACTCTATGATGTTGGCGTTTTTGTTTTCATTTTGGCGATTTTTTCGGTTTTTGGCGATCTATTTTAGTTTTAGAGATTTTTTTAGTTTGGCGCTTTTTTTCGTTTTGTCGATTTTTTCGGTTTTTGAGGATTTCGTTATCGTTATCGTTTCGGATTTTTTTTAGTTCTAGAGTTTTTGAAAATTTCAAGAGTTTGTCTCTTGCGGTTTCCAAGATACAGCAAGTTATCAAAATTACATAATCAAAATTACATTAACTGACAGAATACCCTTTAGTTTTAATTTTTTTAAACTTTAGTGTTAATTGTTGTAGTCTATATAAAAGTACACTCACTAACTTTGCAAATTTCAAGTGTCTGTATATATTAGGGAAGTTAATCCCGAAATCCCGATTTACGGGATTCAGCGAATCCCAAAATTGTTTATTAAGTTTTGTTTATTTATTTTTTTAAATAAATTCATCATGACCTTCTTCCATGTGAAGATAGTAACCGTGGCAACACAATATTGATCTTTTATAATTGAAATTTATTTACGGGTGGTTAAGCATTGTCTATATATGTATTTCATTGATGCTTTGTCAACCACATATTTTGAACAGTCACAAACTTCTTATCGTATGCACAGACTTTCAAAAACGATTTGAGAATTCGCAATTATTTTTCTTTTATAATTTATATTCGATATGAATCTGGGTTTTGTTAAAGTTTTTAAGCTTATTACGCTTATTTTTCTTTTGTGATTTTCCAAAATATTATTTTGTGAACCTCTTTTTAGTAAATACATATAAAAAGCATGTGTCTTTTAATGTTCAAAAAACCCAGAGTCCCGAATAATTCCTGAATCTCAAACAATTTCGGTATCCCGAAAAATCCTGAAATCGCGGGATTTGATTTTTTGAAATCCCGAATCCTGGGATCGTAAAAATTAGTCCCGATTGGCACCCTAATATATGTATATATATATAGACACTTATACATATATATACGAAGTGTGATCAAAAAATTACCGTTATTTTCAAATTTCGTGAGTTACGTATGTTCGATTTTCGCATTTTTTTTTTCTGTTATGTTGGTACACATGTCTGTTATATATGTTGGCAATATCAGCCATTTTGGATTGTCAGTTTGTTTTTGACAGATAAAAAGGTTAGTCGTGTTTTGGTGTGCTCTTCGATTTTTTACTATTCGAAAAAATGGATCAAAGAAACTGTATTAAGTTTTGTGTAAAAAATGAAATTAAATGCGCAAGGACATTTGAAATGTTGACTGTGGCGTTTGGCGAGTCTACTATGAGCAGAACACAAGTTCAATTGTGGAATAACCGGTTTAAGGAAGGCCGAGAAGATATCAATGACGATGCTCGTCCTGGTCGTCAAGTTCGGTCAAATGTGAAGGTTTTGCTCACTGTTTTCTTTGACTGCAATGGCGTGGTGCATCATGAGTTTTTGCCACAAGGTCGTACGGTCAATAAGGAATACTACCTTGAAGTTATGCGCCGTTTGCGCGAAGCAATTCGTCGGAAACGCACAGAATTGTGGAAAAAACAATCATGGATTTTGCACCATGATAACGCACCCGCTCACACATCGATGCTTGTGCGTGAGTTTTTGGCCAAAAACAAAACCGTTATCATACCTCAACCACCATATTCACCGGACTTGGCCCCCGCTGACTTTTTCTCTTCCCAAAAATGAAAGGAAAGCGTTTTGCTACGATTGAGTAGATAAAAGAAAAATCGAAACAGGAGCTGTTGGCGATACCAAATAGAGCGTTTCAGAAGTGTTTCGAGGATTGGAAAAAACGCTGGCATAAGTGTATTATATCTGAGAGGGATCACTTTGAAGGGGACAAGATAGCTATTGATGAATAAATAAATACTTTTTGAAAAAATTGAAAATAACGTTTATTTTATATATATATAATATATATACATATATATATATGTGACCTGCTCCACGAAAAGGGACCTCTGCGCCGAAATATTTTTTTTTTTACTTTTTGAGTGATTCTTATAGGAAAAAAACGCTCTTTCAAATGCCGCAAACCTATGTCTTTTAGTTTTTTTACAAATCACCTGTAAAGATGAACATAATTAATGAAAAAATTTAAAAATGTGATATAAACAGATAAGGAATAAAACAGCTCTAGTAATTTTGAAAACAAAATTAGCAAAAACAGGTTTTTAACTGCTAGAAATAATTTTCATAGAGGCAACACTGCATAGTGAACATCGTACAAAGTAACAGAGAGTCGAAATACATCGCCAGATGATCAGGTTGAAGGAAGAGTTGCATAACCATGCGCAAAACACGGAAAAACGAAGCGCTTTTTTTAAACGCGTTTTTCTCAATAACTTCTTTTCGGCGCAGAGGTCCCTTTTCGTGGAGCAGGTCACATATATATATATATATGTATATTACATGAGATTTTAAAATTTTTCGCTGCTCGTTTTGGAACACCCTTTAATTTTTAACTGTCATATATTTGTTGTTGTAGCGGACAAAGTTCTACATATTCTGTAAAAATTTCAGGACTGTAGCTCTTACAGCGTAGCGAAAAGGATAGTGTTCCTTTTCACCTTTGGTGTACGGAACCCTAAAAAAATCTTATATATAAACTATAGTTTAAAATATGTATCTGTTACGCTATCAGAACTTTTGTTTAAAAAACCTTAAACCAATTTCACAGTCCCATCTGTGAGAGAAACGACAACATTCACTATCAACTCTACAAAGAATTTTCAAAACGAATTTCACCACATCTAACGAACTGTAAATATTGATAAAGCAAACACCAACAGCAACAGCACATAAAATCTCGTAGCGCTTCGTTTAGTGAGACACTCAGCTCGTATATAAACCTTAACTTGAGCATAAATGGATTGTAGTCTGTTCAGTTACACTCGAAGGTTCAGCTGTGTAACAAAAGCTTCTAGGCATTAAATAAAATCGGTTAAAAGATCTTGAAATTTATACTACAACAAAAACGGTTTACATCAAACAAAATTAAAATTTAATTTTTTTTATTTTCATATTTTATAATTAATTTAAAAGGTAAGATTTACAACAACAACAAAAATGATTAAATATTTTTGTTAAAAATAAAGAACAGAGGGAAAGTGAAGTGTTGTGCACTTGGTATTTAAAGCAAAAAATCAATCATGAATGAAAATCAATAAATTTTTTATACAAAAAAAAAAACAATCAATTATGTAATGCAGACACATGAAAAAGAAACAGAATTTCTTTTAATTATTGGAAGGACATTAATGAAAAAAATAACAACAGAAAACATTTTAAAATAAATATAAAAAAAATTAAATAGACAGTATTTCGAAAGTAGAATTAATTAGTTGCTTGTTGGTGTTGGTGGGTATTTAAAATTAATTTGCTACACGCAGCGAAGAAAGTCTTTCGAGACCTTTTTTATTCTTTCGATTTTCTTCTTCTTCTATAGACGAGTGCAATTAAAAAAATATCAATTAATTTTAAATAAATAAAAAAACAACAACAACTGCATTTGCAGAAAATAAAATATGCAAAAATAGAATTTTCGAAAATCGTCATGGCTCGTAAATTTTTCTTTTTCCTAGTTCGTTTATTGGTTCGATCAATCGATTGATTATCTTATTACAAATTTCGTAATGAAACAGACGTGTTAATTTTCGGCTGCAAAATTTACTCCTACAAAAGTTTATCGACTGCACACCGTAGGTTCTCATAAAAATATTTTTAAATATGAGTTATTAAATTGATAAAAAAAAATATACCTGATTGTTTGCTAAAATGTTCATAGTGTTTAAAAAGTGTTTTAATTAAAATATAAAAAAGTGATTGATATGTAAGGGTTTTTAAACGTTTGATTGTCGTATATAAATTTTGCTTAAAATTTCTTCTGCCAGATGGGAAATTGAACTAAATAAATGTTATAGAGATATGGTTGTAACACTTCATCAGATGTTGTATAATTAAATTAAGAACAATGGAACGCAGTTGTAAAAATCAAGGGAAAAATATTTTTGCCAAAACAAGAAAAAAACCTATCGCTCCTTTATTCCAACAGAAGCATAAGCCAAAGAAAGCTGGTTTTGCAGAAAATAAGTTTTAAGTTTGAAAATACAAAAAATAATTTCTTTTTGAAATTTTTTGCACAAGTTAAATATGATTCAAAGATCTTTTTTGCATTATTACCTCTAAAAACACAGTTCTTGAGATATGTCTATGTTGCAATAAAGGAGCAATATGTGCCGAAAAGTCAAAGTCAAGATCCACTCATGTTATCTTAAGTTATTGGGTGTTATTTGGTGCAACTTGTTTCTTAACTTTTCCATAAAGTTTTGGCAAGTAAAATTAAATTTTATGTTCAGTACACTGAAAGAAATAATTTCTAACAATTTCTTAATTGAAATAGGTATTTGTAGAGAAAATATTTACTATTTCAATTAAGTTCTTCTTGTATTAAAGTACAGATGTAATCGAACACAAAAATATGTGCGTTTAGTAGATTTTGCTTTATTGACGCCAAATCGCTCTTTGCAAGAGCCTAAAACTGAACAATCTGAACATTTCTAAACCAAGAAATAATATATGTAGTAACTTTTTTATTTATTTCTAAAGTTTTTAACTAGGTCACAAAATTCAGCTCGCTTTTAAATATTTTTAGTGGTTTTTCACATTATGAGAACCAACAATGTCGAGATAATTGGTTTTATTGCACATAAAATTGTATCTTGATTATTCTTATGGAATTTTGTTTGAAATTCGTACATAAATTTTATTCACGTGATCTTTAAAAAAAGTAAAAAATTCACAACTTCCTATGGCTCTTTTTTTTTATAAAAAAAGTGGTTATAAGACATAAGCCGTTATTCATAAGAATCACCAAATTGTCATAATAACTTTTCAATAATTTTATATTGAATTAGCCATCTGCTTTAAGATGATATTTACTCTGCCTGGAAAATACCTCATAATATGTACATCATGGCATCATAGAAGCAGACGCATAATTTAAGGAGTTGACATATGTTTTAGGTGGTGGAATAGCCTTTATTATTTTTTTTAATTAAAAAAATTAACTATTTATATTATAAATTTGCTTACTGGCAACATTGTTCTACCTCTCTTTTAACAATCATGCAAATCACAGCAGGCTACACGAACACAAGACTTCAAATGCCACTAGCAGCATTTGATTGAGACGGCAGCAGCACCATCTGCACCTCATATTTAAGTATATATACGAGTACATAGTTCAGTATTGCCACCTTCAAATATTTCGCATTTATAAAAATTAAATTACTCGTTCAAAATGTACTTAAAAATGCATTAATTTATGCTTTACATCAATTTTTGGATATTGTTTCTGTTAAATAATATAAAATAATTGTACGATATCATTCATTCAACATTTTGTATTATACTGGCAACCCTGAATTTTCTCATCAAAGTCAGCATAGACAACAACCTGCCGCCCTGTTGCCTTGCTGTCTTCAAAAGAATGACTCTCATATAAACATGTGTATTCTATCCTTGACATTTTGTAGTCGGTAGCCTGCTGTGGTGAATGTGTTTAATGCATGAGTGTAACAGATCAGGGATGCGAAATCAGATTTTCAAATTGTACTAACTTTTAAGAAAAATTGTACTTTTTTCAGTACGATTGTACCAAATTCTTAATTTTTTTTCAATTAACTCAAAACGTACGTAAAATCATTTGTATATGTATGTGTGTAAAAACTTAACAATTAACAAAAATGCACTTTGAAGTTAATTTATTATAATATCATTAATTATTATTATTAATTAATATTAATTTTTAAACAATATTAATGTCTAATTTCAGTAGGTATACAAAATACTATTAGTTGTTGAGATCTGAATATAAAAGTAACATTTAGGAGATATACTTTTTCATCCTTGATTCGATTGGAGTCGAAGCAAACAGTCTTTATTACTTTGGTTTTATTTATATGTTGGTACGAATACCCTTTCCACATTTTCAGGCGAATGTAGAATAGATAATATTCCTCTAGCATTTCTGGATATATCGGAAAACATCGGTTTGTTTAATTAATTTTTAATTTCTAATACCCTCGAGCAAAACGTATAAATGTTGTCGTTTCTTAAAGGCTTAATAATTCCTACATCAACCAGCTCTCGAAACTGGTTATTTATTGATTAATTTTTTTTCAAATTGTGTAATAGGAAAAAAGTTTCAGTAGTGCTAAATTGGTCATTGGGGTGCTATGGTACTTTTGACTTTCAAATAGTGCTGAAAAAAGTACAATTGTACCAACTTTTCCATCCCTGTAACAGATGGACAAAGTTGTTTCACGTATTGTTAGCACTAATATGGCTAGATGAAGGAAGAAAAAGGAAAGATATAGATAGATAGAGAGGGAGAAAGAAATTGAGATATAGGGCAAGGTAAAATTATACAAGGGACTTGCACGACTACAAGAAAATTACAACACCAAAAAACACACGCATTTTGTTGGTAGAAACAAACGAATAATTGTCACAAGCAGATGTCTTTTGTTTTTAAAAATAACAATCACAGGGTAACTAATGTACAATTGCAGACGCGGCATTCATGCATGATTATAGTCATTCAGTGTTGCCAATATGTGTGTAATACACAGTGTGCAATTTCTACTCTCATGTGTAGGCCATGTAATGAATGTATAATCTGAAGGTAATTATACTTTGGGTTCGTTTTTAATTTGTTATTATTTTAATTTTAACCTACACAAAATATGTGTAGTGTAATTTTCTTCAATGTGTAATTGGAGACACAGCCATGTGCAAATTCATTGGCAACACTGTAATCATTTTATTCACACAAATACACTATATTTTTGCAGCTTGTAAATAAAGTTTGACAACTTTCTGCATTGTATAGATTAACAGGCTGGGCTTGTGCATAAACCTTTTGTAATTTTACCATGATATAGGGCAATATTGCCAGCATATATGTAGGTGTACATATGTTATAATCAAACTGTTTCATACAGGCAATATTTTCTTATCTCTCTCTCTCTCTCTCTCTCTCGTACGATCACTTTGCAAATTCGCAAAATCATGTGCCCTTATCAACTGATAACAATAAACCAAAACGGTTCGCTCACGCGTTCCATTATATCAAAGTCAGCCAAACACATACATACATACATATATAATATGAAAGAGAGTAAACTGCATGCTTGTACGAATGTGCGTGAAAATAAGAGCATAACGAAGTGCCCAAGGGCGGCCTTTTGCTTATCTCTGCATTATATTGATAATTTAGTATTCATGCTTTATATGACTGACACAGAGAATGCTAACGGCACTTAGGGTAGCTTAGGTTAGATGGTTGCTCACTTGGTTCCAAATAAAAGGACCCTTTGTGTTACCTGAGAGTAGTAAAGGGATAGGACAGATGGTGAGAACGGAAGTTTAATTAATTTTTTTTCCTTGCTACAACATTGCTATTGTGCATTTTGTTAATTTTTATAACATCGTTGCAGCGCCTCTGGTGTTAAATATGCGCATTACTTTAACCGATGTAGCGATTTTATTAGCAATTTTCGTTGACGATTAATTGCTACAAAAACCGACGAAGGAGGATGCTGCGATATACATACATTAGCATAGACACTAAAGGGCATCTTCTGACAATCGCATATCGCATAGTGTTTGCGATTGTGACTTGAACTCGCAAGAGAGATCTTCTGTAAATCGCAAGGCTCTTAGCGAGTTCAAATCGCAAGAAACACTAAGAGTCAAACCTAAATTAGAGCGTCAAGCATTGAGTTATAACTTCTAAAGACTTTTCAATATACATACGTACATTGTAAATGTGCATAACTATGTAAATATAAAAGGTATTGCAATTCTAAAATTATTTTTTAAATTTTGTAATTGCAAAAAGAAAATTACATAAAAATTGCAATCAAAATTGGCACTCCCTTATTCATTTCCTCTCTTCACAAATTATATTTGCAATGATGGCCGTTCATGTGAAAACTATTATTCCCATTACGAATATTTGTGGTCTTTTGTATGTCAATTGCATTTAACCTTGATTAGATTTAATTGAAAATGTTTAAAAATTAAATTAAAGAATTAACATTTAACAATAAAAACTAAATTCAATTCAAAACGCAACAACAACAGCAAAAAGTAAAGAAGAGATTCTTTTAAATTTATTTCAAGCGAACAATAAAAAAAATTAAACAAGCAACAATTACCTGTATTTTTAATAAAGCAAAAAAAACTTATTTCAGCAATTTATTTTTGACAAAAAAAATGTTTAAAGAAAAATCTCACATTTCCTCAATTAGTAAAATGAGGATTATATTTATTACCTGAATATAAATTAAACAATTGTATTGCACAATTAAAAAAAAAACAACAACCAATCGAGTCAAACAAATAAATATATATAGAAGTAGTCAAATCGTTTAGATTTTTGAGTGGGCAAAAAGCCAAATACGATTTTCAATAATAAATCTAATTTCGAGAATAAACAATAAATAAAAATAATAAAAATAAATTGAAATCTCTCTGGCCCCATTCCCAGTGTGACACAATTTGGTCCAGGTTGTAAATAAGATTCAGTTAAATTTAAATTAATTTTAAAAGTTCAGAATAAAAAACTGTTACAGTTTTTTTTACATAAAATTTATTTATAATTTATGCTAGTTTTCATTTCTACAGACTGACATCTTGGCCATTAATCAGCCAAAATTTTTTTTTATGTATTGTCCGATTACCGGAATCTTTTTTTTTCATTGATACTAAAGCCCGTGATACACTATCATACAAAGTCGTGCGATCTACGAAAAAATACACCCCTGGTATGATGGAGTTTATGAAAATTTTCAAAAGACAATAAATTCATCACACCAGGGTTGTACTTTTTCGTAGATCGCACGACTTTGTATGATAGTGAGTCATGGCCTTTACTAAGAGAGTAGGTCACTGTTTTTAGTGATTAAGAAATGTCGTGAAAATTTTTAACTTATTCGGCGTCAGTAGCTTGTCGATCCATCAAATATACCATAGGGGATACTATTTTAGAATCTATTACAAACGATGTCTTCAATTTTGTTCATCCTTATTGCACTTACCAAAAAATTGAGGCTTGTGTACCAGTAGTCGAAAACAATTGACAGGCTCATGCTACAAGTAGTTTCTATAACTTAGAGAACTGAAATAGACTGTCAAAAGCAAAAAAAAAAATTTCTGAAGAGCGAGTTGTATTGACGTGATGTCGATGTTGACAGCTGGAATAAGGGTGGTTGTTTAACTTAAAGAACTGTTCCATCCCAAATTATCTATCGTTTAGCCATTCAAATACCAGTATGAAGACGAGGATATCAGCAAAATTTGCAAATAAAAATATCACTTTTCATTTACTCGATTGCGGTATTGTGACCTTTTGCAATGACAAATAACAAGCCCTTCAATGTTGCGTTACCTTTCATTACTTTTACAGTTCTTATGTGCATACCTAGAAGTAGTTTATTAATGAGGTTGTCTACTATTCCATATCCCCTCAGTACTGATCGATTCTGGCCAAACTACAACTCGTTAGTTCCCTAAAGCAATGACTAGTATATCGGTTATTTCATTAATATTTCTCCCTAACACCACAATCATTGATAGTGCGTTGTTGGTTCTCTACAATCGATAAATAAAAAGCTTTCAGAGTAATTTTTGTATAAAACTCGCTTAAGAAGTTATTATCTATCCTTGGTGTAAAAATATCAGACATTCTCAAGACACCGAGTGCACAAGGTCACTGCTCTTAAAAATACTATGAGTATTTGAGGTATTCGGGCGGAGCCCGATGTATACTTATTAGTCCTAGTTTACACTATGCAAGTCTTATTGCTAAGCTGATTAGTTTGTTAGGAGAGAGAAACGAGGGAAAAGAAATGTTTTTGTTCCCCTCGTCTCTTTCTCCCTCTAACTAATCAGCTTAGCAATAAGACTTGCATAGTGTAAACTAGAACTTAAGAAGCACTAAAAAAGTATTTCACAACTAATAAATCTTTCTTAAACTCTGTCCATAAGGCAAGCAGTCAACTCGTCAGAAAAAAATTGTGTGAAAATCATTGGAAAATTAGTAGGCTTTTCATAAAAATTTTCCACTCAAGTCAAAACGTCTGGGTTGTGGAATTAAAAATATTAAAAATTTTTAATATTTTGAAATAGCGCCGCCTGTCTTAAAATCACTTTTTTGTGACAGCGAAAATAGTTACTTTTTTAAATTTTCCACTCGTTAGGAATTTTCTTTTTTGCTCTTTGTGAATAATAGTTTAAAAAACTTACGCCCCGTTTCCACAACCCAGACGCTCAACTTGAAAAAAAAAAATTATATGAAAAGCGCAAGTTTTGTTTATTGATACTCAACAAATTTTCGAAACGAGTCGACTGACTGTCTGGCTTGTGGAAACCAGACGTTACTCAAGCTTTTTACACGCAGTTCAGTATTTTCAATTCTTTTTTTTATTAGAAATTAAAATATTTTCATTATTTAATGTAATTTTCTTTAAGAAGACAAAGAAGAAAAGTTAATTTAGACTGGTTGGAGAGGGGAAATGCAGCATTTGCTGTGCCACCACCATAACAATGCACTTCATCAATACCCATGCCTATCTAATGGTGATTCGACGATTGGCCCATATCATTTTCTTCACTTCATCAATTTTTTCGTCTGTTGTTGAAGTGCTCGGGCGTCCGGCACGCTCTTCGTCGTTCACATCTTCTCGGCCTTCTGAGAACATTTTTTACCACCGATAAACGTTGCTTCGGTCCAAGGTAGCTTCTCCGTATGCCACAGTCAACATTCGGAATGCATCCGTGCACTTAAATTCGTTTTTCACACAAAATTTTATTGATACAGGTTCTTTGTTCCATTTTTTTTTTAATAGGTAAAAATCGGAGACGAGCCAAAACACGTGCAAGCAAAGCAGCTGTCAACAATTAACTGAACATTCAAAATGGCCGAACTTGTCGGCATAAGTGAGAGACATGAGTACCAACATAACGCCACAGAAAAAAATCAAAATTCGAATATAAGTAACCCGCGAAAATTCAAACCTCGTATATATTTTTTTATACTTACAGGAGCTACAAGGATATATATTGTCAGCTTACATGAAAATCCATGTTACCAACAAAAAATACAAAACCAGTTTTAAGTTTACGAATATATTTTGATAAAATGCGAGTATATGCATACATACGTCCTCGACACGCAAACAAGACATCGCTTTAAAAGTTGATACCCATGCTTGCAATATTTCTCAACTTTTTCATCTGTACACGATATAAATACAGCATTCGAAAAGTATATAAAGGCTGACTTCCAATGAAAGTTTGTACACTTTTTAGATGCAGTATTTGTATCGTGTTGCGAAACGTTGTAAAAATGAGCATCAACTTTGATTGCTTGTTTGCGGCTTTCTTAATTAGAGTTGGGTCGAACTCGTTCATCTTTGACACAAACCCATGTAATTTAAATTACGACTTGTATCGAACTCTTTCAGTAGCTCGTTTTTGACACAAACCAATCATCAAACCCATGTAATTTAAATGGGTTCGATCACAGGTTTGTGTCTAAAACGAGCTAATGAAAGCGTTCGATACAAGTCTAATTTGAATGAGTTTGGTCACTGGTTTGTGTCAAAAACGACCGACTGAATTCATTGTAAATTTTTTGTACTGCGGCGCTATGAAGCACCACACACTGTTCGAAGATAAAGGCAACTGGCGTTTTGGAAATCAGCCAAACTTTATATTAATACGTATTGGAAGTCAAGAAGAAACTAGGAAGTCTTCTGCCCACTTGAATTCCAAATATTACTGTTCCCTCTGTATTGGTTAGGGTTAGGTTTATTTTATTTTATATTTGTGCTTACTAAAGAAATCCACAAGAGAAGCCCGATAACTACACATATTTTTTTCTCAGTGTATAATTCAATTTCATAAAGTATTTATAGTTGTATTGTAAACTGGCATTTTAAAATTGATGGTCTGTTGTTAATGTATTATTTTCTACATACTCGTATATTTAAAACTTGTTGCCGGCCGGCTTACCATTTAACCGGTTATCGGCCCACAAATACCAAAATTTGTTTCCCCTCCTTTCTCTTTATTACTTACATGTGTACATATTTCTTTTGTTCAATTTCATCTTTTCGCGTGCTTCATTCTTCTTCTTAATGATTTTTATCTTTTAATTTGCAAACGTTAATTGGCTTCATGTTGGTTGAATAGCTGACGATGGATTGTTGTGGTGGCATGATGCACAAACTGCAGCAAAAAAAATAAACAAATAAATAAATAAAATACTGCAACTCGTAAAGTATATTTTGTACATGAAAATCTGAGTAACTGTGTTTAGTTTTAAACGAAACGGGGTACAGTTTAATGCCAACGCCCTTTAAGATTTCTTTATGTAGTTCGAATTTTTTCTTTCTGCTCTTCCATGCCATTGGATTTTCATACGGCACGACATACTTATGTATGCATGTATGTAAATGGCTTGGTTTAGATTACATGCCATGCATATAAATTCTTTGGCTTTTCTTCACCGAAATAACCGTGGGTGCAGCTTAAAAGACAATAGAAAAGAAACGAGAAAAGAAATAGATAATGCAATGAAAGTAGGAGTTGTTGTTCTCTTGTGATGAATGTACTATTTCCGTTTATTATTTATGAGTTTTGTGTTTTGAAAAATGAATAATTATCAATCAATGGAATTTCAATGCAAATATGTAAATTGACTTCTTCTGGTACAGTTAACAGTGTGTACAATTTACTTTTCGTTTTTTTTTCAGAGGTGTATTTATATACGAGCATGTATAGTCTTATAAGTCGTTAAGGTAGGATCACACGATTGACGCAATGTACCAATTATTGCTCAATTTTATATGCCAATCGTGTGATTTCACAATTTTTTGTCCCATACGACAATCGAGAATAATATTGTGTGTGATTTGACGCAATCAAATGCAACTCTGGTGCGGCAATCGTGTGAACGATTGATAGACAACCATGCCCCAATAAAAATGCTAAAAATGCACCAATATTTATTATATTATATTTATTATATATTTATATGTTCTCGAGCGGCAATCAAAGAAGCCAATACGCGAAAATTTTTGTAGTGTTTTTGTAAGTACTGTAAACTTCAACTTACTTTATGTATAATTATAACTTATTTGACACGTTAACATGGAACTGTTATTCGTTTAAAAGAACGAAAATCGCCTCTGCTTTGTATATTTAATGAGCACAAAATATACAAAGCAGAGGCAATTTTATTCATTTTAAACGAATAAAACATTTTCACGTACAAAATAAAACAGAGAAAAAGTATTTCCTTTTAAAAGAAAACTATTTGCACGTAAAACAAAACAAACTAAAAACTACCACGACAGCTGTTTGTTTGTGTTGCCGCCAGTTAGACCAATCGTATGAATAGGATGAGGCAATTAAATCAAATTTTTAAAAAGTGGGGGAAAAATCATGTGACTGCAACGTATTTGATTGGGACAATTCTATTATTGTGCACCAATTCACCACAATAAAAATTGGGTCAGATTGGTGTATTTACGGCAATCGTGTGATCCTACCTTTAGACTTTCTTGGAACTTTAGTAGAGCGCATTAAAAAAATACACAAAATTCACCAATTCGTTTATACCAATTTTTTTTAACTAAAAGTTAAAAATTTTCACATAAAAAAAATTTGCTTAAATTAAGGTTGTAAATTATTTTAAATGCAAAACAAAAATCGAAAATTGTGTATAAAGGCTAAGGGAACAAACATGTGATGATTTTTTAATTAATAAATCGATTGAAGAATATTTAATTATTAGCCAAACATTAGCAGAATAGAACAACATGCTGTTTTCGAAAGGGGCCACAACCTCATCATCATGTGTTCAAGTGTTTGGTCCACTATGTGTGGTGACTGTTTTTTTTTTTTTTTTTTTTATAAAGAGAAGTAACACTCCGGCAATGAATGCCTACTACTATTACTAGCTATTACCTTATTTAGGAAAGGGATAGTGATAGTGGTATAGTGGCGAAGAAAGAGATAGAGGAAAGCTTCATTATATTACAACTCTGCTTTTTGCACGTTTTTTAATAATGCACTGTTGCATCGCCTCTGTTGTTGAATGAGGCGTATTAAATTTTTGAATATGTGATTAGTAGCCAGAAGGAGGGCGCTCTGATGTTACATTAGGATTAGTATCTGCTGAAGTCGGTATAATTCAGTGACCAGTGACTATGCCTTCATCACATAAACTTTCCTACAACAAATGATACAAAGGGACACTAAGGTACATCAAAGAAATGCGTGGTGTTGTTATATGATGACTGTCTGATACCGGGCTCGAACCCAGGACCTTCGTTTTCGTAGTCAACGTGTTAACTACTTCACTACTACTGTTGTAAATTTCAGTCATTGGATTTGTCAACACAGTTGCATAAAGAAAACTAACTAACCGTGTACAACAAAAAAATAATAATTTGTATTTCAAGTGTTCTTTGAACGTTAAACACATTCACCACAGCAAGCTACCGACTACAAAATCTCAGGGATGGAATACAGATATTAATATGAGAATGATTATTTTGACGGCAACAAGGCAACAGGCTATAGGTTGTTGTCCGTGATTTATTTAAACTAATTTTTATTTTTTATGGCTACAAAACAAAAACAGTGTTGACAATATAGTAAAATTTGTAAATCAAATCATTGCCAAGAGATATATTTTATTACAAAATAAAAAAGAAAGTTACAAAATTTTAATGTCAATTACAAAAGTAATTATATTTTTACAAAATTGGAAAAACGATAATTCGCTCAAAGTTGAAAAATTTTAAACACGCCACAATATTGATTAAAAATCGCCAAAACTGTAAAACATGCAAAAAATTCGTTAAAAATCGCGAAAATTACGAAAATTCGCAGAAACTTATATAGTGTTCACACTGAACGATTTTACGATTTTATATCATAACTCTTAATATAAAACCGGCAGAGCAACTGCAATTTTTTCATTAATATCAACACAAAGGGCCAGACGTTGATGATTTTATATCACGATGAATCAAACAAATATTTGAAAAATACTTGCCAAAAATATCTAATTTGTGTGTTGTTTAATTTTTTGGTCACAAATAATTGTTGTGCCGCCTTTTTTAAACGAAATTTTTTTAATAAATAAACCTTAAATACACAGTAACACATAAAATGACATTTGATATCAAGAAGAATTTATCAGGCCGTGAGCTCTGATGATTATATCATAACACTGATATAATATTAATAAATTGAGTTCATAAATGATGAATTTTCATGATGATATCAATTTGACATTTATCATGATATAAATTCATCAGGTGTGGACACTATGTTACTAATAGCGGGATGGTAACAAAGGCTTATATTGTTTAAAAATCGGCAAAACTGTTAAGAAGCTGAAAATATGCAAAAAGTCGCTTTTATTACAAACTTTGCAAGAAATCGCTAGAAGTTGCAAAATCGGAAGCAAGACCTAAAATTTATTAGAAATCGAAAAAGCCATGAAAAATATAGAAAGTTTGGAAAAGACGCGAAAAATCGCAAGTTAGCTAAAACATTGCTAAATGTGTCGAAGAAATTACTAAACCTGCAAATAGCAAAATTCGCAAACGTCGTTTAGCCATGTAGCCCGCTGTGGTCTATCTGTTTAGAGCATTAGTCAAATGGAAATTTTGTTTTAACGTACACTTCGAACCCAAATTATATTTTTAGAATACGGCAGTAACTCTTGGAAAATTACAATAACATAAATTGTTTTGTTTTATTTTCAATGTCAATTGTTTTTTTCCAGTGAAATACTTAGGCCATTCATTACAACTTTTGAATATTTAAATTTAAGACGTTTTCGAACAGACGAATATTTTTTTGATTATTTCATGTTTACTTTAACCTAAAAGTGACTGATAAACTAACGGCAGGTTTGTGCTGCCGGTAAAATTTAAAGTGATCTTTAAGCATTTAAAGCTGCCATATTTCCGCTGTTGAGCAAAATATGTATGTATGTACTCGTATATCAATAAACAATCAAAAAATTACACAAAATCAAATAATAGACAATAAAATAAATATGTAATTAAGAAATCAAAATCCCGAGTGCAAAAAAGGCAATTTAAATGCACTGCGAGACCGCAACAACATTGAAAATAGAAAACAAAATTAAAATAAACTATAAACAAAATAAACTCTACTTCGGCTTAGCAGGCTACATTAAGAGCTGCAAGCCTAATTTAAATACCCGCATTAAGTTCAGTAGCAGATGCAACCGATTAATTTTATTTCGGTTTATGATTTTCAATTGGGTCCCGCCTGCTACTAATGTAGTACATATGTATTCTTCTTCAGCTCACACTATACTCTGTTAAACAGTAGTAGAGTTTACGTGGGGACCGCACAGAGGAGTATTTGAGCCAAAAAAACTGATCATTACTTTTTTTTTTAGTTTATATTGCTTGTGAAAAGTTATTGGCTGCCGCTAGATCAATGAAACTTGGCAAAAATATGTCTTATAGTCCTAGGCTATCACACCTTGAAAATAAGAAAAATAGGACAGAGGGGAAAAAAGTTCCACCCAGAGAAACTAATGCTACCTCTGCAAAATTAATTTTTTTCTTACTTTTGCCATACTTTTGTTGAGCAAATGCAACTTTTAATGGCGGCAAAAGTTCAATCCTGCGAAGTTGGACCCAGGAGACCGTAAGATGCCATTTTCGTCCCCGATTCCTTTTGTGGGCGGTGACAAAAATATTATTTGCAAAAATAATGTAAATATTAAAAAATGTACTACTTATGCCTTAATGGCATAAAAGTTAAACTTTTAAGCTTCTATTGCCAGGCGGAAGTATCCCTCCTCTCAAAGCAAAACGTTTTATGACTGACAAGATGAGCAGAAACAAAAACAAGGTGCATTTTTTTTTTAAATATTCAATATACACAAATGGCGCAAACTTGTGCAAACTTTCTTTTGCGTCTAAAATTAGAGATTTTATATTTTATTGTGGTATAAAACATACTTCTAAACGTATCTACCTTCTTCTTCCTTTTTGTTTGCAAAAAAAAATTTTTAATTTTTTTTTTTTAATTTTAAACAAATTGTTGAAACAATTAATATTCAACATATTTTTGTTATTTTAATACTAACAATAGCTTTTGATCAAATCTTTCAGCGAAAAAAAAAATTAACGTAATACCTTTATTCGTTTAGCTACAACAACAATATCATATAAACACGTTGAAACCGAAAAAAAAAACATTAGAAACTCATATAATGTGAAGAAAATCACTTTTCTGACCTTTGCAGTATCTCTGAGCGACAAATCACAACTTAAAGTCTTCAAAACTTACAATGTGATTGTAATTTTTTGTGTATCGAACTGTGTACTTATGCGCAATTTTTAACTTAAAAATTAAACGGATTTTAAACTTAAGTTCCATTTAAGTAAAAAATTCATTTTTACAGATCCTATTTAAATATGACTTAAATCGCCGACCCCATCCATTTAAGTGAAACTTAAGTTTTTCATACTACCATATTATTTTGACAGTTCTGCAAATTATGAAAACTGCACATTGAACTTTTTCATTATTTTATAAAAATATACAATAAATAAACTCGTGATTGTGAATGTGTTATTATTAATATCAACTAAAACAATGAATTCAGATGAAGAAGATATGAATGATGCAGCATTCTGTGCAAGATTAAGAAGACAAATTTTGCGGCGTCCACGTACAATAAGAAGTAGACCAAACCATTTTCATTTTGCAGCTGTTAAGTGAAAAAGTTGTTTATATTTTTTGACATTTAATAGTGGTACCGTACTTTTATTACAAATATATACACAATTTAATAGTGCTACCATACTTTTATCAGAATTAAATACCAAACACATTTTCACACTGAAAAACTGAAACCCTATTTAAATAAAACTTAAGTTTTAATAAAAATTAGCTAAATACGTACTTAAATATTAAGTTAAAAACTGCGGGTTAGTTCTTAAGATTTCTTTAAATTAATTTTTGCCTTTTTGGCCAGCTTCTTGGCTCAAATACTCCCCTGTGGACCGGGGAGGGCGGTCAGTAAGGTATTTTTAAGAGCCTACATGCTTTAAAAATGTAAGTGTAATCTGTAATGGATTGGGTCCACATTTATTGTCCCTCTTTCCAACTTAATATAACTTAA
Source organism: Nowickia ferox (assembly GCA_936439885.1). NCBI lineage: Eukaryota > Metazoa > Arthropoda > Insecta > Diptera > Tachinidae > Nowickia > Nowickia ferox. Next base: position 25,305,170 of record OW387027.1, on the reverse strand, counting down.
ATACAGTTGCACCTCTATAACGCAAACTTCTATAATTTAAAGTTTCTATAACTTGAAACAAATCGCATGGTAAGAGCCACAAGTAAGTAAATTGCTTTAGGTTTTATTTCTTTAACTTGAACTTCCATAACTTAAATTTCTCTCTAAATTAAAGAAGAGTAAGTCCTGGTGCAGACTTGCAATTTTTGTTGCAGCAATTCTTGAATATGTGTGAGAGTGTTGAAATAGAAATGTATAACTTTTGTATTCCTTTGTCGCTCTTTTGCACTAAAAAATAGAAAGTTGCTGCAACAAAAATTGCAAGTTTGGACCGGCACTAATAGTACAACGCGTTACGATGCTTCTATAAATTGAATGTTTAGTGCCAGTTCAGAGCATATTTTTTTATTTGCTTTGTAAGCGCTAATGGGCAAATATATATCCCCGTATGTCCAAAACAATTACTTTTTACTTGAATTTTTATACCCTTCACCAAAAATGGTAAAGGGTATATATGGTTTGTCCAGATTTTTGTAACTTCTACAATATTCATTTGCGGCCAAATAAAGTTAGTTATTCTAGATTATTATGAATAGGAGATGAAAAAAATACATGTCCGTCTGTCCGACTGACCGTCTGCATGTACGGATTTTCTATGGGTTGCTTGAAAGTGATTCTCTAAAGCTCCTAAAAGAGTTAGAAAGCTCGGAATTGGACTGAATCGACCGCATTTGTCTTGTTTTCTTTTAGTTTTTTTATTTTTTGTAGCTTTGCTATTTATTGGGCGATACAGGAGTTAAGAAGTAATTTTCGTAACAAAAATAATCGACACTATTACAGTTATAAATTTATTTTTGTTTTGATTTCTTTATACTTATAAGAAAAGTACGAAAATAAACGAAACAGATTGTCTGATTTTGTTTTGTTTAGTTCTTTGAAGTGAGAGAAACAAAATAACTGAGAACGGTTGCTCAATTTGTTTTTGTTTTGTTTTTGCACATGAGCACAAGCCAGAGAACACAGCCGATTGGCTTTAAGCCGACTAAAAGCCGCCACCGGCCACAAACAATACATTAATTTAATCGTACGCCGCTAGAAAGGAAAATAATGGGAAATAAATGGAAAAGTTTTGAAATATTTGCGGAGAATACGACATCATCACCTAATATAGTTTTATTGCATTGTCATTTAAGACATTAAGTTTGTTTTATATAACCAAGCAGCCAAGCTACAACCGGGTGTCCTAAGACACCTCTCTTCTTTTTTATTTTATGATTTGGCTTCTTTGAAATTCTCTTTAAATGCCCGTATCAAGTGTTTATGATTAGTTGCGCTTATCTGGAATATGATAAGCGATTTTATTATAGAAAATAAATTAAAGTGTTTTTTCTACAATTCGTACTACCAATATAGAAATCAGAAACACACATTATAGTAACAGCAATGACAACAAAAGTTTCTTGATTGGCTTTTAATACCGCGTATTTCAAATTTATCTAAATATTTTAAGGCACTGGAAAACAAACACAAAAATTCTCTTTCTTACATTTTCCATATATTTCTGGTTCAGCAAGGACATTTGGATTCATAGAAGTTTTTTTATTATTTTAAAAATTAAGATAATACTCGTATTGTATTTTAGTCATTATCGTCAACATTAAATTTATAACACTAAAAAAAAGACTAGTCACTTATCTTATCTATTAATAAAATTGGAACTCGTGTTATCTTGTTTTATATTTATTTGAATAAAAAGTTGTAGTCACAGTACCAACGTGAATATGTACATTCGCCCTTATCGCTTGCAAAAGCCGAATAAAGCAAAAAAATTTATCTTTTTTCATGTTTACTTTTAAAGTTTAATTATTATCCCTATTGCCGTTCTCAATTCAGTTTGGTTGTCTGAGTGTCAACCCAACTTTCACTTCACCCAATTATTTTGCAGTATTGAGAATCTCAACAAATTTTTACTTGAATTTGTTATGCCACAAGCCAACTACAAACAAACTCAACCGTTATGTAAGTTGTGAATTGCAATATCAATGTGAAAGTTGAAATGACTCTTAAGCGAGCAAACTGAGTTGAGTTGAGAACCACAATAGGGCTATAAATTAGTTAAAGTAATGAAACTTAGAACTATCGTGTAAATCTGGCAGAGGAAACCAAGCAAATTTTATCGACGGTTTGAAATTTTACGTTTGAACCTTTTCTATGACAAAAGAGTGAGAGGAAATGAAATTCCTCAATATAAGATCATGTAACTCTTGCATTTTAAGTACATGTAAGATATGTTCAGTTCATTCATGTGAAATCTCATGAGAAACATTCATATATATTTGGAATAGTTTAACCCTCTAACTCTTCTTCGTATGGGTATTGTTTGTTCCTTTCGAACATTCGACTGCAAGTGTGCTTTTTTCGTTATTTTTACATACATGTGTACTTTCAAAATGTAAATAATATTTGCAGCTTTAAATAATGGCCGACGAAGCGCAAGCACCACCCGCCGAAGGCGCACCTGCACCGGCTGAGGGTGAAGCAGCTGCCGCACCACCAGCTGAACCCACTGAACCCGTTAAGCACACCTATACTCTGTTCTATTTCAATGTTAAGGCATTGGCTGAGCCATTGCGTTATCTATTCGCATATGGCGGCATTGAGTATGAGGATGTGCGCGTAACCCGTGATGAATGGCCAGCACTGAAGCCGAGTAAGTACTTTTTATAAAATTATGAAATCAATAAAATCCTCTTGCATTCATGGCTGCTGTTGTGTGTTGAAAATTTTAGCTATGCCAATGGGTCAAATGCCCGTTTTGGAAGTCGATGGTAAACGTGTGCACCAGAGCATATCGATGGCACGTTTTCTGGCAAGAACTGTTGGTTTGAGCGGTGCCACACCGTGGGAAGATCTGCAAATTGATATTGTTGTTGACACCATCAATGATTTTCGTCTAAGTAGCGAACAATGTGTGAAGTTGCATGTTATATGTTGTTTGATTAATCTTTGCATTTTAATATATAGAAATTGCAGTCGTCTCCTACGAACCCGAAGATGAAATCAAGGAAAAGAAACTGGTCACATTGAACAATGAAGTCATTCCATTTTATTTGGAGAAATTGGAGCAAACTGTTAAAGACAATGATGGACATTTGGCATTGAATAAGGTACGAGGTATAAGTGAACGCAATTAAAAAATTAAGAATATTATAAAAGAAAAATCATATTAATAACGTAATCAGAATAACTTTCGTACATGATTTCGCGAGTTCTCTTCATGCTGAAGATTTCTTGTTATGTATGTTGTCGCATGTTAGAGTCCTGGGGGCAAATTATGGCATTCGATATCGAGCAAATTTTCATAAAATTTTAATTGTGTTTGTATGGACATTTCGATCGATATCGAATGCCGTAATTTGCCCCCTGATTAAGAGATGCATTTCGATTTGGTACCGAACATGAAAGCGAAAACACACATTATGAGATTGGATTCTCACTGCGATTTTTCAGTTTATGGGCGAAAAACGAAAATACTCTAAAATCTCTATAAAAAAAATTGCTGTGTGTGAACGGAATCTGAACGACCTCTTGGAAAGTCAGTTCGATCCTGAATAACAATTCTAATAAAATTTCTCCCCTACTTTAAAACATTATTTGCAAATTTTCTGTCAAAACAGCTGGAAGCAAAACAGCTGACTTCGGAATTCTCTTACGATTTTTTTTCTCACGATATATTTAGATTTTAATCTCGGAAAAAATTAATTCTTCGGGAAATTTTTTGCGTCGAATATTTAGAATTGGACAGATTGATAAAAATATGATTTTACGGCACGTTATGGACAACAATATTTTTGACTAAGTGAACTTTTAACTGTTTTGGAAGTTTTAAATTGTGTTGAAAAGGAAATAAAGATAGAAGGCACATTTAAGCAATTTTAAATCGACAATTTTTTCCAAGGCAAATCCATATTAGGTGGTCTCAAATGTGTAATTTGTGCATTAAATACATTCACCACAGCAGGCTACACGAACACTAGACTTCAAATGCCGCTAGCAGCATTTGTCGCCTCGCAGCCCGCTACTTAATTATTTTGGAGACGGCAGCAGCACCATCTGCACCTTATACATATTTAAGTACAAATACAGTATTGCCACCTTCAAATATTTCGCATTTATAAAAATTAAATTACTCTTTCAAAATGTAAAAATTAATTAATTTATGCTTTACATAAATTTTTGGATATTGTTTCTGTTAAATAATATGAAATAATTGTACGATATCATTCATTCAACATTTTGTATTATACTGGCAACACTGAATTTTCTCAGTGTAGCCAAAGAAATAGAAATTAGTTTAATTGGACTACAACGACAAAATCAACCTGCCGCCCTGTTGCCTTGCCGTCTTCAAAGGAATCACTCTCATATAAGCATGTGTATTCTATCCTTGACATTTTGCAGTCGGTAGCCTGCTGTGGTGAATGTGTTTAATGCATTAAACACACATTTTTCTTCAGTACTTATTTTTCACATCAAAAATATTTACAAAGTATTCAAAGCGAATTGTGTGGAGAACATTTTATATGAAAATGCCTTGATTTTTTCGAAGAAATGTGATCGAAAAAAATTGGAAAAAAATTATTTTCTAAAATTTTTTCTTAATTTACATTAAGCGTTTTTTCATGAAATTGCTATAGAAGAGTATAATATATATAAAAAAAGGGCGTATAATGAATCTCTAATGCATTTTTGGCAACTTTTTTGATCTGAGGTGCTTCTCCAGGCTTTCTATTGACAAATGAAAAGTTTTCATGCAACTAATTTCATGAAAAAATCCTTAATGTAAATTAGGTACATTTTAGATGGATTTGTTTTGCAACATTTGGTATGAAATAAGAGTACTATTTCTTTTTTAATTTACTTTAAAATTGTTAATTATTGCAAATGAAATAAGTTGTAAATCATTCAAATGGGTTGAGAAGTCGTAAAGTTGTTTAAGAAAATTTGCTTCATTTGATGTAAGTCCATTCAAGACAGACAGATAAAACTTTCGAATATGTGGCCGACTTCCAAAACGCAAGTTGCAATGCATATTTAACGCATATGTAAACTTTCTGGCAACGTCCAATGTTCCTAATCGCTTGGCAACTCATTTTAATGAGTATCAGCTGTCAAAATCGCGCATCATTTTAATTTTGTATGCATACATTTGAGCTGCAATGGCTGAGTAACAGACCAACCTAAATTACGACGCAAAGCCTTGTCTGGCTGCAAAAATTTCTCATGCCCATACAAAATGTATGAAACCAACCGAAATAACGCGGCGTCAACGCTTTGCAATTGGAAAATCCAATTTTGACAGCGCGTAAAGAAGTGAAGTTGGCTGCAAAAGTACTGTTGTTTTTGTTAAGTAATGTAACTTTAGCTGCTTTCAGGTCAATTTAGCGTTTTTATATTTACTTCTTATTTCTATTTAGAGTTTTTTATTAATCAAAGAGACTAAGCATTACTGTTTTTGGCGCAACGTCAACGCTCTAATTTAGGTTACTCATTTCAGTGTAAAAGCTACGCGCTAAACTACGTTGCGCTTTGCATCGTAATTTAGGTTGGTCTGTAAGTATTTTCGTTCCTAAATGCAAAAAATTTCTCTACGCAAGGTTGCACTAAAGACATGTTTAGAATTGCATACGCATTTGTTTTTTAACTATGCATTGCAACTTGCGTTTAAGAAGTCGGCCTATTTGTTTGGTATTCTAAAACTATTAATCCAGGTGAATGCAGTAATGTGAACTCATTTTGAAATGAAATGCAACGCTGCATAAGAAACATTTACACACATTTCGTCGGGTGGTTACTGGTTTGCCGCACAGAATAAGAATACATTATTGATGCGGCAAACCAGTAACCAACCGACGATTTGTTATTGTAAAATTTCCTGCTGTCAAAAACTTAACGAACGAGTTATTTCATTTGACACCAGCATATGCTGAAATGAGATCACTTTGCGATAAATCATACACCGCTAATGGCGCTATTTAGCTTGTAAAAATAAGTATAAAAAAATTATATTATTTTATCTCCATTTTAGCTTACCTGGGCCGATATCTATTTCGCTGGTATTTTGGATTATATGAATTACATGGTTAAACGTGATATTTTGGAAAGTTATCCAGCTTTGCGCGGTGTTGTTGATACCGTTAACGCCATGGACCCTATTAAAGCTTGGATCGAAAAGAGACCCCAGACAGAAGTTTAAGTTAAAATTTCAAGAAAACAATCATAGATGAAAACTCCTTAAACAGAGTTATGAAGAAGAAAAAAATAAATAAAACGAAACATTTAACATTTTTTCATACATTTTACATAACAAAAACAAACAAAAAAAAAACACGACAACAATATAATAACAACTTACTATATATTGATTTAAACATCACATTTTGTTCCTTTTTTTAATTGTTTATATAATAATAATAAATACAATATTAACAATAACATACATACATACTTACATATAAATATAATACATATTAATAATTAATAAAAACAATTAACAATTATTTGTATTTACATGTTGTTTTGTTTTTATTTATTTTTTAATGTTTTATGTGGCATAATATACTACACACACTTATAGACACACATACATACATATATGTACATTTATATACATATGTATATGTAAATATAAAGCGGTAATACAAAAAAATGGTCCATTACACCAGACTCGACTCTTTTCTGAAGATTGTTTGAAAAGAGTTAAAATTTGGTATTGCGAATCAATTTTTAATGCTAATTGAGAATCTCTAGTGAATGTGTGAATTTACTAGCATGACGACGTTACACTCTTCTGATTACTGAGAAAAAAAAAAAAAAAAGAAAAAAAAAAAACTTGTTAAATCTTCGATGTAGTTTTCTTTAGTTTAGCAGTTAGAAAAAAGCAATGTTTTATATTTAATAATTTTATAATATCAGCTTCCACATTATAACACATTTTTAATATAAGTTCTACAATATAAGCACTTAACTTTTAATTAATATTAATTTTAATTGTTCTAATAAATACTGTAGTAACATTAATGAAGAGGAACACACACACCACCCACACAAACTAAAAATATTTTTATACATAAACACCGGCAAATGATGCTAAAGCAAAATTACAGACATACATACATATTTATCTATCAATCGTTAATCACTCTGATCATCTCTGCACTTTGCACTCTGCACAACATCATCACATTTATTAAATACAACCCAAAAATAAAAATCATTTATTTTTCATCAATCGAACAACAAACGGACAATAGCAGCAACAACAATTATTGTTAAACATCCGGGGAGTATTGAGTATAAAAAAGATTCAAAAACCCACTTTGGATAAATTTCAAACTGTAAGAAAATTCAAAAAAAAAAAAATATTCAAAAAAGTCATATAACATTTTAAATATTTGAAATCCTAACAAAATCATCAGCATGAATGCATAGATTTCAATTCGGTCCTCGTTTTATTTTATTTTTTTAGTCAAACAAAAAATTAACACCACAACAACAACAACAACAACACCAGCAACAACATCAAATGTAAGAACCTTTTAGGTTTTACAACAACAAATTACAAATAATTTCGGAAATAATGTTAAACCATTAGACTATGAAATTTGTAATTTGAATATTGTATTTTTATGTAAGACATTTTGTAATTAACCTTGAAGAGATAAGGGAAAATTCATAAAATAAAAATACAAAAAAAAATTTAACAGCACAGTAGTCTTTTCATGAATTTTATTAAATCATATTTTTATTTTGATAAAATTGTAAAGCCTGTAAAATAAAGTTCCTAAATCGGAACTTATGAGTACCAAAAACAATACGACTTATGGGAAATCAATCTCTTGATAGGAAACTTTTTTTTGGAACGAAACATATTTCTACTTATAATATATTAGATTTTTATTATTAGATTATTTTTTTTTAATTTTGTATATTTATCGAATCCATTACTCAATGCGCTGATTTACACGGGCATATGCATTAAACGCATTCACCACAGCAGGCTACCGACTACAAAATGTCAAGGATAGAATACACATGTTTATATGAGAGTGACTCTTTTGAAGACAGCGAGTGATTATTTGAAGACAGGGCGGCAGGTTGTTGTCTATGCTGATTTTGTCGTTGTAGTCCATTGAAACTAATTTCTATTTCTTTGAGAAAATTCAGTGTTGCCAGTATAATACAAAATGTTGAATGAATGATATCGTACAAGTATTTCATATTATTTAACAGAAACAATATCCAAAAATTTATGTAAATAAATCATAAAATGATTCATTTTAATACTTTTACGTCATATAAGTACATTTTGAAACAGTAATTTAATTTTTATAAATGCAAAATATTTTAAGGTGGCAATACTGAACTATGTATTTATACGTAACTACGAGGTGCAGATGGTGCTGCTGCCCAGTGTTGTTAGATTTATTTTGAGCCTTGTCGCCAAATGACTTGTCGAATATCGCCAAATATCGCCAATATAATAAAACATTAAATTATAGCTACAAAAATATTTTTTCATTTTGTAATTATTTTACAAATATTGTTAAATTTTAAATTCAGCAAATAACGTCTATCGTAAAACATAAAAATTATACTATATAAGAAAAATTAAGAAAAGTGTTTACATTAACATATAAATAGTGGAATACAAATAATAATTAAAAATAACTTATTCCAAAAGATCAATCCGAATAGGATAAATTGCACTTGAACACCAAGATAAAAATTATTATACATATAAATCTTGTGATAAAACTGAAGTAACATTTACTTAAATGTGTATTTAAGTACACATATCATGTCCAGGTAAATACCATCAGAATCGTTGTATTCATACACTCTAGTGCCAGCCATACACTACACAAGTTCACTTCACACGTCTGGCACTGCACAGTGCGTCTGTGTAGTGTATGGGGGTGGTTGTGCTATTTACGTAGTGACCTGACTAAATATCAAAACGATTTTGATATTTCCTCAAGTTTGTAAAAATGTACAGTGAACTTGTGTGTATGACAAGCTTATTTTACTCAGTGCCAGACTTGAGCACTGAACTTGTGTAGTGTATGGCTGGCATAGGCGAGAACTCGTGCAGGCTTTTTGGTGCTTCATTATCAAAATGTTGGTTCTAATTAATAAAAGAAAGTTTTCCCCATTGTGTTTTACAAACACCAAATGAGATTTTGTGGGCCATATTTTTTAAACTTCTTGAATTTCAGAAAATTTTGATTGAGATAAAGAGTCACAACATTTAGTTTTTTTACACGCACGAAATATTTTAAGTTGTAGAAAAAATTCTTTACAAAAAAAATTTCATGTTTTTAACATTATTCTATTTTACTGAAATCGTAAAAATATCGCCAAAAATATCGCCAAGGAGTTCAAATATCGCCAAGTAAATCGCCAATCGCTATTTGAAAATTTTCATCGCCAAAAATAAACTTTCGTCGCCACGTTTGGCGAGATATCGCTATATCTGACAACACTGCTGCTGCTGTCTTCAAAATAATTAAGTAGCTGGCTACGAGGCGACAAATGCTGCTAGCGGCATTTGAAGTGGTGTTTTCGTGTAGCCTGCTGTGGTGACTTCAAATGCCGCTAGCAGCATTTGTCGCCTCGTAGCCAGCTACTTAATTATTTTGGAGACGGCAGCAGCACCATCTGCGCCTCATATTTAAGTATAAATGCATAGTTCAGTGTTGCCACCTTCAAATATTTCGCATTTATAAAAATTAAATTACTCTTTCAAAATGTACTTATATGACGTAAAAGTATAAAAGTGAATCAATTTATGCTTTACATCAATTTTTCTGTTAAATAATATGAAATAATTGTACGATATCATTCATTCAACATTTTGTATTATACTGGCAACCCTGAATTTTCTCATTGTAGCCAAAGAAATAGAAATTAGTTTCATTGGACTACAACGACAAAATCAGCATAGACAACGACCTGCCGCCTTGTTGCCTTGCTGTCTTCAAAAGAATCACTCACATATAAACATGTGTATTCTATCCATGACATTTTGTAGTCGGTAGCCTGCTGTGGTGAATGTGTTTAATGCATAACACACACAAAGCTGTGTATACGTATACATTCTATGCCAGATGAATTAGTCTCGTGTAATTTGGAATTGTTAAGTGGTAAGTATTAATATACTATACCTTTTTGCACATGCTACGATGCAAGATCATTTGCACAAGATTGTGAATTGGGCTGATGTGTGTAGTGGTGCAAAAAATAGTGCACTAGCGGCTAATAAATTAGTGCAAGTTAATCTCTATTTTTGTTTTAAAATGTGTTTAAACTAGCAAACCTATAAATCAATACAGTATTTAAATAAACCATCCGTAAACGCATAAAATTGGGCGTTTGAACTACCAATACAGGTCATATGGTTTCGTTACTTACAGACCATATGTTTTGCATTAAAAGAGCACTCAACTTTTTCCAAGTCTCTACTACATATTTCTTCAGATCTTGTTCGACCTGTTTTCTTACACTCTATTATTCTTTTATACTATTCTACTTCGCCAAGCAAAAATATAATTCCTTTCTCAGTAAAATTTGGCGACCTTTAATTAGAATTTTTTTTAGCTATTTTGCATTTTTGATTGTGCAAAGAATTGATAGCCTGCTGCAAAACAGCTGTCTTTTGACATTTATTCTAGTGCTGTCACAATATTATTTTTCAGACTACACATAAGGTATGGTTCACTTATTTACTCCTATTGAGTTTAAACTACATATAAATATGAGTTTAGTTTAACTAAACCAGCGTTTAAACTTTGAGTGATTTATTAGCCCTAACAGTAACAATGTAATATTCATGCATTACTTTGAAGGGATTTTAGTTTAATGCAAATAAAATTGCACTAATATTATTAACGTTAGAGCTAATGTAATAAATTTGCATTTGCATTGATTTCGTTTAGTGTGGGAAAATGGTCAATGCATTTGCTTATTTAATGCAATAGTCCCAGATCTGCACACAACAAAAAGGAAATGTATGGATAGACAAAACCAAAGTAAATTTATTAATTGATAAATCTTTAACATGTGAAATAAGTATAGGGTGTTTTTTATTGAGGTATAGAACTTTAAGTTGGCATCACTTTTTTAACTGGCGGCCATTTTGTCAGCTGTCAAGTGATTAATATTTAGTTTGGTTTGCCATTTCATCATGAACAGGTTGACAAAAGAACAACGCTTGCAAATCGTGCAAATTTATTTCGAAAATAATGGTTCAGTTCGCGAAGTTTACCGCAAGCTCCGTCCATTTTATGGTCGACATAATCGTCCATCAGAGCAATTAATTCGGTTAACCGGTCAATTGGCCACCAAGATCGTGTGATTTGACACCATTGGATTATTTTCTTTGGGGATATGTGAAGTCGCTCGTCTACGCCAACAAACCAGAAACGTTAGGGGACTTGGAAGCCAACATTCGTGGCGTTATTGCCAACATACGGCCCCATATGCTCGAAAAAGTGGTTGAAAATTGGACCTGTAGAATTGGCTTTATTCGAGCCAGCCGCGGCGGCCACATGCCCGAAATCATATTTAAACGTTAATGGCATAAAATTATCCTTCCAATAAAGCCAAATTGATGGACATTAAAACGATTTTCTTGTGTTTTATTTCAATTCGAAGTTCTATACCTCTAAAAAAAACAGAATAGAATTATTTTTATTATTTAGCTGGTGAGGCCTATCTTGTCTTATGTCAATAAAAACTCAATTTTTATTACATATTTTTCCCGACGTTTCGTGAATTTTATGTTCACTTCTTCAGGGGATTTATTAACAATCGAGTTGTGTTGTTATTAAATCATCAAAATTAAAAATATACAAGTTTACTTTGAACCAAAAAATTACAATATTAAGAAAGATGGCTTTAGCTGTTCCTTATTAAAAAAAAAATAAAAATAAATAAATATAATTATTTTTAAATGTTTTGTTACACATTTTTTAAGTACTTTACATAAATTTACTTTGATGAAACTTTTTCAGTTTCCTAAACTCAATATTGTTTCAAGCTGTTCTCGGAGGAATCGATTTTGACAGATTGTGTCATTACCAGAGCCCAATATTTTTGCAAAGTTCCGAATTTTCCAAATCGTTTAACAAATGAAAGAGTTGTAAGGAGCAAAAAAATACCACTGAATTCAAAATTCAAAAATTCAGAATTAAATGGTTTCATTAAATTTTTATTTTAAACATTAACACTAATTCACAAATATCGTTCTTTTAAAAGAAATCAATAATAAAATAAGGAAACAAATAAACTTCATAGTAAAATATACATAAAGAGCGCATAAACTATCAGATACATACGTATACAAATAAGACAGAGATTAAACATTTTTGAAATGAATATTTCGAATTTCGAAAGATTTCGAGTATCATCACCCTTGAATGAATATTAAATTATTTGCTTTCAGAACAGAAAAGACCAGCAGTCTTTACAAAAGTAAAAAAAAAGAATTACAAAATTATATTGCTCAATTGACAACCCTATTGCCAAAGTCGTAGGGCGTACATTAATTGTTGGTTAATTCAATAAAAATATTTTTTTTTTACAACTTTTGTACGACTTACGACTCCGAAAATAGGTTGTGTGTGAACTGAACATATTTACATATGGAATTTCGAAGGATATTGAATATCCTATTTTGCCCCAAGACCAAGAAATAACTGCTTTTCATCTGAGTTAGGGGACAGTGAGTACATTTTTTCTTTTCATTTAAATATAAAATAAAAGTACAAAAATATAAGAAAATTAAACTTAAATTTAAAGTGTTAAAGTATAAATCCTTAAAATTAAGTACAACTGCTTAAACAAAAACAAACAAAACGAAACAAATAAAGTATTTATATTTATATGGTGTGAATGTGAAATTATAAATTAACATATATACTAGACAAAAAAACTTTTAACTTGATAGACTACATGGTTTTACTTCCAATTTGGACTTTTGTTTTCGAGTTTTCTTTCCGCGCAAAAAAGTACCGTTCCTTTGGCATTCATTCAAGACGAAAGCGAAATCGGAATTTCGCCTCAAAGTCAAAGGATTTCCTATGAGTATAAGTAACGATTTGGGTCGAGACAATAAAACATTTAGACGCTAAGGGGAAAATAAAATAGTTTATAATTTTTTTTAATAGAATTATAGGTTTAAATTTGCTTACTTTGGGGCTGCGCACAAATCCTAAGCCAGCAAACGATCTCACTAAGGACACTATAATAATTTGCTTTTCTCTGCCTTGAAAAGTTTCCACTGAACCACTCTCTACGCGCCGCCAACCACACTCGTTAAGACGTCTTTGTATGAGTTTATTTTGCAATTTATAAGGTGTTATTATGCCAATGTCAGTTTGTTTAACTGTTTCACCATTTATGCCGTCATTTAAGAGACGTCGCAAGAACCACATTAGAACGTCTATCTCCAATTTATTAAACGAACTGGGTGACATGTTGTTCTTTTGGGTGACTCCATGTACTGCTTGGAACATAATGGGAAATTTAGGATTTGGCAATTTAGACCATTTGGCTGCTAAATTAACATCATCTAAAAAGAAAGGATGAAATTATCTATTAGACAAAGCTAACATTTTTCATTTGTGTGAAGAAAAATACATGCATGGAGTTAAATACGGTTAAAAAAGAATTGCATGCGATACATTTTTCCCCGATTTTTACAAATTTTTACTGAATTTTACTAAAATACAGTAAATGAGAACACAAATTGAGAAAGTGAATTGACAGTTCTTGACTGAGTATTTGCAATTTTTTTCCAGAAATTTTTCGCAGTAAAGTTTAGTAAGATAGAAACATATAATTCAAAAAGTAAGGAAACAAATAGTGTAAAAATTTTAGAAAAGGTTAATAATAATGGCCCTATCACGGTTTTCAACTTTTAAAATAGTTTGGTTGGGATTGATAAATTTGCATTGCCATTCTCAACCAAATTAACAGTTGACTTTTTAGTTGTGTTTTGGTATTGTCATTTACAACTCTGCGCAAGTTTGGTTGAGAACAACGTTGAGTATACACAACTGCTTTTTAGTATAAGTTGGGTCTGTGGTTGCGGTTTTCTAGTTGGTTGGGTTGGTGTGATATAAAAAGCATTATTTCCTTCTATCAAAAAGCATTATTTCCGTCTGTCAAAATTGATATTTTACTCACTTGTTTTTAAGTTAATAAACAAATAATCATGTAACTTTTAAGATTTTGTAAATACAAACGATTTTTTCGCTGTATCTGGCAACATGTTCTTGCAATCTGCGAAATAATGTGACTGGCATTTATTTTGCTGTTTGTGTCGATCAATGTTGCATACTTCTCACCAATAAAAGCGATTATTTTTTTGGAAAAATAATATGGGCATCACTTGGTACGTGTCAAATTTTTCACGCGAAATAATCAATGTGGCTGAAAAAATTTCACAACTTCGAACAGAGTACTAGGCTTATTACTTGATATTAGTTGGAATTGTTCCCAGGGAAAAATTTCAGGCGGAATTTTATTCATGATTGCCCTGAATATAAAACATGTTGATTATTGAGTTCTTGTTTCAACTTTGTTATTTGTTGAGATTCTTCTCATTTGTTTAAATGAAAGTTTAACATAATAACTCTAGTTGTTCTAAGAAAATTTTTGGGTAAAGGTTCCCTGATGATCTGCATTAGCAAGAATGAAATGCGCATAACTCTACGTCTCCACCTGACGTGAAATTTTGCTGTAACTTGAAGTTATAACTGAGTTGTTAAAACAAATGCACTAACAATAATGTTTTAACTTCAAAAAAGCATTAACTTGAGCAGTCTACACATAACATTAACTTGAAGTTAATGTTAAAGTTAGTCATTTTATGTCAGGTGGAGACCGCAAATACGGTCCAGCTAACCCCTCAATAATCAATTTTAATGCTTTTTTAATAAAAAAAAAATATTTTACTAAATAAGTAAAATACATAATAATTCGGGATTACTAGTGCGTCAAAAAATGTTGTGATACTTTTAACTTAAAAATTAAACGGATTTTAAACTTAAGTTCCATTTAAGTAAAAAATTCATTTTTACAGATCCTATTTAAATATGACTTAAATCGCCGACCCCATCCATTTAAGTGAAACTTAAGTTTTTCATACTACCATATGATTTTGACAGTTCTGCAAATTATGAAAATTGCACATTGAACTTTTTCATTATTTTATAAAAATATACAATAAATAAACTCGTGATTGTGATTGTGTTATTATTAATATCAACTAAAACAATGAATTCAGATGAAGAAGATATGAATGATGCAGCATTCTGTGCAAGATTAAGAAGACAAATTTTGCGGCGTCCACGTACAATAAGAAGTAGACCAAACCATTTTCATTTTGCAGCTGTTAAGTGAAAAAGTTGTTTATATTTTTTGACATTTAATAGTGGTACCGTACTTTTATTACAAATATATACACAATTTAATAGTGCTACCATACATTTATCACAACTAAATACCAAACACATTTTCACACTGAAAAACTGAAACTAAATAAAACTTAGGTTTTAATAAAAATTAGCTAAATGCGTACTTAAATATTAAGTTAAAAACTGCGGGTTAAATTACAACCCATAAAAAACACTAAAAATAAAAATAAAAGCTTAAAAAAATTGTAGTTTAATTGTATAAATTTATTATTTATAGGGCATTTCCAACTTCACAAAATCTAGCAGCTTTTAATTAAAATCTCTATGAAAATCTATACCGTTTACACCGACTCTTTTTGACATTTATCAAAATTGTTTTATCCAAAACAAAACCCATTAACTGAAAAATTTCCAAAACTACAACCAAACAACTGCAATGTAGCCAATTCACACACCTTTTTAAGCAGACCGTAACTACTTCACTCATTTTTTTATAATTATGTTGTACAGGGTAGTAAAAAATAAATAAAAATATTAGATTTTGATACAATTTTCAAAAAATCTACTGACGTTAAATAGCTGATGTTAATAACAATCTCTACCCCAGTAGATAGACTTGGGTGCTGATGAAGTGCGTTGCTGCACTGAAAAATATCGGTATTTCCCCCAGCTTATAGTCTAATTTAATTTTTCTTCTCTTCTTTAGAAACTCACATTAATTAAAAAAAAAATATTTCATTCAATAAGAATTGAAATTAGTGAACTAAAGTCCGACTAAGAAATTATTTCTGATTAAAATTCACTATAGTTCAACTAAACATTTAAAATTGTTTCAAATAGATTTTGTTTTACATGGAAAATCTAGTAAAAGGCAGCCAGATCTCGAAAGTACTAGATTTCCAGACAATGTAAGTCCTAGTTTACACTATGCAAGTCTTATTGCCAAGCTGATTAGTTTGTTAGGAAAGAGGGACGAGGGGAAAAGAAACGTTACTGTTCCCCTCGTCTCTCTCTCCGTCAAACTAATCAGCTTAGCAATAAGACTTGCATAGTGTAAATATGGACTAAATGCCCTGTTAAATGTTGGTACTATAAAAGTCTTGTTAGAAACAAGAGATTAACTGCCTTATTCATAAAAAATATTTCAGGTTTATTAAGCGATTATTTGACATATTTCTATGGGAAATTTGTCAAATAAAATTGTAATAAACCTAAAATATTTTTTATGAATTAGACCGTAAAACTTTTCGAACTATATACATTTTGTTTCAGTAGACTTCAGATTATGTACATATTGTATGTGTGTAATTTTTCATCAAATATAATTTTTTCGGTTTTTTTCGTGACTTTTCTACTTTGGATTAGTTCTTGCGCAGTATTTTTGTGCTGGAACCATGTTGACCTTATTTATCAAATATAATTGATTAAGTGTAAATCGCAAGTTTGTGTTAAAAAATTCCTTATTAATTTTATTAGAAGACCTGCATGACATATTTCGAGTTCTATTTATACGCTTTCTGTGTATTTAAGCTTCCAGGATGATTAAAGTACAATTTAACAACCATAGATCAACACATAGTACAAAATTGGTACAACAATGGTCGCCAAACTTTTCTTCTTGAGAACGAAATTTTTCACATACACCAATCATACATTGCAAATGTTTGTTTATATCTACATAGTTCGAAAATTATTATTTCTGTTATGTTCTAGTTTTTTTTTTTATTAATAAAAGCTCAAAATAAGGAATAATTTACGTAAATATTTCTATTTATTGAAATTAATAAAGTTATGAAAATTGTTTTTTAATTGGTTAACCGATTAATTCAAAGTTTATCGATTAAACCAAAACCTCGATTAATTAATCGAGCAATTAACCCATTAAATCAAAAACCCGATTAATTGAATACCCTAGTATGTAGATGGTGTAAACTAGTGTTAAGCGATACTGTGATTTTTAAATAATGTTGCTCCTTGTCAACGTGATTTCTAAATCGCTATTCTTTTAAACCGTGACTGTGATCACAGTTTAGCAATATTTTGCTTGTAGCAGTTCTGTTATTTTGACAAAATCTAATAAGAAGAGCAGCAGCGAAATTAAACAGTGACTGTGATGATCACGGTTTAACACATTTCAGCTCTTCTGCTTTAAAAGTATTATAAAGTTGTCGTGGCAGAGATACAGTAAAATAGCAAATACAAAAATGTGAGAGCTATACATAGTTGCCAGAAAAGACGATTTGACACGATTTGCCAATTTTTCTCGACAAACGGTGAAGGTTTAAAAAAAATGAATGTGGTAGTTTTATTTGCTGTAAAGTAAGCATACAAAAACATTCGCAGTTTGTATGAAAGAACTATATTTCTAAAACCTGTTACTGGATAAACACAGTCACAGTTGTGATTAGTGATTTTTCAATCGCTGTGAAAAAGTAACAGCTTTCGAAAAATCGCTCATCTCTAGTGCAAACATTGTAGTTAAATAAAAATGTAAGCATTTTGTTGACCAAGATTTAGAAGGTCTATCATAAACTGCGCTGATGTGTTTGTTAAAATCCAAGATGTATATATCGTTACCTTAATATAGAAAGGGCCTAACTCATTATCTTTTTGAATTCGAGTTTTTTGTATATTTCGATAGAAGAACATCTAATATATCGAAAAATGCAAAAGTCACGATTTCAAAATATAATGAGTTAGAGCCTTTCTATATTAAGGTAGCGATAGGTATGTATGCATATTGAAATTATTGCGACACTTTTGTTTATGAAAAATTTTGTTTTAAACAGTTTTCTTTCTAAAAATAAATTAATGGAAGACATGTCGGATTTTTTAGTCAGAAATATCAGAATGATACAAAGAAATGGGCGGGTTTTTAAGTCTTATCAAGGCTCAAAGCCATAAAATGTTTGCTTGCGTACTAAATTCTTAAGAAAACATTTTAACTGTGTACTTATGTAATTGGAGTTAAGATATTTTCCTTTCAGTATTCTTGATATTTGTGGCTATAACTTTAAAGGTATACAATTGTATGCACTTACCCCCTGCAGCTTCAGCAATTAATTCATCATTATAGTACAAATGATTATAAAGACGAACAATTTCTGGATGCGAACGATAATTACGTCTTAGGCGTGCTTGCAAAGTACAATCATAGTTGAAATTATCATCTACGGCGTAGCATTCACATTTTAATAAGTGCTCCATTAGCGATTGCTCCAGTCCAAGCTGTGCAGCACGTTCTGACTTAAGAATGGGTCCCAGTTGTTTGTGATCGCCCGACAATATCAAACGGCAACTCGAGTGCGTTTTTATACCCATTATACCAACTAATGCTTCCGGTATAGTCGAAGCACCAGCTTCATCCATAAATATGTGAGTAAAAAAATTGCAAACTCCCACATCAGCTGTAACCAATTTACCCACTGTACATAAAGTGGCAACTATAATGCCATACTGATGTATTTCCTCAACCGATGGATACTCATGACCGCCATCCGCACAATTGGAATATTTTAATAATACTGGATCTATTGTTTTAATTCCCTTTTCAACAATACTTTTAGAATATATTCTAATAAGAGCATTTTGTTTTTGAGGGTCATTTATTTTCTGCTTTTGTAGACGCAAATCGCGCTCCAAATGTTTGCATATTCTTAAGGCAATTGTATCGCAAGCAGAATTAGAACCGGCTGTAACAAGTATACGACTTACGGGATAACGAAATCGCAGTTGTAATATTGATTCGACAATTAGAGTTGTTTTGCCGGTACCTTGAAAAACATAAATAAAACTTATGTGTATACGAATGTACATTTGTATGTACGACCTGCTTCACACACATCCTAGTTTTTTTTTGCTCAAGTTTTTATTTTATACTGAGAAAGAGCAAAATAGGCATAAAAACGATATATATGTATGTAGTGCATTAAATTTTCATATCTCCCGTACAAAATCAAAACTTGAGCAAAGTAACTTGATGTGTGCGATGCAGATCTGAGTAAATACTTACCAGGTGGGCCAAAAATTACAAAAGGTACGTTTAAATCGGGTCTTTCAATTATATAATGTACGCCCGTTAATTGTTCGGCATTCGATGCGATTGTTGTGTTAAACAAATTCAATTTTAAATTTAATAAAGCCGAATTTAAATTGGTTTTAGTTACTAATGCATTAGTAGGAAGCTTATTGGGAAGCAAGTATTCACGTATTTCATAGTTTGTCGATAGAAGTTCGATAGCATGGTATTGGTAGCGGAGAGGATAACGGCGCGATCTAAATATAACGTCATATTTTCTGGTGGATAGCGCGAACACTTGACTCGCTGACAAATGTTCTTCCTTGCTAAAACGAAAATAAGCCCGATCTGTACGTATTTGTCGGACTGTAGCTGTACGACGACGAAATAGTTCATTAATTTCATATTCATGTTTATGCGTTAATAAAATATCTGTCTTATATTTTAAAATGTCAAGTACGGAACTTGCTTTTGGCACCAATACTACTTCATCTATTAAGGGAGTAACAATGTCTTCTATGTTGGGACAGTCTTTTAACTACAGCGTTCAACGAATTATAGAAAATGAGTGTGTGAAAAGCAAATACATATGTGCATATTTTTAACTTACACTTATCCAATACTCCCTGGCCATACCAGTAGGATTTAAAATAACATCTTTCTGAACCAGCGGAACGTATTCTGACATACAAGTGATATCTTCAATTTCCAAAAGCATGTTATATACGAAATGAATATTATCCTTGTTTAGTTTGCCATCAGTTAAAAATTTTTTTATTACTTCCGTATTATTATCGCATAAAGATTTTACAGAAAAATTTAAATCTTTAGCTATTTTTATTTTTTCGCTGGGTGGATACTGTGGCAGAAGTATTATAATTTTGAGTAATCTTAAGGGATACATATAAAATATTTTAGTTTGATCAGTGTTTTGGAAAATCAGTTAAAATTTTTAAAAATACTGTACATTTTAACATTTTATGGATTCGGTACCCATATCGTCGCTGTTTTAACTAACCGACCTAACTGACATTTTTTTGAAAAATGAGTTATAAGTGCTTTACTAGACTTTATAAGTCATAATACACCTTGTCTACAATTTGCATGACTGTAAACATTACTGTTGTGCTTATATAAGTAAAAAGATTTCCGACGCAGCCATTAGAATGAATGTATAAAACAACCATAAAAGCTGCTCTCCTGTTAAATTTTCAAAATGTTAGTTAGGTCAGTTAGTTAAATCAGCGACAATATATTTATTTATTTATTTATATACTGCAGATCAAATGAAAAATATCTACTTTAATTTCTGCTTTTCTTGCTTTAGTACGCCATATGTGACCTGCTCCACGAACGCGTTTTTCCTATAAGAATCACTCAAAAAGTAAAAAAAAAAATTTTCGGCGCAGAGGTCCCTTTTCGTGGAGCAGGTCACATATCCTTTTAAGATCTCCTCTTTTCGGTCGCAGTTAAAGCGGTTGTAGCCCTCCATTTATTCCTTTGAAATTCCTTCCATAGTTTTCAGTGTCTTCTTCAGAACTATGAATATCGATTTTGGTGGCTCTTTCCGCTATATTTAAAATACTTCCATATATGTTTATACAATGGTTCATTTGATGGAAAATTGTCTTTGCTTCTTTTTGGAAAAGGACTTTTAAAATACTGTTGAATTAAACGTTTATGTATATATTGTTATTTCTTTAATCTTGAGAAAATGCTCTTTAAGATGGTAATCAGCTTTTAGTTTTCGACAAAAAAAATTTAAAAGATATGGCGTACTAAAAGCAGTAATTTAAGTTGTTCCATGATCGCCAGTTTATGTACATATCGCTACCTTAATATAGAAAGGTCCTACTCATTATTTTTTTGAATTCGAGATTTATGCATTTTTCGATAAATTAGATGTTCTTCTATCAAAATATACAAAAAACTCGAATTCAAAAAAATAACAAGTTAGGGCCTTTCCATATTAGAGTAACGATATGTATGTATGCTAATCATGAACATACATACTTACGTATATAATTATGCATTTATATACGCATATTTACTCACGGTTTTTTTATCAACCGAGTATCTTCAGAATCGGAAATTTCATTAAAATCTTCATCATCCGTTGTTACAAAGGAGTCGCTGGAATTCTCTGCAGATTCATGAACTATGATTCCATAATTACTCTCCTCATCATAGTCATTGGATTCTTCAACGCTGTATGCAGTGCTTGCACTTGAGGGAACATCTCTACATTGTATTAACATTTTTCGAAGTATCTCGAGGACATCCGCCACATTTTCTATAGTTCTTTTCTTTTCGCGAACTGAATTTTCCATATTTGATTGCAGGATTTAAAAACTATTATTAAATTACAAATAGAATTAAGACGAACATGTAAACTACTTAAAAGGAAACTAATTTATGTATTTAGATGTGTGAATTTTACCGGGAATTCAGTGTGATTACACTACCGTTATATTTTAGCATCACTGCAATTGGAGCCCCAGTGCGGTGTACTTGAATTTTTTTTCAGCGTTAGCAAGGTTGGGAGTGCCTGTATAATTTGAGTTTCAGATTTTTTATAAATAAAATTTATTCTTCCCAAAAATTCAACAGCTTGTGTGAAAAATTTTGTAATTAGACTACTTATAGTCTCTAAGGAATAATTTAAAAGGACTTCAACAGCGTTGAAACTAAATACATTCTAAATGATTTTCTTTTCATGGGATTCGGTAATTTTTTGCCAAACTGATTGTGGTGTGACCACTTTGCTGCTTTGCATTAAAAACGCTAATATGTAACATCACATTACCTTTTTAGCAACACTGAAAAGTACTCAAGTTTTTTGGGCCAATAATTGTGAATTATTAATTTTTATTTTTTCATTTTATTTGGAGAAATTTTGTTTATAAATTATTTTTATTAGCATACTTTGTAAATATTTTCAATGCATCACAGAAGTTCTGAAAACTTACAACATCACTTATGGATGCGTGAATCTAATTTGAATCCGGGTCGCCGCCATTATGTGCCATGTTCTCGCTTCCATCAAAGAAATTTCTTTAAAAGTATAACACCACGGCAGACGGTGCAAAATGTTGATAAACCTCTTGGATATTTTCGTAAATTTACTCCGGATGGTAATTACATGATTGTGTTTTCACATGATCAAAGATCACTAGAGATTTATGAGTATCAGGGCATTGGAAATGTGTCGGATTTAATATGCGAGCAGGATAGTGAGTGTATCACAGCGGCAGATGATTCTGAATTATCGGTGCAGATACGTCAAGAATTATTTCACAGTTTATTTGATGAGGTGAACAGCATACGGATTATAACAACTCCTCTCTCAGTGAGGCGCTACTTAAATCGAGATTTTAGCTTATTTTTAGATGACGGCTATTTAGTGCTTTTAGCATCTATGACGGGTGGCTCTATATTTCCAAATTACTTAGACAACATTAACTACGCGGATCTGTTCGATGATACGGAATTATATGATTACACTTTTTATTTGGCCGATTTAAGAAAGGGCCGTATTGTTGATACTTTCGACTTAGAACACGACTTTATTGTACTCTCTCACAGTCATGGTGTTTCACTTTACGATCGCACCTTGGCCATATTGTCCACATATCGTCAATGTATAGATTTATTTGAACTTAATGTCGCATCAAAGAAGTTACAACGCCTTTATACTGTGGGCCCTTTTGGTAGTGACTTGGATCGTGATCGTATTTTGGGTCATGAAATAAGTAGTAATTTTACTTTAGATCCAGGTCATAATTTGCCATTGTCGCATCTAAAACAGAAAATACTGGCGTTTATGTACCGTGAAATAATGGAAGTAAAATGTTCACGTGACAGGCGTCAAGAATTAACGAATTTCTATAAAAATTTTCCACAGGTACGATGAAATTGACATACCATGTAAATAGAAAAAAATTAAATAAGTCAATTAAAAAAAAAATATTGAATTAGGGCATTTCTATATTAAGGTAATGATAAACATATACATATAAATATTTTTTTGTTTAAAGGTTGACCGCATGATCATTATAAAAATGCAATTGATCGATAGTGATCATTTATTACTGCGCTATGAAAAACGTGAAACACAAATGCCACTGGAAATGTTTGTTGGATGCAATACTAATAACGTAAATAAAAACTTCAAATTGTTTGTCTTCTACAACATATCACAACAAAGAGTTTTGAAAATTTGCAAAAAAGAATCCTTAGAACTAATGCTTATGTTGCGTTGTTATTGTGATGACTTTCGAAATGTTCATCCTTTTGTAATGCCCTGGCATGCTTCATCTCCCAGTAATAACGACTATTTTAGAGCGGCATTCGATCAGTAAATAAATATACAAATGTTTTTTGAATAATTGTTCAATTATTAATTTTTGTTTATTTTTATTTTGTAGAGCTCTGAAATCCTTCCCTGGTGGCATATTAGAAGCAGCTGCACGTTTTAATCCTACTTTACCCATCAGTTCTCAGAGCTTCTCAACAAGTCCGTATTTGGATTATACTCTTTTTAATTATGACGATCGTTTTATATCTACCTTGGAAAGACCTAGGCTTAATAGTTTGGTGCCTATAAATTTTACGGACCGGAGGACGGGTCGTCTAAAATTTCGAGTATTTCTAGAACAAAATTCCGTACCTGGGCGTGGAAATTTTGAGTCAGTCAGAAACCCTAGAGATTTAGTAACATTTATATTCCACCCATACGAGCCATTTTTTATGAGTCTGCAAAAGTTTCTTTCGCGTTATGTGATGAATTTCCATTTCTACAGTTCAACTACCATATGCCCTAAGTCGTGATTATTTCATTAACGTGAATTCATACATAGATACAATGGTTTTAGAGAGAGAATTTTAAAAAGGCGAATTTTTTAGATAGAATCTTTTCTCTCGCTCAGTTGGTCAGCGTTCAATAGAAGTTGTATTCAGTGGTCATGGAACGATAAGCACAATTACGCAACTAAGGACGAGAAGAGTATATCAAAAAACCAGCCGACCTAAAATTTTAATTTCTCGTAATATGGTTGTACATGTGTATGTTTAATGTGTGTGTTTACCTAAAATTGGAATGTCCGGAATGAAACCCATAAAAACTTATTTAGTGAGTAAGAGAGCAATTCAGCCTTATGTATAACGAAAAATTGACACGAAACTATCATGAAATTTAATACAATATTATATGTACGTAGTGGATAAAAGTTTTCTAATATTTCGTTATACATAAGACTGATGTATATTATAGTTTATGCTTTTCAGCGATTCTCCTCCAAAAAAAGAAACAATGTGATTTATAGCTGGAATTTTAATACATAATTCATGAATTATTAAATAATATTATTACGTTATTATGTAACGAATTTTAATAAATATTTTGTTAGACGAATTTGCATAAAAAGTTTTTCAATTACAATTGCTATTGCGAAACAATCATATTTGATTTTAATCAAAGTGTATTTCATTTGTGTATGCGTATGTATTTCGTATTTTGACAAAGCTTACCGAAAAAAAACTTGTTTTATTATTATATTTGTAAATTCGGCATGTACATCCCTTATTATCAAGTTTATTAAGTCGTCTTGAATTTAGCAAGGCATATTCTTAAGGTATAATGGTAGTTATTTTTCGCCGGTAGCATAACTTTTGTTGCTTTGTATATCCGTCAAACATGGTGAAAAAGAACGCTATTGTGAATGTACATGAAAGTATGTTTGTGACTTGGCAGCACAACAAAAACCAATGGCTCACATATGTCATTTATCTCATAAGAATAATAGTTGTTAAAAAATAAAAATGGATATATCGAATAATTCAGATGATATAATAATTGAAGAAATTAATAGTAACGATGTTTCAGAGTTAGAACTAGCAGAATTCCAGGAAGCTAATCCCTTAAAAGTGGTATCAATACTAAACACTGATGTCAATCAGGATGGAACGCATATACAACTATCTGAAGAGGTCAATCAGGATGAAACTGAAGAGGATGAAGGACATTTAATAACACAATATTTAGTTGGTGAAGGTAATTTCCCTGATATTTATACTAAACTAGAACCACATGAAGAGGATGAAGATGAAATAATGTATGAAGATAATGGCGACCGACAAGAAAATGAACGTACCAACATGGATGCAGATACTGTTGCCGAGGGCGTCAATACTAGTCTAGATAATGAAAATAATAAGATTCGTGCTTTTAAAAAGCGTAAAGAAAGAATTGAAGGTACGCCCAGTACAAGCAAATCATCCAGATTATGTGGCGGAATGGGTCGGAGAAGACCTCAACTAAATGCTGCGTTGCAGGGTTTAATGGGCGAAGCGAATTTGTGCTTTGTTCGGGGACAAATTGAAATGGCCGAAAAAATTTGTTACGAAATAATACGACAGAATCCACTTGCTGCCGAGCCTTTCGTTACTTTGGCTGAAATATACGAGCCCAAAGACACGGAAAAGTTTCTAAACTTTCTAACAATTGCGGTCCATCTGAATCCTAGTGATCGTTATCAATGGATACGTATTGCCGAGATGCACATAGCTCAGGGAAATTTACAAAGAGCACGTATTTATTACACACGAGCTATTAAAATACATGATTCTGATTATGATTTACGCCTGCGTAAAGCCCGCTTATTAGAAATGATGGGGATTAGATCGGCCGCTATGTCAACATATTTAAAAATGATACCACACTGTCCACCTGATGCTCATGAGCTGTGTATGGTGACGGCTAAAAATGTAGCGACTTATTTTCATTCCTTAAATAAATTTGTACAAGCATTGGAAGCCATGCGAAACGCTTATCTTCGCTGTGGCCACATTTTTACTTTAGAGGATTTGAATTTGTATATGGAATTAGCCATTTTGAACAAAGAATATAAAATGGTAAGCATATGTATAAAGAAATTTAATTTTTATGAGCTTTTTAAAGTAAATTGGAAAGTGAATAAAGGAGTACCTACATACATATTTACATTTTATACAGGTTTTAGAATGCCTCAAAGAACGTACTAAAATTGAAATTGTGGACCAAAGCGAAGATGATTTAGAAAATCGTATATATTGCTCCATTCCTGATGATTATGTGCCAGATTTTCGAGTTAAACTTTGCGTTGCTTTGATAAGTCTAAAAGCCGACCATTTGCTGGGTTATTTAATACAAAATATACACCAGCATATACCGCCTTTTGAAAATGATCGTTTAAATTTATATTGCGATGTAGCTGAAGCGCTCATGCAACATCATAAGTATGGGGAAACTATTGCTCTACTGACACCTATAATCGATGGCGAATACATTGATTGTCCTGCATTTGTTTGGCTTAGACAAGCGGAATGTTTGCGCCATTTAAATCGTTGCAATGAAGCCATAGAAAGTTATTTTAAAGTTATAGAACTAGCGCCTTTCTGCTACGAAGCAAAATTTACACTTTCAGCTCTGCTCAAACAGCAAGGACGACATTTGGAGGCTGTGAAGGCCTTGGAGCAATCAGGTGAACAAGAGGGTCAACCACTGCATGCTCGCTTGCTGTATGAACGTTGTATAATGTTGCAGCAGATAAATGAAATCGACGAATTCTTGGAGATTGGTTATGTATTGTTGGGCAGACAGTCAATAAAGTTTCGAAATCGTGAAGAAATGCTGGCGGTTTCGAACGGCGGCTCCTTTTACAATGCCGATGGTCTCAAAAATATTTTGCAAATGCGTAATATCATAGGAGAAGATGTAGACAAAGCCCTAGAGATAAACAAGCCCTCCGCCTCCGATGACTTATCCGTACAAGATGAATATCGGTTATTTTTGGAATTAATGCGTGTTGGATTCTTGCATAAAAAATATAGCACATTACAACGTTTGTGCTTCTCTATAGTAACTGCCAAACGTTTTGTTCCCTATCACTACGACTTGGAGCGCGTCATAATATTGGCTTGTTATTTCAACAATGACTGCACATTGGCATTTTCCTATTTACGTGAATTGATTAATAAAAATAATGCGTCAATACCATTGTGGAATCTTTTATCGTTAATGATTCAAAAAGGCCACGAATTGCGTTATCACCGCTACATCAATCGTTATTTATCCCGCCATCCAACAGCCAAGCAAATGCGCATTTTTGTACCACACTATCATCTGCAAAGCAGTTCATACAAATATGCACTTAATGCTTATGTGCCCATGTTTAAAGAGCAGCCCACAGCTTTATTGGCTCTGTGTATAGCCTGCATATTTCAACAGCTTTCTTTGCAGAAGAAAATTTTACGCAAATGTGCTGCTACCACTCAAGCCATTGTATTTATTCACAAATATGCCCAGCTGAGGACACTCTCAAGTGGTTCAGCCGAGGATTGTGTGGCATTCCAGGAGATTAACTATAATATCGGACGAATTTACCATCAAGCTAGTCTACTTCATTTGGCTGTGGAGTACTATGATAAAGCTTTAAATTTTAAACATCCCATGCTTGAAGCAAACAAGACTACTTTGGGCTTAGAGCAGGAAATAGCTTTCAATTTGCACTTAATATATAAAGCGAGTGGAAATTACAGGAAAGCACGACAATATCTCTATCAATATTGCGAAATTTAAAGAACAATAAAATATGTATGCGGATTAATTTTTTTCTTTTTTTTTAATTGTTTAACCGCATTTTATCTGGAGATCAACTAGATGCATTCAAATATAAGGTGAGTTACTTTACATTCTCTTAATTTACTGAATTTCGATATAAGATTAGGATTGGTGTATTGAATCATAGATATCGTATTTGTTTTAATTAAAACCTTGTATGTTATACATTCTAGTGACTAAAATGATGGAAAATTATCGTGTGAAAAAGTGTGATCAATTGCGATCGATTTTTAGAATCATTTTTAAGTTTTTCTCAAACTACTGACTTTTAAAAAGCACACTGGAAGATAAAACATTTTTACATTCGAAAACATGATAAAATTTATAAATGTTATAAGTGACGCTTTAAATGAAACGTATTCATCGAAAAACAAAAATGCACCGTTATGTTTTTTTTTCTTCTAGTATTTAGCACATCCTAAGTACTCTGAAAAAATGCATTAGAAACTTTATAGCTTCCTTTGTAAACCAGTATTAAGTTATATAGAAAAAATGAAATTATCGTATGTGCTTATGTATGTGTGTATGTATATGATTTTAAAAACGACTTCAAATCGACTAAATTTACAGAACAGGGACGAATTTTTTTTTATTCCATTTGTTTTCAGAGATGATATTTGATTGTTCTGCCTTCATTGAAAAGTATTTTTTCAATCTTAATAATTCTATAGATACATGTATAATTGGCCTTTTAGGCTTCCTATGTATCGGATTAAAATAAATAAATAAATAAATAAATAAAATAAATTTAACTAATTTCTTCAATAACTGAGAGTTGGACACATACATATCGTTACCTTAGTATAGAAAGGCCCTAAATTGAATACATATATCGTTACCTTAATATAGGAAGGCCCCAACTCATTATTTTTTGTAAATCAAGATTTTGCATTTTTCAATACATTAGAGTTCTTCTATTGAAATATACAGAAAACTCGATTTAAAAAAATAATGAGTTAAGGCCTTTCTATATTAGGATAACGATATATATTTATGCATTTATTTTTCGATACATTAGATGTTCCTCTATCGAAATATACGAAAAAAATCGATTTAAAAAAAATAATGAGTTAGGGCCTTGCTATATTAAGGTAATGATATATATGTATACTAGTGTTGAGCGATATTGTGATTTTTTAATAATGTTGCTCCTTATGAACGTGATTTTTAAACCGCTGTTCTTTTAAACCGTGACTGTGATCACAGTTTAGCAATATTTTGTTTGTAGCAGTTCTGTTATTTTGACAAAATATAATAAGAAGAGCAGCAGAGAAATTAAACAGTGACTGTGATCACGGTTTAACACATTTCAGCTCTTCTGCTGGTATTTTGATAAATACTAATAACAAGAGCGACAAGAACAAAGAAACTCGACTAATTCTAACATTAGCAATTAACCCCATCCAAATATTGAGAATTGTCTTACAAGAGGCAGAGAGACAACAAAATTGCAAATACAAAAATTTGAGAGCTATGCATACGGACCTGTTCTGCAAATCAGCACATGTCAAATCATGGTGATTTTAAAAGATTAATGGAAGCTTAATCAATCCCTTTTGTAAATTATACGATTTATATCGTTGGAAGTTGGAAGAAAATTTTCAATTATAAATCACAAAAACTTAGAATACAATAAAAGCCCACTATCAAGTCAGCTATTAGTTGTTTGAAATCACGTGATTTGAAGTCACCGTGATTTTCAGAACAGGCCTGATAGTTCCGGAAGAGACAATTTGGCACGATTTCACAATTTTTTTTCGACAAACGGAGAAGGTATATAAAAAATTCATGTGGTAGCTTTATTTACTGTAAAGTAAGCATACAAGAACATTCACAGTTTGTATGAAAGAACTATATTTTCAAAACCTATTACTTCATAAATTCAGTTACAGTTAGTGATTAGTGATTTTTCAATCGCTGTGAAAAAGTAACAGGTTTCGAAAAATCGCTCATCTCTAATATATATATACATATATATATGTATATGAAAAATATGAAAATATGAAAAAGTAACAGGTTTCGAAAAATCGCTCATCTCTAATATATATATACATATATATATGTATATGAATTTAATACAAGATTTATTAATTAAATTTTTCAACAGTTAAGACAATTTTATAAATAACATTGGAGCAGATAAATTTTTAAACATTTAAATTAAGAAAAATTTAATTTTAAAAATATTAAGAAACTTATTTTGCCAAGAGCACGTTTGTCTTCTGAAAACGATCAAATAAACTTAAAAGCTCCTGTTCCTTTTGCTTAATGCGACTTCTGATATCGGTTATCGATTCAGTTTTAGGCTTTTCACGTTGCAGCAGTTCGTCCATAGATTCAATTAGTCTTTAAATAAAAAAAATATGTATGTATGTATGTATGTAAGTAAATAAAAATTCAAAACTGCAATTGAATATGCTCAAATACTTACTTGCGATCTTCTTCTAAGCAATTATAACTTATTTTGACATGCTTCCGTTTTATAGAGTTTTTATCTAAGAATTCGTTTAAGTCATCCAAATGCTGTTCATCCCTTTGTGAGTGTTCCTCAAATTTGCGTTTCGCCTTTAAAAGCTTTTCCTTTTCTTTAGCTTTTTGTAATCTATCAAGCTCATCGGCAACTGGTTTTGAAGGTGTTAGAATTTTCAAATCACCCACTATAAGCAAATGATTTAATATTTCAACTTCATTGGTTTGCACGGATATTTCGCGGGTGTCTCGCTTATTATCAACAACTTCCAACTTTATTTTTTCACTAGCTGGAGATTTGTTTCTGCGCCTGCCCATTGTCCTTTTCGTGGAAACATTTTCCATTAACACAATTTTATTGACGGCCATGCACGTTTTGCTGGCAGATTTTGTAGCTAAATTTGATTTTCTTACAGTGTCTGGCTTCCGGCCTTCTCTTTTCGTTATTGGATTAATTTTGCTACTTAAACACTCCGTATAAGAGGGTTGTTTGGACAATTTCAAGGCTTTCGAGACCGCAAATTTAGATTTGCTAAGATTAAGTTTATTAATCTGTGGCGTAATTTTAATTTGGTTTTCTACCTCTTTAAGTTTTGAAGCCGTTCTTGCTGCTGCTGAATTATTTTGCGTTTTATTGGGATTTAGAGTAAGTTTTTTCATAGCTTGCAATTGACGTGTTTTGGTTTCGGATGAGTGCATTTAAAAAATTTTAAATTTGGTAGATTGTTTGCTTCTGATGTTTTGGAAAGTTAAAAGTTTATTTATTATTTAATTTAATTTTTTTTTTGATTATAATTTAAAGTTAAATGATTTGAAATTCCAAAACGATGCGATTAAATTCTATAAAAAGAATAAAATCTGAAATATTGGGTATAAGCAGAGTTTGCACATTTTTCACTAAATTGAAATTGAAATCGTTTGAGATTTTTTTTTAAAGAAATTCGATTTGGCAAAATAAGTTGGCCAAGTTTTGGAGAGCGGAAAGAGAATGATGATGATATGATGCTAAGCAACATTCCTATTTCGCTTCAATAATTACCTCTTCAATATTCGGCTGTATATTTTTTGGTGCTTAATCTCAATATTTCATTGACGGTTCAGTTTTGATTAAAATGTATGATGTATGTATGTGTAGATATATTTAGTACCAGTTTAATGTTCTCAAAATTTGTTAAGATTTTTGATGGCATTTGAGACGCTATTTTTAATTTGCTTCATGTCGGGTAATGCTGTCAAGGAACAAAAAGATTTAAAAATTTGTAGACAATATTTCTATGTATATTCATATGTATGTATGTATGTACATGTGTACTGTTTATCAATCGAATTAAAGTTATTCGATTATAATAAAGAAAAAATATTCGCATAATTTTCATTAAAATTTTAATAATAATAATTCGAATATTTAATAAAATTGATTTTGGTTAAAAAGATAATTTACTAAAATAGATGATTCTCAACGGTGTTAAATAAATACATGCTTTAGTAATATTACTAAACTCAGGAAATAGGCAACGTTAAGAGAAATCAGAGAATTGCTAATGTAAATTGGCTGTCAAATGATGAAATGTCAAGAATTGATCTGCCATCAGTGTTGTCAGATATGGCGATATCTCGCCAAACGGGGCGACAAAAATTTGGTTTTTTCGATGAAAATTTTTAAATAGCGATTGGCGATATTTGAAATCTTTGGCGATATTTTTGGCTATATTCTTACGATTTCAATAAAATAGAATAATATTAACAATGAGAAATTTTTTATTTAAGGAATTTTTTCTACAACATAAAATATTTCGTGCACAAGAAATTTTCTGAAATTCAAGAAGTTTAAAAACAAAATTATGGACCACACAATCTTATTTGGTGCAGATAACGACCTTTTATGTATTGGAATCAACATTTTGATAATGAAGCACCAAAAAGCCTGCACGAGTTCTCGATTAAAGTGTATGATTACAACGATGCTGCTGGTACTTAACAATTCGAGAATATGATATTTGTACTTAAACACACATTTAAGTTAACGTTAATTCAGTTTTATCACAAGATTTAAATAATAATTCTGATCTTGGTGTTCAGGTTCAATTTATCCTATTTAGACTGATCTTTTGGAATATGTTATTGTTAAGTAATTTTATGCGCCAGTATTTATATGTTAATGTAAACACATTTCTTAAATAATATAAATTTTATGTCTTACGACGTTACGGACTGAATTTTAAATTTAAAAATATTCGTAATTTAATTACAAAACAAATATATTTGTTTAGCTAAAATTTAATTCTTTATATATTGGCGATATTTGGCGATATTCGACAAGTCATTTGGCGAGAAGGATGAAAATAAATCTGACAACACTGTCTGCCATCTTTTAATGTTTATTTACTGTAAACCCTGCGAGAAATTGGACGTAGCAGGATGTATTTAATAATTTATTACCATTAAGTTCAATTTCTAATCGAAATTATATTTTTTGTGCTTGATTAAAATTAGTTCGTATTTTGAGGAAGCCTTAATTTTTAAGGAACAAATTACACTAAAGACAATTGCAATTATTCTAATAAATATTAGCAGAATGAAACAACATGCTGTTTTCGAAAGCCATGCGTTATAACTTTACCATCGGTGTTCACGTATTTGGCCTACTGTTTCAGCCTTATATAAAATTTTTTCAGTACAAATAGAATACGTGAATTGTTTTGATTTATCGCATCAAAATTTGTTAAAAAATTTTTGTAACGAAAGCTCAAATTTACCGTCACTAATTTAGAATAGTATTGCCACATGCCATTTTGCTTATTTTTGTTTTTACTTAAGACAATCTTTTTTGGTTTGTTACTTATGTTTATATTTTTATATTATTACTTTGCTACACGCCAATACGTAGCTATTCATTTTAGTTACATATTTCGAACTAATTTTTGTTTCTTTGTTTGATTTAATTAGGCTAAATTGTTCAAACCATTGGCGCAATTTTTGATGGAGACTCAATTCGGTAGCAATGAAATTCAACTACATTTATACAACATTGCCGCGAATGTCATTTCTCAGGTAAGTTATCGCACGCATTATCCATAAAACACACAAAATAAATATATATGTATGTACATACATCAATCGTAAGTTAAATTTATAGAAGAAAATTTAACTTAGAGATCTTTAAAGAGAAAAAAAAAATCATGCGAAAGTGAAAACAAACAAAAAAATAAAACAGGAAACTCGCTCAAAATGTCAACACACATTTTTTAGTACATTTTTTGACATCCAAAGTTTGAATTTTTCAAATCGAATTTAGACGAGTATGCCTATTATGAATATGCCTTTAAATTATATATTAACATGCAAGGCAAATTCGCTTTGAGAAATTTATACTTTAAATGTTAAAAAAATGTACTGAAAAATGAAAAATGTGTGTTTACATCCAACGTATATTCAAATTACAAGCGGCGAACATAGTCACCTGATCCCTTGCGACCACCTAGTATGAATTCGCCTTGAATTTTTTTGATTTTCACAGGTCGAACCGAAACAGAAAAACTAACGACTCGTATTACATTTCTATAAACAAAAATGAAGTCAGCTGATTCGTAATAGAACAGAAAGTAAAAACTAATTCTGCCTTAAGCCCCCTGCTGATTAACATTCATTTTAATTCAATTAAATTTAAATATGTATCACGAAACGAAAATCATTTTTTTTTTGTTCATAACTTTCATAAAACTGGATTTTTTTTTGTTGGGAAATTTTTAGAAGTTTTTAGAAAAATTATATTCCAAGTGTTTTTAATTAAAATTTTTGGTTTTTTTAAATCGTGTTTTTTTTCAAAATGATTGTGTTCTGCGATTATTTTAAAATTTGTAATTTTAAACTTCTATCCACAACAATAACTTTTAAGCTCGTTCCGGTAGTGGGCCTAACATAACTATTATAGTTTTTATTTGGCGTAGAATGCCCCATATGATATTGGCAATCCTACAGTACTTTACTTTAAAATCAATAAAAAAAATTTCTCTTTTCCCAAATAAATGGCTACTTGATTAAACCACATACTTGAAAGTGCTAAAAAAATTAGTGGAATCGTCCATTTGTAAGTTCTGTAATTCGAAAAGAAAGAAAATACTTTCGAGTTTACCTGCTATACTCGTAAACCAGGGCTGTCCAAACTGGCACCAGAGTGCCGAACATCAATCGGCTTCTTATGGTTTCGTTAGTCAAATCGTATCGTCTTACTTTTGAAGTTGCCGTATCGTTTAAGTCTGTATGTTAGTTAGTAAAAACGCAAGGCTGCCAGCGAAAGTGTCAGCTGTTACTTTGCTTTATACGTGTGTGTGTATCTATGTAAGCCAGAAGTTGACGTTTGCTACGTAAAAATATATTTTCTGTAGATTTTTACGTATCAAACGTTGCCAACACATTTTCAATAAGCATCAACATGCTTATTAAATGTTACGGATTTTGTCAGCTGACACGCAACAGCACGATACGATTTCAGTAATTCTACCATTATACAAGTGAATACACATACGCGAATACATTTCTCTCTGTGTTCTCTCCGTGGCCAGCATTGCTATAAACCAAAAATGTTTTGCAGCTGTATTGGTGAGAGAATTTGAAGTACATTGTGCTTACGATAAGTGAGCACTAAGATTTTATTTAAAATTTAATTACAACAAATTGTTTTGTTTATCAAAAAGAATATAGAGTGCAGTTCGCACTGAGATGGCTATTTGTTGACTAGGTAAAATGAGAAAGTTTTCAATACATTTTGCTGTTTTAAAATTTAACTTTTAAAAACAAAATATATTGCAAATTTTCCGACTTTATCAAATAAAGAAATAGTAGATTCCTTAATAAAAACCCCATCGTTAAGCGGTCTACTTTACCTACCAATATATGTATAAGGGCACTACGCTTAAAATTTCATTTCTTAAACTAAAATCCAATTTTCTTTCATTATTTTTTCCCCACTAACCCTCGCTTTAAATAACATTTATAATGCCTCTTATATGTTTGATAACATAAAAACATTGGGCATTATCAAAAACATTATAAAGTGTGGCCCAACAAGAACGCAAGATTTAAATTTTAAATAAAACACAGATATCTAAAAAAAAAATCGTGAAACTTTATTATATCGTAAAGTAGACAGAATAAGGTTATGTGTGGAACAACATATCGTGCAGATGGCCGCCGCGGCTTTGCTGGCACACACGCAATCTTTTAATGAAATTTTCAATGACCGTTTTGCATAAATGCAGCGGTATTCCATTAATGCAGCGTCCAATCATTCGTCGTCGGCTTATTCGTGTAAACCACCGACTTCAAAAAACCCCAAAGAAAAAAGTCTAATGGTGTTAAATCGCACGATCTAGGCGGCCAATTCTGGTCTCCAAAACGCGAAATAACACGACCGTGAAATGACTGATGCAGCAATTGAATTGTTTCTCTGGCTGTATGACATTTGGCGCCGTCTTGTTGAAACCACATGCCCTCCACATTAATTTCTTCAATTCTAGGCACGAAAAAACTGGTTATCATTTCACGATACCGAACGCCATTGACTGTTTGCGCTTGATCTGCCTCATTTTCATAAAAAAAGGTCCAATGATTCCTCCAGCCCAAAATCCACACCACACAGTGACACGTTGAGGATGCATTTGCTTCTCGTGAATCACTCGAGGATTTTCCTTGCCCCAAATCAAGATGGAAATGGGCCTCGCCACTGAAGATGATTTTATCGGCAAAATCAGCATTTTCATGTTGTCTCTCCAATAGCTAATTAACGGACTCCCTTCGCTGTCCATGGCCTGCTGGCTTCAGTTCCTGAGTCAATTGAACTTTGTATGCATGAAGATGCAAATCTTTCGTCAAAATTCGCTGCATAGTGGATTTGGAGACACCAATTTGCTGAGCTCGGTGTCGAATTGAGGTTGATGGAGTTTGAGCGACTTCATCACGTACAGCTGCTACATTTTCGGTCGATCGACCTGGTCGAAGGAGCGTTGTTGTCTTTACATCACTAACAGACCCAGTTTCGGCAAATTTATCCATTAATCTCTTTACAGTTGACTCTTTTGGAGCATTAATGTGACCCCAAATTAATTGCAATTTGCGAACTGTAGCCGCAAAACTTTCACCATTTTGGTAAAACAATTTCACAATGAGAATGCGTTGTTCATTCGTGTAGCGCTCCATTTTTACTAACCTCGTACCTTCTACTAGCAAACAATGACACTTCGAATGGCGCCAAATTTAAATCTTGCGTTCTTGTTGGGACACCCTTTATATCGAAAAGTATTTTCTTAGGTCCATCATATACTTTGCGCACTGTATTTGAAAAATCTCAATACAGCCGCTACGCATGTTCACTCGTTGCTGTCTCATGAACGACTAAATTAAAGAGCATAAAATAAAAGGTCTGTTCCAGATGCATAACAAAACAGTCCGAACTTGTACAAAGTTATCCAAAAGCGTTCCAGATAGCAATTTTTGTGCAATTGTGAGAGCGAATGAGAGAGTAATTTTTTTCATTTCCTGTACAAACTAGTACGAACTTTTTCTTCTGGATAAGTTCGGACAAGAATTAAATAATCAGCTGTATTTTATTTACATATGAAACTGAAAAATTAATCAGAAAATTTGCAAATATAGGAAAAAAGTTTTTACATACAAATTTATTAAAAAGCAAAATGGAAGTTTTTTGAACAAAGTTGTAAGTACAATTGTGCATATTTCTCCATTTCTTTAATATAAAAATATGTTTTTTCAATAATTCTCGTAGCTTTTACTTTGTTGGAACTTATTTTCATTTACTTTTTACAGCTGTTGCCAATGATGCAAAATTTTTGTTATTACAATGTTATGCGTTTTAAGCGACTAAAATCACTTAAATTAAATTTAATGTAAAATGTAAGCAACATTAGTATTTCAAGATGTGCAATTATGGTTTTTTGCGTTCCAGCAATTTTGGATAACTTTTGCATATTCAGAGAGTAATTTTCTTTTTTCTCTCATTAGTCCGAACTTGTACGAAATCTTGTGGAACAGACCTATGGTTTTTTGCGTTCCAGCAATTTTGGATAACTTTTGCATATTCAGAGAGTAATTTTCTTTTTTCTCTCATTAGTCCGAACTTGTACGAAATCTTGTGGAACAGACCTAAAATGAGGCGCGGCTTCTAAACAATTGTTTGGTGAAATGGACAGCCATGCTATAAACATACAAACTCGAAAGCATTTTCTTTCGTTTCGAATTACACAGTAGGCCCCCTGGAATAGTAAATGAATTTCAAAACTAAATGAAATAAAATGAATAATTCTACATATTAATGAATAACTATGCCCAATTAAAAGTTAATTTCAAAACTTATT
The DNA here is from genome assembly GCA_936439885.1 of Nowickia ferox. Taxonomy (NCBI): domain Eukaryota; kingdom Metazoa; phylum Arthropoda; class Insecta; order Diptera; family Tachinidae; genus Nowickia; species Nowickia ferox. Next base: position 25,267,193 of record OW387027.1, on the reverse strand, counting down.
TTTAAGTTCTATGCAACCGCGCAGTTATTGCTTATTGATATACATACATTAGGGTTAAATTGTGAAATTTACAGGAATATTATTCGTTGCATAGAGCTTAATAATGGTTTTGGGTTAATTTTGATTTTTTTTTACTAGTGAATATTTTTATTATGTATATTAAAAAATTATTAAATATGTATGTAGTATATACATATGTATATACATACATAGTTTTATTTTTATTTTGCGAAACTACATTTTTTAATTACTCTTTTTTTAAAGCCGCCCATTGTGACAATAACATTTTATCAATTTATTACTTTCTATAGCTAGTTATATTTTAATATTTATGAAACAAATTTCTTAAAAGTTAAATTAGAAAAGTAATATCAAAAATAGTTTTCTTTATGATTAAAGGAAATCCTACATAATAAATTTATTTGGTTTAGTTGTTAGCAGGACAGATTAATAAGTTAAACTAAACAGCGGATTCAAGCAAATTCGCTTGTTTCACTGTAAAATAATAGTTCTGTTCCAGATGTATAACGAAACAGTCCGAACTTGTTGTACAAAGTTACCCAAAAGCGTTCCAGTTAACAATTTTTGTGCAATTTTGAGAGCGAATGAGAGAGTAATTTTTTTTTTTTCATTTCTTATACAAACTTGTACGAACTTTTTCTTTTTAAATTAAATAATCATCTGTTTTTTGTTTACATATGAAACTGAGAAAATAATCAAAAAATTTGCAAATTAAGAAAACAAGTTTTTATTTAAAAATTTGTATATTAAAAAACAAAATGGATGGTTTTGTTTTAAAAAACTTGAATGTGTTACTACATTTTGTGCATATTTTTCCCTTTCTTTAATATATTAAAGTTATTTTACGAATCAGTTACAGGCTGTTTATCAATGATGCAAATTTTCGTTCTCGTGATGTTATGCGTTTTATGCTGGGAACACAATTGGGACTAACGAAGAAAATCGTCCACGCCGACGAATTCGTCAATAAGCGTTCGCTGCGTAAATTCGTCGTGTGAAGCTCAATAACGATGAATTTATTTAGCTAGCGAATTCTGCTCTTATAATTGATCAAGTTGGTTATTGTGTGCAGCGATGCCAATTTAGCGCGTTTCGCGCTAGATTTAGCGCATTTTAACTATGCCAAACGCGCTTGTTTTCGTCTTAGCGCGTTTACTAAAAAAAGCGCTAAATTAGCGCGTTTTGAATAAAGTCATCATCATTCAGTTCAATATTTTTTTTTACTTTTTTGCATAAATTTAACAATTTTCTAGTATTCAAAACTCATAAAATTGTTTAAATTGGTTAATAATGATTCATCTGTCGCAAATAAAATTCCCTTGACCATGGTTAGAATTAAAAACTCATTTTAATACTGTAAATGACAAATATTTTGAAATTTCACAACTAAAAATATGTACTCCTACTCGTGACCAAAAAAAAATTTATATAACTTATTAAGCATCTATTCTAGCTGAAGTGCAAAAAGCATAGCTAAGAACCCTCTCGATCAAGCCACCTTTCATACAGAAAAAACTAAATCAAAATCCGTCCAGCCGTTTGGTCTGTACGTGGCCACGTACACACACTACAAACTTACAACACCCCTCTTTTTGGTCTGGGGTTAAAAATAAAAACGAAGGATTTCGTTTATTTGGAAGGCAATTCTGATTCTGTATTAAATGATTTTGTTGATTTAGGATATAATTTCGTTGAAACAACATTATAAAGTCTCAAAAGAGCTGCTAAAAAAATCAATTGTATTTACTAATACACATGTACATACATAGACTTTTATTAAAAATTAATTTAGCGCCTAGGAAAATAACGCGTTTTGGCTACAAATAGTTGACAATGCAGTAACTTAGCGCGTTCTAGCGCGTTTTGCGAAGGGGAATAGCGCGTTTGGGTTATAAATAGTTGGCATCGCTGATTGTGTGTGTGCAGAGAGAGAAAATTGTTTTTTCGTCGTTCGACGGCGTACAAAATATAAATAAATCTATCTCAGTGTTCGTCACGCACGACGAATTTCGAAAATAGAAATAAATCTATCTCAGAGTTCGTCACTCACGAGGAGTTTCGTTCAACGGCGGTGTTGTGCTCATTTTCATATGCACAAATGTGTTTTATTTCTGATGACGAAAGTTCGCAACGAAAAATTTGTCGTGCGTCCAAGTTGTGTTCCTAGCATTAAGCGACTAAAATTTAATCTAAAAAGTAAGCAACATTAAAGGTAGAGGTCCATAGCTCGCTTTTTGTGCGTTACGCTTTCTATGCATCTGTCAAAAAAGTAGAATCAATGCAATAGTATGTGACAAGTTACATTGCAAAAAGCGCAGAACGCGTAGGCGCGTTCAAAGCAAAAAGTAGGTCCACTTTCTACTTTTGTACGCGTTACAAGCACCATGAAAAGTCAGCTGTTCTTGAATGCTAAAGATGTTAAATAATACTTTATTTCTTACGTTATCGATAAATATTCAGGGCAATCATGAATAAAATTCCGCATGAAAATTTTCCCGGGGAATAATTCCAATTAATAGCAAGTAATAGGGAAAACAAAAAATTCTAATTGGAAAAGGGAGAAATTTCTCGCAGAATTTCATTCATGATTGCCTGAATTATTTTGCCGCGGATAATTTTTTTCTTTTTTTTTCAATAAAAAAAATTTCTTAGTAAAAAAACTTGTTTAATAAAATATGTGAATATTTTCATTAATGCGATGTATTTTAATTAACTTTTCACCACACTTTTCTCAGTAACAAATTTTGAAGTTATCGATTACTTTTACGTACTGAGTGTCATCTCCGCTAAATCTGTATTAAATAGCTGCTTAGAAAAGTTATTGCTTAAGCCAATAATGTGCATACATTTATATGTAATTTTCAATTTACTTACATTAAAGTCAACAACAGCCGACAATCTGCTGGAATAGCCCTGGCCGAGTTCTTCTCAAGACTATCTTTTAAAATGCTGAATAAATAGTCAAAGACATCTGCAGACATTCTTGTCGCGGTTCGAAATTGCGCAGGGTCAGAAGTTTTAATTTTTTAAATGTGGTTTCAAAAAACCCACTTAAATTCCGTTCTAAATACAACGGCCGTACCCAAAACCTTTTCTTTTTTGAAATTGTTCATAGGCATTTTTTGCACATAAAATTAAATATACAAACTCGACTAACTCCACAAATTCTTTTAAAAACTCGATTTCACTCTCCATTTTTTCTTTATAAGTATTTATAAACAAACGCACACAGCTGATCAAAACAAAAATAAAATGGCGCATGAAAAGCAGTGCATGTAACTCAACGCGAACAAAGTATAGAATGAAACAAAAGGATGAAACGCCTGTAAAGCATAACGCGCAAAAAGCGAGCTATGGACCTCTACCTTAAGTATTTCAAGATGTGCATTTATGGTTTTTTGCGTTTCAGCAATTTTGAATAACTTTGTCACATTCGGAGAGTAATTTTCTTTTTGCTCTCATTAGTCCGAACTTGCTCGAAATCTTGTGGAACACACCTAATATATTGATAAATGTATTATTCATTTGTAATATGTATGTACGTGCATGTGTGTGTGTACATCATTTTTGACGGTAAGAATTCAACCAACATATTGATTGTAATACAGCGATGCAATGTTTTTCAATCAAGTCTGCCTCGGTAGTGAGTTAAATTTTTAAATATTTTTAATATTAATATTCATCACAAAAACATACTTAATGAGAAAGTCACATCGAATTTGGGAATTGCTAAATGTGTAAAATTCCTTTTTCAAGTTCGCTGTGAATCCACCAATAACATTTAAGATTTATTACTAAAGTAAGCTTTGATTGCATATGCGATTGAAATCGACTTTCGTATATGTACATATTTTATTTTTAGATGTAAATGATCTCCAAGGCCAACAGTGAATTTCGCTATTGTTTTATGCAAATAAACGAACCATTTTCTTTAATTTAAAATTCTGAGTTTTCAATAACAATCGCCTATTTCTTAATAACTTTGGGAAATATAGAAACCACTTTCATATGACGTTTTCTCTTTTTTTTTTTTTTTGCTTAACACTAGTTGTGTTGATTTACTTTTCTAGCAGAAACAGCGAGAGAGTAAGGCAGAAATTTAGCAAAAAACTTGCAAGAAAACATGGTTGGAAATCATGTTACAATTGTACTTTTTCTGATGTATTTTGGACATTCGTGTTTGATAATATTTTGAATTAAAAATTTTTTAAAAGTCGCCATTTAATAAGAAATACTTTACTTGTGTAAGTATTGGCTATTTTTATGCATTTTTCATTATTTTTTAATTTTATTCGATTAACAAATACAAAAAAGCCATTTTCCATCTCTGATCAGATCAATTTTGATTGCTTTTATTTATTTTGAAAGGTGACTTGAAGAAAATCGGTGCAGCCGCTTAGAAGATATGTGATCTTTTCCATATATCGTTACCTTAATATAGAAAGGCCCCAACTCATTATTTTTATGAAATCGAGTTTTTTGTATATTTCGATAGAAGAACATCTAATGTATCGAAAGATGCAAAAATCTCGATTTCAAAAATTATAATGAGCTAGGGCCTTTCTATATTAAGGTATCGGTATCTTCTGTTGAATCTTTGTGTCTTTGACGCCGTAGCTTCCAAACGGCTAGACAGATTTTAATTTGGTTTTTTTTCTTGTCCCTTGATCTAATATCTTCTAGTCTATACTTAAAGCAAATCAGTTAAGTCGTTTGCAAGTTATCATAAATTTTCTTGTTGATGAATCGTTATCATTTCTGAGGTATGTTTGGACAAAAGTCGTTGAAGCCATTGGAAGTTAAGAGCTCTCTTCTGTCTGTATCTGTGGCTTCATAGCTCCTAATAGCGGACTACGAAAAAAACTTATGCTACAGCGTCAACTGCGTCGGGGGTTTTTAAAATTTTTAATTTTTGTTATTTCAGTTATTTTTCAATCAATTTGTAAACAAATCACAGAACAGCTTTTTGAATAATTCTTGGAAGTAAAAATTTTGCCAGTAATACGGGGGTGTGTCATTAATTCAGTGTCTTTTTGAATTTATCGCGTCTTATTTGAAATGGCAACACTGCTCCTGTCAACCGGAAACTGTCAGTTGAACAAGCTGTGTCATTTAGTTTGTTTTTGGCAGCCGGTGATAGCAGACTACCGCGCGTTTTGATTAGAAAATGGAAAAAAGTGAATTTCGTGTGCTCGTTAAGCATTATTTTTTGCGGAAAAAAACCACCACTCGACCCAAAACTGAGCTTGATAAATACTATGGCGACTATTCACCATTAATTTTAATGGTAAAAATGTGTTTTACTGAATTTCATTGTGGCCGTACAAGCCGAACGCTTTAAACGCCCAGTTGAGGTCTCTACATCCCAAACAATTGAAAAAATTCACGATATGGTTTTAGCCGATCGGAGAATGAAAGTGAGACACTTTGTGAAAGCCATAGGCATCTCACATGGCACAGTGGTTTAAGTTTTGAATGATCACTTGGGAATGAAAAAACTTCCAATGCGATAGGTGCCGCGTTTGCTCACAATTGACCACAAAGGCATGTGCAGTTTCAGTGGTAAAAATCCATGAATCGGTCTACGGATTTCTCCCTCATCCGCCCTATTCTGCAGATTTAGCACCGAGGGGCTATTTCTCGTTCACAAACTTGAAGGAAAGAGATTTTACTCCAACGACAAATCATCTTACAAACAAATGCCTATTTTGATGACCTCGACAAATCATATTTTTCGGAAGGGATAACAAAATTGGGGAAACGTTGGAGTAAGTGTATAGAACTTAAAGGAGACTACGTTGAAAAATTAATTTTTATGTAAGAACCTGTGTTTCTTCAAAAAGTCACTGAGTTCATGACCCAACCTCGTAATTTGTGAGAATTTTTTTGCATCTCAATTTTTACTCTCTTTTGACGCTCTCTCCTTGCAAACTTTTTAAGTTAATGAACACTTTGCAGTAACAATTGTTACAAATTCGTAACAATTTTTATTAAATGCACAAACCTGATATTTTGTGGGTTCTAGTTCTTATTGTAGGGTCAAAAAAGTAAACATTTTTTTTTACTGAATTAATTACAATTTTGAAAATATCATTTATCATCCCTGGTGTACTTGTATAGTGTTTGAAAGTGATAAAAATAGTTTCTCGAGAAAATTACTTTCCGTGAGAATATTCATGATTGGGCTGATAAATAAAATTCTGAGTGCTTTCCGTTAATACAGTAATCCTTGATTCAAGATGAAATTCTTTTCCATTTTTATTTTTTTATTTTATTATTTCTTGTGACCACAAAATTCAATATATCGCAAAATTTTTTTTTCGCTAAATCCTTGATGGGGTTAAAATTTTCCAGTTTTCGTTTTATTTTTCGTTAGATAAATTGTTATAATAAAAGTATAAATATACTCAACTAATATGTTATTTATTTAATTAATTATGGTTATATGTATGTTAAGAAAATCGGAGTTAAAAAATATATGCATGTATATATTTATGTGTGTATGTAAAAATATTGTTAAATATTAATAAATCATAAAGAACTTAACATTCTACAAAATACTCTACGACTTGAATTTATGCGTAACATCGTTACCAACTACAGTATGTTGTCAAAAGTATGCACACACGACTACAGTAAAGTTATTAGATGAAAACGCTGATGTTAATACCGTTTCTTTTTCTAATAAAAGCTGTTTACAATACTATACGTTTAACACCACAATCCATACAAAATTTAGCATGTTCGAGTAAAAATTTACTGCCACATTCATGGCAGAATTTCGACATTTTCATACTTGAGCTCATGGTTGAGTTGGAGGCGTATTGCTGCAAAGATTCTAGATTAGAATGTGAGTTGGTAGCACCCGTGAGATTTGAATGTGCAGTCTGAAGATCATAGTTGTTGTTGTTGTTGTTGTTGTTATTGCTGCTGCTGTTAAACTCATAACGCATCACATCTTCCAATTCGTTGTTGTTATTGTGATTATAAAGATTTAGCTGATGTTGGTGTTGTTGCTTGTGATAAGTGCTGCTGGTGCTGCTGGCGCCGCCGGCGATAGGAGGTAGTGCGTGCTCAGAACTACTACTCGACGAGGCACTCAATTGTCTGGAACGCACCAAGACTGTTTCCTCGGCTAACGGGCGATTGAACAGTGTATTAGCAGTATTGGAGGTCATGGGTCGATTGCGACTAGAGCTGCGTTGGGCTGTTAACTCCGAAGACCGTTGGCGTGAGAGACTGCAAAAGTAAACTAATATATTTTAATAGATTTTGTGCAAAATGTTCATCTTACCTGCCATAAGCCGAGTCTGCGCTCGTTTTGGAACTAACACCCAAACGGGAGTTGGGCGAGGACAATGGATAACCATCCAAACTGCTTAATTCATCTGAATCGCCATAGGCATCTCCACTGGGAGTAACCGTTGCTCGATGATTTAATTTAGTCATATTTCGTGCATTCCCAGACATATTGGCATTCGTATTCATATTGACATCAAGCGGAGCGGTTCTATGCTCGCTGGTCAGTCTTGGGTTTGCGTTCATTTCTTCGCCCAATTGGCGGAAACTTTCTTGCATTTTCTGCATCAAATTTTTGGCATTATTCAGTTGCACGTTGGGCAGATGTTCGACCAGCAAATGGCCGGTGAAGTTTTTGGATCTGCTGCTATTCGGCTTATCATCAGTATCATCGTCATCCGAGATTTTGCTAAACTTATTGTCATGGGCCGCATCGACTTCCACCTCTACTACGGCCTCCGAGTTGCCCAACATATTCCGTATGGAATTGGGCGAAATTTGTGATTTATCTAGATCATTTTGTTCGGTTTCTATGCTGATGAAAATCTCCCGCTTTTGATTCAGGCTTTGGCTATCAATGTCTTTGTATTCTTCTTCGGTGTGGGAATTAATGGAAAATGTATCCGTTGATTTGGTGGCCGTTAGATCATCGTATTTATTTCTGTTCCTAGTGTTGAGGGAAAAGGAATTAAATAGATTTTTGGGATGCTGGGACTGTGAGGGAAATTGAAAATGTTGAACGGCGGCGTTCGAGTGTGATTGCGGTGTGAGGGGTGGGAATGTTTGGGGTGTAGGAGATTTTTTGAAATTCGTAGTAGAATTGTGTGTGTTAGTATTTGCGTTGGTGTTGCTGTTGGTACTGGTATTTTCCGTTGTAGAATTCGACATCAACATCGATCTTTGCTTTTTCGATGTGCGATTCAATAAAAATTCTCTACAATCTTTGAATAGAGGAAATTGCTCTTCATCATTTTCGAATGATGACAGAAATTCCTCAAAATCAAAATCATCAAAGGCCGGTAAAGGCGGTATAAAAGGTGCATCTATGGGATTGACTTGGATTGAGCTTAAGCGTTCGAAAGCCTTTTCGCGCTCTCTGAAGGAATTTAAATGCTGACGTGAGGCATCACCTTCCATGGAGGAACGGTTAGCGCCTTCGTCGTCGGCCGAACAGGAATCACCTTCCGGAGATGCATCATATAAAAATTGATTACGTCCCAAACGCATGCGTCGTTTTAAAAGATTACGCCCCTCGGCCGAATTGCGTTGAGTATTTGTATTTGTGGCGGGTAGGGATTGTTGTTGTGAAGCATGATTTTGGTTGAAACTATTTTGTTGTTCATGTGATTGTTGTTGTTGCTGTTGCTGCTGCTGCTGTTGCTGTTGTGACGTTAGTTGATGATTTACTGTAGGTAAAAAGTTTGATTGTTGAGCCTGACTAGTTGCTTTTTTCGGCGGAGCCGAAGATTCTGAAGATGATGAAGAGAAATTCTCCAGACGTGTCGGCTCAGAGGTGTCGGAGTCTGAATGCTTGAAGTCGGTACGCTTGAGATTTATATTTATTGGCAAATTATCCCACTTGTTAATTAATTTCGGATCTATATAATCCGAACCCATGGAATTGTTACGTTCTGGATAGAGCAGCGAATTTGGTTTTGTGCTTTTATTGCCGCTGGCGAATAAAGAACTTAAGGCCACTGGTTTACAAGATTTAGTATGTGAAGTTTGCTCTGGACTTTGGGTTAGAGCATTTTTGACATTCAGAGATGTTAATTGGGAACTCTCAGTTGAATTTTGCTGCAATTGAGGAGTCGAGGATTTAGTCAACGGTGTAGATGGTTTTGTGTTTAAAGGAGCCAAGCGAAGTTGTCCATATTTGCCGCCCGTTTCCAGCTCGCTGGCGGAAGGCTGTGAAGTATTATCATTTGAACTCTTGTTGTAATTTTCCGTGCTTTCAATTGCAGCCAAAATATCAGCTTTAATATTTTTTGCCGAATTTTGTTTGCTCAAATTATTGCTTTTATCCTTAAGTTCTTTCGCATTTAAGGGTCCGCCTTGATTACTTATTACAGGCGTGCTAAGGGTGGAATTTAAATTCTCCTTTTTGTGCTCGTTGTCTGCCGTTGACGGGATAGTGTTAAGCTTTTCCAATTCATGTTCAAACTTCAAAAAGACTGCCAACGAATCAGTTTTGGAAACATATTTTGAAGCTGTATTGTTGCTTACAACTTCTGTTTCCGTGACATTAGGCGAAGTCATGCTACCAGCGCTGTTGCCATTCACCGCATTAATATTTAATTTCAAAGGCTGCTTACGATTCGAGGCAGATGTATCTCTGCGCACTACACGTGGACTTTTATTAATAGCGAAATCATTAACGCAAACTGATCTCACTGGCATTTCATCGTATTCTTCGGGCTTAAGGAAATTAGTGGAAATCGGACCTTCGTCTGAGAGACCACGTTGTATAGTGGGACGATGTTTTTGGGCAAACAAGGGTGGCCTGGTCGATATTAGGGGTGATCTACGGGGTCCTCTTAGAGAAGATGTGCGGCGAAAACTGGAAGATCGTGCGAGTACAGGAGTTTTTTGTGTCTGTTGGGGTATTTGTGATGTTGTCATCAGATTGGGTGTAGTATTTGGTGTTGAAGAGCTGAGTATAAGTGATGTAGACATTTTACTATTGCTATTAGGCGTGGCCGGCATACTAGGCAGCTTAGGTGTTAATGGTGTTGTAAGCATATCAGACGAGTCGGCTGAGGGTGAACATAATTCCTCCAACTGCCGTTTTGCCGACAAAAATGGATCATAATTGTCAGGCAAGCCACTAAATAGGTGAGGAGGAGTAAAAGTAGTTTTTGGTTACATATATAAAAAATAAAATAGAACTTGAGTTTTAAATGTCTGTTCAAGGGTAACGAAAAATAAGAAATATTTTTTTATTTTATTATTATTTTTATAATACGTACTTTAAAACGAACGAATTCTCTCGACAAAGTTGAACAGGCCTAAAATTTTTATATTTTATGAGTTTAGTTTAAAAGCTCTCTTTTCGATTTCTTTCATAAACATTGTGGGTTTTTTTTGTGAGAAACTTATGCAATAAATTTTCTTAAATTGTTTAGCATGAAACTTTTTTTTTATACGTCAATGGAAGGTCTGGAGAAGCAAGTCAGATCAAAAAAATGGCTAAAAAAGATTCAGAGATTCACGCTACTTTCATTTTATATACATATATCACTCTCTTCTATAGCGCAGCGCTCCTATTAGCAAATACAGCAGAAAAAATTACGCGTAACAAAGTTTATGAAAAAATTGCAATTTCACCAACTCTATTTAAATACCAATTCATATTTAAATATCGATTTTCATATACATAGGTATTTTTGTTGGAAAAATAACTTTTAAATATGAATTGATATTTAAATAAGTTGGTGAAATTGGCTGTAAGTCACACATACAATTTGAATTGCTTTTTTTTTAAATTAATTTAATAGTTGTAATTTGTGTAAGTAAGACGAATTTTATTTATTTTATAAATACAGTCAAATCCCGATAATTCGTAATTGCAAGGGACCGGCCATTTCTTACGAATTATAGGGGTTTTCGATTTAGCGGGGTTTCGATTTAACGCGGTTAAAATAAAATAAATACGAATTTACAGGGGTTTTCAATTTATTTACTAAAACGATAAAAAAACATAAAAAACAAAAAATTTTTGTTTTTGTAACACCGACAGAGTTTTATGCGTGCGCTTTGACATTTTTTATTATTCATGTAACAATCTGATCTTAAGAAAATAAACACACACACAAGCAAAAAGACATGCAAAAAAATTGCGGTAAAAAAATCATTCTTTCCATGTTTTTGTTGTTTTTATTACGAATTATAAGTGGTAGTTAGGATACAATTACGATTTATAAGAGGTAAAGATTTTATTTAAAAAAAAATACGAATTAGCGAGGGGACCAAAATGTATGGAAATTTTACGAATTAACGAGATTTTTTCAAGGGACCGACAGTTTATTACGAATTATCGGGAATTACGATTTATCGGGATGCGAATTATCGGGATTTGACTGTACTTTACAAAGTAAATTTGCAAAGTATTGTTGCACAAATATGGGCGGGGTAACTAGACCATATGCCCAAAATGGTATTAACAGTATTTTAAAAAAGTTAAAAGTATCTAAGAGTACATATAATTATATATCACTGCCCTACAAGAATAGTATCAGTCAATTGACCGGTCATTTGATCGGAAGTCATGCAGGATATATTCATCATTGCGTAGAACAAAGTTTCTATCACATTATTACGGGCAAAATGAAAAATGTGATGGAAATTTTTGTGTACGTGTAATGTTGTATCTCACTCTAATGACTATGTAGTCGCACTGCTCACTCTACTGCTTTTTAATAATCAATGATGGCATAAATATTAGTCAAGTTTGAATGATCATAATTATATATTCCCCACAATTGAGTAATCATACATGACAATAAATATAATTTTTATTATTTTAATTGTTTGTTTTTATTACAAAAAGTCACTTAAAAATACAAAATTTAATAAAATATTAAAAACGAAAGATATAATTCAGTAAAACAGAATAGCCCATGCGGTTATAGCCCTCTTCACATCTTTTCACCACCAACGCATCTTACTTTTTACAAATGTCTAAAATTTTCAAAAGAAATATATATTAAATTAAATTTTGTAAATTTATTTTATTTTTTCTTTTTACTTATCTTTTTTAATAGTTATAAATTTTAATTTTCACAGACAGAATGAATTTTATTTTTTTTTAATAAAACTCGACGTTTTAAAAGTTTTGGCACATGTACATTAGATGTTTCACTCTAACATATATGCTAGAGTATAGCATATATAATTAATAAATAAATCCATCATCACTTCCGATCAAATGACTAGTCAATTGACTGTCAATATTGATTTCAATGTAAAATTGTTGCAAATGTGTTAGTAAAGAAATTTTGTTTGTGTTAGTTTCAGTCATTCATTTCTTGTAGGGTGATTTTCCATAGTTTTGTCTGTTTGTCTCTCTGTCCCTCGCAGGCTGTTTTCTCGAGAAGCTTAAGAGCTACGGACCTGAATTTTTACAGAATATATAAAACCTTGGCCCGTACAACAAAGTATTTGTATTTCTCTGGTGTCGAACGTGATGGTCGCATGCATTTAAAATATAAAAAAAAAACAAAATACAAAAATATTTTCAGGTTAGTTTTTATTCTAAGTTATAACTTATAGGGAGCACTAGTAGTTGACAGCAGATAGAAGTCGGGATAAAAGAAAATGGTAAAAAAATAGAGGTTTGAACGCGACAAAAATGGAAGTACATAGTTTTCATGCTCACGCTTAGAAAGGAGAAATTCTGCAAAGCCTAACATAGTTTCGTATTGCAACTAACTTTAGAATTTTACGTAACAGTTTTACTTTTAAATGCGTTTGAATTGGCAAAAAAGAAATCTCTTATTTGTATTGCGTTTAAGCTATAATCTGGGTCGATACGTGACGTTTTGAACGTGACATTTTTTCCACAATGATTCCACTATTTAGTTATTACACTCAAAATATTTGATAGGTAAAATAAACGAAAAATGTGGTTTATTTTACGAAAATATTCGTTGTTTTTACGGTACAAAATGCTTCGTAAATAGTAGAAATAGTATTTGTTTATTTTATTTTGTACTGAAACTCACGAATCAAACTGGGAATGATAGGAACACAACTGGGACGAACAACGAATTTTTCATTGCTAACTTTCGTCATAGAAAATAAAACACATTTGTTGATATGAAAATTAACACAACACCGCCGTCCAACGAATTTCGTCGTGCGTAACGAACTCTGCGATATATTTTTTTTTTTTTTTTTTTATAGAGAACTAACACTCAGGCAATGAATGCCTGGTGTTAACCTTCTTTTAGGAAACGGATAGTGATAGAGAAGACAGGTGGTGAAGGAAGAGATAGAAGAAAGCTTCATTCTTTTACAACTCTGCTTTTTGCACGTTTTTAATAATGCAGTATTGCAGCGCCTCTGGTGGTAAATGAGGCGTATTAATTTTTTTGAAGCTGTGATTAGTAGCCATTTTTTATTGATTATTTTACTTCGCCGATGATTCTGCTACATAACGAAGGAGGGCGCTCTGATGTTACATTAGGATTAGTATCTGCTGAAGTCGATATAATTCAGTGACCAGTAACTATGCCTTCATCACATGAACTTTCCTACAAAGGGACACTAATGTACATCAGAAAAATGCGTGGTGTTGTTATTTGACGACTGTCTGATACCGGGCTCGAACCCATGACCTTCGTTTTCGTAGTCAACGTGCTAACTACTCCAGCCAACGCCACCCTCATACTTCGATGAATTATCCAATCGCAAGATCTGTTACTTATTGGTCGTTGGTGTGCCGTGGACCAAATTTTGTCGTTCGTCCCAGTTGTTTTCAAAGTATAAACCAAAAACTAATTTCTTATCAATAATTATTTATACAATATATTATACTACATACAATGACATGAAAATAAATGGAGAAATTATTAAAAAATAAAACATTCTATTCTATTCTATTTCAAAGTTTTTTTTTTCGTAAAATTCACAAAACTTGTGTAGATGATTTAAGAATAATTTTGTACTGTAAACAAAATGATAACAAAACAAAATTTCTTTATTTTACGAAATTTTCAATTTTATAAAAATGTTTCATTTTCTCCTAAATTCAATGAAATAAACGAAAAATATGGTACTATATACGAAAATAATTGTACGAAATAATTTTTGTAACTTGACGAAATTCGTAAAATTATGAAATCTGTTTTCCTGCACAAGCCACAAATATTTCGTAAAGTGTACAACATTTTTCGTTTATTGAACAAAAATCGAATTACGAAAAAGTTTTTCGTATTTTTAAGCATGAAATATTTTGAGTGCAGTAACTTTTAAACAAAATTGTTCTTCAAAATATAATATGGATATTATTAATATAAATTAAAATATTTATTTACATATGTGAATACCAGTGATGGGAAATGAGATTTGCATTTCGGTATCAAAAAAAAAATTAAAAATTTTTTTTAGTACTTTTTTGATCCCGAGAGTACCAAAAGTTATTAGTTTTTTTTATATAAAATTTATTAACAAAAAACTATATAAAATTTATTTGCAAAGAAATAATAAAAGGAACACCAAGCACATACACACATACATACATACATACATATCGTCAGCTTAAATGCAAACGGACGTAACTACACAAAAATTCGAAATAATATTTAGACCTCTGCGAAAAAATAAAAATGACGAGCTTATTAAAGAAATTCAAACGGACGTAATTACGAATGCATCTATTTTTTATTGCAAAGAACGTAACTAACATAAAAGCTTAAATACACATATATATATATAAAGGAAATAAATGGTTAAAAATATGTAAGTATCCATACCATAAGTAAATGTGGAAGAAAATTTTCAAGGACACTTTATTATTATTGATTTTAAAATGTTGTTTGTTTCTCCTGTAAAAAATATAAAAGTGTAGTTACGTCCGTTTGCATTTAAGGTGACGATATGTATATATACATACATACATATGCATTAATGCAGAAAATTAACAAATTATTTTTCTGTATGAAGTTGTATTTCAATTCGTTCATGAAACAATGGGTCAGAGTGATCCGGTCTATGAAAAGGTGGCTTATGACTCAAAAATTATTTTTCACTTTTTTTTGGTTTTAAATGCATTGTTTATCTTTAACAGCTGATTTCTCGAAATTTTGTTTCATAGGCCGGGTCACATACATATATACCTCTGTGAGATTTAATATTCACCCTTATTCCAGATGTCGACATCGACGTCACTTTAACACAATCCCCCTTATTGTGAATGGCGTCGTCGATGTCACATCACGATGACAGTAAATATTGTCATTTGTCCACTATTTATCGGCAACAATTGGCTCTTATTGACAATATTTTACTAATCTCTAAAGGTATGGTCACACTTGGGCAAATAAATATTTGCCCAAAAAACGTAACCCCTAAATATTAATGAAGAAGCTTTCAATTCAGAGGCGTGTTTGTTAAGTTAAATAGTTTCTAATAATATTGGATGCTATGACATTCTCTATTAGTTGTTTATGAAACTGTTTAACTTAAGAAACACATTTCTGAATCAAAATGTTTTTCACTAATATTTATTGGTTACGTTTTTTTTGGGCAAATGTTTGCCCAAGTGTGACCATGCCTTAAGGCTTTGTAAATTAATGCGTTAATAGTAGTCAATTGTTGTCGACAAAGGGTAGACAAGTGACAGTATTTACTGTCGTCTTGATGTGACGTCGACGACGCAATTCACAATAAGGGGGAATACCAAAAAAATGGGGGCTTGTGTAGCCGTTGTCGAAAACAACTGCCTCCTGTTGGCAGGTTTATGCCGACCTCGATGTCGACAACTGCAATAAGGGTGATTAAAACTGCTTTATTGAATAAAAGATATTAATAGAAATTTGTTCAAACTAAATTCGGCTATTGTTTGACAATTTTTCGAATTTCTTCTAGATTAGGTTTAAATATGAACGGATATCTTAAATTTCAATGAATAATGTTCTTAAAACAGTAGAAACGAAGGATTCTGTTTTTATCGTGGTTGGCGTATTTGGACTACGACTACGACGACACTTTGGTTCTAGATTAAAAAAAAAACTGTTTAAGTCTTCTTTAATCTATTACAAAAGCGTCGTAGTCGAAGTCGGAGTCGAAATGCGCCAACGAGACTATAAGTGGCAAAAAACTTTAGAATTATGCTTTTGTGCTGCCAATTCCAAAATTGGTAAAAACTAAAATTTTAAATAATGAATATCTTAATTGCAAGAGGTAACCTAGAACAACGTTTGGCACCACACTGAAATCAGCGTTGTTGGGAAAAATGACAAATTCGCGCACAGTGTTTTAAATGAACAGAAAATAAGATCAATACTCACAAGACCGTAAATGACCTGCTACGTTTAAGTTGTTGTGGTGGTGTGTTACACTTTTTCTCCTCGCCTGTTTCCATAGCATTGCGTTTCTTTTCTCTCTTTTCATTTGCCATTTCTGCATAACCACTTTTACTGTCACTTTTAATTTGTGGGCCTGAAGATATTTCACAGATTTCAAGCTTTTGCAAGTTTATTGGCAACATAATGGCTTTCATGGGAAACTTATTGCAACAACTGGTCGTTTGACGTAATACCTTTTTACGTTTTGGTTGGCATATTTTCAAAGACATAATACCGGAATTTTCGTTTTGTGGAAGTGCAGCAGGAAGACGCCGCTGTCTTCTGGGTGTGTCATTGCGTTGAGAGATTTCCTTGGTTTTTTTTCTCATATTCATTGCACTTGAATTGCATTTTAAGTCCTGTGAACTTTTTGAAAGTTTCATAAGCTTTTCCTCATTATCTATTTGCAGAAGTTTATATGAATTTTTAGTTAGATCTCGTATAAATGTTTCAGATTTTGAGGGGCCTTTTAAAATTTGAAGACTACTTTCGAACTGCTCGTGTGTTAATTCTCTTGGTGTTGTGGTTTCCTTTCTCTCTGGATTAATCATTCCACGTCTAAGCTCTTCGCAATCTGGAAGACAGTCTTGATATATTTCTAATTCTGTATGAGAATTTATTTCATTTGTGCTGCTGGTTTTAATCGGTAAAATTATATTTTTCTCACTGAATTTTTTATTTATATTCATTTTAATTTCTTTCTGTTCAGCTTTTTTCCATAAGCATTTAGACGTACTTGTTTCCTTACAATTGACTTTAAGAGCACTTTTTGTTGCTTCATGTATTTTGAATTCTGCAACATCTTCGCTGTCGTAGTCGTTTGTAATGTCTTCATAAGATTGTTTCATAATTAAGTCTTCACTTTTATTCCATTTTGCGTGACAGTGAGTTTTGGCTTTAACTAATGCAAGTCTTTTTTTGTCCAAAATATCGTTTGAATTGCTGGAGAAATTCTGAAATGAGTTCTTTTCTTTTTCAGAATCCAAAGTAGTTGAAAAGTTTAAATTTAAATTTAAATTATTATTTAGTTCTTGCTTTTCAAAATATGCCTCCATAATCATTTTGCTATTCGAGGAGTCCATTAAATATTTTTCTGCATTTTCTATTGCCACTTTTTTCGAAACTTCTTCAATTTTTTTATTATTTTTCGCAGAGCCATAAAATGTTAAACTTTTTAAAAAGTCCACATTTTCTGTTGGCGCTTGGTTAGCTAAAAAAAAATTCAAGAAAATTTCATAAGAAAATTTATGTAATTTTTGTTTCTATTCAATACTTAGAGATTTATCTAGTTGATGTTGTTCTTGGTTTCCTGCATGTTTCAATTTTAATTAATTCAGTTTCTGCTTAAGTTCTGCTTCGTTTAATATGATGTTTTTGTATTTTCTTTTTTGAAGTAAATTTTCTTTTGAAAAACTAAACGCTTGAACTTGCATTTGAAGCATTAGCTGGCATGTGCTGCAAATGAGCATGCAACTAATTTTGCACAGTGGGTCTGTGCAAGAAAAAATGTGAAGAACAAATAAAAACATAGAAAATTATTTTAAACCATATAATTTACATATATTGGTTTTCCAGATGGGACCGTGAGTAAATTTTCATTCGCAGTCATGCAGGATAACTTTAAGTAAGTTTTACTCATGAAAGCTCACCTACGTATGTCAGTGATTTTTCACTTATGCTGGGAACACAACTTGGGCCGAAGTACGAATTTTTCGGTGCAAACTTTCGTCATAAAAATAAAACAGATTTGTGCATATGAAAATGAACACAACACCACCGTAGAACGAAATTCGTGGTGCGTGATGAACGCTGAGATGGATTTATTTCTATTTTGTATGCCGACGAACGACGAAAAACAATTTTCTCTCTCTATCTCTCTGTCTTTGCACACACAATAACCAAAGCAATTTCATATAAGGTATACTCAGCTAAATTCGCTTTGAGAAATTTATACTTAAAATGTTAAAAAAATGTGCTGAAAAATGTGTGTTGACCAGCGTTGCCACTTTCTGTGTAATAGTGCAAAATCTGTACTATTTAAAGTTTTTTGCACTATTTTTGCACCATACATTTTTTGTGTAATTTTGCACTATTTTATATCTTTTAAAGCGATAACAGTATAAGTCGACTTAATACAAAATTATACAGACGAAACTTCATGTCTGCGGGAAATCCCCATGTCTCTAACAAAGTTTATTATAAAGATATTAACAAAACAATATTGCTGCAAGTCTTAATGAAAGTCCAACAAAATTTTTTAATAAGGCCCAAATTATACTAAACATATTTAGAAGATTTGTTAAGAAATCTCGGATCCTATTATAAACGTAATGCAAACTCCGATAATTTCTACGATATTTCCCACTAGAGAGCCATACCATCTTATCACCTATTACAATGCAATTGTTATCATTAACAGCTTGTTGTATTGAAAGTGCTCCGGAACAATATGAAGTATTGAGATTATATTGAAGATTGGAAGTTTTTAAAGATCATTCAAAAATAACTGAATCAATGCTTTCTGCATTAGATGAAAAATCTACAAAATATTATTTGGAGTTCCTTTCACATTCTCTTGGACGTTAAACTAATTTTAATTTAATGTTTTAAAGCGAATCCCTTCTTTTGTACAAATTAAAAGCTGAAATAATCAAAGTTGTGTAAATTTGTTCTTGTTTAATTACATAAAAGCTGTTTTTTTTTAACAAAATGAGTTATTTTTGGTTGACTAATAAAAACGAGGAACTTGTTATACAGCGAAGTGAAATTTATGATTATTTAGCTGCTTAAAATACTGTTCCGAGACACAAAAAATTGTAATGTATAAAGATTTTAGGAAAATGAGTGGCGTGAATATGGTCTTTTAGACCATAAAGAACTTAATCTATGCGATAAATTGGATGTTTTGAAATTTACAAGACTAAAATTTTCAAAGTTAAAACTGTGCTGGCGATATTCTGTTTCTAAATTTAATAGTTGTGATATTAGCATTCTTAAACGCTTCTGTTCAAAGAGTTTTTTTTAGTAAAATGAACTTAGTTAAAACTGATACCCCAAAAATGAGTTGTCAGCTAATGCAGTAACACCGATTTCAAAATTGGGGTGCAAATTTTTATCTTAAAATGGTGAAAATGATTTTAAAAAATACTAAAGAATGTACATATAAGTATCGCTCAGTGCTTCTAGTCAAATGAGTTTAAATTAAGAAAAGAAAAATGGAATATTTTATGAAATTTTATTATTATTCTTCGTTGAAGTAAATATTTGTGAATTAGTGAATTTTATGTAATATTTTTAATTTTTTTGTACGATTTTTATAAATTAAAAAAAATTATCTCCTTTTAAATTTCAATTAACTAAAAAACTAAAAAAAAAATTTAATTTTTTCTTAGATTTTTTTGCACTACATATTTCATTTGGTTTTGCACTACATATTTTAGACTTGCAGCTGTGTAATTTCTTTTTCCACCAGTGGCAACGCTGGTGTTGACATGCAACGTACTCGTATATTCAAATTAGTATGGATTCGCCTTGACAATAACCAACTTTATCAATTATAAGATCTGAAGTCGCTGAGTAAATTCGTCGTTAAGGTGCTTCACATGACGAATTTACGCAACGAATTCTTATCGACGAATTCGTCGACGTTTACGAAATTCGTCGTTCGTCCCATTTGTGTTAAATACTAACGAGCACGAAAACTCAGGCTGAAGAAGTACTCATGAAATTTGTATTTTAAATTTCACAAATTGCTTCTAGAAAATTCAAATCCCATTTCAGAATATTTTAATCGTGTAATAATGACACGAAAATTTTATTCTCATTCGCTCACTCGCGCTCAACTTTCTCACGTTAATACACATTCACATGATTGGGCCTTATCGTGGTGATTATGGTCGTGATAATATACCTACTGTGCAAGGAATTAGCACGATTATAAAGAAAGAAATGTGCACAATGCGTGACGCATAGTTCGAAGAACCGTTACCGTCAAGGCAGAGCGAAATGGCCATACGAAATCAGATTTTTTGGACCTTTTTTTGAATTGAAGATTATAAACTGAACGATATGTGGTTTCAACAAGACGGTCGCGTAATTTTAGGTTCTGGCGGCGTCAAATGGCCACTAATATCATGGGATTTGACACCGTTAGACCTTTTTTGTGGGGCTACGGCAAACGGATAGTCCCCTAATGTTGGAGCATTTGAAAAACAACACTCGTGAAGTTATGACCGTGATACCGCCCGAAATGTGCAAAAAAGTGGTCGAGAGCTACCCCAAAAGAATCGACTGTTGCAACCAATCTAGAGGCGGTCATTTAAATGACATTGTATTTCGTAAAATGAAATAAAAGTTCCAACGAAATCATACCGTTATGTGTATTATATTTAACCTTATTTTTGAAACCGAAAAATGGATAACCCCATATTTTGAATTTTGCCAATATATTATGCCACCTTCGAGTATGACATACACATTGCCGATATTATTATACAATACGACAAATTTCTCAAATACCAGTATATACATTGCAAATATGTGGGACGCTTTAGAAAACAATCACCCTTCTCGGTAATAAAAGTTCACGTGAAATGTGTTCCCTTTCCCTAAAATTGTGATCGCCAATGTTTGCGTTGTTCTTGTGTCAGTATAATATTTTCTAATTTTGTTCACCATTTTTTGTTCACGGAAATATTTCACGTGAACAAAATGTTCGCCTTTTATTCCCGATAAGGGAGAATTTTAATATAAATAATTTAATTAATTCCAAAAACAATGTTTGGTGAGTACTTCGTGAACCTGAATTTTCGTGGTTGTTAGTAATTTTTCTATGCATGCAAGTGAGCGTGAATGAACAAACACGAACATGCGTGAGCTTTCTTGAGCTAAACTTCCTTAATGTTAGCATACATGACCGTGGCTGAAAATTTATTCACGATCCTATCTCTAAACATAGCAAATTCAATATAAAAATTTTATGGTTTAAAATAACGTTTTATGTTTTTGTTAATAGTATAGTTTACTCACGATCTTGAGTGATTCGAACAATGCAAAATAATTTTTTAACGAATCGTTGTGAATTAACGAAACTGAAATATAATCCAAACTGAAAAATATTTGTACAGCCACGGATTACATTTTTTTTAAATAAAATCATAACTTTCTCGCCCCATTGTGCAGTGTTTAATTTAAAATAATTACTGGTAGGGAATCTTGGGTATTTTACTTACTATTCCCTTTGCTGTTAGTTTTATAAAATAGTATTTTAAAGTGATATAAACAGTTCTTTGTTGTTTTAGTTGTTGCATTGCCTCGAAATGTACGAATATGTGTATGCATCGTTGAAAGGGATGAAGTCATATGCAAAACATAAATAAATATTAAAATATTGTACATAATAATGATTCTTGCTACTCTTCAATATGCCATGGCTCATATTTTTTAATCGCCTTAGTTTTTTTATATTATTATTTAGAATTATATTTCAAATTTAGTGGTTTGTGTTGTTACCAGCAAAGAAGCGTATAGTTCAATGCCACTGATATGGGTGGGCACTTAAGAGGCTCAATACAAACAATATGATTGTTATATGTATTTTAATTCATTCGAACACGTATTCAAAAGACTCTAAGCAGCTAAAATGCATGCACTTTTCCATATTTTAGGCAAAACTTTTAAATTTGTTAAAAAAAAGAAATATGTAGTAAAAATTTACTAAAAATCAAGACTTCACTAAAAGTCTTTATTCAGGAATGTGCAAACTACCCAAAATCAAAGAAAACGTATGAAAAGGTCGGAAATTAACTAAAAAATTAAATTCAACTTTCATAAAAAAAAATCAATATTTATCGAAATACCAGATTTGTTCAAAACGTATCGCGAATTTTGAATTGTCGTGGGTTACATGTATTCGAATTTTAATTTTTTTTTGTGGCGTTATATTGGTACCCATATCTCTCACTTATGCGGACAATTTCGGCCATGTCGTAATGCAGCTCTGGGCGAGTCAACATCAAGCGTCGTTGGCAATTATCTCTTAAGTGCAACCAGGCCACTGTTGTTTATTGGCCTTCGAGAGTTTTGCTTCTCGCTCGCACTGGTTGACTGATCTGCCACGGATAACCGTATATTCTTGCGGTTCTTGTGTCGAATTTCTTTAACAACCACTTTGCTACTTTCTATGTGAAGGCATAGGTCGTGTACAGTCAGTCACAAAACCTTTTTAAAATACTATTAATAACATCTTGGGCATATGGTCAAGTTACTTCGCCCATACTTGTGCAACCATATTTACAAATTTTGGGTCGTCGCGGACAGAGTCCAACGGCTCATTAGCAATGTTCATGTGATGCTGTTTTTTGGTAGAAATTGAGCAATTTTGGTACGAATTTCGCGGCGACTCGTCTCATGCCCAAATCATTGATAAAAATCGAATGGCAGTAGCCAATCGATATGTCTAGGTCCTCAGCAACTTCTCTAATGGTGATTCGACGATTGGACAATACCATTTTCTTCACTTCATCAATTTTTTCGTCTGTTGTTGAAGTGCTCGGGCTCCCGGCACGCTCTTCGTCGTTCACATCTTCCCGGCATTTTGTACCACCGATAAACGTATGCCACAGTCAAAATTCGGAATGCATCCGCACACTTAATTTCGTTTTTCACACAAAATTTGATACAGGTTCTTTGTGCCATTTTTTTAATAGGTAAAATCGAAGACCAGACAAAACACGTGCAAGCAAAGCAGCTGTCAACAATTAACTGAACATTCAAATTGGCCGAAATTGTCGGCATAAGTGAGAGACATGAGTCCCAACATAACGCTACAAAAAAATCAAAATTCGAATATACGTAACCCGCGAAAATTCAAAATTCGCGATACGTTTTGAGCAGACCTCGTATAAGTTTCAGCGGAAAATCTATAATTCGCAAATAGTGAAATTTTTTACCAAAAATTTATAAATTTAAATTACTTAAAAATGTATTAAATTTTAAATAATATCGAAAATTTTCAAATATTTTTTATGCATTTGAGGTATTTTTTATTTTTATGTTCGAATAATTTTTATTCGATATAGATATATGTATTTGAATAATGCTAGGAACACAACTGGGACGAACGACGAATTTCGTCCGCGTCGACGAATTCGTCGATAAGAGTTCGCTGCGTAAATTCGTCATGTGAAGCACAACAACGACGAATTTACTCAGCGAATTTCTGTCTTATATTCAGCGATGCCAACTATTTATAACCCAAACGCGCTGTTCCCCTTCGCAAAACGCGCTAGAACGCGCTAAGTTAAAGCATTGTCAACTATTTATAGCCAAAACGCGCTATTTTCCTACGCGCTAAATTAAATTTTAATAAAATTCGATGTATGTACATGTGCATTAGTAAATACAATTAATTTTTTTTAGTAGCTCTTTTCTTTCTTTTAAATCATTCAACACAGAATCAGAATTGCTTCCAAATAATCGATATACTTTGTTTTTATTTTAATTTTATTTGCCAAATTTTGTAACAACTTGTATAAATTGTCGAATAGTTTTGCGATTCAAATGCTTTTTGTACTTCAACTAGAATAGATGCTTAATAAGTAATATAATTTTTTTTTGTCACGAGTACATATTTTTGTTGTGAAATTTCAAAATGTTTGCCATTTACAGTATTAAAATGCGTTTTTAATTCTAATCACAGTCAAGGGAATTTTATTTGCGACAGCTGAATCATTAACCAATTTAGAAAATATTATGAGTTTTGAATACTAGAAAATTGTTAAATTTATGCAAAAAAGGTATAAAAAAATATATTGAACTGAAGTGATGATAACTTTGTTCAAAACGCGCTAATTTAGCGCTTTTTTTAGTAAACGCGCTAAGACGAAAAAAAGCGCGTTTAGCATAGTTAAAACGCGCTAAATTGGCATCGCTGCTTATATTTGATAAAGTTGTTTATTGTGTGTGCAAAGACATAGAGAGAAAGAGAGAGAAAATTGTTTTTTCGTCGTTCGTCGGCGTACAAAATAGAAATAAATCTATCTCAGAGTTCGTCACTCACGAGGAGTTTCGTTCAACGGCGGTGTTGTGTTCATTTTCATATGCACAAATGTGTTTTATTTATTATGACGAAAGTTCGCACCTAAAAATTCGTCGTCCGTCCCAGTTGTGTTCCTAGCATAATTTATGTTCGATGCATTCGATTAATTTTTATTCGATTTATTCTAATAATTTTTATTCCCGTATTCGAATCATTTTTATTTCATTTTATCGAATAATCAGAATAGTTTTATTCGATGTATTCGAAAAATCTATGAAACCTCCAGTTATTGTTGTGCAGTATTTGAAAAAAAAAACCAAAATTCAAACTTCTACTAAAAACAATTGATTTTATACCTTCGAATTTCACCTCACCAGCAATACTAGAAACATTGCCACATTGATAGTTGCAATCTTCTTGATAATTATTATTGTCAATTTGAAAAGTATTACGCGTTCGCTGCTCCGATTTTAAATAAAGTTCATTTTCGGATATTTTTCGTTCTAAAATTGTTGGTGTTGACGGTAACTTTATCTGAGCATTTGTTGTCTTCCATTCTTGATAAGAGTCTTTTGAAATAATTTCTTGATCATGTTCTGTTTGCTTTTGTTTTATTGGTTTGATTTTAGCCGCTGTGGCAATAGCTTCTTTGGTTTTTGTTGTTTTTGCCTGTCTTTTTTTATTTATAGTGTTTGCAGTCATTTGTTCACCCAGAAGACAAAATTGTGGCATTTCAAATTCAAGATTTATGAAGGGTTCTTCATTTTGTAATGCTTCTGTTGCTGGTGCTGTTGTCGCAGGTTTTGTAGGTGGCTGCAGAGTTTGATTTTTGTCAAGAGTACTTTTATGATTTCCTATAGAGAAGTTGTTTTTGTGCTGCTGCTGCTGCTGTTGCTGCTGCTTAATTGTCGCTGGTTCATTAATATTTCCTGTTGTGGAATTCGTGAGTTTTCTGCATATAATTAAAAAGATTTTGAAATGGTTTGTAAACAACAGAGGGGCAAAATTATTGTGATGATTTCTCCTTTAAAGCGTTTAAATTCCAAACAACAACAGTGGCAATGTATAGAACAGAAAAAAACTACAACAGATTTCAACTCTACAAAGTTGTATTACAAAAAAAAAATAAAAATAAAAAAACTACAAAAACTCAAAGAATATGAAATACATACGAGTATGTAACGTACATTATTATTATTTGCTAAGAATAAGTGAGTCTACTATCACAAGTTTACGAAAAGAGAGCTTTTGCTAAACTTTTGTTTTCGAACTTCAAAATGTTTTAATATGCACTTACCTTTCACTGCACATGGAAGAGGTCATTGACATGGACATCAAACTGTGTTCCTGTGCTTTGTTAAGGCTGGTTTTGGAACATTTGGTAGTGTCTTCAGTCTCTTGTTCTTCACCAGCTAAACCGGAATACTTTTCACGGTTTATAGAACGTTTGGTTCTGAAATAATTGCAGACAATTTTACTTAAAATTAAAAAAAAAAAAACAATAGAGAATGCACTGTGCCTTGCAAAAGGATGTAATTGTAATTAGTTTAAAATTTTTCTAAAAATAACTCAAACAATGCTATAACAAATTAAAAGATTGTGTTGTGGTAAAAATTTACAATATTAACGACTTTTAAGCACATGATATATTTTAAATATACATTTCGCACAAAAAGTGTGATGGCGAAAAATCGCATGGCCAATTGACGTCGCGAAAAAGTGAAATTACCCTCCTCCTACACCGCCAAAAATTTTGTCGAAACAGGTACTTTTTTCTAACAGTTATCCACATTTAGTGACCCTTACTATTACATTAAGCCGCGAAAAAAAGGGGGCTTGGCCCCGCTGGGCGGCTTTGTGAATGGTCAGCCGGCTTTAATTGTTGCGTGAGTTGGACTTTATACGGCTGGAAGTGCAAATCCAAATACGCCATAATGAGGCGTAAGACAAGCGATATTTTCGGCAGTAGGCCCATTGCGACGATGCACAGGCCTAACTACATCTGTAACGCTCCCAGTGTTTTCAAATTTCTTTAGAGTACGCAGAGTATGAAGACCATAATCACCCGTAATGCTCGAAAAATAGCCAAGTTTGAACTACCATTTTTGTAGTAAGCTTTAACTATTTTTATTTTATTTTTTTTTTCTAATTATTCAGTTACTCCACCTGCCGAGAGTGTGGATGAAGAATTATTATTTGGCCAGTTCTGAGAACTATTACGCCACCACCAATACACACGCATTGACGTGTTATAATTTAATTTCGATTTCTTTTAAAAATTCCGCCAAAACAAAATAGTTATCAGTAATTTCTTCTTTAAAAAAAAATCTGTTAAGGCCATGATTCACTATCCTACACAATTGCGCGATCTACGAAAAAATACAACCCTGATCTGATGAATTGTTTTTGTCTTTTGAAAATGTTCATAGACTCCATCATACCAGGGCTATATTTTCTCAAAAATCGCACGATCGTGTAGGCTAGTGTATCACGGCCTTTAACGATATGTATTTAAGAATTAGAGGATATTTGACCCTTACTCCTTGAAAAAGGTCACATATAAATATTACATGCGAGTCATCTTCTAATTCCCCGCAGTGTAAACAACAATCGTAGTCGTAAATATTCATTGTGGCCAGAGTCTTCCTTCCAAAGTAGTGTCCGCTCATTAATCTGTTCATCAGTTTAGTATCCTTAGCATTAAGAGAATTGTTCTTATTAAACCAGGGTCCTGTTTTCAGTACCATTGAAAATATTTCAGCATAATGTCTTCCCTTAGAAGCCGCCGGGGTATTGTATTCTTGGGACCATTCAGCCCATAATTTATCATTAATTACATTAATCGCATCACCAATTGATAATTCAATAGGAAGAAGTATTCCATGTATTAGAGCCTCTTTTGCTGCCCATTTCCGTGAATATTTGAATGTCCTGGTATGTGATGTAGTGAAATACTTGTAAAGTTGGCCTCACAAATAAGTTGAAGAATTCCTTTGACTAAATAGTTGTCACGTATGTATATTGTCCGAAAATGCAAGACATCCAGATTTACTATCAGTTAAAATTGCAATTTTATTACGATTTAGTTCCTTTGCATAAATAACACTGTGGAACATTTTTGGGATTATTGTCTGGGGGGTGAGAAATTCCAAGTCAGGGTGATGGTACTAGGTCAGTATAGTAAAACCGTCAAAGGGTTTGGCGTTCGTATGTGTCAGTTTTTTTTATGACCTTTTAAATTTTTTCTTTTTCACTTGTCCGATTTTGATGAAACAAATTTAGAAAAATTAAGAATTACAATTTCTCTAATCTGTTTCTATACCGTTTTCCTATATGTGCAACACTTTCGAAGTTAAAAATAAATTTGTGGAGGCAAAAAAATATTTTTTTGCCTAAAAATTAATTTTTTTTTTTAAATTCATAAAAAATCCAAAACGGAAAAAAGGATCAAGTGTTATTAATTTCGTGTTTTTTGCTCATGAGTTATGTGACTTTACGCGAAAGTAATTAGTTTTGGCACTTTTTTCCATTTTAGATTTTTTATGAATTTTAAAAAAAAAATATTTAAATTTTTAGGCAAAAAAATATTTTTTTGCCTCCACAAATTTATTTTTAACTTCGAAAGTGTTGCACATATAGGAAAACGGTATAGAAACAGATTAGAGAAATTGTAATTCTTAATTTTTCTAAATTTGTTTCATCAAAATCGGACAAGTGAAAAAGAAAAAATTTAAAAGGTCATAAAAAAAAACTGACACATACGAACGCCAAACCCTTTGACGGTTTTACTATACTGACCTAGTACCATCACCCTGACTTGGAATTTCTCACCCCCCAGATTGGCTGTTGTACTGTGTAATTGCTCTCTTGATAGCTAGCAATTCTTCGGTTGTTAAAAGATTTATATTCGTAATTGGCAAACCTCTCAGTAAATAAATTAGTCCCTGTCCAGACTTGCAAGCAATTCTTGCGTTTAATGGTGAGTGAGGTGAGTAGATTGGGGAGGGGTACACAGGGTACATGTGCTCTGCAATTCTCTTTTGTTTTGAAATTCTCACTTGTAAATTTAAATGTAGTTGAGTTTTATTTCACTAGATGGCACTAAATCTACAATTTTTTTGGCGAATTGCATACGTTAAATTCTGATAAAATTGCTGCTAAAATGGAGTTCAGCACATTGCTTAACGCATACGTAATTCTAGGACATATGGTAGGTGAAGCGTCTTACATCGATGGAACTAAAATTTACCAGAAAGCTTAGAAGAATTTTGTTTCGTCCTGATTATAATTATGGCTAACTATAAATTTTTTATATTAAGAACATACGGGAGGTAGACGTATCGTTGCACGGATTGAAATACAATTTACAAGGCTTCTTAATGGCGCGATTTTGGAAACAGTTACAGTTTTCTCTGAAATACATGGCTAAAAATCTATTTTTAAAGTTAAGGATATACGAAAGGAATTGAAATAAAATTTACCACAGTGCCCAGCAACGAAGAATTTTTTCCCTCCAGGAAGATATGTAATTAAAAAACACTGTCTTATTTAGTTAATACAGTGGCAACATGTGGAGTTATCTCAATTTTATTATTTATGTAAAAAAACTGTAAAATCGAATAGTTTATTTCGGGGTTTTTCACCAAAAGAAAAAAATTTCACTCTTAATTCCAAAAAAAAAAAAAATAAGCTTACGAAACCAAATTTTGAAACACTCACTTTAAACAGGGAGCGCGATATTTGATGCGGGCCTCTAAGCGTGCCTTGGCCACATTGCCCTCGTTTTTAGAGCTTCCCTGTTTGATGGAGGCCAGCAAAGCCTTCTCCTTGCACCATTCCACATGACGATCATACGCCTTAATGCCAAAACATCTCTCGCAATGGGGACACTGTTCCGCGGGAGGTGGTTGAATGCCTCGTCGGGTCAAAGAACGGTCCGAGGAACGCATACGATCACGATTGAAATTAGTAGTAGAAGTAGAAGCAATAGTAGTTGTTGAAGCGGTAACATTATTATTAGCAGCTGCCGCCTTACGCATAGAGGCACGTGCGGTCGATCTAATTAAATCTTCTGAAGCTTTTTTGCGTGTCAAAATGGGGGAAGAGAGCTAAAAGAGAATAAATTTATTGGTGCCTATTCTCGAATACACGTCGACTTCGTAAAAGTTACATGGAAAACAAAATAAAAAAAAAATTATCATACAAAATTTGCTTTAAAGTTCTGGGGTCTAATCGTCGCTTTCAATAACGAGCTGATTCGATCACGTTTTTTCAGTTTGAGATTACGGCATTCGATATCGAACCATATTATTACACTGTTCGATAGCGAATGCTATAATCTCAAAGTAAAAAACGTGATCGAATCAGCGCGTTATCGAAAGCGACGATTAGACCCCTGACGTTTAGTTGATTTTAGAAATTTATGGTAAACAAACTGAATTTTTGGAATTTTTTGATGGTTAAGCAGGAGCGAGTGCTGCTTAAGGAACTCAATAGTAGACGGTGCTTAACCATCAAAACAAGCAAAAATTCCTAATTAAATTCACAGACTAAATAGTCAAACTTTGTTCGATATTTCTTATACAAAAACAGTAATGGAATTTTTGTTTTTGTTTTAATGGAATTTTCACTTCTTCGACGCGTTTTCGGGAATAGACACCATTATATCAACAATTCGTTTCCTAATTGATTCTATTTGAAACTCACCTGTTGTATAGTTGGCTTAGGCGAATGTCCCCGGTCGTTTCTGGCCGGTGTTATCGATGTAGTCGATGTGGTCTTTTCGGGTAAACCGAAATTTTTCGGCAAAGGATATGTTGCCAAATCGGTACCTTCACGTCTCTGGCGCGACGAATCAAATTTATTGCGTTTTTTCATTGCCATTTTTTCACAAATCCCCACATGTTTTCTCAAAGTTACCGGATTAAATGTTCGCGAACATATGGGACATGGCACCAGCTCCACGCTGGCATTCGATTCGGGTACCTCTGTGGGCGTAGCAATATTGTTGCCGTTATCTGAAAGCCGAGAAAAAGGATACAAGCAAATAAAATATGATGTTTTGTTAAGGATAAAAAATAAAAGAATTCAAAACAGTCAATAAACTGATTATTTTTCTAACTGAAAAAAAATGTTTTGTCAGTTTTTTTTTTTTTTTTTTTTTTTTTTTTTTTGTAATAATACGAGTATACCCAGTTGGTCATATCTTCAAAATTAATACATATCTACTTTAGCTCGTCTAACTACAGCCTTCGATTTCATGATTTGCATGAAATATCAGCTGCCAAATGTAAGATTATGCAGCAAATTGTCGAACCATTAATTGAATATCAAGAATCGAACTGTCATCCTTTGACATTTATTTACTAGAAATTTGGCAAATTTTAGCCATTAAACTCTACATCGTGAACAGCGAATTATCAGGATACACGATTTTGTTTCCGTGTAGAAATAAGTATAAATTTACAAACACGAAATTTCGTAACTAGTGATCTCCACTAGCCATGAACTTGGTATGGGCATCATGTCGGACATCGTCAATGGCTAATGGAGACCGCTCATGTCCATGTTTCGTCCATGCTCTGACATGGATGCCCGAAAATATGTCTGAGCAACGATGTTCGCCATGAGATTCGTCGCCCGCAACCATTTGCCATAGAAAGAAAAGAGACAGAACAAAATTGGTATATATTCCATCTTTATTGCACTAACGCAAAATACTTTGATATGCCTGAACATGAACATCGCACGTATTTACCACAACAAAGTAATTGATGAATTTTTCACAGTTGCTCTGCCGGCGTCATGTTCATGTGATGTCCAAGTCGATGGCTAGTGGAGACGTAGGGTAAGAACTCCGTAACGGGCTTAAATTGGGAGATTTGATGTTAAATTTTATTTTATTTAGGAAACCATCGTTCTATACAATAAATCAATTTCATCAATTTGAAAATCAATTCAATCAATTTGAAATATACCAAAGAACTAACTTAAGCTACTATTCCGTATGAAATTACAAGTCGAAAAAAAGATAAGTAGCAAGTCGTTGTACTATAACTTCCTGAAAAATTGCCCAAACTAATTAAGAACGATGAGGGTGTGGCGACCTTTTAAAACAGTATTGTTCCGTTCTGCTAGTGTTCGTCAGCATATTTGCAAATACCTTTAAAAATTATCACAAGTAGTTCGACTTCCTTTAGCCTAAATAAAACCAAACAAAGAAACAAAAACAACTTCAAACAGATATCAACTAAAAATTCTTCAGGTTAATAATGATTTATTGTCTAAAGATTTTAATTGTAAAAATTTGAAACACTTGAAGACAATAGATTTGACAAAATTAAACATTTCTATCAGATCAACAAAATTTTAACACGTTCAAACGTCAAGATCCTCAATCCATTCATTAATAAAAGAGGCGCGTGTTACAAGCGTAAAAATAAAAAAAAGAAAGAAGAAAAATAAAAACGCTTCGGAATATGAATGCAAAAAATAAGAATTAGTATTGAGAACGAAGATTGGAAATAAATAAAACATGTTTTGTGTTGGCCATACCATAAAAAATTAAGTAAATAAATAAAAATTATAAAAAGAAATAAAGAAATTGTCCAGTGGGTGTCAATCAAAATATCTGTTGGTAATTGTATGCAAACAGAAACAACAAGAAATTGACACACTTTAAAATGAATTAGAAATACTAAATACGAGAGCACACTTAGTTGTTACGAGTATAGTGATTGTTGTCTTGTTTGTAATGAAGAAAGAAAAGTGGTAAAAGCAGGTGTTTTACAAACATTTATTCATACGCTCTTTTGTTTAGTTAGTATTAAGAACATTTATCTAAATGTATGAATTACGAGTAATTAAGGAGCATTTGTTTGCAAAACAAGAACAAGTATAATTGAAAGTTTAAAAACGACTTATTTAGATTAAAAATGTGTCATAGTGGTCGTGTCGATTTGCAGATACATAAATTGAAAGTAGAATAATTATGCATAAATATTTGAGTTGAAGAAATTGCAAAAAAAAAAAAAACGAAAGAAAAATTTAAAAAAATTATTTGTTGTGGTGTTAACCACATCTAGATGCATTTCGTTGTTGCTCCAGCAACTCATCAGTAGATTTTAATCATAATTAAAAAAATATTATTAAATCCCAATGTTTATTGACAAACTCTCCATAAGTTATTGAGAATTACTAAGCTACAATCATAGTAGGCTAAGGCCCAATAATTGACTTCTCAATTAAGTGTTGTTTAGCTTTAAGTGCCATTTAAGTACCGAATTAATTTTTTCAGTACAAAGTTGAGAGACATTGAATTAGTTTACACGAGAACAATTTTTAAGCCGCACAATATTTGTTCTTTTTCAAATTACACGAGACTAAATTCATCTGGCACAAAATGTATACGTACATATACACAGCTTTGGGTGTGTTAGTGTTTTTAGTATTCATTTAACATTTGCGGTTTTTTAAGTTGTTTGTGTATTGGTTTTATGCTGCTAATGCGGGGTTGTAGCTGGTTGAAAAGTTATGCCAACCACAAAACCACTCTCTTTGCCTCTCTCACCAGCAAACTGGCATGTTATGCCAGCACAATTATGCCCGTGTAAATCAGTGCATTTAAATGAAACTTCAATGCACAACGTTGTGCATTTAACATAATGTCCACACCTGATGATTTTATATCATAACTCGTAATATAACGCCGGCAGAGCAACTGTAATTTTTCCATTAATATCAACACAAAGGGGCAGACGTTGATGATTTTATATCATGATGAATCAAACAAATATTTGCAAAATGCTTGTCAAAATTATCTAATTTGCGTGTTGTTTAATTTTTTGGTCACAAATAATTGTTGTGTCGTCTTTTTTAAGCGAAAATTGTGTAATAAATATATGTACATCAAATGCACAGTCACACATAAAATGACATTTGATATCAAGATGTATTTATCAGGCCGTGAGCCCTGATGATTATATCATAACGCTGCCATAATATTAAAAAATTGAAACTATACGTGATGATTTTTTTTTCATCATGATATCAATTTGACATTCATCATGATATAAATTCATCAGGTGTGCACGCTACGTTAGGGCCATAAAGGTAGAGGTCCATAGCTCGCTTTTTGCGCGTTATGCTTTACATGCGTTTCATCCTCTTGTTTCATTCTATACTTTGTTCGCGTTGAGTTACATGCACTGCTTTTCATGCGCCATTTTATTTTTCTTTTGATCAGCTGTGTGCGTTTGTTTATAAATACTTATAAAGAAAAAATGGAGAGTGAAATCGAGTTTTTAAAAGAATTTGTGGAGTTAGTCGTAAAAGTAATCGATAACTAATATGCAAAATTTGTTACTGAGAAAAGTGTGGTGAAAAGTTAATTAAAATACATCGCATTAATGAAAATATTCACATATTTTATTAAACAAGTTTTTTTTACTAAGAAATTTTTTTTATCGAAAAAAAAAATTATCCACGGCAAAATAATATTTATCGATAACGTAAGAAATAAAGTATTATTTAACATCTTTAGCATTCAAGAACAGCTGACTTTCTTTCATGGTGCTTGTAACGCGTACAAAAGTAGAAAGTAGACCTACTTTTTGCTTTGAACGCGCCTACGCGTTCTGCGCTTTTTGCAATGTAACTTGTCACATACTATTACATTGATTCTACTTTTTTGACAGATGCATAGAAAGCGTAACGTGTAAAAAGCGAGCTATGGACCTCTACCTTAACTCACTATCATACAAAGTCGTACGATGTACGAGAAAATACAACCCTGGTTTGTTGAATTGTTATTGTCTTTTGAACATTTTCATAAACTGCATCATACCAGGGTTGTATTTTCTCAAAAATCGCACGACTTTGTATGAGAGTGTATCATGGCCTTTATGGTAGAATTAGTAGATTCGTATAGTGAGTTGACAGATCAGCTGACAAAATCTGTAACACAAAAAAAAATTTTGCTGTTTATTTAATATATATCGTAACGTATGTGAGGTAGAAATCTACAGAAAATAGATTTTTACATCAACTTCTCTCTTACATACATACACACACGTATAAAGCAAAGAAAAATACAATAAAAGCTGACACGTTCGCAGGCAGCCTCACGTTTTTACTAACTTACATCCAGATTTAAACGATACGACAACTTCAAAAGTAACACGATACGAATCGACTAATTCTAACATTAGTCCTACTCATGGTAAAATTATACAAGATACTTGCACGACTACAACAAAATTACAGCACCAAAAACACACGCATTTTGTTGGTAGAAACAAACGAATAATTGTCAGAAACAGATGTCTTTTGTTTTTAAAAATAGCAATCACAGGGTAACCAAAGTACAATTTCAGACGCGGTATTCGTGCATGATTATAGTCATTCAGTGTTGCCAATATGTGTGTAATACACAGAGTGTGTAATTTCTACTCTCATGTGTAGGCCATGTAATGAGATTCATGTATAATATGTGTGTAATTCTACTTTGGGTTCTATTTTTATTTAATTTTGTTTTAATTTTAATCTACACAAAGCATGTGTAGTGTAATTTTCTTCAATATGCAAATTCATTGGAAACACTGTAATCATTTTATTCACACACATACACTAACATTTTTGCAGCTTGTAAACAAAGTTTGACAACTTTCTGCATTGTAAACATTAACAATCTGGGCTTGTGCATGTACCTTGTATAATTTCACCATGGTCCTACTTAAGTTTTACGAACATACCATATGTAATGTGATTGTGTATATATTGAAAACATTTACATGAACATAATGTGGTCGTAGTAAAAAGAATTTCGTTTAATTTTCATAAATATATATCATACAAAATATATAGCTTCATATCATGGAAAAATAAATAAAAAATGCGTTCTCTTTTAATTTCATAAAATGTGTTTTTATGCAATATTAGTTTTCGGCATTTTGATAACCTAACTTTCTTATTTATGATAAGCAGCTGTTGTTTGAAAAACCTTCCATAATACTGAGAAATTTTGTAGTTCTGCCGTACTTTCAATGTAATTTAATAAGAATTTTAATTAACCACTGAAAAAATTAAACTACATTTAAGTGCAACTTGAATTTAAGTGGCAATTAGCTAAATCCCATATAACTGAGAAGTCAATTATTAGGCCTAACAAACTTGTTCAAAAACAGCAACGAAATGCATTTAAATATAATTAACCACAACAAATAATTTTTTTTTTAATTCATATTCATTTTGAGACGAGTTAAATAAAAAATAAAATATTCAAAAGAAAATAAAGTTAAAAATATACCCAGGGCGTTTCATTTCGAATTCAGTTACTCCTCCTGGAATAGTCAAGATCGAAAATATAAAATCGAAATTTTTTAAATCGATTTTTAACAAAACGAATAAAGATGAATATTTTTTTAATATTGAGTCTTATTTTCGATTTTATCGTAAGCGACAAAAATTAAAGTTTTCAGGAGAAGGTTTTTCTTTTAAATATTCAAATATGTTTTTGTATGTAAATTGTCGCTTACGATAAAATTTTACAGACCCTGTCTTAAAAGTTATCAACAATTTAATTTTATCATTTTGATAATTCTAAACTATGGGTAGGCCCATAAAATTTTAATGTCAATAAAAAAGTCTATTTTCGATAACATGTCACTTAAGGGGTCTTTACATGGTAATACAAAGTATTACGACTTTGTAGAATCAAAATATTATGTAATTCTCTCCGTGTTTAAAAAAAAAGAGAACAAAAGTCTGTTGTAGGTATTTTTCATGTTTACACTGATACTATAAGTAAAATGCAAGCAAAGATACTAAACTTCTGAAAAATTTTAAATTTCCTAAGTTGATTTTGGTTGTTTTTGTAAAAGTGTTAACACCTTCAATAGATACCATTAGTGCTGCCAATGTTTACTTTGAAATACACCTCTGGTCTCATGAGAATATTTATGTAAGTTTCTAAAATGGTTTAGAAAATAACCATTTGCCGACCGCATGTCAAATTTTCTATCCGTATTCTCTCCTACTCGATACATTTTGCTTTTACATGATAAGATTTTGTATATTCTACAGCATTTTTTGACATGTCGTAATACATTGTATTACCATGTAAAGACACCTTTACGATAAAATACAGTTTAAATAAGAGAGTACGGGAAGGACATACCACGACAAAGGGCTTGGTAAAAACAAAAATTGCAACATCAAAAGTATATTTCGCCTTATTTTTGATTTGACTTTCCTATTACGCTTGAAAACTCAAAACGCTCCTCCACAAAGTGCTATTTTTTCAAGCACGATTCATATCGTATCAAAATTGTCCAGGCAAATGTTTCTATCAGCGCTGGTTTGATCAAAAAGATGGTACGATTACGGGCATGTTCAAGTGGATTGCATGTCACTCAAATCATTTATCCACCGAAACAGAAAGATAAAATATAGAGGGTATGGTATTAAAGAAAATATAAGTTTTTCGTAAAAATGGTTGCAAGATTTGGCAAAGTTGGAGTCTAACTATCAGCAGGTTGTTTAAGCCCAGGTATGATTAGGGTGATCAAAGGAATAACATTTCCCAAGAACAGTTCGACAATCATCGAAAGAAACACTCACAACATTAAATTTAATAAACTTTCAATGTACATAAAGGCTTTTGGTTTCAGAAAAATACGAACCAAAAAGCCCTAAATAACATAATTTTGAAAATATTATACATACAACACAATTTTCAAACATAAATTAATTCTTCGGAGTGAAACAAACAATGGGTTTCTCCAGGTGAACCTGCTCCGAAGAAAGCCACGGTAAGTTTGTCAGCCAATAAGGTGATGGCAACAGTTTGTTGGGATGGACGCGTGATAATCCACATCGGTTACCTTCAAAAGGGAAAAACAATAAACGGCGAATATTATGCCAACTTATTAGACCGATTTAATGAGGATTTAAAAAGAAAACAACCCCATATGGCCAAGAAAAAAGTTCTTTTTCATCAAGATAATGCACGGGTGCACACGTGTGCAGTCTCAATGGCAAAACTCTATGAATTGGGCTACGAATTGGTACCTCATCCGCCATATTCTCCGGATTTAGCCACTAGTGACTACTTCCTATTTCCAAACCTAAAGAAATGGCTCGGTGGAAAGAGATTTAGCTCCAACGATGAAATTATTGACCAAACAAATGCCTATTTTAAAGACCTCGAAAAATCCTATATTTTGGAAGGGGTACAAAAACTGGAGAAACGTTAGAGTAAGTGTCTAGAACTCAAAGAAGACTAGGTTGAAAAATAAAATAAATTTTTATATAAAAACCTGTGTTTCTTCAAAAAGTCACTGAGTTAATAATGATCCACCCTCGTATATACGAGAAATTCAAATTGACATCCCCAATATTTTTAATTTTAGCTTGATTTTTCCTTCTCCCGTGAAACTATTAAATGTTAGTTAGGGCGTTTTGCGTTTCAGGTAACGATATATTTATTTTTAATTTATCATATTTTAAAATCGGTTAAAATAAAAATAATCGCCCGTGTAATGCATGGTCCTTAATCGACACCCGCTGAATGATTCGCTCCTGTCAAGGCTCTAATTTATTTTCCATGTTAATTAGACTATTGTAAAATAAGTAATTAGATATTTAAATGTAATGAGCCAGTCCATTTACTTTGAAGTAATTTAAATAGTGAATTAAAACATTTTAATTTGCAGCCACTTAATTTTTGCACATTCACTTTTTTATTTATGATTTTTTCCTTGATACGAGTACAAATTCACAGTTGCTAATTTATCTTTATGATTTTCTAGTTTTGTTCAAATTATTTTGCACATATTAAAAAAGAAACAATTAAACTTTACACATAAAATTTATAGCATTTACAGCAGTACTAAATGTTTTAACATTCGACTTTCTTTTCAGTATTTTTTTTTTTTTAATTTTGATTTTGATTTGAGCATTAAACAAACATGACTTAAATCTGTTGTGCAGTTTAGCATAATGATAAGAAATTTAACATATACAATGTGAATGCATGATGTTCGTACCTAAATGAAGATTCAAATGAATTTTTGCGTACTACTGAAAGCATTGAGAGTAATCACAGTTTTGGTGATATTAATAGCAGTGTTATTTTAAAAAGACTGACGACACACGAAATTCAACTGCTGTCAATGATACGGATATTAATTTTGTAAATATAGTAACAATTTGGTAGAAGAATCCGACTTTTTTTATAAACAAGTCTTGAAAATTTAAAATTATGTAGTAAATTTTAAATAACATATCGATTATTTACTCAAAGTACGTCATAACTCAAAAAATGTAATGGAACAAATAACTAAAAAAATGTAATGGAACAAATTATCTTGTTTACTCTTGAAAGCAAAATAAAATTTTCATTTCCCATTAATGCCCTAATTCAGTAAGAAGATTTAGAACGTATTTGTTTGAAAATACTTCTGAGGTCTTGCTTTTGAATTCTCTAATAGGGCATTTACATTGTCTCAAAATCTAGTGCTTACGAGATTTCGAGCTAAATCTAGTTGATTTTTACTAGATTCCCCATACAAAATAAAATCTAATTTTTAAATAGATTTGTAGCAAATCTACTAAAAATCTAATATTTTTATTTATTTATTACTACCCTGTACATTATAATTTATATAGAAGGTGAGTGAATTAGCTACGCTCTACACAATTTTCTATTGAAGGTGTGTGAATGAGCTAAGTCGGCATTTTTTTTCGTTACAATTTAAGACTAAATTTCAGATAAAGGATTTTGTCTCGGACACAAAATCTTGGAAAATGTCAAAGAAGCTTAGTGTAAACGAAATAGATTTCGTTAGAGATTTTTAATCAAATATGCTAGATTTCGAGACAATGTAAATGCAGTATAAATTATTTTCTTCAAAAATGGTTGTTGTCTTTGATGATGATGATGAAAAATAAAAGTATTATTAACATGTTTTTAAAACATAAAAATAAAATTAAATTAATATACAATAGTTTGAAAAATATTTAAAAAAATATGTGTTGGATGTAATGTTTAGAACAAAATCACAAAGCAAATATACGAACCTTCTAGCATGTACAATAAATAATAATTGTTTTATACAAATGCCGACTTAGCTCATTCACACACCTTCAATAGAAAATAGTGTAGAGCGTAGCTAATTCACTCACCTTCCATATAAATTAAGATGTACAGGGTAGTAAAAATAATTTTTTGCGAACCGAAAATCGTAATATTTATCGACATATTTATTCGTTTGCAACAACGATAATGTGATTCTGTAATTTCTTTTTTACGATAGTGTACATCTCTGTTTTAAGGCCGGGGCACAATGAATCTGTCATACGTTAAAATTCTTCTTTTTCAACTAACATTAACGCAACGATGGAGAAGATTGACACAATGAGCACTTTATATACGGAAGCATTTGAACATCTTCCATAGTTGGTTCTCCATTTTATTCATTAAATTCAACTTTTTTATTTATTTCGTTTATATATTTTGTATTATTTTATTTTTGCTGCCGCAAACCACAAAAACCTAACAGACCAACCTAAATTACGACGCAAAGCGTTGTCTGGCTGTCAAAATTTCTCATGCCCATACAAAATGTATGAACCCAACCGAAATAACGCGGCGTCAACGCTTTGCAATTGGGAAATGCAATTTTGACAGCGCGTAAAGAAGTGAAGTTGGCTGCAAAAGCACTGTTGTTTTGTTAAGTAATGTAACCTTAGCTGCTTTCAAGTCAATTTAGCGTTTTCATTTTTATTTCTATTTAGAGTTTTTTATTAATCAAAGAGGGTAAACATTATTGTTTTTGGCGCAACGTTAACGCTCTAATTTAGGTTACTCATTTCAGCGCAAAAGCTAAAGGCTCAGTTAGCCGACTGTAATGCAATGTAACTGTAATGTAGGAAACAGCTGATCGATATTTTTATATGAAAAGTAGGTTACATTACATCTCAATATCGATCAGCTGTTTCCTACTGTTACAGTTACATTACATTACAGTCGGCTAACTGAGCCTCAAGTGCTAAACTACGTTGCGCTTTGCGTCGTAATTTAGGTTGGTCTGTAAATCAGAACATACCAAAAAAACCAACCAATATCTGTCAAACTACTCAACGTACGCAAAAAGTTAAAAGTTTACCAATTTTTGTACTTTGCGTTGACGGACGCGTACTGAATGTAACAGACCTCATAAGAAAAAAAACTTAGCTGTCAGTTGAAAAAGGCGAAGTTCAACGTATGACGGCTTCATTGTGCCCCAGCCTTTATTCACCATTTAATTGTATATCATGTGGCATCTGCGCATACAAAATGTCAAAATAAGCGAAAATCACATGGAAGAATTAAAGAAAAACTAAACAAATTTGAGCTTGTGATTTTACTTTTTTTAATTCATCCAACAGCGAATATCGTTAAACTATGTTAGTGGATAGCAAGATAGATAAATTTTCGTTATATACATACTCGTATATATTATAGCGAAACGATAATCGTAATAAAATTTACTGAATCCAGGTACAGGGTTGTCACATATTTCGATATTTCGCCGAACGTGGCAATTTTTCAACTTGTTTGGCGTCTAAACTTTTTATTTGGCGATATGGCGTTTTTCTGGCGATAAATAACTTTATTGGCTATTTTTTAATAAATAAAATTTAGCTTCAAAATTTTTGTAATTTAGGAAAATTACTTTGTTGAATGTTTTGTGTGTTTGTGTGAGAAAAATTTACGAGAAATAATTTTTGGTGATTTCGTTTCTAATTTTGGCGATTTTTAATTTTTATAGGATTTTCTATTAAAAAAATGTTACAAAAAAAAGCAAATTTATTATCAAATATATATTAAGAAAAACTACATAAAATTGATTTTGAAGACTTTTGGCGATTTTTAAAATCAATTTGGCGAAATAGGTTGGAACAAATCTGGGGGTCTACTGCTTAATTCGAAACGAAAGGAAATGCTTTCGAAATTGTATGTTTATAGCTAAATTCAGAGCGAGAGCTTTCTAAACAGCAAAAGCAAAACAATGCGAATGGAAACTTTGTATTATTCCAATTTCATATGACCCACTCTCATCGATCTTCTTTAAGGTTGTCAAAAATTAACGCATGAGTCTACAAAATTTGTTTGAAACAAAAGAAATACAAATAAACCAAATTGACCGTCCAAAACATGTTGAAATATTCTTTAAACAAAAAAAGCATTTTTAAATTTTTATGTGTCAGACAAAATGGTTCCAGGAAAAATGTAAACAAAAACGTGCATAAATCAAAGAACTTAAATAGCAAAATAAAATAAAATAAAACACTCGCTATTTCATAGAGACTGCCAAAACAATTTCTAAGTTGGACACACGATTATGGCAAATAAATAAATAAGTAATTGCTATGAAGAATATTAAACCAAAAATAGCAACTGCAAACAAAATACAACTTAAGAATAAACATTTCACTTTAGTTAGGAATACCTATTAAGAAATTGCAGAGCGAGGAAAAACATCACATGGGGAGCACACAATACAAACTACACACGGCAGGCAATTGTGTGCAATACCAGCAGTTTTTATTTCACACAATTTTGTTTGCTTTCTAGAAAATGCACAAGCGCTTTCAGATTTTCATAGCATTATTTCGTAAAATTTTCTACTTAAAATTCATTAGGCAATTACTTGAATAACAATTAGAGTTTTTAACAATTTTGACCTATAAAAACAAGAACAATCTTTAAAAAGTTTGTTTCATTTTCTGCGAAACCTTTAATTAAGTTGGATATAAAAAACAGGTTTCATTTAATAACGCCAACAGTTTTTTTATAGTAGGTTTATTAAAGTTTCACTCTACAGTGGCAAGAATTCATAAAACATACATATCTTAATTTAAGGTTTTTAAGTTGGTAATTAATTATAACAATTTTAGGCAAGAACTGTTCAGGTGCAATGATACGAAAGGTCATTGTATTTTGTACTTGTTGCAAGTAAAACAAACAACAAGTGTTTTCGTGGAATTTGTTTAAAAAAAAATACATAAATTCTCAAATTTTATTATTTAAATAAATTTCTTTTATTTTCTCAAAAAGTACAAATAAAATGGGCCTTAAAGTATATTCTTGTCAAATACATGCAACTCTACTACACAATGGAAAACACAGACGGATTTTACACAGGCAAACAGGGGTGTTCTGCAAACCGCGCGATTTGAAATCGTGCGATTTCAAAAACGAAAAACAATGATCTGCTTATCGGACAACTTAGCGCATTCGCAGGTCAGTTCGTATAAAATATCTTAAACATCTAAAATATTAAAACCAATTAAAAAGCTGCAACAAGTCACCTTTTTAATCAAGTTCTTTCCTGGAAATTAGGCGATTTCAAAACGTACGGTTTACAGAACACCCCTGAAAGTTTACTTTGCAAAGCCGTGAATTTGTAAGAGAGAATGGAAAAGAGAATATAAGCTTTTTCCCAATTTCTTCAACAAACTCAAGACTTTGCAAAGACCCCTTTTAGACACGCAAAGTTTACTTTGCAAAGTCTTATTCAGCTGGTTGACAGACAAAGGTAAGAATACTTTCCGTCTTTCTCACAGCTGAATAAAGACTTTGCAAAGTCAACTTTGCGTGTCTCAATGGGATAAAGGTGAACTTTCCATGTGTTAGACTTAAGTGTAAAATAACATGAAGAAAAATTGGTGGAAAAAAATGTTTAAAAATTTA
Source organism: Nowickia ferox (assembly GCA_936439885.1). NCBI lineage: Eukaryota > Metazoa > Arthropoda > Insecta > Diptera > Tachinidae > Nowickia > Nowickia ferox. The sequence continues at coordinate 25,224,031 of OW387027.1, read as the reverse complement.
ACAAGAAGTGCAGAACACTAAATGAAAAAAAGTATATTACCTTAGCATTTTCATAGACCTTAATTAATAGATCTTGGCAAAATACATCATGAAAAACACACCCCCTAATGCCACATACATCTACGTACGCTCGTTCCTTTATACCTAGGTAATAGCTAAAATCTTATTCGAATCGTTAAACTTTAAAGTTTAAACTATATGAGAACTGCTATTTACATATTGCAAGACTTGTATAACGAATTTATTTAATACAGTTTTATGTTTTGATTAACTGCTATATCAAATTTTTAAAGAAACAATTATCTGCAATTTTGCGGTAATGAAAGTCAATTAAAATAGCATTAACAGTCATTCACAGTAATAAACGTAATTCACGGTAGTGAATGTGATTGACATAACATGGTTGCATTTCGGACACTAATGTATTTCAAACCAGTTATTTTTCAAGAGCATTATAATGTTATATGTACATTAGACCGACTCACCAAAAAAAAATTTTTTTGTTACCCCTCTTAAATCAAAGATTCGTCTTTTAGGGGACTCCCAGAACATTTGAGGGGTCTAGCGCTGACCGTTCGTTCATCAAAAAAAAAAGTGAAAATTTATTTTTTTTACCCTTAGGTCCCTTTCTCTATGCGCTGTCACATATGTAAGTATCTGTCATGTTCGTAAATAATAGCGTATGTGTAAATTTTTTGTGAAGTCACTTTTATGTGAACCTGTGGGACTTGGTGTGAAATGCCAAATAAAATTTCGATGGGAATAAAATTTCATTAAATAAATTTCATTCAAGAAATTATAGACTGTGTGCAAATAAAAAATACATACGAACACATGTCTCAACTTAAGCCTGCCATACACGACACGTTTTTTACAACAGCCTTGTTAAATTTCCCACTGCAAAAGACGTGCATTTCGTGTGTTACCTGTAAAACATTGCTATACAAAATTTCAATTAAAGCGTGCTCCATTTTCTTCTAACAAACCTTCCGACATCAGCTGCTTTTAGTATGAGAAATATGTCGTCAGAAATCTATGCCGTTGAGAAAGAGGCAGAGGTAGCGGCGGTTGTTTATTGATGGAAACATTAGACGGATAAAGTTGTAAGTTTTTCTTTAACTATTTAATAGAAATTATGTACATACAATACAAGTAGAGTTGCATTATTATATGCTATCTATAGTATCTTCGAATTTAAAGAAAAAATCTTAAAAATGGCTGAACTCTCTTACGGCTTAAACAAACATTTTTGTGGCAGTAGTAAGCCATTTTCAAACCGAGAACGAACTCAGTTTATGCAAAAGCTGCAGAAATCATATGACTCATTTACTTAAATAGTGTCATAATTAGTAAAAAATGCATTTTTTAAGTTAATAGGGCAGAATAATTCCGCATTTTCTATTTTATCTTGTGTAAAAAGTCCATATAACATCTCCTGAGATAATTTTTTTTTATGTCTTCACTGAGTTGTATGTAAATTTAAAACTTTAAACGCGTTTTCTGCAAAATGGGCGACATGTACGTTTGTGGCCGAATATTATAAAACTGCTGTAAAACAACAATTTTGACAGACACGCAGAATTACATACATATGAGGCGAAACGTTGACATGTCAGATGTAAAAAATATATCGTGTATGGCATAATTAGCATGATTTTCAGAAAAACACTAAAATAATTTCAGAAATAGTTAAAAAATCAATGATCAATACCATTTTAAAAAATATTTCAAACATTTTTAAACTCATAAAAAGAAATGCACAAAATATAGTGCTTCGACTCGTACGTACATCTACATAAAGAAATACAATATGTATTTTTTTTTTATAAAAAAATCTTACTGTGCAGTTTTATATTAGTCAAGTAAAAAAAATTTAAGCTTAAAAATGAGTTTAATTTTTTTTTTTTTTTAATAACATTCCATACGCTCTTTGTGTAATCGCACAAATATGTGCGTACTTTCTCAATCATGCTGTCAAATTAAATCAGATTAATAACACTTTTTTAATCATCACAAATTTTTCTACATATGCATGTACATACATACATACATACATACATATGTATGTATGTATAAACATATGAAAATATTAACCATGAATAATTTTTTACAAACAGTTTCTTTCATTACGACTTTGAATTCATTAAAATTTTTCGCAAAATAATTTCAACGCGTTACAGGGTTTCCAAAAATGTGCTGCAATTTGCGTAGAAGAAGGCACTTAAACTTAAAACATTAGGAAAAATACAATTGCAATTATGACCAATTCCGAATAACAATTTTCTGGGAATTTTTCGAACTTTGAAATATTATTTGCCACATTTTCGTGGAAAAAGTACAAAACAGCTGGAAACAAAACAACTGCTTAAAGGTCCAACTATAATATGAATAAGCAAACTTAAGCAACTGTGCGATTACATACAATACGTATGTGTGCAACTATAATGTACTTAAGCAAAGTTTTCGTCAAGTTTCGTAAAATGTCATTTGCTTAAGCAAAGTGCCAAACTGAACGCACATTCCGTACGGAAATAACTGTTTGTGTATTTTTTAAGTGAAATAAACAGCAGCAGAAAATATTCATTGCTTTTAAATATTTTATTATTATTTTTTAATTTTAAACTCATTAAATAAAGAAAAACTTTTATTTTTGCTTATTGTTTTACAATATACATATACACACATACATATGTGTTTATTTATGTACATTCACAGTTGTACTTTTTAGTACGCAAAACAAATAAAACACTAATAAATTGATAGATATAATTATTTGTGAATTTTTAATAGATAAGCACATTATAACAAATTAATTAGATTGAATTGCATTCATTTAGGTGTTATGAGAAGAAACAAAATTACTGCAAAATTATAAACAATACCTATATGTGCATCTATGGCTAAAGAATGCTTAAGTTCATGTAAGTATATTGTAGCCACCTGAAAGTCACATCTAAATTGCTTAAGCATTTGACAGGCTTATCGTTAAATTCTGGCATTAGCTTAAGCCAGCTTATGCATATTATAGTTGGGCCTTTAAAAATTCTAAATTCCCTCTCCCTCGTTATTTTTTTTCCCGTCTATTAATAAACGGAGGATTTTATGCTCAGAAAAATTCAGTATAACCAAACATATACCGAATGATTATCGGATTTATCGCATATTATTTTAGACGAGCTTATCCGATAATTTCATACGGCATACTATTGCCGATTATGGATCCGGATATTCACGTATAAGTTGGGTGGAGGTGGTCAAAATGGTGGAATCGCTTGCCTGCTGTACAACAGCAATTCAGCAGAATGAAACGATTCCGTTATGGTTTCTTTCTATCGAAACAAAAAAGATTAGCATTTTTTAAGTGTAAAAAATTCATCAGGTAGCAGATCGGAATAGACGCCATGACAACGACAAAACTGACATCTCTTCAATTAAAACTCTATACCTAAAATCTAGTTGAAGTGCATTATACGATTATTGACCATTTTCCTACAACACTATGAATGCATTTGATTCAAATACAATAGCAAAAAGAAAAAAAAGAAATGAAGCCAAATATAAAATTTCGATGAGTCATCTGAAAACATTTGGAGCTAATTTACTGACTGGCAAAGATACTCAACCCATAAGGAAGATATACATAATAAAATGCATCCATTTTTCATACTTCACATGGCTGATGGTGTTTTAGACAGATTTATAATTAGAAATGTTTAAATGAAAACGATTCACACTTACTAGAAGAGAAACGAAAGAAAAAGTAATAAATTGTATCTTTAATATCTGAAGATTGTGGGTCAAATTTTATCATAACGGCGACGATGACGACGACGATGTGGAGAAGTACTTGAAAAAAAAAAACGTCTACTAAAAATTGGGTGACATAAAACATTTTACGTTTGTATACTTATACGCATATAAATATTTAAATGGCAGTAATGATATTTTCATCCATTAATTAAAATCTAAAACAAAATTTAACGAAACATGTGCATCCATATGTATGTACATACATACATACATATTTGGCTAAAAGAATCTGGGTTTATTTAAGAGTTCATACATATGTAGGTAAAAATGTATGTAATTTAATATTGCAATATTAATATCATGTACTACAGATTTTTTTAAAAATACCTGAAAACGATAGAATGAATGAGTGATTGACAGACTTGATTGCATAGATAGTCGACATTGTCATTATTATCACTATTTCAACCATCCGTGGCACGTCATTTTTATAAAAGAAGTGTTTGAAAGCATGAACAAAAAATATTTAATAATAATATGAGAATTCCAAAATTGTTGCGCGTGAATAAATTTAGATCAAACATGTGTTGTGTCTTTAAGCATGAAACATCAAACCGAATGAAAAAGAACAGAGATCATAATCACACCAGAAGCAGCATAAGAATACAGTTACATGCACAAAAATTAGTGATGAGATAGATCACTCGTTGATCACACGATCAAGCAAAAAAAAAAAAAGGAAAAAAAAACAGTTCGGCTAAGATATGAAAATTAAATATTTAAAGAATTGTGAACGGAATTTTGTAAAAAATTATTGATGCCATATAAAGAAAATAATTTTTTTACTATATACATAGTAATTTCTGGACCGAATGTGCTGATCTTCAATGGGAAACAACAGGTGGCGAATTCTAAAAACTCAACACTGAGGTCTTCAAAAACTATTTTCTGTTTGGAATGACGGATACCTTTCAAACGACTTCTCTATGGGTTCGACACCTTATAACAATATTTGCACGTATTAGACTTTTTTACCAAGTCATAATATACTACGTTTATACGCGCACTATATGCAAATAAAAATATTTGCAAATAAATTAACTGACTGTTTATACGGCATTGTAAATGTATAAAAACTTGGTAGCACTTTTATAGACATGTCACATATTTTTACATAAAAAAATTGTGTAAATGTTTAAAATAACAAATAATAATTTGTTTTCATTGTCATTATTTTCTTCTATCAATGTTTTTTTGTGCAATATTTATCAATTTATTGTTCTTTATTAGGAAACATTTGTAAGTGTGGCAACCTCAAGCATTTTATTTGCAAATAGTGCGTTAATCGTGAATAGTTCTCTGAATTAGTAAGTCACAATAAAAACTACAATATGGCAATACTTTACAGTTTTATTTAGAAATAAGCCGTGCGTATAAACGTAGTAATAATAGGGTATATTCTGTATTCCATGTGAAATCGAAACGTTCGAAATTTGCCATGGCCCTCTTGCTATAAACTTAGTTTACAAGCTGCAAAAATTGTTAGTGTATGTGTGTGAATAAAATTATTACAGTGTTGCCAATGAATTTGCACATGACTGTGTCTCCAATTACACATTGAAGAAAATTACACTACACATCTTTTGTGTAGGTTAAAATAAAAACAAAAATAAAAAAAAATTACAAAAGACATCTGTTTCTGACAATTATTCGTTTGTTTCTACCAACAAAATACGTGTGTTATTTGGTGTTGTAATTTTGTTGTAACCATGCAAGTACCTTGTATAATTTTATCATGAATACAACTTTTAGATGTTCAATTAAAACGATTTTTGTATATATGTATGCCAAATTCGTATTGCGAGCTGGTAACACTGTCGAAATTTTCGTTACTATTGTACCGTAGGAGTGAAAAAATAAATATTTTTTGTTGGGTTTGTCAGACTCTGACTTTTAATCTGTTTTTCTAAATTTTATGCATATTTAAGGCCCAAACTATACTTTTATTATTATATATTCATACTTATCGTGAATAAAATGTAAAATTTTTGCTCCCCTGAAAATTTCATTCCTCATGAAAGGAAATTTGTTATCACGAATTTCAAGGGAACGTTTGTTCCCGCTATCAATGCGTAATGAATGTAAAACACGGGAAGAATACTTGTAAATCTTAAAAATTAATTGAAAATCTGACAAATTTAAGCTTAATATCTAGTAAGAAATAAAAAAATTTTGGGTTTCAAATGTAATGTTTTTAAGTTTTTAAATATTGTAGGTGCGGTGGAAAAAATTCTTTAGTATACCATCGCCATAAAATTTACTGCATGTAAACCAAAGAGGTTCATATTCAATGAAATAAACAGGGCAATCACGAATAAAATTCCACGAGGAATTTCTCCCTTTTCCAGTTAGAATTTATGTGTTTTCCCTATTACTTGCTAGTATTTGAAATTGTTCCCCGGGAAAAATTTCTCATGATTGCCCTCAAAGTGTTGCAGGGAATTATTGTTATTAATCGTGGGGAATCAAAAAAGGGAACACATTTCAAGGGAAAAATTATTCACGATTGCGATTTGATGAAAAGGGAAAATATTTCGAGGGTGATTGTTTTAAAACAAGTGTAGCTTACTTTCATCGTGTTTTAATGTCAGCTGATAGAAATATGTATACTATAGTGACTGAAATTCACAATAGCCCTATTCTTGGTGGAATGCGTGCCGTATACTAAAAAAACTTTCGAACGAACAAACGTATTCTTTCGATATCGTTGAACAGGCCAAAAATATTTCTTTTCTTTACCAAGTTAAAGATTTTTGTAATTAAATTTATTCGTTCTTTGTGAAAATTATAAAAGTTCCAAGTAGAGAATAATAAATATGTACGTAAGCTGGAAATTAGAATAAAGTTTTAAAATATTTTTTTTCCTTAAGAATACATGTTAAACATTTTAAATTTAGTTAGTTCATGCTATATATATCAGACAATTGCTAATTTACTCTAGGGCGCTCTCGAAATCGCATGATTTCAAACTAGATTTTTTTTTTTTGCAATAGCACCGTGTGCCAATTTTTTTTTTCTTTTTGGCAGCCATGCGACTATACATTTATTGATCTAGGCACAAAATATAGTTAAACTGCATATTTAATTTTTAGTCCTCATCTTTTGTGTTTTCAAAAGGACTTTACATATCTTAAGCATGCTTTTTTAAATATATTTTTTTCACACTAATATAAAATATTTATTAAGCAATAATAATAATAATATCAAAGAAAAGGGAAAATTCTATAGAATTTTATAAAAAAATTTACCTTTACAAAAATATATGCAATCCCATAATTTTTAGTTTCCTACAAAAAATAAAATTTTAAGTTACATATGTGTTATAGCCTTGAATGATTCTATCGCTCTTTATGCGACAGATGGGATGTTTTTTCTTGCAGAACAAAATTAATTTCTAAAGAAATTTAATGTAGAAAATTAACTTATGAAAAAAAAACAAGGAAGTAATGATTTTAATGGAGTGTACTTTTGACTAAAGTAATTAGTGCGTCAACTAAAAAGCAAATGAGCCTGTGTTCAAATCCTAGAACCCTAGACACAGTCATATCAACGTCACAGATTTTTCTGATATGCGTTAGTGCCTATGTTAATGTGTGTCGCAGCACCCTCCTTCTTCGATACTTGTGGCAATTAATTATCGGCGAAGTAAAACAACTCATAAATAAAATGGCTATATAGCTTAAAGTAATACGCTTACTTAACACCAGAGGCGCTGCAACGGTGATATACAAAATTTACACGAAAAAATTAATTAAACTCCTTTTTTCTCTATCTATCTCCCGCTTCACCATCGGTACTTGCACTTCCCTTTCGTAACTGTTATTTGGACCCACTCTTTTCAGCAACCTGCTACCTCATCTAATGATTTTAATAGAAATTATTAAATTAAAAAATTTCTACTAAAATTTTGTGCTGCGAGAAAAAACATCACAGCTTTCCAACTAAGAGAGATAGAATCAAAAATTTCGAAATCTTCCAGAGTCAATTTAAGGCTAAAACTCAGAGGGATATTATGAATAAAATTCCGCGAGAAATATTTCCCGGGGAACAATTCCAACTAATAGCAAGTAATAGGGAAAACAAAAACTTTTAATTTGGAAAAGGGAGAAATATCTCGCGGAATTTTATTCATAATTGCCCTGACAATTTAAAATTTTTTTTGAGTGGAACTTTTAGAGGATATATAGGGTCCGCCATCTAACGTTTTTTTTTCAACTATTGCTTATTACGTGAATGGTAACACTTAACTTATGTCTGATTTGACAGATAATTAGTTTTATCCTTCCGCTGAACGAATATGGTTGTGTATACACGCTTGAACAACGCTGGGAAATATTGCCTGCGATCGACTTGCAGAAGATGCCGATTTTGCCAAAAAGAATCATCTTTTCAGATGAAGCTCATTTTGATCTTCGCGGGTATGTAAACAAGAAAAATTGTCGCATTTGAGGCACAGAAAACCCGCACGCATACATTGAAAAGTCGACGGGCCAATGAGCAAGGAGTGGCCGTTACAGTCAATGGCGATCGTTATCGGGCCATGTTGAACGAATTTTTGTTCACAAAAATTGAAGAGGAGGATATTGGCAACATTTGGTTTCAACAGGACGTCTCTACATGCCACACAGCCGAAGCTACACTAGATGTTTTGCGCCCTGTTTTCAAAAAAAAAGGTATCTGGCGGTCCCTATAGAAGTACATTTTTTAATATCTTCGTTAAGGGAAAGAAAAGTCAAAATGTTTAGGAAATTCTACAAACTTTTCCCTTTTCTTTGATACCAATGTTGTTTAAGAAATATTTTATCTTAATATGAAAAAAAATATTTAAAGTCTTTTAAAAAGGACAAAACATAAGGAAATGAGAAACCAAGTATGGGTGCATAGTCCCATTGCTGCCCAAAAAATTCTGTCACACAGTGTAATTAATCCATTCAAAAAAAGTTCACTTATGATTATTTATGTTTTACATGCGTAATATATTTTCAAACATAACTCCGTATGCACAAAATCGTCTAATTAAGAGAACAGTGTTTTCGATATCGGAAATCGCGCGTTTTAAAATCGTGCGATTTCTAGACCAGTCCTGTATATAGTCATAAGTTAATTAAAGCATGCATTGTATTTTATCTAAATTTTTTTTTTTTAAATTTTTAATATTTAAAAATTATTTTACCGCTTGTGTTTGAATACAATTTCCGATCTTCATTCTGCTGCCGCCGCTGGTCGTTATCGTTGTTCTGATAAAGAGTACAACAATGATTGATGTTCTCAACATCGTTGCTTAAATTCAAGCTCAATTGATTTTCAGTATTTATGGCAGTAGAGGAAGGTTTTGCTGGTCTTTTTTCTTCGTTTGTTGGCGTCAGTGCAACTGAAGTTTCTTCTAAAGCATTATTAGTATTATTTTTTAAACTACCGTTTTCTTTTTTATAAAAATGATTGTTAGTTGAATAATTATTGGTGCAGTCTATGGAAAATATTTGATTATTCAAATTTGTGGCAAGTTGGGAAGCGGTTGTTGAAGATGCTGGCGTTGCTGTTGCGGCATCTAATTTTTGAACAACAATCACTATTTTCGAGAGACGTTTTTGCTGCTGTAATGAGGGGTTAGTCAAATTTTGCTTGCATGCTAAATATTCATTATTGTTATTATTATTAATATTATTAAGTTTTAAATTTAAAGCAGTAGAAGAAGCAACTGTTTGTGTTGCAGTTTCATTTTCAGTTAGTTGTTGCTCATTTAATGATGCATTGTAAGAAGGTGGGTTAAAATTACAGTTACTTTTGCTACAATGATCATACGCTACAGTGCTGCTGTTAATGCTTGCATTGCTACTGTTGTTGTTGTTATTGCATTTACTGTTATTGGTGCAGCTTTGCTTAATTGTCTTATCTGGCAATGATGCTGTTGCTGATTTTGTTATTATTTCTAACTCACTGTTTTTGGCATTTTTCTCCTTTCCCTCATTTCCGTTTGCAGTTGCAGCAGATTTTTTCAAATCCTTGCTGCTATTCGAACTTTGTGAACGCTTTAGTGTTAGTGTATTTACTACTTTACTAAATGTTGTTGAAGTGGCAGAGTGTGGTATTTTTGTTGTTGACGTTTTTGTATTCTCTTTAAATTTTTCATTGATTGGCGTAATATCTAAGGCAGCGTTTAGTTGTTGGTATTCTTCGTAAATACTGCTGCGTTTATTGATTTTATTAGCCGCCTGCAAAGTTTTCGAGTTTTTATTCGTTTTACTTTTGAATATTCTATTCCACATTTTTTTGCTCATTTTGTTATTGTTTTTTTAAGTTGTTTAGTTTTACTTTTAACAAATTATTTAAACTTATTATGTTATGTTAAAGTTTTCACTGTGCATTTGGCAATTTGTATTTAAAAAGTTTCAGCTTTTCATTGCTAAAATTTATAGATGCAATTAAATTTGTTTTCAATGAAAGAAAAAAAAACTAATAATAATCTAAAGAGAATTTGGCTTTTCTTTTTGTATTTATTGTGAAATAAAAGTGACAAATTTTGCACATTTATTATTTTTAATCATATAATAATAATAAGTTTATTGAAAGTTAAATGTTTATACATATATATTTTGTTTCCAGAACGCTAATAAGTGGACCAAATTCAGATTCTCTTAAAACATCTGGAAACTAGTTTAGAACTAGTTATATAGTTATATAGAATAATGCAAATCAAAATGACTTTTTAAAGGCTTTTTAGGAACTGGTATTAACTGATTTTTTTTAATAAATAACAATTTTGAAACATTAAATTGGATTTCGTTCATTTGATGTTGTTTGAAATGAGAGCACTCTAATCATTTGAGGTTAGCAAACACTGTTGTCAGATGAGGAAATTTATTCCTGAAATAGCAGATATATTTCTGGGACTTAAGGATGAAAAAACTGGTTTAGGAATTGGAAAATATTTTGACTTTTAATATGTAATTCAATCGAAATTATTCGAGGTAATAATTCAGTTCGCCTGCAAGATTTTAGTGAACAAACCAAGGGAAAAGTGAGAAAATTCCAGTGAAAAATATTATTCATGAAATCAAAAAAAAAGGGAAAAACATTTCTGGGGAAAAATTAGGAAAAATTATTCACGATTGCAATTTTGTGAAAAGGGGAAAAATTTCGAGGGGAAAAATATTCACGACAGGAGTGAATAACATTTCCCTGGGGGAAATTTATCTATTTTTTCATTTAATTTCTTTACTATTTGTGACAAGTTTTTTAATTCTGTGTTCTGATTAGAATTAAAGATAGCAAAGGCAAATAGCCAGGGTATCTCACGTGCAAAAGCTTAATTCTGGAGCTGTAGCCGAAGAAGTAGAAGGTTTCAAGATGCACTCCTGGAGTTTTTTATGGTCTCCAACTGTATAAATCTTATCAGAAACATTTGATAATGGAAAATTCCACACACTAAGTGCAAGTGATACAGTTAGTTGAGGTAACTAATAGCCAGTGCGGTCTAAGCGCAAAAGTCTCGAAGGCCAAACAACATACACAACCACGATCGCACTTTAGAAATAATTGCGATGGCACTAGAGCTGGTTTACAACTAGTTTTTCTGGTTAAAAACGTGCAACTAAGGCGTTGTTTGCTATCAAATTAAACGCAATTTGTCAAGCATAATGACACAATTTTTTTTTTTTGGAGAATTATTCTACTTAAGTGGACCTGTTTGGCATGACGTGCCGATTTTAGGTCTTATAACATACGCTCCTCAAGCTGGTTAACTGCTGTTGGTAGTTAAAACAAAAAAATTCCCAAAAAAGGGAAATAAGTGCATATTTCCGATTTTTACTAACATTATTGACCCGTGCACTGAACTCAACGTGTTTTCGTGGCAAAAGTTTGCACTACAAAAATAGCTCAAATTTGTAGTTGAAGTGATTAAAGTGATGTTGTCAGAAACTAGTAATATTTACTTATGATAATAATTTTTTAAGTCAAGGACTTTGGCAGTGCAGAATAGATCACTTTTATTTTAATGTTAAATATTTATAATCGTGAAGATTATGCAAAATTGTGACTTTTTTTTACTTATTTTTAGTTATTTGCTTTATCTCTTATCATTTTTGACAAGTCTTATTTTTATATTTCTATACTTAAAATAAAAACATGCAGATTATTAAAACAGTTGTTTAATATTTGTTGTAGGTATAAAAAAAATATTTTCAAGTTTAATTGAAAAACAAACATGAGTCAAACACTGGTTTATATTTTTTTCCAATAAATTTCTTTTAATTTTTTATTATTTTATTCGTTTAAAATGTTTTATAAACACAAATTCGTATTCTTTTTAATTGACAAAAATTTCATTTTAATATTATTCGCGTGTTCCACGTAAAGCAACTTTATATTACGACGTCTTCGTTTACACTAAAAGCTAAACAATAATTTAATTAAAGTTTTTGCTTAGAGTGTGCGATAATAGTTGGGGCTTCTACAGCTCCATTATCTTTGTAGTAGTGTTCGGTACTTTTTGTTCAAGTAGTAAATTCGAACAATTTACACAAATACTCACTACTGATGCACCAGCACACCAGCAGTGTGACCAGATTTTAAAGAATAAAATGCACTATTTAGCAAAAACAATAAATTAATGTACAATATGTATGTAAATAACTATTGTAATATTCTAAAAAATTAAATTAAGTATATATGTATATATCTAAATGTTATGATACAAACATATTTCTAATACACTTACAAAATAATAATATACTCATGTACTAAAGATTATCGACCGTATTTCAAAAAAATAATTTGGGTTTGGAGTGTATGTTAAAACAAAATTTTCATACAAATTTTGATTAAAGCACACTTAAAATACAAATTACTTTTTTTTTAGAATACCAAAGAATTATATTTATTTGACCTTAAGTCGAATATATTAATATGAAGAATTTTTAGTTAAAAATAGCTATTGGTATCTCGTCAGCTCATTATTGGTCTGACCCACCGACCATTTAAAAGAAAATGAGTTAGCTATTGGGTATATATATTTTCAATACACACTTTCTGAAGCCAAAACGTGTTTCGCGAAGTTTATTATGGTTTCTGCGCCATTTTGCTTTATATCAAATATTTTAAGGTTTAATAAATATTGTTTTGCTGTATACGCCAAAAAAAGTAGTAAAAATTAAAGAAAAATAAAATAAAAAAATAAAGTTGCCGTAACAAAATTTAACGGCGATGTTTAAGCAAAAACATCAGCGCCCAAATGCCCGCCGCCGGCTAAACGTTTTAATACAAACTAATTAAACACTAAAAATAAAAAATAGAAGAAAAATATTTCGAGAAAACTTCTTGTAAAACATCTTTGTCATTTTTCTCCACTCCTACTTTTTGGCGTGAGTTCAATACGAGTAGCAACATAATCAAATATAAATACGTCCATACGAGTAGATACTTAAAGTATTAAACCAAAAAAGATTGTCTTAAGTAAAATAAAAATAAGCAGACAAGTGCATAATTAGTAAAAAAAAACTAATAACAATGAAACGACTGTTTCAAATTAGTGATGGTAAATGTGAGCTTTCATTATAAAAAATTTTCCAACAAATTGAAATATGGTGCATCAAAACAACAATTTTGCAATGGAAAATATATACATTGTACTGTTTAAGGCTGAACTTTGCATTAACTGACACTACACACAGTAGATTCAAACACATGATCGGTCATGATGAATGTATAGCGTTCTTTTTTGCTCATGTTCACTTCAGTAAATATTTTTTTCATGCATGCATTTTTTTTACATGATTTTTTCTTACACGGTTTTCTTAGCAAAGTATTCACCGTGTAAAAAAAAGAGTTGGGTTTACATATACATAATTTAACAAAAAATTTCATCGAATTTAATAATCACTGTTGCCAATTCTGCTATTTTCTCGTCAAAGTTAGCGATTTTTAAGTACATTTTGCGTAAAAAAATATGATTTAGCTATTAGCAGGAATTCTAGCGATGTTTTTGTGCATCATAACCCGCTTTAAAATGTGAGCTTCTTTAGAAGCAGTGAACGTACATATATGAAGCAGACTATGGAAACAAGGTGATTGAATAACGTTACAACAATGCACGTTTTAAAGCCATAAAGTTAGCTAATGTACTCACATCCATCTTAAAAAGCGCTTTTATACATAAGTAAATACGTTTATATTATTAATCCTTTAAAGAGCGCTTTAGATAACTGCTATGTTTGCATTTCTTATTAAATTCAAAAAAGGGCTTTTGTGAGCAAATATGTAGTATGTAGTATGTACTCCAAACCGTGAACTCGCCATACAAAAATCAGCATGCTTGTAAGAGCTACTTTTACCCAATAATAGCAGAAGCCTGCTTTACTTGAAGCAATCGTAATCAGGAGATAAAAATACATAAGGAGCGGCGATTTTTATTTAAACATCATAACAAAAGCTCTAATTTTTAATAAAATGTGAAAAATTCTGACTCATGAGTTCTTTGAAGAACAAGTAGTAATTAAAAAAAATCAAAAACCCCGACAAACCGAGACAAACTTTGAACCGTTCAATATCCTAAACGGTCATTCGAAATGAAAAATCATAAGAGATGAGAGATGATTTTAAAATACCTGGCGTCTGTTGGCCGCCATATTGAGTTTTTACTACTGTCATATCTTTAGTGACACTCCCGAGATTAAGACAAATCGCTTGATGTAAGAATCATTAAAATCGGTCCACGCGTTTGGTTTGTATAAGGCCGCAAAGGGACACACATACATACATACGTATCATACGTAGGCTGATAAACACAATACCCTACTTTGCGTCGCGCAGTCAAGTAAAAAGGGCAAAAGGGGATTGCACTGAATACAAATACACATTATATCTTCTAAAGATTCTGTAATTTTTGAATAATATTTTTAATTTTCGCTTAAGGAACTTGGTGCAAATGATAAATGGGAGAACAAGTCGTTGAGGTTGTGCGTTTCTATACAATATATTAAGGCATCTTTTGTAATTTTCATTGGCGGTATTCAGTATTTGATGGAAGTGTAATTCAAAATATCATATTTGGATTTACTTGTGTATTTGGTTACTGGATTTTAAAGAAAAGCTACGATATTTTGCATTTACACTTACGCAAAACCATTTGCATCGAACATTCGAATACCGCCATTGTTTTTCTACTTTAAATATTTTGAAGTAAATTATATTTAAAAAAATAAAGCTGAAAAAATAAGATGTATCAAATTAGCTGCTAAAATGCCGAAATGGCCACACTGCTACTTTAGCCGCATGGGGGAGACGCACACACTCAAACACAAGTAGATGAAGCCCATATACAGCATATACGCCAAACTTGCACATATGTATGTATGTATGTAGTCTGAAAGTTACATTGCATTTGGAGTCCATACATTTTAAAATACAAATTCATTACTCAATTACTTATTTGTTTACTCTCTTGTATTCTCCCTCTTGGCTTGTGATTAAGTGTTTTTTTGTTGTTCTTTAATTTTGTAGAATGAATTATTAATTGAATTGTTATTACTTTTTTGTATTCATTGTTGTTGCTCAATTTTTGTTTTGTTTTTATTATTTGTTTTGGTTTTTGTATTTTGTTATTGCTCTTGCCACCGTATTCCCCCAAAAGAATTATATACTCGTAAAATGATCATATGAATGATTGAAAATTCTTGTAGGGCTGTTTTTTTTTCATTGATAGGGCTCCATTAATTTATGGTTGTTTATATGTTTTACATAAGTTAAGTTTCAATTGCACAATGTCGCAGCTGTTATCGGTATCGACATTTAAATATAAAAAATGCCCAATAAAAAAAGGTGTGATGGGGGTATATTAAAAACTAGAAATGTTTTACAAACTTAAAAAGAACTTTTAAATATTAACACACATTCGTTAATGATAGCGTTTCTGTTAAATACGTTCTATACCAATTTTACCATACACAGAAAAAAAATATTCCTGCAATAAGCAACTTAATGATTAAACAGAATACCGGCATAAACGTGAGATAGAACCTATTTTATTTTGAGATCGTTTTTGCTCATGCTCTCACATATAAATAAATATTCTCTCAAAAATTTTACCATACTTTTAATAAATTTCATACATTTTGTAAACAGAACTACAAAGAAAAATAAGCACAAAAGAAAATAAAACAAAAATTAGAGAGCATTTGAATTTACTGCCGACGATGTTATTATGGGCTTTATTCATTTGGGAGCGATTTTCCTGAAGTTGCAGACTTTATTCTGTTTCATCATTTAATTGAAAATAAAACCAAAAATCAATTAAAAATTTATTTAAAAATGTAATTTGTTACAAAATTGATTGACTCAATTAATATATATAATATATATATATATCGATTCCCATGGTTCCACGTTGGAACAAAAATATCTTTCTTGTTTTAATAATGCAGAATTAGTCCTCTTATACAGGGTGTCCGCCGGGAAGGTATATTACTTTATTTTGCCGCCATTTTGGTAAACATTAGTCTTGACAGTTCATATTTGGCAGTCGTGAAGTAGACACATGGCATATTTATTATGGAAACGTGTTGTAATCGTTAAAACATTTTATCAAAATCAATCATCGATTACTGTGACGATGAGAAAGTTAAGTGAAATTTTTGGGAGAAGCAACGTGCCAACAAAACGCATTATTTATCGTGTAGTGAATGATTTCGAAGAAAAAGGGTCTGTAGGTGGTAGGCCCAAGCATGGATCACAACGTACAGCAAGATCGGCTGAACACATTACTGCTGCTCAAGAAAGTGTTCAAAACAATCTATCAACCTAAATTCGACGCCGTGCTCGGGAGCTTGGTCTTCAAAAAACAACTTTTGCCACAATTTTGCACAATTGTTTCCATATAAGATTCAGTTGACACAAGAGCTTGTTCCACATTTACACAGCCAATTTAATCAAAAATTATAAACAAACAAAGTAATACACCTTCCCAGCGGACACCTTGTATTTATTCGTATTGTGTAAAAATTTCATACAAATATCTTCTATAATCAATCATTAAATTGTGTAAATTGGAAACTTTATACTTTTTTTCTTTAAAACTAGTTTTTTGAGTTATCACGTTGTTGATTGAATTGAATGAGCGATATGTATTTTTTTATTCAAGTATATTCCTACCTTAAAATAAAACTGTATATTTCTTTCATTTAGATATTAAATGTGCCACAACTTTTGTGTAGTACTATGCTCCTCTTAAATAGAAGAAATTAAAAAGTAGAACTGTTAAAAATTGACTTGGGTGTAGGCGGACATTAAAAAGCAATAAATAGAAAATATGGAAAAGAACAAAAAAAAAAATACGGAACATTTGACTTTGCCTCAGAAGAAGTACAAATGAACGTATTTTTTTCATATTGCAACCGGTGTTGACAAAAGGGCTTGTTCTACTTGTATGCATCTATGGAAATTGATGTAGAAGTTTTTTCTTCTCATTTTCAAACACACACTTTCATTTCACTACTAGCGAAGTATGAAGGAAAAGTTTCCACCATTCATCAGATAAATATAATAATGAATGAAAGAAAAAAATTAATTTATATCCTTGAAAGTAAAACTACACTTAGAGTAAAAGGAGCCAAGAGTTTTTGAAAGTTCTTATGAGGTAAAGAAGGTTCACAACGCAATTATCATTGTCAGATTGTACACTTAAAAACTATTGTTAATTTTGTCGTAAGGATTTGGGCAAAACTGCTTCTACTACCAGCAGAATAATCAAATGGCCTTAAAACTTCGCTTAATACTAAAGTAAAGTATTTTCTTTTGGTGTACTTCACCCCATTTGTATTTAACACTTCTTTGATTTTTATCCAGATTATTGCAAATTCACACAATGACTCTACAACCTCCTACAAAAAAAAAGAGCTCTGCAACTCAAACATAAGCACATGTCATAAGACCAGTTCCACTCACTTTTTTTAGTTTTTATTTGTTTTATTATTTATTTAGCATCAATAACCTTCTATGGCAACATGTTCCAAAAATTAAAAAAAAAACTAAAAAACTTTGTAAAATACCCGACCAATCCATAAGTTTCGGATAATATATTTTTAGTATATTGTGTTTCAGCTAAATATAAAAATAAAAAAAAATGAAAATCTGTAGAAAAACAAAATTGAAAATACAGACAGACTGCTGACAAGTTGTTAGTATTAAAAGCTAAAGTGGAAATGGTAATGGAGATGAATGAAGTTAAAATATCTTAATTTGAAGTCACACACATTTCGAAATATTTTAGCAAAGAAATGGAAAAGTAAATAATTATGGACCTTATTTTGTTTGATTGTTCGTTCGTTTTGTTCTTAAAACAGACAGAACAAAAATTGTAAATTAAGTAAAAGGGTCATATTGTGTAAAACGTAACGCTAAGCGTTGACAAATTTTATATGTGTTTTAGAAAATTAAGGCCAAAAAAAATTTATTAATAAAAATGAAACAATCGAAAAATTTGGATTCTCGTGGAGAGCAAATTTTCATTGTAAGTACAAGATATCTTCATATTCCCTTAAAAATAATTTCTTCTTTCGTTACAGAGAAGTTTCCTCTGCCGAAAATAAATCAACAGACAATAGTCAAAAATAAATTGTTTTATAAACAAGTTTTCTTTATGAACAAAAATGTGTCTTTACAGAGAGTTTTCCTGAAAGCAACAAAAATATTTCGTTGAGGAAATTGCGCCAGAGAATACTTTTTTCTACAGAAAAAAATTTCTATAAAGTAAAATATTTTATTTTGTTATAGAAAAAAATTTCTATTTAAAAAAGTTTTTTTTTCTATAGAGAGCTATACTCTAGAAAGTTTTTTTTTCATAAAAGAAATTCTCAAAAAAAAATTTTTTTTCTATAGAATAAATTTCTCTAGAAAAAGGATTCTTTTGTATAGAAAAAAATTTCTTCTTTCGTTGTAGAGAAGTTTTCTCTACAGAAAAAAATTCTCCAGGCAGTAGCTTCCAAACAGAAATAAATTGTTCTATAAAAGAGTTTTCTTTAGGAGCGAAAATCTCTCTGGAGAGAATTTTCCTCATAAGAATCAAAAATGTTCAGTTAAGAAAATTTCGCCAGAAAACTCTAAAGAAAACATTTTCGATTGAGCAAAATATTTTACTTTGCTATCGAAAAAAATTTCTGTTTAAAAAAAAGTTTTTCATAGAAAACTATTATCTATAATTTTTTTTAGAGAAAACAAAATCTAGAAAAAAAGGGTTTCTACAGAAAAAAATTTCTCAAGAAAACAATATTTTTTTTTATAGAAAGAAACTTCTCCAGAAAAAACTTCTTTCGTTATAGGAATGTTATTCCACCAGAAAAAATTCGGCAGAAAATATTTTTCCAAATAAAAATAAATTGTTCTATAAAGAAGTTTTCTTTATGAACAAAAATTTCTCTTTAGAGGTGGTTTTTCTGTAAAGAAACAAAGATTTTCTGTTGAGAAAATTTCGCCATTCGAACATTTTTTTTTCGATAGAAAAAGTTTTCTATTGAGTAAAAATTTCTATTTTGTTATAGAAAAAAATTTATATTTAAAAAAAATATTTCTATAGAAAGCTATACTAATTTTTTCTACAGAAAACTATTTTCTATAAGTTTAAAAAAAATCTCTAGAAAAAAGGGGTTTCTATAGAATAGATAAATTTATTCTATAGAAACCCCTTTTTTTTCTTATAGAAAGAAACTTCAGAAACAAAAATTTTCTGTTGAGAAAATTTCGTCAGAGAAAAATTTTCTCTTGAGAAAATTTCGTCATAGAATATTTTTTTTTTATAAAAATATTTTTTATTGAATACAATTTCTTATTTTGTTAATTTTTCATAAAAAAATGTTTTCTATAGAAAACTATTCTCTAGAAAAAATCATTTAGAAGAACAAAATTCCAGGGAAAATTTTTTCTACAAAATAATTTATTCTTAAAATTTCTTTAGCATTGGCTAGGGGAAAAGTTCCATTGACAAATTTTATCTATAAAAAGAATTTCCCTAGAGGATTTTTTCTATATAAACGGATCTCACCAGAGAAACGCTTTGTCCATAGCAAAAATATGACTACCGTATTATTTTGGATTTAAAAATACAGAAAAATTCGTTATATCATATTTAATCTTGTTAAAAATTTGCATATAAAAGGCTTGTAAACAAGAGTTTTTTAATATAAAATTTCTCTAAAATTTTCTTTACGAAACTTTGCCTACAGAGGAGATTTTCTATAGAATATCTTAAAAGGCAAGTTTTCGTGTTAGAAAAGTGCAGAAAAAGTCTTGCTCTAGAACAAATTTATTTTATTCAAAACTAAATTTTCCCTGAGTGTAATTATTTGCCTTGTTGCAGTTTCACTTTTCGCTTGATGTCAGTTTAAAATGAAGCATTATTGAAATAAATTGATTTCTATTTTAATGTATTTCAATTGTTAGCCCTAGAAATTAATTGAAAATATTATTGCAATCTTCTTAAACAATAAGGAAAAGCGAAATATTTTAAGTATTTATTCTTAAGAACACAAGCTAAGTAACAATAATTCAATCAGAGGAAAATTTCAAAACTTCATATTATCGATTAAAAGCGAAATAGCTTTTTTTTTGTTTGTTTGTAAAGTCAAGCACCTGTTAGACTGTTTTATGTATATTTAAAAGCAAAAGTACCTATCTATTTTCGTATTGTCTACACATTGGGAAAATTAGAAATAAAATTTCGACACAACGATTTTTTTTCGCAGAGTAAGAGTTCAAATTTAAATGTTAAATGAATAAATGAAAAAAAAACTGAAAACTTTTTAAATAAACACAGAAGTTGCGATAGCAAATGGAAATTGGATTACGAATAAATGCATAGCGATGAAATTGTTGCCCCATTAAAAATAAAATAGAATGAATAAATTTAATGCGAAATAATCCCCACTGAAGTTAAAACTATTTCAGTTAGACCTTCCAAATGGTTTTCAACACTTTGATTAATTAAAAAAAAATTGTTTCAGTTTTTACCTTAATAATACTTTTACAGGTTAATCTGTTGAATGTTTGGCTTTTAAAAAATAAAAAAATAATAATAAGAAAGTCTTGCATATAGAATTAAAATACATACACACATACATACTTATATATAAGAATGAAATAGATTAATTCACACTTCAAACTAGGGATGCAACCGATACCGATACCGATATATCGGCGATACTGCTGGTTTTCCGATATATCGATATCGGCGATATTTTACTGTCGATACGCCGATACTTCTTATATTTTTCTTTAGAGTTTTTTAAACAACTGAAACTGAAATGTATTGACAATTTTGATAATTTTAGAAAATAAACAGTATGACATTCAGTTTGAATTGACTCATTGACTCATTCAGTTTGAATTGACTCATTCAATCTTACACTGTTATTTTGTGAAAAACAATTATTAATTTTTTGTTAACATGAATTGAAATTCAATTCTATTTTTTGAAGTCTTATTAATATCAATTTTAAATCTTGAGCCAATCTAAACTGAATGCCAACGTTTATTTTGTAAAATCATAAATATTGCAGACGTTTTGTAGTTTGAAAATTTGAATTTTAGAAACTGAAATGTACTGAAAATTTTGATGATTTGAATGGCTCATTAATAAACACTGTTATTTTGTATAATAGAAGAATTATTCTACTTGAGTTTTGTTAATTTTTACTTGAGCTCAATTTAAATATGCGTATCGGTATCGGAATCAGTATCGGCGATATTTATTTTAGAGTATCGGTATCGGATCGGCTAAATGGCGTATCGTTACATCCCTACTTCAAACACACTTCTTGTAAAACTACGAGCAAATTAATTAACGAAATAATGATTTAACACCAGCATAATTTTATTATTTTATTATTATTATTTTTATATATTTTGCTTAGCAAAAATAACTTTTCTTAAAGCTCCTTTTTCAATTATTAAAGATAAATTCTAGTTTAATTGAACTAAACTAAAATGTCTCACTTAAATCATCATGAGCACGTGACAAATATATGTTCACTTGGCAATCACAGTGTCATATACTGGAAAGTAAAATAAACTATAGAAAGTAAAAACAATGTAACATAAAGCTTGGTTTAGACGATATGTTGAATCAGCATATATATGCTGACACTCATATGATTTAAACTAGCAGTAAATTCCTATGGCAGCATATTTCATATGTTAGACGTTTACATGATATGTTGATAGTAGCAAATGTTTTGATGTCAACATATGTCAGCACATGAAATGTCAACATATGACTTAGCGCACGATTTTTGTGTCTACACGATATGTTGAATTTTATGTGATGCTGAGTCGTATGAACATTTGTTTGATGAAGTTAGTGAGTTTGACAATACTTTTCTATTATTCAATTTATGTACTTACAAGTATAATTTTTGCAATAAAAGTTATAAAAATCAATAAATAAACATAAATAATGTCGTCAGAGGAAATATCACTACCTATTGCTTGTACAGTGCTAATTTTTGATGATAAATCATGAGTCAAAGCAAAAAGACGCAAAGTTTGGAAAAAAATGGGTAGTCGCTGAGTTCATATTATTCAAATCGTTTATTGTTTTTACATTTGCTAGTTATTAATTGATTCACTTTCAGCAATATTTTGTTTTGTGTGCGTGTGTGTTCACCATGCGGTGCATATGCATACTATTTTGTCATATGCTGAAAAGCTTGCATGCGCTTTTCAACAAGCAACATATCTGTAAGCATACGCACTAATAATATGCTGTTTACATGATATGCTAAAATTGCCAACATACGTTTATTGGCGTTGCTAACAAGAACTTAGCAAATGTTGTTAAGCACACGTGTGCTGCAAAAATTATGCGTTTAAACGATATTCAAGTACTGGTAACAAATTTTTCAGCATACATATGCTGATTCAACATATCTTCTAAACTAAGCTTTATATCCACTACAATACTACTTACATACATGTATGCACCGACGGTGCCTCGAATAAGTAAATTTAATTAATGTGATTATCGTAAAAGATAAGCAAGAATAGTTAAACATACTGTGATAGAGTGACATAACTTCGTGCTAACCTGAATAGAAAATGAAAAAGCGGAAAAAAACAGAAAACAGATGAACTCCACGCATACATTCAGCTTAATATTGTGATGAAATTCGATATACAAGTTGATGACTGTTTTGTTTACCGTTTTGATGATTCTTTTCTTCTCTGCGATTTTCCCAGTTATGGTGATTTTTTTTACCTGTTGGCATTAGTTTTCAGCTTTTACACGATTATTTTTTGTTTTAGCAAATTTTTTTACGATTTAGTAATTTTTGCTTCCCGAATGTATTTTTTTAATTTATCCGCGTTGGTGATTTTAAGTTTTGGTGATTTTCTTGCTTTGAGGATTTTTTATAATTCGATGATTTTTCTGCGTTGGCGATATTTTTCAGCTTTGGCGATTGTTTTCTTATTAAGCAATTTTTAACGCTTTAGTTTTTTAATTGTTTTTTTTTTGCTGATTTTTCGGTGTTGGCGATTGTTAATTTTGGTATTTTTTTATTTTGGCGTTTTTAATAATTTAATGATTTTTCTGTGTTGGCGAAATACTTTGAAATTCTTACTTTTTTAATTCATTTTAGAAATGTATGGCAAACAAAAAACAATTTTTTAAACAATCACCCTTCACGTGAAATATTTCCCCTGAACAAAAAATGGCAAACAAAATTAGAAAATAGTATACTGACACAACAAAATCGCAAACAACATTGGCGATAACAATTTTAGAGAACGTGAACTTTTATTCCCAATAAGGATGCTTGTTTTTGTTTTAGTGGAAATTTTCACTTCTTCGACGCTTTTTCCAGAATAGCCACCTAGTATATATATCTTTCAGCTTTGTCGACTATTTTCTATTTAAGCGATTTTTTAGGCTTAAGTCAATTTTTTTAAATTTGTTTTTGCTAATTTTTTCGTGTTGGTGATTTTTAGTTCCATTGCATTATTTTTTTTTTTTAATTTGACGATTTTTCTGTTTTGGCGATTTTTTCGTTTTGTTGATTTTACTTTATTTTTTGTCGTTTCATTCGGCCTTTTTCTTAATGATTCTATATTTTTTCTTTTTCTGCTTTGGCGATTTATTAGAGATATTTTCCCTCTTAACGATTTATTTTCTTCTGGCAATTTTTTATCTTTTGGCAATTTTTTTCTAGTTATAACTGACATAAGCTGGGCTTTATAAAAAATTCGAATGAATAATTTCCAAACTGAAGTTTTTTATCCTACTAAAGTGTTTCTGAATTACCGGCTAATGATGAGTATAGACGTTAATAAATTTTGTTCTAAGGTCATACTACAAAGTATAATTTATTAGTAGGAAAGCATGATAAAGGCTACTAATTTTATACTTGTACGATTTATTGTACAATTCGCAGTAATACATTTTACATCCAAGTACATACATACATATAATATTTGTGATAAAATACTTTTTAAAAAAATCTTACATGCAACTTCATCCTTTCTTAAAGTCTGTTAAAAACATCTTTTAAAATTGATTTGATTGATTTTAATTTCAGCTGGAACTTATTTTGCTAAAGTTTGCATTTATATAAAGATAAAATGCACTACATATTTTTTTATTCTTTTTGAATTGTAACATACATATATTTACTCCGGTTATACAGAACTTCGCCTATAACGCACCAAATTGCCAGGTTCCTCGCAGTTCATTATAATCGAACTCCAATGTATTATAAAATTTTTGCCATGCCAATTGAAACACTAATTCATTCAGCTAAAAAGTACTTTTACTTCACGGTTTAAACAAAAAGAAATTTTAAACACTTTCGATGCGCAGCTGATTTTAAAAATGAAATTAAATTTGGGGAATATAACAACTGATTTACTACACACACATTTTGAATTATTTATTAATTTCAAATTGATTCCCAGTAGAAATGTACAGAGTAATACACGCATACACATACGGCCATTAAAGCAGAACACCCAAATTTTATGCTTTATTACTATTGGAGGGATGGTACTTAAGACAGACAATTATTAAAAGATACATACATACACACATGCGTACATACATACATATTGTGTTATAAAAAGTTTTTCCCTACTTTTTCCAATATGGTTTTATGTTTGTTAAATTTTTTAATTAAAGTTATTTTGTACAATGCTGTCCGTATCTTTAAAATTTCACTGTTTTGCCTAAACTCTTTCAAAAAAAAAAAAAAAAAAAAAAAAAACAATTATCAAGGTAAAGTGATGTTTATTTTCAGTGGGACTTCTTTCACAAAGCAAAGAAAGAAATACATACATATGTATGTAAATTATCTTTAAAAATTTGCATACAATTTCCAAGCAGTTCTCAACACCTTTTGTAGCTTTGTGCTTTTTTACCAAAAACCTTTCGAAAAATCTCAATGTGAAAATCTTTTCCAAGTTTTATGAGAAAATAATTATTTTCTTGATAGAAATACATTTTTAAATGTTAAAAAAATTCATTTATTATAAAATAAAGTAAATGAATAATACCGCAGTTTCTATGCTGTTTGCCACAACTGTGCGTTATGTACAATTTTAAATTCAACATCTGTTAAAGAGCTTTATAATGTAAGAACGGTATTGCCATATGCAAAGTTTGATACTAGTGGTGAATATTGTATAAAAGTTAACAGTGGTGATTTTTTGTTAACAGTACTATTCGTGCTACCCAGCAAATTATAAACTTCTATTTACATATATTTAGAATTACAGGTAGTAAATTATAGGGATAGTTTTGTAACCATTTTTTGTGTTACATACATATTTGTATTTGATTTAAAACATCATTCATTCATTTTTAAATGTTTTCAAAATACGATTTTTGTTTCTAGATTTTCCAGATTCTAATGAAAAAATTCTAATTATTTCAATAGTGGTTGAGATAGATGTTAAAAAAAAAAAAATAATTACATTAAATTCATATTCTCATATTTGGAAAAAATCACACGAAATGAACACTATAGTACTATCAAAGAGTAATAAAGCCCTATACTCAGCTCAGCTAGGTTGGTGACCAGTTTACTTTATGGGCCTCCAAAGATTTCGAAAAACATGGTGCCCTTAAAAAATGGTGTCATCAGTTTTGGGACAACGGGTAATTAGACTTGGTGATATCGCTAAACAACATTTTACACCAAAAAAAAACGAGTTTGCTTGCGCCTTGTGCAAAAGTAAAAAAAAAAAATTGATTCACTTTTTTTACAATAACTTACAGGGATTCCTCTGTTTTGCTAACAATATTTGACAGAAAAAAAAACCTAAAAATGATAAATACTAAAATCAGCAACAATAACAAAAAAAAAAGAAATAAAAAATGAAATAAAACTAAAGTCCCCGAGCTTTAAGAAAGAAGAAAGAAATGATGTGATGTCCTATTTATTACACATCGCATAATTTAGTGGAAAATATTTATTTCAGATGTAGATAAAGTTTCAATAAATGCTTTCGCTGTTTTATTCAACTATGTTCACTTAAGAGAGAATTGTCATATTATGACTAACAGTGTCTCATTGAGGAGAGACTTTTTAGTTATATTTTTTTATGAATTTACTGGAAGATTTTTTACAAACCATCCATTAGTGCAGCTTGCTCAGGCATCGATTTAAATTTGTCGCTTGTAATATTAAGAAAAGAAAATCATATTTTTGGAAATTTCTTCATTATTCGCGAACTATATTCCTTTACCGCCTTCTTGCGTATTCTTTATGCAAAGTATCTTCAAACTAAATTATAATTTCTAATGTGAACTTTTTTTTGTTATATGTATGACGTGGATTTTTTTAATACCTCCGAAAATAATTTACAATTTGTTTTGCAAATTATTTCAACTTAAATTTTTTAGAGACGTGATTTATAAGAAAAAAAATTTTTTTTTGGATTTGGGTAAGATATTCTTGATTTTGTAAAATGTTTTCGTTATAAAAATAATATAGAATTTTGTTTTCAAAGTTTATAACAAAACATTTTATGACTAAAAAGATAAAAAATTGTGTTTTTAACGAATTAATGAAGGAAATAACAGAAAATATAAAATATGGAATTGTATATCCTAAACATTTATTTAGTGGATTGTTAATTGTCAATTGCAATTTAATGTTTTATTTTAGTTCTTATTTCAATATATTTTTCTACTCGAAGGCCTAAAACTATATATTCTAAAACAGAAATAAATAAAACAACAAATTGGAGCAGTATGCTATTTGATGTTTACCCCCTTTGCTTAGGGGCATATTGTAGCACGAACAAACCCTCAATTGGAAAAATCGAAATGTCTTGTAATAAATTAAATTACTAAATTAATTTTTTTTTGTAAAGTTCCGTATATAAAGGTTTTTATTTATTAAACAGTTAAATAAAAATTATTTCATTCATAGATTTTAAAGAAAAACTGAATATGTTAATTTGCAGCGTTGTCAACTTGGTGCGTTTTGCACCATTTTGGGTGCTTTTTGAAATTTTTAGTGCGAAAAATTCCCTAGTTGGTGCGTGGTGCGATTTTGTTTTAAATTTCGGTGCGTTTTTTAATTTTTGGTGGCACCAACGCAAATTTAACGCAACAATAGGTTAAAACGGGAAAATTCTTGTTGTGAAAGCTAACAAATTCCTGATTTTTATTATTTTGCAACATTTTAGTTTAGAGTTGTACTAGTATCGATTAATATAAATTTATTTGTTATTTATTAAATGTTTATTAAGCTTTTTTTTTAAGGTTTATTTACTATTTCGAATTCAAAATGCGTATGAGTTCGACCACTTTCATAATTAAGGGCACAGTTTTATATTTATATACTCTTGAAAATTTTCTTCGAAGTTTACTGGTAGTATGTATACTTATATGTTTTTTAACCATTTATTTCCTTTTTATAAATATTTAAGCTTTTATGCTAGTTACGTTCTTTACAATATCAAAAATAGATGCATTCGTAATTACGTCCGTCTGAATTTGTTTAATATATCAATCAAAAACTCGATTTCGAATTTTTGTGTAGTTACGTCCGTTTGCGTTTAAGGAGATTATCAGCCCAATTATGAATATTCCCTCGGAATTTATTTCTCACGGAAAATTATTTTCTCGAGAAAACATTCCTCCAATCATAAATTTCTTGGGAAGAAAAAAGAGTAATACGTGGCATCACCTCATTATGAAGCTCGTTGTTTTGCTTGTTTGTTGACATTTTGTTTCTCCCTTTTTTTTTTTTTTTGAGTGAGAGAGTAAACAAAATTAATAAAATTCACCAACTTGGAAAAATATGTAAAAAAGGTTATAAATAATTTTTTTGGGAATTATTTGTGGTTTTCCAAATAAAAGAACTATAAAATACTAGTTTATGTATATAAATTTTGTTTCAATGGAATATTAACCATGTTTTTATGTAAACTCCCTTCTGTTTTGCAAGAGAAAGATTTTTAATGAAAAAAGCAAGTTCAACTGCGTTCATAATACCTACTGTTTTCCTGGGGAGTTTTTTATTCCCGCATTTGGTAAAAAAAAGGAAAAACACAAATTCATGATAGGAGAAAATAGAAAACTGAGAAAACTCATGCGGAATTTTTGTTTATGATTGGGCTGTATATGTACTATCTGCCTTATTCATTTGTACTACACATTTGATAAGATTTTTAGGCATTATTTTTTTTTTAAACCCTGAACTGTTGAAGCTTGTTTTATTGTTAAATTTTTAATACAAAAATATTATTCTTTGTATGCAAAATTAATCCAATAAACATTTTAAACTAAAAAATAAATTCTAAACTTGGTGCGTTTTTTGTAAATGGCGCGTTTTTTTCTCCATTTTGGTGCGTTTTGAAATTTCAAAGCTGACAACGCTGCTAATTTGAAAAAACAAAATAAATTAATTAAATTAATTTTTGATAATTATAAAATAATGCTATTACAAAAAAAAAACATCTGTTTTTATACAAATACTAGTTTTAATGTACTTTCTTGAACCTTTTTTTTGGCGAACTTTCGTGTCCTAAAAATATCTAGAGAATTCCGTTTTTTTATAAAATTATTGACTGCAATATTGTTTTAATTATGTGATTTATAAATTATGAAATCTATGTGTTATGTTGTACAAGAAAAATAGGAATATTTTGGTTATTTATTTCATTGCAATATTTTTTTTAACATTGAGGCCGTACGAATATGAAGTTTGCATACTATATTCCATTAACACTTAATTGTTGCTTGGGATGGCCGTAGTGGTGAAATTCTTAGCATTAGTGGTAAAATTACGGAAATAGTTATCAAGATATTATTTGGTCAGTTTTTCGTTAATATAAGTTATATGTTTCTCTATAGCAGCAGGGTAGCGTGGCCGAGCGGTCTAAGGCGCTGGTTTAAGGCACCAGTCTCTTCGGAGGCGTGGGTTCGAATCCCACCGCTGCCAAGTTTTTTTTTCTTTTTTATTTAATTAAACAATTTTATATTTTTTTGTTTTTATTTAATTAACACTATCGTTTTTGTGTTTTATTTAATTTTTTCGTCACTCCTTTATTTAATTAATATTTAACGTTAGCTAGATAAAAAAAAATAATATGAGCGGAAGTTTTGAAATTAATGGCGTGTGTTATGTTAATACAGTATAGTCCGGCTGCCTAACGGTTAGAAAAGTGTTCAAACTGCAAGCCATGTTAAAACATTTGTAGCTTTTTCATGCGTTAATAAGCAGCTTATAAAGAGAATGTGTATTAGTTGGTTGATTTTAAAATAAAAAGCAAATAAATCTCATATGCTGTAAATAACTTTTTTTGTATTTTATTTTTGTTATTGATTTGTACACCTTTTTTAAACGACCTTGACTTTGATACGCGTCGACTGACAGTAAATCTGTGAGCAACTGTAAAGTAGATGTAATTAATGAGCTTCGTTTTCAATTCTTTATGGCCCCATTTTCTGAAACGCAACGTTTCGAAACACTTAAACATTTTCTATATATGAAAAAACGCAGGTGATATTGAAAATATGTATTTCCATACAAATTCTCAAACGTTTACCGACATTGTACTTATCTTACAAATTCAGGTAATAAATGAAGCCATGCCATGAAAATCAAAAATCTGCGATTGTATAAATGTTTCTGATGCGTCCCACAGCGGCATTTTAAAACCGTAGTCGTCTTTATTTTTTGTTTTACATACAGATGTATGAAAAGACTTAAATGAAAATGTTCCTTTTTGCCATTTCAACCAAAAATTCCAGTGTTTTCTCTTTACGATGAGATTTGTCAGTATTTTGGTTTTTACCTCGAGACATTAGTTTTTGATTAGTTCAATCAACTCATTTCCCAAAGTACATACTATGTTTATTTGCCTTGTGTGAATATTTTTTAAGTTTCTGTTAGCGTTGATTACTTGGAGACTTAATTAAATTAAAAATTTGGTTAATAAATAAAACTTGTCACATGTATTTGTTTGCTACGAAATTTACTTTTTTTCATAACTGCATGTTCAATTATATTTATTTATTTTTATTATATATTTTTCTTTCATAAAAACAGCACGAAATATACAAATTGTATGTGTTTCTTAAGTTAATTATGAAACTCATTAATGTATTTTAAAAGTATTTTTTTTTTGTTGTCTATTTGTCTAACTTTTTTTTTGAGTTTCCTGTTTCAACACACAAAAATTAATTAAAACGAACAAAATTTTAAAATCGAATACAACCAAATACTTGGAAAAACAAAATGCACTTCCTTTTTCTCTATATGCATATGTGTATTTTTATATTGTAGGAGTACATTAGATTAAAAAAAAGTAAAAGATTTCCGCCTGACAAAAGATCCAATAAAATAAATGTTAAATAGGAATATTAATCGAATATTTATTAAGATTTCTTTTTAAGTAAGGCGACTAGGATTTTATTCTATTTAATTAGGAAAGCGAAGTTTTGTGTGTGGAAATATCAAGGCACATTCACCAGGTAGCGAAGACGCAGCTGAGCTAGTTTTTTATTCAAATTAAAGTTCATCGGAAACTTCATAAAAAAAATTGAAAACAAAATTCAACATGAAAATTATTTTATTAAAAAATTATTAAATAAATTTAAAAATATAAAAAAAACTATTACAAAATTGTGAAAAGTACTAAACGCAGCAAATTTTGCTAGTGGTAGGCTGCCTTGGAGAAATTTTTTCAACTTTATGTGAATAATTTTTATTTTTATTTGGCTGAACAAACACTATTTTTTGAAATTTTGGTTCAACTAAAAAGCCATGTTGTTTTTTTTTCTTCATTGTTGTATTTTTGTAATCTTGATACCTATTACCTGGAAATGAATGTGCCCTGTATCAATATAAAAATTGGGGGAGATATTAAAAATAAAATAATTTATATATGAATTTCAATACAGTGCACAGAGGAGGAGTATTTCACCCAAAAAGCTGGCCAAAAAGGCAAAACTGAATTCAAAGAAATATTAAGAACTAAGTACGCAGCTCGATAGACAACAATATTTTACATTATATTGTAAATTTTTAAGACTTTAAGTTGTGATTTGTAGCTCTGAGACCCTGCTAAAGTCAGGAAAGTGAAAAAAATTATATGAGATATAAATGTTTTTTTTCGGTTTCTAGATGTTTATATGATATTTTTTTTTTGCGGCTAAACGAATAAAGGTTTATATATGTGACAGCGCATAGAGAAAGGGACCTAAGGGTAAAAAATCAATTTTCAATTTTTTTTTTTGATGTGGACAACATCTGAGCATCGAATCGGTCTCATGCCCCAAAAGTATTCCCTCCCAGAGATATGCGCGTTTTATGGTGTGATGGTACACCAAAGATACACGTATTTAAATCTTTAAAATGGCTCTCCTGAACAAAACCGGTTTTTACCCTTAGGTCCGTTTCTATTTTGCGCGTCACATATAAAGGAACTGTAACAATACCAGTCTTAGACCGTAAATCGATATATGTATGTACATACAGTCTGTCAAGAATGAGTTTAAACCTTTAAAATCAACATTTGTTAATTGAGTTTCACGATTTATACCGTCTTTTATTCCTTAGGAATGTGGCTTTTAGAAAAATTTTAACAATTTAAACTTTTTGTTTCTTTTATTTATTTTTATTGCATTTTGAAAACAATAAATTTGACGAATTTTGCAAGAAACATTTTTTTTTCGCCATTAAATTTTTAATAACTGCGAAATAGTAATAGATCGAAAAGAAATGTGTTTGGCAATTTTAAGCATAATTTTCCGGTGCATCTTCTGATCCTACTCCTATTAAAACCGTTTTCAAGTTAAGCCTGGTACTCTGTTCACAATTTTGTGCTGTCAAACTACATATAAAAGTATTTGGTGTGAAATATTTGCGAAATAAATTCGCAAAAGTAGTACTCTGTTCTTGTTGTGAAAAACACGTAAAATCATGTCTTTCCATGCAAAATTAGTCTGGAGCAGTGCTTTTTTCGCACGGAATTTTAACAATGTTGCATACTTTCAAGCAATAAAAGAAAGAAATTTATATAAAAACCGCGAGTTGGGCTACATTTAGTACATGTCAAATTTTTCACGCGAAATAATCAATGGTGCTGAAAATTTTTCACAACTTTGAACAGAGTACCAGCCTTTATGGCAAAACATATTAGGCAACCCAACGATTTAGGGGTGAAATATGCCAACGCCTTTAAAAGAAAATCCTTACGTACTAGAGAAAAACGGAAAACAGATTTGAATTAAGGTCATCAAAATCCATATAGTCCACATACTTTTATTTCTAGGGTAGACAAAAATTTTTTTTGTTGCGCAGTGTAATTTTTCCCAAATCTGCCACTAGACTTTTTATGTCATACTCCACCTAAAACTATCAAAAAACTAAAACTTTTAATTCAAAAAAAACACGTTTAATAATTTTGGCCAGCTTTTCAGGCCAAATACTCCTCTGTGCAGTGTCTTGAAAGAGGCCTGTTTACGAAGTAGAAAAAAAACTGCAGTCTAAAATTAAAAATTGATATCAAAATTTGTTTTAAATTTTGCTTTCAAATTCGTTTATTATTGTCTTGTTTGTGAATACAGCAGAGTTACCCCACACACACACACACATACGCAGACAAAAAGAAACAAAAGACAAATTAAAGATGACATCAGGCAGACTGTCTATTTTATGCTTGAAAAGAAAATACAGTAATTGCAATAAAATTTTAATACATTTAA
Source organism: Nowickia ferox (assembly GCA_936439885.1). Lineage (NCBI taxonomy): Eukaryota > Metazoa > Arthropoda > Insecta > Diptera > Tachinidae > Nowickia > Nowickia ferox. The sequence continues at coordinate 25,191,021 of OW387027.1, read as the reverse complement.
GCAACAAAAACAATACAAACAAGATTATTTACTCGAAATTGTCTCCACATATTTGTTGATATAAAAAAAAACGTGGTCAGAATAGTAAAAAAAAATCATACAAATAACTAAAAAAAATTTAGTGACCAATTGTATTTGAAACAGATATTCCTTAAAATCAAAATTATAATACGTACGAGTACAGGCAAATCTCGGTATAACGAAACTCGCTTTAACGAAAAGCCCATAAAAGGATTTGTTACACTAATAACCCTAAATAGCGAATAATAGCCTAATTTTATACTGGATATAACGAATTGATGAATAAAAAATCGCAAAATAAAAAACAAAAACTTTCTAGAAACATATTTCTAACATTTAGTTCTTTTTTGATAAATGTGTGCATTGTTTAACGAACGGCAAAAAAATATTAAACAAAAACTACAGCAGCGAAGTAAATGCAAAATATATGTGATACCGTTAGTTTGTATTGGGTTTCTTATTTAAAAACAAATTGCCCTCATTCTTTTTATTGTGTTGTATCATGTCTACAATAATAATAATTAAAATAACACTTGAAAAAAAACTTTGCGGCGATATAACGAATTTTTCGGTATAACGAATGGGCCTGACATTATATCATTCGTTATACCGGGATTTGCCTGTATATGCATACGCATGTAAGTCTGAGTTTCAGACTTAAGGCTGTTAGTTATTAAACAAAAAGATTTTCTAACCAAATATTATTGTTAATTATACTTTTGTGCAGTAAGCGACTGATGTTTTTAAATCTTTCCCATTTTTATTTAAGCTGTGTAGAAAATGTTAATGTAAATTTTATCTTTGTTTTTTTTTTAGATGTGCTAGAGCAGCGGCTACAAAATGCGGGTCCATGAGCCACTGATGGACTGCATCAATCATCCAAGGAGTCCACGAAAATAAGGTAAGTCTTTATTTTCATTCTACTCCAAAGTGTATTAAGATTAAGTGGCCTTATCAGCGCAGCTGATCGTCAGCTGACTTTACCCCAGCCGTCGAACTCCATATAAAATAGCATAAAATCTTAATCCGAACTGTCAACATACAAATAAAAATTATCCTGCAAAAAATTTTTATGTATATTGTTCTACCCCAGCAAAAGGATCGGAACTAGTTTCAAAGATTTACCACTTTCATTGCATACCAATCAATACTGAATTTAATATTCTAAGGCTGTTGTTTATATCAAAATTGTTCTAGGCAACCTTTTAAGTGCATACCATTCAGTTATTTCGATCACTTCAGTCATATGACAACCATGTGTTAAATTCAATGATGTTTCATCAGAAATAGAACCACTTAGAGCTGAATTCATCAATGATGTAACTTATTATTATAGCTATGCTCTTTATTTCACGACATAGAAGCTAGGACGTGATTTTTGTTATAAAAATAATTGACACTATTACAGTTATAAATTTATTTTTGTTTTGAGTTTTTTGTACTTAAAACCAGAGTACAAAAATAAACGAAACAAATTGTTTGATTTTGTTTTGTTTCGTTTTTTGCAGTGAGTGAAACAAAAACAAAACAAAAACAAGGAGAAGGATTGCCCAACTTGTTTTTGTATTGTATATGTACACAGCCGATCGGCTGTAAGCCGGCAAACAGCCGCCACCGGTCACAAAGAATACATTAATTTAATCGTACGCCGCTAGCAAAGAAAATAATGGGAAATAAATGGAAACGTTTTGAAATACTCGCAGAGAATTTGACATCATCATATAATATAATTTATTGTATTGTTATTTAACACATGAAATTTGTTTTATATAACTAAGCAGCAAAGCTATAACCGGGTGTCCTAAGACACCTCTCTTCTTTTTTTTTAATTTTCAACCTGACCTAAGCCTAAGTATTGAATTCTTCAAATGATACGAAGGAGTCCTAGGGTAGTTTTGAAAATCTAATAATATCACAAAAATTTCAATCGTAAATTTTTCATTACTGCTGAAATTGTTTCCGTTTTGCTCTTTTTTTTTCTTACACAGTCGTAAGAACTGCAGCTTTAAACTACTTTGCATCTAATCGAAAAACACCAAAATTTGTTTTATGAAAATGTAAAATATGCAAAAATATGTATTTATTTTAAAATATGCCATTTTGTCTCAAAGCTGTTGATTCGCAAAGATATTTGATTTACGTTGAACTACGTTCAACGACAGACAATATATATTTACATAAACATTCTATCCCTAGTTATGGGTCTTGAAAATCTAACTTTTTGTCTGATATTATTAACTTCGGGAAGTTAAAAACTGCTTAAAGAATTAAATTAAATATGCTATAAATGCTAAAATATGCAGATCCCTGCTAAAGACGTCAAGCTTTGAAGCTTTTAAATATTTCCTCGCAGATTTAACATGTGCCAGCCTTAACCAAAAATCGAACTTGAATATCGATTTTTTTGTGATATTTAAAAATTGTCAAGTATACGACAAGATACCTAATTTAAAAAATGTAGAATTGCTGATGATAATATCAATATATGCAGCGGAGGACTTGTATGACAAGATAACAAAAAGAGATAAAAGTCGGCCCCTTTTTTAACGATCCTCGTATTCGCCTGTGCCATATATTCCTTCTTGTGTTTTTTTTTTGTGTCAAAATATAAAAAACAATATTGTCCATCTTTTTCAAATTGTGGTCACGTCTTCTTAGCACATGAAAAAAAAATCTATATACGTGTTTTGTTTATTAATTGCATTTGTCAAATTGGCCTAAAATTATTTAGAGCAAAGGGATTCTTATAGACTAAAAAAGTGAGAAGTTCAACTCTTTAAAATGTCTAATATCTCAATGTAGAATAATTGCTTTGAGGGAGGGGACAGAAATAGGTTGTGATATTTATTTTTAAAACGAGAGGGATAAACGATTGAAAATTTCTGCAAAAATTACAATCAAATATGGAGAAAATAAAATTAAAAATAACAAATGTAAGCACATATTAATTTAATTTCCCGATTCAAAACTTTTTTTTGTAATAATTAACGCATTTGTTTAAAAAAATAAAACATCGTGTAAAGAGCCACTCAGACTATTATACTTTGTATTTGTACATGTCAAAAATTCAAATAATACGTGCAAGTTCGATATTGTGAATGCAAAATGTCATAACGAATCGTAAATAATACGATAAAAATCTGACATCCCATAATACTTAACCATTTTTTGAAAATTTTCTAAACGATAATACTTTTCATCTGATCAGAGTTGCATTATTACAAAATCCAAACTAACAAGTCGCCTGTTTCGACGCCGATGCCGTGCCGTAGTTTATGCTATATATCTTTGTCTTAAACCCGATATAATGGTAGGTACAGACTTAGCAACGTGTTTATGCAACCAGTCAGATTGCATTGTCGGTCGCATAGTGTGTAGTCTTGTTTATGGTTGCGTTCGAAGTTGCATTCGAAGTTTCTAAAATATCAAAATGTTTTGATGCTTATAGGTTGCATTGACGGTTGTATTGTATGTGTCAAAATATGCAACACGTAAAATAAACGTGTGTAAGGCATGCCTGAAAGTTAACAAAACTGTCGTATTTTCATTTTCTTTATCTTATTTATATCAAGTACTTTAACCGCCGTCTATTTTCAAACGCCGGCACGACCACAGCTTGCTTGAAACTGCTCTGCGGCATGTTAATTCTACACAGCTGTTTGCTTTCTACTTGTGTTTTTAATGTAATATGAGGTGTGATGGTGTGAAAACAAAATGTAACTTTACGTTAGATTTTTTGACAGTCGAAACAAATGTCTTTAGATTTTTTTCTCGTAAAGTGTGATGAAAGTCTTTATACATGTATAATAGTCTGAGTGGCCCTTAAATGACACCCACCCGTCAACTACAAGTAAATCATCAATATTTAGCAGCAGTAACATGATTCAAGGAGTGAAGATTTTATCATTCTCATGTCAGCTGTAATTTGTTAAAATTCATTTATGTATACACTTTTTACTTTTTTCATTACGGCGATGAAATTTGAATACTAATGGGTTTGCACAATTTTTTTTTATTATTTTAGCTGAGTTAGCGGATTTTTTTTTATACATTTTGAATTCTTCAAATTTAATCAGTTTATGAGTGTGGAGAAGTAGAAAATCATTTGAAATACACAAATTCCAATTTTATTTTACTCTTTTCGTGTGAGTAGTTTGCCAAAAAAAAAAGAAAAAACAAACAAAATTATATAAATAAAATTTTTAGTATTTATGATTTTAAAGCTGGCAATAGATTTGCAAAGTCAATAAAAACAAAAGGAATTTTATTGATAAAATCAATAATACTCGTATAAATATAAACAGGTACAAAAATATTAATTCAATGTCAAGATTTTTTAATGACATTTTTTTTTCGAACCACATTTGAAGTTTAAAATATTTGATAAATTGAAAAAAAATTCTCGTGGGTTGACAATTCCATTTAGAGGTGAGTCTGAATCAAATGCAATTGAAAGTTTGTCTAAACAGAATAAAAGCGAAATCGAGTTGTATGGAACTATTTAGCAACTATTGTGAGTTTATCAATAATTGTCGACCCCTTTCAGTTTCATTTCGAGTTTTAATGTTTTCAAAAACTTATAGTAGATTTTTTTTGTGGAACAGTTTAACACAGAAATACTGATATGTAGTTTATCATTTTCTGTAAAAAATTTACCTCATAAGATTTTATACAAAAGTGCTAAAAACACCGTATACCCTTACCCAAAATGCAAGTGCAAATAAGTACAAAAAAGTACCTAAAGGCGTTTTAAATTTAGACTTAATTATGGGTTGAATATAAAATGAAACTCAGGGTATACAGCAAGAACTATATATTTAGCACCTATTGTGTGTAAGAAGTTGTCGACACCTTTCAGTTTAATTTCGAGTTTTAATGTTTTCAGAAACTTATAGTAGAATTTTGTGGGAAATATTTCTATGGAACATTTTAACACAGAAGGACTGATATATAGTTAGAGGTTTATAATTTTCTGTAAACAATTTACCTCGTAAGATTTTATACAAAAGTGCTAAAAACACCGTATACCTAAACGCGTTTTAATGATGAATATAAAATGATGAATATAAAATGAAGCTCAGGGAATACAACAAGAAAATAAAGAGGCCAAGCAAGAAACCTGGAGCACCCCAAATTTAAAATTTCCTATCGCAAAGCCATACCCAACCTGAAACACTCTTTAATTGGGAAGATGCAAGGACTATTAATAATTTTAAAGAAGACACACACGCTCAAGTGGTGAATAATGCAATTAGAAGCTTTTCGCCATACAATGCATTAAACACATTCACCACAACAGGCTACCGACTACAAAATGTCAAGGATAGAATACACATGTTTATATGAGAGTGATTCTTTTGAAGACAGCAAGGCAACAGGGCGGCAGGTTGTTGTCTATGCTGATTTTGTCGTTGTAGTCCAATTAAACTAATTTCTATCTCTTTTGCTACAATGAGAAAATTCAGTGTTGCCAGTATAATACAAAATGTTGAATGAATGATATCGTACAATTATTTCATATTATTTAACAGAAACAATATCAAAAAATTGATGTAAATCATAAATTGATTCATTTTTATACTTTTACGTCATATAAGTACATTTTGAATGAGTAATCTAATTTTTATAAATGCGAAATATTTGAGGATGGCAATACTGAACTATGTATGTACTTATCAGTGATGCCATTAGGATACGAAATATACATTTTTCGTATCTTTTGATGACTTCAGGTACCATGTGTAATCCCGACATTTTTCGTATCTTTTGAATCTGTACGCAAAATGTACAGAAAATATGAACTTCTTTTTTATTTTCAGAGAATTTATATTAAATTTTTGATATAATCGCCTTAGTATAAGCGGCTTAACTCGTATATTAATTTTTACAAAAATTAATTTGTTTTGATAACATCCAAAGATAGTTATGTACATATAGTTAATTTTCAAATTTGCTTACTGTATTTTTAAAAATTACATGCCTAATGTTTATGACTTAAATAAATATAAAAATGAATTTATATGATATCATTTTCTTTACAATATTCATTAAATATGAAATAAAAATGTTATGTTAATAAATGTTAAACGTTAAAAATAGACTTTAAAATTTTTTACAAAATGTATCTTTTTGGGCACAAATGTATCTTTTTGGAACCTAAAATGTATCTTTCTCAAAATTTCACTGGGAATACTGATACTTATACATACTTAAATATGAGGTGCAGATGGTGCTGCTGCCGTCTCCTTAGCTAATATATTTAGCACCTTTAACACTCTTATGCCATGGATAGAAGCAAGAGTTGTTTTCATATCAAAACCCGGCAAGCGGGCATGTTCTGACACTCGCAAATCGCATAACAATTGCGATTGTGACTTGAACTCGCAAAAGAGGTGTTCTGCAAATCGCAATCGCAAGAGTCTTGGCGAGTTCAAATCATAAGAGTATACTGACGTGAACTGATGAATTTAGACTAAACCAAACTTTAATGAAACAGTAAAATGGTTAATAAATAAAATTAAATATGTTTTCTTTTGATTTCAATCAAAAATAGTAATATTTGCGTAAAATTTATATTATAAAATTGAAATTTATAAAATGTTCTTTTGTTTTGTTAATTTTGCGTTTGCATTGTTTACTTATACAGTAACGATTTCAACAAAAATCTGACCTAAAGCAATATGGCAAGTCGCAAGCAAAACGCAGAGTTACAGAATATGCTTCGCGATTTGCAACTCACATGCGATTTGAAAACCATGCGAGTGTCAGAACATACCTGAAGGAAAGTTATGCAAACTTAAAAGCGTACAGACCAATAAGCTGAACCTCATTCGTACTGAAAACATTTGAACGAATTGTGGACACAATTTTGAAGGAGAGAATACCACATGATATGACAAAAATTCAAACAAGACGCCCATATTAGAGGCAGGTCTGTCGGCACAACCCTACAGGAATTTGTGTATCATATTGAAAGATCTTTTGATCTGGACATTTATACCCCAGCTGTATTCATGGATATAGCAACCATGTTTCGATCTGGAGTCTTATCGAATCCTTAACCATCTTTGACTTGAATCAAGGAATAACCACTTGCACAAGTCATATGCTTAACAGCAGGTAAATGAGTTGCGTTATTAACGAAATAAAAATAAGAGGTCACGTATGCCGCGTTAGGGAGTTTTTTATCCGCCTTATTATGATACACAGCCTACTAAAGATTCTATCCGATGAAGGATTTAAGTCCGTCTGCTATGCAGACAACGTGGCGCTATTAATAAGCGGAAAAGGGCTATAAAAGTTCTCAACTTATCTTATAACTGGACCACAGAACCCGGCAAAAACAGAAAATTGCTTGCTCACGAGGAAGCGGAAAATTCCAATTTTTATAGCTTTGCTATTTATTGCGCGATACAGGAGTTAGGACGTGATTTTCGTAACAAACATAATCGACACTATTACAATTATAAATATATTTTTGTTTTGATTTCTTTATACTTAAAAGCAGAGTACGAAAATAAACGAAACAAATTGTTTGATTTTGTTTTGTTTCGTTCTTTGAAGTGAGAGAAAAAAAAATGAGAACGATTGCTCAATTTGTTTTTGCACATGACCACACAAACCAGAGAACACACATTAATTTAATCGTACGCTGCTAGAAAAGCAAATAATGGGAAATAAATGGAAACGTTCTGAAATATTTGCAGAGAATTTGAATTCATCATATAATATAATTTTATTGCATTGTTATTTCGTACATGAAATTTGTTTTATATAACTAAGCAGCAAAGCTATAACCGGGTGTCCTCAGACACCTCTCTTCTTTTTTAATCTCTCGTATTTTAAAATAAAACAATGCAAATGAAGATTATCCCGGAAAGACCAGTAGCTCATTTTAGACACAAACCTGTGATCAGACACAAGGCGTATTCCTAAAAAGTGATGTCAGTTTGACAAGAAATGCAACACTGCACAAAAAACATGCATGCTTGTTAGTTTAAAATTTTTATCTGTAAAAAAAAATTCCGAAAGTTTGACACCAGAGAAATTTACAGCTGATCACCATTTCCTGAAACGAGATCACTTGGTTATGCTCTTATTTGGTTTAAGCCAAACCCAAACAAACAAACACATACATATATAATATGAAAGAGAGTAAATTGCATGCTTGTACGAATGTACGTGAAAATAAGAGCATAACGGCCCACGAGCGGCCTTTTGCTTATCTCTGGTTTAAACGATGTCTACTCATTTAGATTTAAAATTTCATGAGTCAGTATGACTAGCGAAAAAACGATGCATTTCAGATCACTGATGCGTAACACTGTATTTGTTTATAGGTGACTCGCCACAACATGAACATAGAAACCAATTGAATTTTGGTTTTGGTTATCGCTATCATTATCATTATGGTATGGCACGTCTGATTTAAGCTTATGTAACAGGTATAGAAAGAAATATCGCTCATCTCTAATAGCGGGGTCATTCCTTTGCTTAATTTTCAATTTTCAGGGTAAATGGTGTAGTTAGAAATGCAGCTACTGCTGGTAATTGTTATTATTATTATTATTTATATATACAATTGAACTTACATTGATCCATATAATCGTCGTACATCTGATCTAAAATGTACATGGTTGGTATTTCTCTTGGCGTATGAGTGGTTGTCCTGGGTGTTGTTGGCGTAGTTGGTGCAGTCGTGGCAGTTGTTGTATGTGCTATTGCATTTGTTGTTGTTAATAGTGGTGATAGTGGCGTTGGTTGTTGTCGTTGTTGCTCTTGCAGTTGCTGTAATTTAAGTGTAGGTGTTAATGACATTTCGGTTGACAATGCATTCATTGCATTTGCTGGCGTTGCATACAATGCTTCAGTGGCATCCATAATGGATTATGATAATTTAATGATTTTATTTGAATTTCTTTTTGTAACTATATTTTTTCTTCTTCTTATTTTTTGTTGTTGCTGTTGCTGTTGCTGTTAATTAAGTGCAACAATAAAATTATGTATTGTATACATATGAAAAAAAAAATTATAAAACTTTTTGTGTGCATATATAAAAATCAATGGGCATAGATGTTGCTTGAAACATGCAATCCAGTCAGTTTAAGTTTCTTGCACGTACGAAAACTGGGCCCCACCTTAGACATCATATTTTGTTGGTCGTTGTCGTGGCCTCCCCAATCGACTGGCTAAATGTTGCAGCAGAAATATAACGTTTTATGGAAAATCGTTTAATTATATTGGCGCTGCTTTATTTTAAGTTAAACTTTAGATTGATTCATTAAATCACTTAATTTTTGTTTATTTTTTTTTTGGTACCAGCTGGCATTTTATTTATTTGGCATTAAAGCAAAAATTTATTTTCTTTTTAAATCAATTATTATTCCCCACAATTTAACTTGTTTTCTTCTTTAATTTTGTATATGTATAAAAACTTAACTTCGAGTTTGCTTGAAGGCACGCTATTTTGTGATTTTTTATTATTTTTAAATACTTTGGCTTAAAGGTATTGCATGTTATTATTTCTTTTTTATTTTAATTTAATTTTTTATTTGCCATATTTATTTATTTACATTATTATATTTTGTATTTCTACATGCATGTTGTTGTGTGTTGTGTATTTTTATTTTTTTTTTCAGCAACAAGTTTTGAAAATTCTTTCCAAAATCGTATGCTAAAATCTTATAGATTGTTTTAACTTTGGTATTTGTTTATTATATTTTTTTTTGTATTTATTGCTTTTTGTGTTTGAATTTGTATGGGTGGATATTCATCTAATACAAGTTGAAAGTGGTTATATTTCTCTATGGTGTTAAATCTGAAAAAAAACAAAACAAAAAACATAAACATTTTAAAATAAATAGCTCAAACTTACAAGGTAGAAAATTTGTAAATATAAAAAAATAATATGTTATAATGAAAGGAATGTTTATTGAAATCCTTAAGCATTTAATCGACCCTATTCTGTATAAATTCCTCGCCTTCAAAACGAATTGCTTGATCCGAAAGTACAGCGAATAAACTATTGTTCCAATAATGAAGAAATTAATTTTGTTTTGTTTAAAATATTTTATTAACAGCCTACTTTGACGTTCAAATATTTTAATCGAACTTAATTTCGAATGTCATTTAATCAATATTGAAAATTTCTTGTTTCTTAAAACTATTCAGTTTACAGAAAAGATTTTTATTAAATGAGACGATGAATCAATTGTGTATTTGGATTCTGCTCCGCTATCATGCACTCGAGTCAATAATTTCGTCCAAAGAGACGAGTTAACTCTTTCGCCGAAAATGGAGTGCTCGAAGGCCTTACAACAGAAATCTCACAGTTAAGACATAAAAGACGTAAGCATCAATTGCTGTCGTTGCAGCTGCCATACCGGCCACCCCCAGTCGTTTCGACAATAAATTTATTTGCTCGGATGTGTATCAGCCTGTACTAGCTAGAGGCGATTCTGCACAAAGATGAAATCTTGCTCAAGCATATTCATATACCAGACGAGGCCCATTTCGTTGTAAGCGGCAATGTTAATAAGCAAAATTGTCGAATTCTACAAAAAAGACAATTGCACCCAGCACGAGTCACAGTATGGTGTGCAGTTTCATCAAGACGCTCGCACTGTAACGATCACTAGGGATCGCTATCTAAAACTGAACTGCATTGAAAGAAAATTTCTTTCAGTTCTGTGTGGTTTCAACAAGATGGCCAGGCCCGTTATGGCAGAGTTACACCGAAAATTTCCATCTAAAATTATTTCAAGAAAGTTAGAATTTCGGTAGCCTCGGCGGTCTCCAGATCCATTTATTTATTTATTTATTTATTTATTGTTGCAATTCTACACACAAGACCCAAGTCTCTATTTGCAGCATATTTTTTTTCTTGTGGCGTTATTGTAAACAGAAAGTTTATAAATCGAAATCATCAAATTTAAATGACTTAAATCAGTGAGTTGAAGCAATTACGATATCAACTCTGTAGCCAGTCACGTGCAACTTTAAAATCAATTATTTTTGAAAACCATTAAAATATTTAATAAAATTAAACTATCAAGTGAAATAAAAATTAATAATGTATTTGTACATATATAGTATGTACATATATATCGTCACCTGAAACGCAAAACGCCCCTAAAATTTTCATAATTTTAGGGGAGAAGCAAGAAACGTATTAAATTATGTAATAGGTCAATTGTTTTTCCTTCTTGATTTTCTAAGCTCCATGTCGTCACTTAAAATTCAAAAGGCCGTAACAAGCAAAATTTACTTTTTGATTGATTATGATGTGATTAACCAAAATATATCTTTCCTTAAAATTTTACTAACATATGTTCAAAACTACCGATTTTATTTATTATTCAATTTGGCACCTAACAAATAAATAGTCTTAAATACGAGGTCTGATCAAAAAATAACCGTTATTTTAAAATTTCGGAAGTTACGTATGTTCGATTTTCGCATTTTTTTCCTGTTATGTTGGTACACATGTCTGTTATATATGTTGGCAATATCAGCCATTTTGGATTGTCAGTTTGTTTTTGACAGATAAAAAGGTTAGTCGTGTTTTGGTGTGCTCTTCGATTTTTTACTATTCGAAAAAATGGATCAAAGAAACTGTATTAAGTTTTGTGTAAAAAATGAAATTAAATGCGCAAGGACATTTGAAATGTTGACTGTGGCGTTTCGTGAGTCTACTATGAGCAGAACACAAGTTCAATTATGGTATAACGGGTTTAAGGAAGGCCGAGAAGATGTCAATGACGATGCTCGTCCTGGTCGCCCGAGCACGTCAACAACCGATGAAAACATTGAAGCAGTGAAGAAAATGATTTTGGATCATCGTCGAATCACTATCAGAGAGGTTGCTGATGATGTTGGCATATCGTTCGGCTCATGTCAAGCAATTTGTACGGATGTTTTAGGCATGAAACGTGCGGCAGCGAAGATTGTTCCAAAATTGCTAAATTGTTAGCAAAAACAACGACGATCCAGACTTCCTCAAAAAGGTCATAACTGGTGACGAGTCATGGGTGCATGGCTATGACATTGAAACCAAAGCCCAATCATCCCAATGGAAGCGTCCAGAAGAGCCAAGACCGAAAAAGTAAAAAAATCGAAGAGCACGCCAAAACACGACTAACCTTTTTATCTGTCAAAAACAAACTGACAATCCAAAATGGCTGATATTGCCAACATATATAACAGACATGTGTACCAACATAACAGAAAAAAAAATGCGAAAATTGAAAATAACGGTTATTTTTTGATCAGACCTCGTACATAAGGGTTTTTGCTTCCCCTGTAAAAAAGTAAAAAGTGTATTTACGGTCTTTTGGATTTTACGTGACGACATATTTTTTTTTGAAGTCTGATTTTTTTTTTTTATATAAATTCAGACATAATTGATCAGATTACATCCGCATTTATAAAAATTCGATATCCAATTTATTGTTAGTTTTTTTTACTACGCTATGGGGAATATTGTACTAATTATGAAAACAGATATCTTAGGCCAGCTTGAAACAAAAACCTTCCGCACCGAATGAATTTATAAAACTTTCCAAATTCTTTTTTTACAATTTCAAAAGCGAAAAAGTTTAAATGTTAGTAAAATGATATACATTTCAATACCTTCCTAGATATTGAAGTCAAAATTGCATTCACTTTATGAATTCTATTTGAAGGTGTTGAAACAAAGAGTAACTAAAATCTTAAAAATTATTTTAAATACTGCCATCAAAAACATTCCAACTCCAAACTTCAATGCATGTGGTGCGGAAACTTTTTTAACGATTGCGTAAAAGTAAAAACGCAATTATTCTTATTTTTCCATGGACAATTCAGCCCTATCTGTCAAATTTTGATATTTGTAAAAAATGCCAAAAGTTATTACCCTAATGAACATATTATAACAAAAGTTTTTTAATTTCTTTATGTAACAAAACTCATCAACCAGCCTGCATAAAAAGACACGCGAAAATTCAGATTGGTAAATTTCTCAAGTAACTACCCGTGGAAAGTACTGACTTCAAATGACGTCACAAGTGAATCAATGCAGACATTTTCCTTCAACTCAAATGAAAATTAATTTTCGGACAAAAATATTTTTGAAAACGAATTTTCGTTATTTTACGTTTAGGAGCGAAATTTTTTAAAAAATCTGTCTATTAGTTACGGAATTGTATGGCACTTGTTGTCCATTTCAAATATTTTTACATGTTATGTTCCCATCTATTTCCGGTCTGGTCAGTTCAAGCAATTTCTTATGTGTTATTTTAGTTGGTAAAAGTTTTTTTTTCTTTGCATTAGAAATTGTAAACTCTAAACTTAATTATAACAATTTTTTTCATTATTAAAAATTATTTCATCCAATTATAAAATAAATTTTTTGCAATACATTATAAAAACTTATGCATATGTATGAGTATATCAACTCGTTTTTTCCATTTCAATTCCCTGCAAACACTAACAATTTCATTTAAAATTCAAGCTGACCTTTAAACCATGCATAAAAGTGTAAAACAAATCACAAAATAAGTAGATACAGTATCGAACAAAACTGAACGCAAAACCTATACATATTTTAATTTTTACATACATAATTCAAAACCTTTACTTGGCTTAAGCTTATAAGATTATTGATAACTTCAAGTGATGGCAGTGAAGAGTCTCTATGTGCTTTCAAGTACTTTCTCTCGGTGCATTTTATGGTTAACTGTTTTCCCATATATTTTCTGTAGGATTTAGGTTGGGGGTATGTGCGGGCAATTCCATAACAGTGACTTCTTAATGCGCCAGCAAGGTTTTACAACCTTTGCGGCATGTTTTATGTTGTTGCATTTTAACTTTTGCGTCTGGTAACATCACGCTCATTCATGATGCCGTCGAATTTTTGCAAGGGCCAAGATTTGCCCCTAAAAACAACTCCACGCCATTACATGGTCCCCGTCAATTTTAACAGTACAGACAGTATCGTTGATATGAGCGTTGGACTCATCGGAAAGCAAAACTTTATTACATAGATCTCATTCAGTTGAGATGGTTTGCCACAAATCTCAGCCTACCCTCTTCTTTTTTTTAGAAATGAATCGCTTTTTCGGCAGATCTATAGGACTTCAATCCTCATCTTTCATATCTATTCTCTGAATTGGATGCGTATTTATCGTAAGATCTAATGGAGTTCCAACAAGCAAGAAATTTATTATTTGACATATTGTCATAAGTTCACCTTAATTTAAATTGATTTGCTGGTGATTAAGCATTGTCCATATTAGAGATGGGCGCGTGTAGTGGTTTTTTCGTGACACGAACACGCAGGACTCAACAATAAGTGTTCGTGACAGAAAATCTGTTTTTGTGCGTGTTCGTGTCGTATCGTGTTGAGCAAAATTGACACGATAAACACGAAACAATTTTCGGTGTTAAAATATGTATGCATGAATTTCCAGTAAAGAAAAAATTTAATATTTTGTATCGTCAAACACGTAAAACCATCAAATTTGTTTATAGTGTAGGGGTCTCTAAAGCTTAAAGTTCTGAAATGATACATAGATACATTTGTATCTATGTGTATATAAAAAAAAAATGCTTTTCTTTTGCTTTTCAATTTGATTTCGTGCGTGTTGTGCAGTTCCGTGTTTTGAAAAAATTTCGCGTGCGTGTTTTGTGCGTGTTGAACATCCTGGCATTCGTGTTCGTGTCGTGTTGGAAAAATTCAACACGCGTCCATCTCTAGTCTATATACATATATCCCATTAGTGCTTTGCCAAATCATCAGTTGAACACTTGGGACGGATTTTTTGTGATGATGTTAGAGTTGTGGAGTTATTTTTGTTTTATCCCCGTATGGTTTCAGTGGACATATTTAAAAAAAAGTTTTTGGTTGCAGTGCATACATTAAAACTATTGTCGGTCTTATGTTTGCTATGAGGAATAACTTGAAAAGTGTGATTTGTTTATTTAGTTTTGCCCTACACTGTGCATACTCGTACTCTAGGGCTTAGACTACATTTCCATTTTAGTAGCTACAGAACATTTTAAAGATTTGACGAACTATAATAATAACATATTAGTTATTTTCGGTTAAATAAGATGGCTTACAAGTACGTCTTTGATACAAGGGCCACTGGTTACAACTGCTGCAAAGCTTGAAGTAACCATGATAATACTTTCAAAAGGAAGCTATCAAAAGGGTGCCGGAATTGATTTTAATGTTAATTTGAGTCAAATGTCAGTCAACAAATATTTAAATGATTCTATTTCAGTAATGTATAAAGAGATTTGTTCAAAATACATTTCCATGCAAACGAATGAAACTAAAAGAATTAAATAAATGATACATTTCTGAAAAAATAAACAAATTTCCACATTTTGTTTAGTTGTGGCTTTCCCTATATATATTTTCGATGTAGATGTTTTCTTCACATTAATAGATATATTGCCAACATTACAAAACATCAAGTTTTTCTCTACATCAATGTCTTGCACAATTAGGGTGATTATATATCACTAACGACAACAAAACTGACCTTACTTTGTGAATAAAATCTCAATTATGGCAGCCCTGACTGCAAAAACAACAAACAAACAGCAATTAGTAGACAAACGATGTGTCATGTGTGAGACTACGTAATTGCTTTAAACGTCATGTAAATGTTTGAAGTCTAATTTATGTTATATAAAGTTTAAGCTTTTGCAAATACGAAACTGTGTAAATTAAAAAAAAGAAACAGCACAAATTTTGCAAAAAGTTTGGGTAAGCGTATCTATAAACTAAGTAAATTAAATTATGCTAAATATGACACCAGTAACCGGTTTAGGGTCGAATATGAAGTACCCAGTAAATTATTTATTTATTTTTCGATTATTCAGCAGGAAGTTCCTGCTCTTCGCAATATTTTATACATATCGCACACTAAATCATAAACATAACAAGTAGTAATTAAAAAAAAAATCAAAAAACCCGACTGCGACCTACTTTGAACCGTTCAATATCCTAAAGGGTCATTGGAAATGAAAAATCATAAGAGAAACCTAAAGATGATTTTAAAATACCTGTCGAATGATACCCATTTTGATATACTTCGCTGACTTTTTATTTTTTTCGTATTTACAAAATGGCTTCTGTTGGCGGCCATATTGAATTTTTACTACTATCATATCTTTAATGATACTCCCGAGATTAAGACAAATCGATTGATGTAAGAATCATTAAAATCGGTCCACGCGTTCGGTTTATATAATACCGCAAAAGAACACACATACCTACATACATACACAGGCTGATAAACACAATACCCTTCTTTGCGTCGCGCAGTCGGGTAAAAACCATTGCCATTCCATTGCAAGTCTACCAGCTGATAACAAATTGTCAGACATTTGGTAATCGTGTGAACACATTTTGTTGTCATTATCAAATTATTGCCAGATACTTGTCAGACATTTTAAGCGGCATGGCCACACATCAAACTGACGCGTCAAACTCTGCTTTTCTTTGATAGTGTTAGTAAAAAAAACTCACACGTACACAGAAAAAAGAATTCACCAATTAATGTTTTCAATTAAGAATTTAATTGATTCAATTAAATTTTTAATTGTATGCATTAATTTGAGTGGACAAACTTATAAATTGATACATATTATCAAACTGTTTATAGCTGAAAATTTAATTAATTTTTTAATTAATATTACAAATATTTTAATTTATATTACAAAATTACTCAGTTTACTCACATCAAACCATAGACACACAAAAGTGTGTATGGTTTGATGTGAGTTTGACGAAAATCAAAACAATTTAGATATTCACTAGCATCGCGGCAGAATTCGAAGCTAATTTGATATGTGTGCGCGTAATTACTTCAAATGAAATTTTTGTTTAATTTTCGCAGGGACAACATTATTGTTTTTTGGTGACACAGGGTGAAATATGAGTGGATGAAAAAAATTTAATTTTAAATTTAGCGAAACTTATCGCAGTTTGCTTGCTTTATGGCAAGTTAAATCTAAACAATATAGTAATAGAACAGAAAAAATGTGCAGTACGATATTTTTCTTGAATAATATCATAATACGAAAAAAACTTTCGTTCCTTTTTAAAACAAATTTGAAATTAAATTTGATGGTATGAATTTGATGTGTTGCTGTGATAGGCAAAACAGAGTACTATTTGAAGCGTCAGTTTGATGTGTGGCCATGCCGTTTAATATTGTCAGACGTGGCAAGTTTATACATCTAACAATGGCATCATTGTAAGAGAATTCTTTCTATGGACAACACTGCACTCACTAACCCATGATACAATAAAGGTAGATAGCTCGCTTTTTGCGCGTTACGCTTTCTATGCATCTGTCAAAAAAGTAGAATCAATGTAATAGTATGTGACAAGTTACATTGCAAAAAGCGCAGAACGCGTAGGCGCGTTCAAAGCAAAAAGTAGGTCTACTTTCTACTTTTGTACGCGTTACAAGCACCATGAAAGAAAGTCAGCTGTTCTTGAATGCTAAAGATGTTAAATAATACTTTATTTTTTACGTTATCGATAAATATTATTTTGCCGTCGATAATTTTTTTCTTTTTTTTTTCAATAAAAAAAATTTCTTAGTAAAAAAAACTTGTTTAATAAAATATGTGAATATTTTCATTAATGCGATGTATTTTAATTAACTTTTCACCACACTTTTCTCAGTAACAAATTTTGCATATTAGTTATCGATTACTTTTACGACTAACTCCACAAATTCTTTTAAAAACTCGATTTCACTCTCCATTTTTTCTTTATAAGTATTTATAAACAAAAGCACACAGCTGATCAAAACAAAAATAAAACGGCGCATGAAAAGCAGTGCATGTAACTCAACGCGAACAAAGTATAGAATTAAACAAGACAATGAAACGCGTGTAAAGCATAACGCGCAAAAAGCGAGCTATGGACCTTAATACAGGTAGTCGCAAATCTACAACAAATTTACAATAAATAAAACAACAGGACTTTTTATCGCTGTTTTGTGATGACAACTATCAAAAAACCAAGAGAAAACAAGATACATGTACTTGCGTTTTCTCTTGTGGTTCCAAAGCTTTATTTTTGTTAGTACAGTTTTAATAGGCACCATGCACGTGTATTGGTAAAACATGATTGCATGTTTTCTTATACATATTTGCAAAGCTGGTTTGTATTAGTACAGTTTAATAGCAACTGTTACAGTTTAATAGCCACTGTATTGGTAAAACGTAAACAACAATTGGCAGATCACGTCACGAAACAAACTCTATCAGCTGGCGCTTCGAGGTTACCTGTATTATTGTAGCATGCACTAACATTTAAAGAAAAAGGAAAGTGCAAAAATATAATAAAATATATCCAGCCAAAATCACTGCAATTGCTTCTTTATGGTTCGCAATAATTTATATTTTCACTTTTTACTTTTTACATTTAACACAAGCACAACCGACAATTTCTATCAACTGCTTTGAGTTTGGCAACGCATAACAACAGATCTGAAAATTTTATCATATGACAACCCTGTGAACTGACCATTTATTGATTGAACATATTGTCAGATAAATTTATTGCCATAAAATCCTCTGGTAATAAATTGTAAGCTTTTCTGACAAATTTGATATGTATAAGCGTGTGAACTTACAATCTACCTTTTGCTGGCAATTTTTGATTGTCAATAAATTGTCGGCACATTGCCAGATCTGGCAATATGGTAAGATTTGTCAACCGTACATATGTATGTGCATAGCTTAACGGTACAAATTCTTTAGCAACAAAACTAAAATAAAAAATGCCGTTCGAATTATTGAGGAATAAATAAATTATGGTGTCCGGATTACAGAGTCTTTTGTGACAAAAAAATATTAAGTGTGCGGATTTGCAGGTGTTCGAAATATCGAAATGATACTGTTATACATTTACTATGCTTTATGTTTTATAGTAAATAGTTGCAAAAACACTAAATTAAAAGTTACATTTATTTAACTACGAGCTCGTCTTAATTTTTATTTCGTTGCGTATTTCTTTTTTTATAAAATTAAATATCACTGAGTGGAAATACTGGTATATATGTATGTATGTATATAATAAAAGTATTTTTAACAGCTAAAAAAATTACATTCAAAAAGTGTTGTTATTCGGTTAATCTTAATATCGTCGGTTTAGAATGTAAACCTGCTAAATCCACTTTTTATAACATATGACATTTTAATGCCATTCGAAAGAGAAAAAGACGCCGCATCGACTGGCTAAAATATTTATTTTAATTTAAAAGTATTATGTATTTCTTAAGCGATGTATAGAAAATGTTAACGGTGTTTTGTCTCTCCTGTAAAATTTGCTTGAATTGAGTTAGCAGGTTTACTCTCTAAGCCGACGATATGTTATAAAAAATCGCAAAGTACAATAAACAAATTTTGTAAAAATAATTTGATGTCTATAAACTAAGTAAATTAAATTATGCAAATATTATACCGGTACCAGTAGTAATCGGTCTAGGGACTTGTCTAATAAACGTATGTAAGTATATATGCATACATAGATACATACATAAGTACATACTTATATATATGTATATACAATTAATTTTAAAAGTGGCACAAGTTACTTCATTATTATTTATAAGTAATGTTATTATTTTCAAGTTAAATATTTATATTTGTCATATTGTCATATTGTTATAATGTTCTAAATGTTCTAAATGTTCAGAGTAAATTTTGCAAAGTTCTGCAACTTTTAATGGCACTCGTATTGCCAAGCCAAACAAAGTGAGCAAACAGTGCTTTAAAAAATCAACTCTACACCAAATCATAAAAGGAAGACATACCTGTTTAACGTACATACAGTCTGTCAGTAATAAGTTTGCACATTGAAGACAAACATGGTTTTGATAAAATTATAAGTAATATAATGCCCTTTTTATTTAAAAAAAAATTTATTTATATATATCATATATTTATAGGTCTTTGCAGAGATTGTGTCGAAAAAATTTTGTAATATTCTCGAAACAGAAAAAGAAAACAACAAAAAACAAATTTCTACTTCATTTAGCATTGTCAATAAACTCTTTGCACAAAAATTTTCTTCAATGGAAAGAGTTAAAATTTGGCTTTCGAACATTTAATATTTGGTTTGGGAAGCATTTACATGTACCACACACTGTAGAAGATTTACCTTTGAACCAATTAACTTCATTTGGTCATAATTTGTTAGCATTTCCTGCCACTACTCTAGTATTGCTGCTTTAAGCCATGTCTTTTTTTCTTCAAAAACATCCTAAGATTCCCAATAGGATTGAGATCGCGACGTTGAGCGGTTATATAAGTGCCACAGCCGAACCATGTGTGACTTATGTTTGGGTTCATTCACAGAAAAAAGTATTCACCAATTAAAGTTTCAATTAAATATTTAATTTATTCAAATAAATTTTTAATTGTATTAATTAATTTGAGTGGAAAAACTTAATTGATACTATCAAATTGTTTATAGGTGAAAATTTAATTAATTTTTTAATTAATATTACAAATATTTTAATTGGTATTACAAAATTACTCGTATTACTTTTTTGTGTGTTGTCGTGATAAAATTTAAATTTTGGTTTGTTTTCCCTAATGAGTAAATGGGTCCGTAAAATTTTCAAATATTCATGCGCGTCCATCGTTGAGTCCAGAAAAGCAAGATCAACCACTCCTTGGCTTCAGATACCGACTCGACATTTTTAAAAATGTTTCAATTGCGATGGTGTTTTGTTGTTTAAACGATGTTTAAGGCTTGCGCGACACCCGTCTAGGTCCATTGTGATAGTACAACATTATCTTCGTTTCATCACAAAATATGACATTGGTCGTCCAATAGTCATTTGGATGTCAAACGTTCAGACTAGAGAAGGCAAATAAATCACTTATCTATATTTGCTGCTGACAGTAGAAGTTTTTTCTTGCTACTCTTGATGAGTTTTTCTTCTTTATTATGGTCTGACGCGCTGCCTCGTGGCAAACAATAACACCAAGCTCTTCCTTGAACTCTGACGCAAGTGTTCTAGTCCAAATTATTGGATTTTGAGCCACTTTTCTTATATTTTCGCGCACCTCCTTGATTTATATCCAGTGTTTTCTCTTCTTCCACTCGATTTATGATGTTGTAAAATGCTCTCCGTGAAACTTCAAATATTTCCGAGAAATCCTCTGCACTTCGGGAATATATAAATCAATTGAATAATGTTATACTATAATATTTTTCAAATTATGTAAATTTACGAAATGCGCAACACAAAAATTTGGCACAAATTACGAGTGCGGATCATTAACTCAGTGACTTTTTGAAAACACAGTTTTTTTTTTGCAAAACAAAAATTTATTTTTCAACATAATCTCCTTTTAACTCAATACACTTAGTCCAACGTTTCTCCAGTTTTTGTATCCCTTCCAAAAAATAGGATTTTTCGAGGTCCTTAAAATAGGCATTTGTTCGGTCAATAATTTCATCGTTGGAGCAAAATCTCTTTCCACCGAGCCATTTTTTTAGGTGTGGAAATAGGAAGTAGTCACTGGGGGCTAAATCCGGAGAATATGGCGGATGAGGTACCAATTCGTAGGCCAATTCATAGAGTTTTGCCATTGAGACTGCACACGTATGCACTCGTGCATTATCTTGATGAAAAAGAACTATTTTATTGGCCGTTAAATCGGTTTAATAAGTTGGCATAATATTCGCCGTTTATTGTTTTTCCTTTTTGAAGGTAATCGATGTGGATTATTCCGCGTGCATCCCAAAAAACTGTTGCCATCACCTTATTGGCCGACAAACTTACCTTGGCATTCTTTGGAGCAGGTTCACCCAGAGAAACTCATTGTTTAGACTGCTGCTTGGTCTCCGCAGTACAGCAATGGATCCATGTTTCATCCACATTTACAAAACGCCGCAAAAACTTATTCGGATTGCGGTTAAACAACTTCAAACAACAAATTGTTAGGCTCTCATTTTTTGTTTTCTAAATTAAAAACTTCGATTCTGTGTTTTGATTATGTTTATTTAAACCTTTAAAATTTTATTGGTCAAGTCGAGAAGATGATATCGGCCAAATGGGCGCCGTCACAATTGATTGCTCTACGGGCTCGTTTTATGGAATTTTTCATCACTTCGGCGAGAACTTCGGGCGACAGATTCTCGCACTCGTGTCGAATGTTGTCATTGAGAGCATCCAGGGTCTCGGGATTGTTCACGTAAACACGGGACTTCAAAAAACCCCACACAAAAAGTCTGGAACGGTTAAATCGGGCGATCTTGCGGGCCAGTGTAAATCGCCAAAACGACAGATGAGGCGACCCGGAAAAAATAGACACGATTATTCCGCGTTCTTGTTCACTTGTATTCCACATCTGTCTATTTCACAAATGTCAAAACAGATTTGACATTGGCCGCCATTTGCAAAAATAAGAGCATCTTCCAATAGGGTGATTTCTTTTGGCTCACCTTGTACTACCGAACCTATACTGTCCATTTCGTGTGTTTTTTTATAAAAGTGTCAATATGTTGCATAGTGTTATTAGACTTAAAAATTTGAAATGTATTCAATTACTGAATTAAAATTTACAATTTATATCGCTAATAGAATAAAAGTTTAAAATTGATTCGTTTGTAAAAAAAAACTCTTTGCTGGTTAAGCACGTCTAGACGCATTTCGTTGATGCTTAAGCAATTTTTTTTTAATTCGTATTCATTTTGACATGCGTTAAAGAGAAAAAAGAAATTGCAATTATTCGTTACCCTGCAGGAAATGCGAATAGTGAAATTGTAGTGATTTACTAGTGACATTGTCAGTAGTACTACTGACCAGGTGTACCCCAGCCAATGTAATCATCTATTGACATTTAATCCACCGCTAGACTGTAGCACTATTGACTAAGTAGTTTTTTTGGGACCACATGGGGACATTGGCACCAAAGATTCACTAGTAAATTTTAGGGGCTCTAGTCTACAATATCGATATTTCCTCGCTCGATGTGAATAGTAAAATTGTAAGCGCCTATTGACATAAATACATATAACATAGGGTTGTCATTAAAAATCTTTTACGACAATATGGAAACATTTGAACCAAAAATTCACTAGTACATTTGAGTGGCCCTTATCTACAATCTTATAAAGGTGGGGGCAACATACATACACATATTATTGCACAGAATAATAAAAAAAAGAAAAACAAACTATTGACGCGTTTATTGACAATGTCACCAGAAATACACTAGACATTTGCGCATAAAAGGAAAGTTGTCGACATTTCAACTAGTGCAATTGTCGCTAGAGAAAAAAGTGTTGACATAGAGATATATGATTCTAGGCTGACTAGAGGGTAGCTCTAATAAAAGATTCTTAATTATTAAAGCATTTTAACACTTTTTGGATTATTTCAGGCATTTTAGTTAAAAATAAACCAAGTCGATATATAAGTCCATTTTACAATCGAATCGAATTTTCGGCAGCATGCTCCTCGTACTTTAAATGTTGCAGATTTTTTAATTAATTTGGAAATTTGCTTTTGAACTTAAAATGTCCTACTTTCATGCAAATATGAAATATATAATTGTTTAATCGAATTGTCTAATGTTCAGAGCTAGAGATAGAGAGAGATCACGACCTTTGATAAATAAAATTAACCGTTTGCAATAAAATGTAAATCGTGCACATTTAAAATTCATATTTTTACGAGTACATACATGAATCAACATATAAAAAGGAGCATATTAATATTGTAGATTTTTTTTCTAACAATTTTATTAAACCAACTTTGGAAATATGTTTAAATTTTTGTTCGATTTGTTCGTTTTTATTTTTAGCTTTTCTCGTTTTATCTCTAAAATACGTATTTTTTCTGTTCTATTAATTTTCGTTTTTAAAACATTTTTTCTTAAGTAATGATCACGCGTTTGTTGTAAAATCGAGACTAATTGCTGAAAAATGTATTTTTGAGCTTTAGATTTTTATGTAGAATGTACAAAAGTTTATTTACTTGTAGTTGTCTTTGTTTGTGGATACAATTACTGGCTTGAGTACTTTTGGATGATTTAACCCAAAAACGTTGAAAGTGAGACAGAAAAAGATGATGAACAAAAACTTTTTATTTATCAAAGCACCATTTTAAGCATAAAAACTAAATTGAAAAAATATTTATTTTTCTCTTCTAAAACTAGACTTTAGTTAGCACGTTCACTACGAAAACGAAGGTCCAGACAGTCATCATATAACAACACCACGCATTTTTCTGACGTACATTAGTGTCCCTTTATATCAGTTGTTGTAGGAAAGTTCATGTGATGAAGGCATAGTCACTGGTCACTGAATTATACCGACTTCAGCAGATACTAATGCTAATGTAACATCAGAGCGCCCTCCTTCGTTGTGTAGCAGAATCATCGGCAAAGTAAAATAACCAATAAAATGGCTACTAATCACAGATTCAAAAATTTAATACGCCTCATTCAACACCAGAGGCGCTGCAACAGTGCATTATTAAAAAACGTGCAAAAAGCAGAGTTGTAAAAGAATGAAGCTTTCCTCTATCTCTTTCTTCACCACCTGACTTCTCTATCACTATCCCTTTCCTAAAGAAGGTAACACCTAGTAATAGTAATAGGCATTCATTGCCTGAGTGTTACTTTTCTTTAATAAAAAAAAAACAAACAAAATATATATCTTAATGATTCTTTCGATTCGATTATTTTTGATACATATATCACTCTCACTTATACGAAAATGGAAGTGAGTCGCAAGTCACATTTGAGTTTGAGTTTTCACTTTCTTAAAGTTTAAATTTCTGTAACACATACATATGATTATTTTTAAATAAGATTGTTTCAATTTTGTTAGATTTGTAAAAAAAAGAGTTGACTGTTTTTTCCAGCAAATATTTACGAGTATTTGACAATCAATATAAATGTTGTAGCCTTTCACAAAACCTTGCTACAATCATATTCATATAAGGTATAATCCCGGCTCAAAATGAATACTTTTAATGTCAAAGAAATGCACTGAAAAATTTGTCTTGACTTCCAACGGATATTCAAATTACAAGCGGCGAAAATAGTCACCTGAGCAGCAGAGTAGCAAGCCGTAGCGGCGTGGCTGGCGGCCAGCCGGTCAGCCGATTTCTTTTCAGAAGCCAAGCCGCTGCCGAATCATTCGGCTTATCGGCGGCTTAATACTCATCCGATTTTTATGTTTTTACTTTTTATCCTTTTTAAATTATTTTTGATTTTGTAACTACTTATCATACGTATGATTTTTATTTATATTTCGTATGGCATACGAAAGACCGTGCCTTAAAAGATAGTTGTTTTCGCTTTTGTTGTGCAAAAACTGCAAATCATACAGAAAGAGCTGCGACAACGTTTACGTTCTCTCTTTGAGTGGCTTCTAAAACCCAGGCTCGTTTACACAAAGACTTTTTGTTGCTGCATTCAGGCGACTTTTTGATAATGGGCCTTGTCGTGGTTGGCGTATTTTTACTTACTACGACAGTTTCGTCCTATATAAAAGAGCAAGTGTTCTTTAATCTATTACAAAACCGTCGTAGTAAGAGTCGATAAGGTTCATTCATTTGATCAATGCTTTTTATTCGTTCACCCCTAGCATTGTTGCTATAAAGTAACTAATTTTTTATTTGGGAAATCGAAAAGCTAAGTAAAACTAATTTATAGTCTATACAATGTTTCTATGGTTTATCAAATAATTTGCGAAGTTAATTTTCTTGGCATTTGGGACATCAATCACTGCAATACTTAAACTATTGCAAATAAAATAATGTTGCAACATGGTGATGCAATAATTCACGTACTTCTCCAGAGCTAGATTGGGGAAAAAATTAAATGCTTAAAAATTCGGCGTTTAACCGTTCAGCCGCCGCCGCCGAAAATATTTACCTTTCAGCCGCCGCCGAAATATTTTGATCGGCCTGCTACTCTGCTGAGCAGTTGAACCCTGGTTTCAACTGATGTCAGATGTTTTCCGATCTATTTCGCTAAATTGATTTTAAAAATCGCCAAAAGTCGCCAAAATCAGTTTAATGTAGTTTTTCTTAATATACAGCTGATAATAAATTTATTTGTATGTAACATTTTTTTAATATAAATTTTTATAAGATAATCGTATACAAATTTAGCAAAAAATCGCCAAAAATTATTTATTGTAAATTTTTCTCATTAAAATTCAAAACGCATAAATTACTGTAATTAATTTAACAAAAATCATCAGAATCAAATTGTTTCAATTTCTTGCAAACGAGTTTTGTTTGCATTTATTTTTGAAACTACTCCTTCAACAAACTAATTTTCCTGAGTTACAAAAATTTTGAAGTTAAATCGCCCTGTTGCCAAATCAAAAATTTAAGCGCCAAATAAGTTGAAAAATCGCCATATGTGACAACAATGATTGAAACAACTGACATGGATTCGCCTTGCTTTGGTACGTACTCGGACAAGGCCAATCCACTGCTCAGTTGACTTTTTCGCTGCTTATATCTTTTCTCGTTCAAATTCAGTTCAATGTAAAAAAATTTAAAGTTTAAAAATTCGTTTAGGGTTAAGAACATAAAATTTTGCAGTTACGTTATTGTTTATTTTAAGTTTTTGTGTACACAATTTTTATAAATTTTCACAGTAAAATATTTCCTGGCTGCCTGCCACCCACCCACCATTGAAAGAAATTGAAGTCCCAAACTTTTACGCTGAGCAATAATATTGACTAACTGAAGCGTGATTAAATGCAGAATTGGCAGGCCGACTTAAGTCACACAAAGTGATTTAATAATTTTGCGTTTGAAAAAAAAAATACACGCATACTTACATACATATGTATGTATGTATAATAAAATGTTTACGTAGTTTTAATTCGGTGAATAATTAAACAACATAATTAAAAATTAAATATTTCAATAAAGAAACAATGAAATCATTCGTTTTGAAAGTAAATGTCTCTTTCTAATTAAAGCGGCGATCGAAACGCTTTCATTGCAATCTTGCAAAAAATCTTTCCCTCCATTTATATGTATATACATATCTGTGACAAAAAGGGAAAAGTGCTTAAATCGAGATAAGCTGATTTATTTGTTTGCATATTCGAAAGTACCCTTGGTCAAAATCTCAACTAATTTGGGTGGTTTTTGAGGAAGTTATAGCACTATGACTCAGTGATGCCAACTATTTATAACCCAAACGCGCTAATCCCCTTCGCAAAACGCGCTAGAACGCGCTAAGTTACAGCATTGTCAACTGTTTATAGTCAAAACGCGCTATTTTCCTACGCGCTAAATTAAATTTTAATAAAAATCGTTGTATGTACATTATTATTATATTATATTAGTAAATATAATTAATTTTTTTTAGTAGCTCTTTTCAGATTTTATAAATTGTTTTTTCGAAATTATATCCTAAATAACTTAAATCATTTAATACCTGATTCTGTATTGTAATTGTCTTCCAAATAATCGAAATCCTTATTTATTTATTTATTTTTATTTTATTTAGTTGTGAAATTTCAAAATATTTGCCATTTACAGTATTGAAATGCGTTTTTAAGTCTCACCACAGTCAAGGGAATTTTATTTGCGACAGCAGAATCATTAACCAAATTAGAAACATTTTATGAGTTTTGAATGCTAGAAAATTGTTAAATTTATTTTAAAAAAATTTAAAAAAATATTGAACTGAAATGATGATGACTTTATTAAAAACGCGCTAATTTAGCGCTTTTTTTACTAAACGCGCTAAGACGAAAAAAAGCGCGTTTGGCATAGTTAAAACGCGCTAAATCTAGCGCAAAACGCGCTAAATTGGCATCGCTGCTATGACTTGCGACTTATCTTTTTTAGACTTCTAATCTCATTTGGAATAAAAGCTTAATTTAGGTTATAATTTGGTATATTTCAACTTGCATGTATTATTTGCACTGTGTAGAACGATGTTTGCATAAAAAAATAGTGGTTAACAGAGAATTTCCCAATTTAACTGTAAAAGACATAAATTTCTGAAAATAGACTTGAAAGCTTAAAAGTGCTCTCCTGTAAAAACAGTAAAATATGACTTAAGCACTTTTTCCTTATTGCCACAGATATATATATAAGTAAGTTACTTTGCCTTCTGCAGAGTGTACATACTGGGTGTTTCCTTGAAGGCGTATAACTTTAAATTGAAATGAAACACAAAAAATGTTTTCATATCTACGAAATCGGCTTAATTCATAAGGTAATTTAAGAATTATGCTTCGGACAGACGGTGTGCACAATAAATTTATCCATTTGAACAATAATTGTAATAATAACAGCACTCAGTGGGTCTGCTCTGTGATTCGAAACGAAAGAAAATACTTTCGAATTTGTATGTTAATTACACGCAAATTCGAAAACGTTTTCTTTCATTTCGAATTACAAAGTAGACCCCTGGTTTGATATTTGAACATAAATATTTTCGGTTAGTTGAAGAATTAGGAACAGAACTATCAATTTATTTCGAATATTCGAATAAAATTTTATTAAGATTGGAA
Organism: Nowickia ferox; assembly: GCA_936439885.1. NCBI lineage: Eukaryota > Metazoa > Arthropoda > Insecta > Diptera > Tachinidae > Nowickia > Nowickia ferox. The sequence goes on along the minus strand of OW387027.1, from coordinate 25,162,466 downwards.
AAAATTCCAGCGACTTCTACAGATTTAGTCAAGCATGCTGACATTCTAATAAGTGACCCTAGTAAAAAAGTAAATTGTCTATGTTCTGGCTTCCACATCGTATTCTTTTCACAAGACTGTTAACAAGTGAAAATAATATTTTTGCTCAAAACTGAAAACTAAAAAATTTAAATGTTTGAATACGTCCATTTCCAAATGGTTTTCCTCTGAATTCGGATCCATGTACAATAAACTAATAATTATTTTATTTTTTTTTTTTATTATTTTTTATCTTAAATTTTATTTTTATCTTATTTGTTCCCAACCGGCTGAAGGCGAATTAGAGCCTCCGCCGACGATTTTCTCAAGAGCCGCCGACAAAATCGCTCAGCGCAGGTGTCTGTACATAAACAACTTTTGACATACGAGCCAACAACTATACGTGTATGTATTCGCCTTGAATTAGGCAAAAAGAAGTAGATCAGCTGTGTTTTCAACTTGACCTTATTTTATTAATCGGCCTTGGACTAGTCCGAGTTCAAACACTTTCCACGAAGCGGAACATACGGTGTACTATAGGCTTAACAATTGAAAAGTTATAAATTTTTTTTTATTGAGATTAGAGCTCTCAATCTCCGGCATGACAGGCAGCAGACTACCCACTGGACCACAGAGACACTCATATTTTAAAAGTATAAATACCACTTGATCTAAGGCCTAATCTAATATAATCTAAATATAGTTACGGGACTGGTTCCAAAGAGAACAATTAACATTATATTTTTACTATTTGATAGGCCTTAGACCCAGCCACATTGAACTTGTTTAGTACCGTTTACTACAATACTAGACAGGGTCTTAATTAAACTGACTGCAGATTAAGACGACACATCACGGAAACGGTGATGATGTAACATTTTACACGATATGTGTTTTAATCAGCATACGAGGTGTGTTCAAAAAGTATCGCGAATTTTGAATTTTCGCTTGTTACGTATATTCGAATTTTGATTTTTTTTGTGGCGTTATGTTGGTACTCATGTCTCTCACTTATGCCGACAATTTCGGCCATTTTGAATGTTCAGTTAAATGTTGACAGCTGCTTTGCTTGCACGTGTTTTGGCTCGTCTTTGATTTTTACCTATTAAAAATAATGAAACAAAGAACCTGCATGAAAAACAAAATTAAATGCGCGGATGCATTCCGAATGTTGACTGTGGCATACGGAGAAGCTAACTTGGACCGAAGCAACGTTTATCGGTGGTATAAAATGTTCTCAGAAGGCCGAGAAGACGTGAACGACGAAGAGCGTGCCGGACGCCCGAGCACTTCAACAACAGACGAAAAAATTGACGAAGTGAAGAAAATGGTATTGGCCAATCGTCGAATCACTATTAGAGAAGTTGCTGAGGACCTAGACATATCGATTGGCTCGTGCCATTCGATTTTTATCAATGACTTGGGCATGAGACGGGTCGTCGCGAAATTCGTACCAAAATTGCTTAATTTCGCCCAAATACATCGCATGAACATTGCTAATGAGCTGTTGGACTCTGTCCGCGACGACCCAAATTTGCACCAGAAAGTCATAACTGGTGACGAATCGTGGGTTTCTCTTAATTTCGTTTTTCATAAAAAATTTAATACAAGTTCTTTGTTCCATTTTTTTTAAATAGGTAAAAATCAAATCAAAATTCGCGATACTTTTTGAACACCCCTCGTATACTGCCATTTTCACAGGTCATAGGACGATTACGTTTGGATAATTTGTCAGGAAAATTAATGATTAATTTTGGCTAAAAGTGGAAAATTGTTTAATAACATATGACAGAATACAATTGTAAAGTTCTTATCCCTCAAAAAAATCACCCTTTACTGATATACAAACATATCTTTACCTTAATATATGTAGAAAGGCCCCAACTCATTATTTTTTTGAAATCGAGATTTTTGCATTTTTCGCTACCTTAGATGTTCTTCTATCGAAATCTACAAAGAACTCGATTAAAAAAAATAATGAGTTAGGGCTTTTCTACAATAAGGTAACGATATGTAGATTCATATGTACGTATGTATATGAATATGTGTACGTCTTATATCAGATTTTGTTTGTGCTTAAATTCTTTAAAAAAACAACTTTTTTTGTTCAAGAATAAAATTTAATTCAATAAATTAACGATTAATTGGAACATTAAACTTATACTTGTATAGGATTCGTTAATTTACGCTGCACAGCTGTCAGTTTTTTTTACTTTTAAATTTCTTGTTTGAAATAAAAAAAAAGACTTAAAAGGACTTAATTATTTCCAAAGAAATACATACATAACCAAATTGGAAAAAATAAATAAATTTTAAAAATTAACTTGCTAAAATAAAGCGTTTTTCTTTTAAACTGAGATACGAGTAATGAGATTAATCAACCAACCACCCACATGTTCGATGGCTTTTTAAACCAACTGTCTGTCATAGTTATGAATGTTAATTTGGTGGTTTCAAATGTCATTTGTATTTGTGGTTAGTTACTTTTACGGGCATATTAAGTTTCGTATTTATGTGACATAATCCAACCGACATTATACATCAATTATTAAACTAATTGAACATAATTTAAACGATAATTAAGCGGTTAAGTGATTGAAGAGAAGACTTACAAATACGTGTAAATGTCGAATAAAATGTTTCTAATAATATTGAAGTTCTTACATAAAAACATATGTAGTAAATCTATGCTATATTTATGTATATTATTTTTTATTAATTTGTAATTTGATTTAGGGAGTAGTCATTATTGTAGTGGTGAACTTTATAGTGAAAAAAAATATTACTTGCACTCTTCTACTTGCAAATTCCATTTAAAATTCAAATATTTCGAGTTTTTCGTCTTAAGCGACTGTCAAAAATCGAAGAAAAGCCTGTCAAATGCTTAAGCAACTTATGGATAACTTATTATTGACTTCTCAATTAAATGCCACTTAAGTTTAAGTTGCGCTTAAGTGCAGTTTAATTTTTTTTTTTCAGTGGTTAATTAAAGTTCTTATTAGGGCTGTGTCGTTCATGAACGAACGAGTAAAATTGAACGAATCACTCAAATGAACGAAGTGAGCCGGTCATTTTACTGAGCTGTTTTGGTTCAGTAGTACTGACACATAAAAATAAATTGAACGAAATGAACGACCGATGACCGAGCGCACTTGGCTCTTTTTTTTTGTTTTGTTTTGCTTTTTCATCGTTCATGTGGGATTTTTTTTGTCATTTTTTCGTTTTCATTTGTCTTTTTATCTACTTTTAGTAACAGTGTTACCATTATGAATTTTTTAAACTGCTTTAACTTCTCACATACATACGTAATTAAGTTATTTTTGCTCCCGCTTTTTGACTTTTATTCATTGGCCATAGATTTATTTGCCAGCAGAGACTTAATTGTAGCAAAATAAAAACACATCTTGAACACTTCTTAATGCTATTAATATTTTCCAAATTCCTTATTTTATGTCACACAAAAAAATACTTTAATATTGCAAAAAAAATTTACTTGCTGATTTTTCCTTTTGTTTGTTTTGATCATTTTGCCAATAAATAACAAAAACATTCCATTTGTCTCTTTTTATTGACCGAATCAACTGTTTATTTTTTCATTTCGTTCTTTTTCTTGAAAAGAGCGGATGAACGAAATGAACGGACTCGTTCTTTTTTACAAAATGAACGAAAATGAGCGGTCACTTAAATGAACGATTTGGCACAGCTCTAGTTCTTATTAAATTACGTTGAAAGTACGGCAGCACTAAAAAAATTAAAGCTTTCCAATTAACAGCTGTTTAACATAAATAAATAAGAAATTTAGAAAATTGAAATTGCATAAAAACACATTTCATGAAACAATAAGAACGTCAGAACGCATTTTTCTATTTATTTATGAAAATTGAATGAAATAAAATGTTCCTGTATATATTTTCCACGAACACACACAAGCACAAATACATATGGTATGGCCATAAACAGGGAAACCAGAAATATGCTCTAAAAAGTGTTTTATATGCATTCAATATGCACTAAAAACTTGAAAATATGTGCTAAAAATTCAAAAAATATGCTCTTAAAAATAAAATAAGTTGGTTTATTTTTAAATGAAGATATATTTTTAATTAAAAAATTCAACAACAATTGCATATAAAATGAGACAAAAAACAATAAAATAAACCAAAAAAAAAAAAAATTAACAAAGAATAACCGCCGAATTAAAAACAATAATTTGGGTTTGAAGTGCACGTTAAAAAAATTGCCATACAAATTTTGATTAAAGCAAATAATGCAAATTAATTATTTTTGGATATTCTCGTAAAAACTTAGCTTCAATTTCAAAAGAGAGCACGATATCAGAATTAAAACTTTGGAACAGTATTTTGAATAAATAAGACACGATTTTTATTTATAATTTTTATTGCAATAAACAACAAAATATTAACCTAAATTTTCGAATAAAAATCGTTACTGTCACATCTAAATAAACTTTTATACATTAACAATGTTCCTTCAACGTCTTCACAAATAACAAAACCGAATTCTTATTAAAACTAACGTCCGTAATAGGTAATAGCTGCGTAATACACGTACATATGTACATAAGAAAAAAAATTATAAACTACATGGAACATTAGAATTGAGATTTAGATGGAGAAAAATAAAAATGAAAATTTTAACCAACACATAATCTTCTAAGCACATTATAATAAAAAAAAATTCCATAAAGTATCAAAATATGCCCTAAAAGCATAAATTATGCTCTAAAAACTCGAAAATATGCTAAACAATATGCGTGTAAGACTGATATATGCAAAAACATGCTTTAAAGGGTAAATTATGCAAAAATATGCAGTAACAAATCGATGCCAAAATTCATAAAAATTTCTGAAACGGATAAATATCTTGTCCCGGCATTAATACGTCACACAAGAAGAAACATGCAATTGCATATTTGCGGTTTCCCTGGTCATAAAACTTAAATAGAACTTAAATACTTTAAATGTCTCTTAACTTTGTGCTGAAAATATGAATTTGGTACTTAAATGGCATCTAAAGATACATAACACTTAATTAATTACACACTATGGGATTTTGTGACATCGCAATAGTGTGTACTAGTGGCATTTCCAATATTTTTCGTTGTGTGACATTGCTTTCTATATAAAAAACATAATGTGAACGGTCTTGCACACATTTTAAAAATGACAGCACAAGAAATGCTAGATGTGTACTCAGCATTAGTTGCAAACATTCGTAATATTGCAAAAACTCTTTTTATAATTTTTTTCCCTAAAGCCTGGTACTCTGTTCACAATTTCGTGCGAAACGCTGTCAAACTACATGTAAAAGTATTTGGTATGAAATATTTGCGAAATAAATTTGCAAAAGTAGTACTCCGTTCTTATTGCGAAAAACACGTAAAATCTATCTGGCAACATGTTTTTCCATGCAAAATAACTCTGGCATCATTTTAGTTTCGCTGCGAAACAACATGAGCAGTGAATTCGCATGGAATTTGGACAATGTTGCATACTTTCAAGCATTAAAAGCGAGAAATTTATAATGTCAATTTTTTCACGCGAAATAATCAATGTTGCTGAAAAATTTTCACAACTTCGAACAGAGTACCAGCCTTAATGCATTAAGACTGCATCAGACTTAGGGCAGAAATACTTATGTTACTGGATAGCAAAGTCGATAAGTTTTCGTTATATTTATTATAGCGATATGATTATCATAATAAAAGTTACTGAATCCAAATACTGGAGGCATATTACTCTATATACATAATTAATTTAAAATATTTTAAAATTTAGTCTGTGTTCACACAATGCGAGTCTTATTGATAAGATTGCTACTTTATATGCGAAAAGAAAGAAAAGGGAAAAGTAACGAGTACTCGCTCAGCTTCATGTACTGTCAATAAGTTTTGCTTTCTCATGTTAACAACGGTCACATGCATACATACAACTATACATACAAAACCTGTCGTCAACAATAAGACATTGCCCCTTATTGTGATTGGCGAATTTGCCGCGAAAGTCAGGCGTATTGTACTAGATTAAAGAAAAATATAGCTTATAGTCGAAAAACGCCAACCATGATAAGGCCCATGTAATCGTATTATCTGAACGTTGAAGATAGTTCAAGGAAGAATAAATAAGAATCCTAACACAGTCGTTAAGCAGCTCTGGGCTGATCAGAACAGCTCTCGCGTCATCGTAATTATTTCTTAAGTTTGGGCTTCGAGAGTTTTTCGTCTCGCTCGCACTGGTCGACTGATCTGCCACGGATAAACGTATAGTCTTGCGGTTCTTTAACAACCACGTCGCTACTTCCTATGTGAAGGCATACAGTCAGTCACAAAACTTTTTTAAAATACTGTTAATAACATCTAGGGCATATGGTCTAGTTATACGCCCATTTTTGTGCAACCATATTCTGCAAATTTACTTTGTAGAATATGTATAATAAATAAATAAATAAGCATCCTACACAGAGAGAATAGATTTGTTAAAAATCTGTTGGAGCAACAAATATTTAATTATGTATTCCAATATTCCATATTTTGTATCAATTATCAATCATTTGTACGATTTTTTCATATTTATAATCAAAAAACCATAATTACAATGTAAATAGAATTCTCACAATAGTTTTATTAGTAATAACAATTGATTCCGTTTATTTCTAATAACCATTTTAAAGTATTGGTAGACACAACTGAATTAAATTCAAGTTAGAAAGTAACGTAACTGAATATTGGCTTTAGAAATCAAAAAAACTATTCCTGTAAACAATATTTAATTTAAAAGAAAAAGATTCGGTTATTGTAACTAACTAATCATTTGCCGTCGTACTAAAATTCTATTGCAATAAAAGAAAAGGAAATAAAATACTTTATTGATGTTCCTAATCGAATTTTTTGTTCTGAATACAAAAGGGAAAACATATTCTGTTGTTTGTTTTATCAACAAAAAATAAAAATTAAATAGAAATGTCATATAAAAAATATCTTTTGCAAAATAATTAAACAAAATCTCGATTTAACAGAAAAGGTAAAAGGACATTATTATATATATCGCAAAATATTCGAAGTGTTATTACTATTTTTCTGAAGTGAAATTATTTGTGCATATAATTTGTAGTTTCTTGATAGGAAAATGTCTCCGTGCAAATAAAGCCAAACATCGGCAACGGATTTTACAATGCACCACGCGCATCAAAAATATGCACATTTCACTTCAGAATATAAGCAAAAAATTGAGAATAACTCGAGATAAATATAATAATGGACTTACATACCTTTTTTATTCTGCAGAAATTGTTTTTGTGTATTTGTGTCTACCAATGATTCCTTTAGAAATACCAAATATATTGGTTGTATCAATTAATTATTTCTGTAGTCACAATTAAAACTTCATTCTAAAAATTCAGATATCGCTACTGAAAAATTGGTGCTCACAAAAGGTATATTCGTTCATTACAACAGAATTGTATATTAGTTGTTGGAACCGACAAAATTCGATTGGCTACAAATTCGGTTATCACAATAAATCTGTTTTCTCTGTGTAACAGCTTGTTTGTGTAAGACGTTGAGGTTAGAAATCTAAGCGTTTCGTCAAAATTTCCATTGTCAACGTCTTCCACAAACAGGCCGTAAGACTCGCATTGTGTGAACACAGACGTAATTTGCTATCGATTGCCGCAAACCACCCACCGAAATGCAACCTTAATTGCGCTTTAGTAAGGCATTTGTTAAAGATGTTCATTTATAGATTTAAAAATATTTTTCACAACATTCTCGTATATGAGTATATATATACAAAAGATATACAAATATCTTTTTTAACATAAAAACAAATAAATATTTATATGTACGTATGCATGTATGTAGATAAAGTGAGCCTGATCTTGTAAGCAATGACCTCTGAAAAATCAATATCAATAAAGAAATACAACAATCATAAAGATTAATAGTTTTGTAATATTTATGATTTTAGATTTCAAATATTCTATGATGACCAAATACTATTGAGGGGATTCAGAGAATTTTTTTATTAATATATTTTGGTAATTCACAAATTGTTCTATTGCGTCATATTGCTTTAGTGCCGTAAAATTTTATGAGTGCCATGAAGATATTGCTGATATTTTTCATACAAAAATATTCGGCCTGTCCCACGATATCAACAGAAAATGTTCGATCGACAACTTGTATTGAAAACAACAATATATGACTACCTGCTGTTGCAAGATTAATTCAGTTATGACCAACTTCTTTGGTATTGAGCCTTATCATGGCTGCCATATTTCGGCTTCGTGTACGACATTTTGCTTTTATATTAAAGAACAAATAGCTCATTTACTCAAAGAATTTCATAACTAATAAAAACGAGTTTAAAGTTTTCAATTTACGCACAACTTAATGGAAAAAGAAAATATAACTTTTCTCTGAAGAGTTGAGTAAACAAGATATTTGTGTAAACTTTTTACATAATATCAAGAACGATATGAGGATTAATCCTGCGTCATTAACTCAAGAAATTCTTCTTTTTTTTTTGTTTGAGCTATTACAAAAACGTCGTAGTCAAAGCCGAAATACGCCAACCATGATAAGGTTAGGCTGAGTTTACATCTGGCATTTCATGTGTTGTCATTTTGTGGTGTCATCTTCATATGTGTGCAATGCCGTTCCCATAAATTTTTCGATAATTGTGACAGGAAAGTTTCCCATCCCTAAATAATGGCAATGCGGCATCATTGTCTACATCAAGAACATAATTTTGATATAATGACATTTAGTGTCATTTGTTTTATCAGTGTGAGATTTTGTTTTTCGTATTGTTTGTTAATTTATACAAATTGTTAATCACACAATTATTCATTGTCAATAATAAGAAACATATTAAAAAAATCTAAAAAATGACTAAAAAAAGTGGTGGAAAAGACCAGGGCTTAATATGCGCACCACCAATGGATTCTATTGTACTCTACATTCCAGTTTACGGAAGCAGGATTCAAGTTGGTTTAAAAATTTTGTGTGCATGAAGCCTAATTACACCGGCATTTCTGCCAATGCAGTTTCCTTTGCATTTCTATCCTTATAAATGCCACATAGATGATTCCATACAGCTTCACGAACCTCCACAAGTTGAATAAGCTGTGTAATGTCATGTGTCCTGTACTTTTCCACTTTCATTTTCGTTTTCCATACTTTTACATTTTTATACCCGCATACATACGAGTACATTTAAAATTCTTTCTGTATATACTTAATGCGATAAAATGTCACCACGCTTATAATAATGTAATAATGATGTAAATCAAATCGCCAGCTTAACTGCCAGTTTATAGAAGCCATGTAAAAATTTTCGTCCGCCTATTTATATTGAAAACAAAAACAAAGCACTCACAATCTGTTTTTGCTTTCAATATAAATATACAGACGAGCATTTTTACATGGCTTCTATAAACTGGCAGTTAAGCTGGCGATTTGATTTACATCATTATTACATTATTATACGCGCTGAGTTGCAGTTCCCTCTGTGGCTCTGTGTAATCAGTATCCAACGAAGTATGCAACAGTTTTCGTTTAAACATCTACGTATGAGTGATATTTAATTGCAGGCTAATAATTACATTTACGGCCCTTTTCACAATGTACAGTTAAAAGCTCACAGTGACTTTAACGACAAATTTTGTATGAAGAACTTGTAGTTAAAGTTTACATTAACTCTAAATCATGCATTCTTAAAAAGGACGTTGTTATAGTCATTTAGGGTTCAAAAATGTATTAATAGATGGTGTATATCTCGAAAAAGACTATCATCACACTATTGCATAATATATTTTTAATTCAGAAAAATTGTTCACATTACTGCTCATATTTAGTTAATTTAGTTAGTTGTCTAACTCACATCCCAGGCTGATTTCTACCTGAAAAAAAACAACATGTTAAAAATGTTTGTTTTTCTAAGAATTATGAAAGGCCAAGCAACGCCAGAATTAGTTTTTTAAATTTATTTTAGTCTTTAATTAAAAAAAATGTGTCATCAAAAAAATTTCGAAAATGTTACACTATTTCCATTAAAAACATGAATCTTCAGCCGGATAACAACCATCAGTAAAAATTTACATACCTTAGAATCTTTTATTTAATTTAAATATATATTTGTTTTTATTCCTTATTTTAATTAAATAAATGCATTTAGTTTAAAAGTTAACCTTTGATTCTTTAATAACCCTCTTATTTGGTTCAAAATAAGCGTTTTAGTGGAAAATAGGCATAGACATGTTTTATTCGGTTTTCGCAACAAACTCAGTTTTCCCAAAAGCCCTAAATTTCTATTGGTTGCGTTAACCGAATCTGCACTGTATTATATTATGTACATAACTCGAGCGCTTAAGAACTTTTTAAGAATTTTCGCGTATCTTTTTGCATTTACGGCAAAACTTAACCTTTACTGCAAAAAATTTACGGTCTAATTCATAAAAAATATTTTAGGTTTATTACAAGTTTATTTGACAAATTTCCCACTGAAATATGAAAAATAAGCGCTTAATAAATCTGAATTAGTTTTTATGAATAAGGCAGTTAGCCTTTGAAAATTATTTTGCAATATATTTCAGGTGTCCTAAGAGTAACATTTTTGTGGAATTTGTTAATCCTCTAAATCTTCTCCGTTTGGATTTTTATGTCACAGTTTCTAAAAAGGGGACAAATATAAAGAGATACACAATTATTTTACAAAAATATTTCGACTATACCGCATAGATTGGAATTTAACTTATAAATCCAAATTTGATGAGTGTTATAGTGTTTTCACACCAAAAGTTAAAACCTGGTTTTAACGTTAAAACCATAAACAGCTTTTTTTGCATTCCCACTGCAAGTTTGATAAATTCAGGTTTTAAACAACAGGCTGTCTTATAAATTTGTCCTAAATAAAATAAATCTACTGTAGAAATGCGTGTATTTGTTGCTGTATTTTTTTAGATTTTTTTAATACTTATCTGACACCCTGTGCAACGGTTGTTTTTGTTTGCATGAAAAACTCAGAAATTTTACAATGCACCCTAAAATTTCAATTATTTTATATTTTGTAAATAAACATTTTAAAATTATAGAACTACTTTTACAAAGAGAAGAACTTGATTTCCAAGTTATTATATATAAAAAAATGGCCAAATACATTATAAGCTAAACCTTTTTTTCCGTTGAGGGATGTCAGTCATATCGTCTATTTTCACTTCCCAGAGGTCAGTGAAAATATTTTCGTTGTTTTCCGTCCAAAGGATTCCTTATCTTTTTCAAATTTTTTTTTGATAATTATTATTGAAAATTTATCAATTGGTATCTATTCTTTTTCACTGGCATAAACATTATCAGCTGCTTCCGGTCATTTTAAGTTGGCAGCACTGAATTTAGCACAGCGAAAACAAGGTTGCATTTCATAAAACCAACTTAAACCCAATTCAAAAGTGGTTTTAAATTGGTTTTAACAAAAACAATTTGTATGGTAAAACCAGGTTTTAAGAGTTGGTTTTAACTTTAAAATCAACTTTTATTAAAACCATGTCAGTGTGAAAACACTAGTAGAGTGTTAAATATAGGATGTGTTCGATCATTTTGTGTAAAATCCTACGAGGAATTTGTTTGCATAAGTTATTTTCACTTATTTTTATTTCATATTTTCCCGATGTTTCGTGTATTTTATGTTCACTTTTTTCAAGGAATTCGTCTATTTAAATAAATAGTTTAACCATCTAACTACGTACTTGCCAACTTCATGCCAGTTTTTTGTTATTTATACATAAAGCTGTATATCTTTAGTAATGGTTGCTATTCGTAAGAAATTCGAATCAAGTCTCTGGCAGATCTCGCTGCACTAAAGCTGACTAACACAAATAATGAAAGTAAATCTTAAACTTAATTTTTTTCTACTTTTTTTGAAATACATATATTTTTCATTATTTTGCTTAGCACTCGTATGCACGAGTTTAATGCATACATAAATATTTGCTAATATACATACATACATATATATGTATGTACATACGTAGATGCATATTTATGTATGTATGTGTGTATGAATGTTATGTGGGTTTCTAGGGTTCTATTATTAATATTTCAATGACGTGTACACCACACAGTCATAGTAAAAAGCATAAATATGTATGAATGCATTGCAATGTTCTCTCTTACTTACTTTTCTACATACATACATGCATATCGTTAGGTAAAACGTAAAACGCCTAAAACAGCAAAAACTTTTAAATTAGATTTTTTTCTAAATTCCATTGATGCAGCATTATTAAGGTTTGGGTTTTCCTGGACTTTTGCACTTCCAGGGAAACGGGAATAAAAAATCGCGTTCCCGGGAATTCCCGGGAAATATCGATTGTTTTATTAATGTAAGCATTCCTTTTAAATACAAGTTAATACAAAAACAGTTCTAAGACAAATTTTTAAGTGACTTCACATAAAGTCTAATTGACAAAGACTGTTGCCGCAATTAGTAGACAATTTTATAATAAGACTTCGAAGTCATTTTATTAAGAATTTGCCTTGCTTGTTTCCCATTCTTCTTGAAAAATTTCCAGGAGGATTCTTATCGTTAACTACAAGCAAGTTACATAACTATACTCAGCTGCCCCAAATTTTATATAGCCTGAGCCACAGTCTGTATAAATGTCTTTAATTTTTCATGTTATTTCTCCTAAAATATTTCCTTCAGGGTTTCAATAATAGCCTGGTATTATAATTAATTAAAGTATTGTCAAATCAAAGATTTTACAGCTTCTATGAGCTTAAAATTTCCATTACACTTTTCAAAATTTGTTCACTAATTCGGCAAAAAATCACTTCAAGTTCGCTTAAATTTAGGAAACGATTATGTATATCATTGCAATCATTGATATTTATACAATGTATTCTGCTTTCTAATGTTATAGTGATTAAACGACAGTCATTAAGGCTGTTTCAGACTATAATACAACTATGTATTAATACTTTTGACTAAAATACCTCGCTGATCTAATTTCAGTTTAAAAAATAGTTTAATTTTTCAAAAAAGTATTAATACTTGTATTATATGTAGTCGGAAACGTCCTTTACGAAATCTTGCATGTACACTCAAAAAAGACAAAAAAATTTCTAAATTTAAGTAAAAAAATCTAAGTTTAAGTAAATTTTTCTGAGTCCTAGTAAATTTTTACAAAAATCTAGTAAAAATTACTTAATATGAGTAAAAAATAAATAGTTTATATCCTTAAAAATAGTTCATAAAAATACACAAAAGATTTCTTACTTTTAAGGAAATGTTTACAGACTTAAAGGAAATATTTACCAAAAATAAGTAAATGGTGTTGGCTCAGGAAAATTGTATCCTAAGAACTAGTCAATTTCGTTTTAAATAAAAAAATAAACTTTAGGAAATAACTTACTTCTGATTAGTTCATGAAATTTGACTAACTTAAAAGATGTAAAAAGGTTTTCTAAATTTTAGAAAAATATTTACCAGTCTTAAGTATTTTTTCTTTGAATTATAGAATTTATTATTAATTTGCATTTAGCAAAAAATCTAAGTAAATTTTTCATATTTTCGAGGAACATTTGAACTTGAAATTTATTTTTTTGTAATTAAAATAAAATTTTAAAACTCAATAATTTCAATGATTATTTAGGCTGCCCTGTTAGGCAATCGGTTAGAGTGCTTGCATATCAGCTAGAAGGTTGCTGGTTCAACTTGTCTCCTCTCAAGGAATTTATATGTATATATGTATGGTTAATTAGTTAAGAATATATAGTATGAAGATATAATAAATAACAACATATCATATGCTACAGAATTTAATTAAAAATAAAAATAAGTACCAGAATTCAAGACATAAAATAAAAAACTTTGGAAAATTTACTAAATTTGAGATCATTTGATTTGATCAATTTGTGAAATTTTGCGAAGCTCCGAAGTTGATAGGAAAATTTTACTTAAATATAAAAATATAATTGCTATAAACTAGTTCATTAATGAACTAGAAATTTAGTAAATATTTCACTGGTTTCAAATAAAAAACAGCTTTGGCGCCATACGACAATTTTTTTTTACACAAATTTAGAAAATTTTCCAAAGTATTAATTAATTATTTTTTTGAGTGCATGTATGTACCGACGGTACTTCGAATAAGTAAAAATAATTAATGTGATGATCGTAAAACTTAAACATACTTAGGTAGAGTGACATAACTTCCTGCTAACCTGAATAGAAAATTAAAAAGAGGAAAAAACAGAAAATGAATTGTGATACTTACAAATGTATTTACCAAAGGTAAAAATAATAATAGTATACACAATATAATCATTTCTCATATTCCATTTCATTGAAAATTTGCGTTAAATAGCTGATGTTAATAATATCAATCTCTACCCCAGTAGATAAACTTGGGTGCTGATGAAGTGCGTGGCTGCACAGAAAAATATCCGTATTTCCCCCCAGCTAATAAAAGTCTATTTTCATTTTTCTTCTATTCTTTAGAAACTCACATTAATTAATAAAAATATTTCATTCAATAAGAATTGAAAATACTGAACTTAAACCCGATTAAGGAATTAATGCTGATTAAAAATCATACTAGTTCAGTTAAATTTAAAATGTCTCTCATTTAAATAAAATTGTTAGAATGAAAAATTTTCTTCCATCAGGGTATTCGTGCTGAAACAGACGATGAAAAACGTATCAACTTTAAAAGAGGACTTAAATAATTTCATCGTGTGAATTTAGTCATACCATCATTTAACAAAAAAAAAACACTGAAAGTTTTATTATTAAAGTAAAACAGAATTATAATACAAATTTCTTATATAAATGAAAATAAATGTCACTCTCACTTACGCCATTTGATAAATATGTGTGCCGAAAAATTCTATATATTTATGAAATAACGTGTACTTTTAATTTCCCATTTTCCTGGGAAAATCTCAAAAATTTCCCTTTTCGCAAACCCTAAGCACTAACCATAATATCGTGCCATAAAAGCGAAAATCAATTACACTATGCGACAAATGAAGAGATTTGGAAAAACACACGGACTGGACAGTATAGGTTCGATTATACCATTAAAGGGTAGTAAAACCGGCGATTTTGGTGAACAACCTTTTTTTAGGGGCCTCCAAAGATTTCGAAAATCAGTGCGCCCTAAAACAAGTAGTGTTTTCAGTTTTTGGCCAACAGCTTATTCAGACTTGGTGATAGCTCTAAACTAAATATGACAATAATGTAGCTAAGAGTCTACCGAAAAAATTTTGCTAACATCTTATGCCAAAAAAGAAAATATTTCTTTATTATTTCTGATAAAAAACAAAGTTCAAAAATATATAACGCTCAAGTCTTTTTGACACAGCTAGAGCGAAATAAAACGCATCGCAAATGATAGAGACGATTGCAAGAACTTTGTTGCGGTCCTATGTTCCTTCTAGGAATTTTTGAAGGTTATGGCTCGATACTTTGAACTTTAGCAACTTTTTTGCTTTTTTTTTTTAAATGTTTGTTAAAGCCTTTTGCATTTTACTTCACGATATATATGTACATATGTACATTTTTATACGTACTATGAAAACAAGAATGTGACGTTAAATTTGCTCTAGATTTGTTAAAAAAAAAAAAAAAAAAAAAAATTAATAATAAGTATAAAAGAAGAATTAAATTTATACGTGTAACCTTTTTGTTAACTTTTGCATTCTTCAAAACTTTTGATATAATTTTTTTTTTGCTTTTAAAGTCTGTTTAGAAGATACTGGTTTTAGATTGAAATTATTTTCTATTGCTGCATCATATTTTTTCTTTTATTTTAATGCCTGAAGTTGGCAGTTGGAGCTAAAGAAATATTTGTGAAATGAAATGGATGGGAGTTAAGTGGCTTAATATTTAAAAAAACAAAATTTTCAATAAACTATGTTTTATTTAAAACTCTTTTAAAGAAATGCACATATCGCACATCCTGTTCAATAGTGACATAACTCAAAAAATTATTTTTTTGTCTTAATAATGCAGATTAATTATGTATCTCGTATTTTATCTTGCGTAAAAATTACGTATAAATAACTTGTACTATCACCTCGCGAGAGAATAATATTTGTTCATGCCTTCATTTAGTTGTATGTAAATTGAAAACTTTAAACGTGTTTTCTGCAAAACTGGTTTTTTTTGAGTTATGACACTATTGAACTGAATGTGCGATATGATTGATTCTGAGATTAGCGGCTAATTTGATGTCCTTGTGTATTTAAATAGAGAAAAATAAAATATGTTACACTTTATTATTTACTTTACAAATAAGCTTTAGAGGTCCTTTTCAGTCACTAAAACAATTTTTCCTAAAATTGTTTTTTTTTAATGGCCTACCAAAGTGTTTAAATATCATTATCCCGGCTGTCCCTAACACTACTTTCATTTATTTATTTAATAAATGTTACAAATACAATAACAAATTATATCGTAACTTAATTTAAACGAGAATAGTAACAAAGACCAGAGTCTATGGTGGGAATCGAACCCACAACCTCCACACTGATAGGCTAGCACACTACTTTCTAGCCTACCGAGGCATCCTCTACTTTCATTTAAATTTTGCTAAGCTTCTTACAAAAATAGCATATAAATTTTTGATAAAATTAGTGCAAAATAAAAATATTGTTAAGCTATCTCTTTTTTCTTGCAATGTGCATATTTTTTTTTATTAATTAATAGTTCAAGAATTTTATTATTCGACATATTGTCATAATTATGTTATAAGTGGAATTTATTTGCTGATTTGTTAAAGCAACAATGAAATGCATATAGACATCGCTTAACCACCAGCAAATAAATATCACTTATATTAATTAATAGTTTTATGGATGATTATCTATTGTCCCTGAAAGTACACGTCATTTCCCTGTCAAATCGTATATTAGTTAAAAGTCAAATTTTGAAAAGCCTTGTTGATTAGCAACAACAACACTTAGCAGGACTTTCACTAACAATATTAATAAAATGAAGTCAGTCGCGTTTTGTCTTTTGTAACGAGCTTTCACACTAGAGTTGATCATACATTCCCATGTGTTGTTTTTTAAAACAAAGTTCAATATATTTTATCATTTTGTGTGTGTTTTTTTACGTTGATTTTAAATATCAAATTCCGATTCATGGCAATTTGTTAAAGGTAATTATTTAAATTGCAATCTAAGAGAGTTTTGTAGATATTCGTCATTCCCCTGCCCTCATTCCCCTGTCAAATATATGTGCACAGAAATTTTTGAAAAATGGAAATGTTCTAAAAATGTTTCATAATTTCATAATTCGATTGAATGTTAAGAAATCAATGTATACTTACCATAATTGAGTAGCTAGCTATTCTTTGAAGGATTATAGTTAAATATTTGATAGACTAAAATCTTCAAAAAATATCAGTGCCAAAAAGTATGTCGAAATTAGCTCCTAATATCAGAATGAACCATATACAGATAAAAAAACATATTTCAGCGGAATTATTAAATAATTTATTTTTTAATTTCTCAAGCAATTTTACGCCTTTTGTTTCAAGGAAACATATTTAGGGAATTCACAATGAGTATATTAAAATTTTAATGTGGCAACATTGTGCCATCTTAATTTTTTCATTGTGAGCAGGCAACGATGTAAATACACATACTGTGTTTATGAAAGCCAGGCAAACTCACATACATCTTTATATTATTTATATATTAGAATCAGCAGCTAAATTGACTTCAAAAAAAAGCTAAAAAATGCTAAAAAATAATTTAAGAGCTAAAAAATAATGCTAAAATTTAATACTTCTTTTTAAGCCAACATTTTCTTTAAAAGTTTTAATTTTTCCAATTTCTGCACATATTGTCTTATAAATTCTTAAACAATACTGAATTATTTATTGAGCGTAAAGAGTATTAAAAACAAAACAATGATATTAAGTCACAAACAGTTCTTGGAAGCCTTTTCTCGCTTTTGTTTCGTTTATAAACAATAACGTTCAAGAAGTAGTTCGCATAAGAAAAATTTAAAAGTTTCATCTATCCAATTTGACGTAAACAGAGCTTTCTTCGTATAACCAAAAACACATGGAAAAACTGATACCTCTTTTTTGTCACTCACATGTTACAATAACGTACACATGTTGACGTTCTTTATTTTAATATCATACACATTTATTAATTTTCGAAAAACAGCTTTTCAGGTCTTTACTTGTTTTCTTAATATCAAAAAATAAGATTTCTAATTCTTATATTCATAAAATTTTATATACATATGCATCATCAATTATTACATATTAAAAATTAATATTCGTCATAAGAATAGTTGTTCAAATTATCATTATAATATATGAGGAATTTTTGCTTGTTAGATAACCACCGACTATATACATTTTGATCCTGCTTAACCGATTCATCAGTAGACTTCAAATCAAAATTTTTGAAATAAGCTAAAAAATAATTCATATGTTTATAGTAAAGCTCTTAATATGTTATTGAGAATTGCATATAAAACATAATCAGCCTTATCATGAATTCCACATGTGAAAATTTCCGAATCAAATTTTTCGTTCACAAGAATTTTAATTTCGTTTAATCAATTCCAATAAAATTAAAAACTAAAATTTTTCCACTTTTTCCAACAGACAAATCTATGCAATCGTATGAAGTTTTTTGATACCGAATTTTCATACGTTCGGAAATTTTCATGTGAAATTTTATTTAGGATAATCCTGAACAAATCGAGGCTTTTATCAAAAAAAAGTATTTACAAAACAAACAACTTTATTCGATTTTGCATTCATTTTAATTTTTTATAACCTTTTAAAACTAGTTTCATTTTCTTTTCTTTTTTTATTTACTTTTATTGTTATTGTTTTATTGATATACTGCAGCTAATTGTAGAAAGGTTACGAAAAATGGATGAACGAATAAAGTTGAAGTAAAAAAGTTGTGAAAACATATAAAAAATATATATTTTCACATCTATTTTACTTGTATTACAACATTTGTAGGTCTTAAGAAACAGCCCGCAGATTAACGCTAACATTATTACAAGTGAAAATTAATAATATACCCAAAATGGCATAGTTTATATTGCTTAAAATTTAATAGGTTTTATTTTTTTAAATGCTAGAAAATGCTAAATAAATAATTGAAAAATGCCAAAGAAAATGCTAACTGCTAAACCGAAAATTTTGCGGCTAAATCATCAAAAAAAAATGCTAAATTTAGCTGCAAAAATGCTAAAATTGCCACGCTGATTAGAATATATAATGAGAGAGAGAGTAAAATGCATGTTGTATGAGAGACTGAATTATTTTCTTCCGTACGTATTAAAATAACAAATTTTTTAAATTAGAAACTATTGGATACATTTTTCAAAATAACTTTTGTTCTGCGAAAAATACAAATATTTTTTCATCAAGTACAGCTGCGCTGACATTTTTTACATGTCTAGTTTAACATTACCATATTGCCATATTGCAAATGACATGCTTTTTACACTTTTAAATTGGCCACCTGGAAAATCCCGGTTCACACACTTCAACTTTTGTTTATCAACTCGTAATTCAGCTCTAAGAAAGTCCCGGTTCACACATTTCAACTTTTGTTGATCAACTCGCAATTCAGCTGTAAGAAAGACAGAGAAGAAAATACAAATATCTCTTTTTTTTCTTACAGCTGAATTACGAATTGATCAACAAAAGTTGAAGTGTGTGAACCGGGACAAAGACGGAGAAGGAAATACAATTATATCTTTTTTTTTCTTACAGCTGAATTACAAGTTGATCAACAAAAGTTGAAGTATGTAAACCGGGGCTAATCAATTTGATTTACACACAAAGAAAAACAACAAACTTGCCAGACCATACTAAAGTATTAAAATTGAAACGTTGCAATATTAAGACATATTTTAAAACGCCATTGTGAACTCCCTAATTATTATATTTAAAAAAAATTCAATATATAATAATTATTATATATTGAATTTTTATCTTATCATTAATTTCAATTGGTTGACAAAGTACTTTTATTAGCTGCTCGAATAATTTAACAAGATTAATTGAAAGTAAAAAGTAAACTTTAAAGAATTAATAAAATAAAAAATGAAAGTTTGAATTTGTAATATCAATATGTCTATTAAAAATCAAAATCCAATATCTATTTTAATAGCAAAATATATTTACATATATCAAGTACATGCAACTCTATTCCATTATATAATAATGCAAAATACAGATAACAAAATGAAGAAAATTTAGTGGAAGGAAAGATATTAAAAAAGTTTACAAAACGTGCAGAAAACTGCACGAGAAAGACTCAATCGCCGGACTTAACTATGTAATAAATCTTGTTCAATTATCGCCCTATAGCCAGGTACTTAATTATAAGTACCTGATGATGAAGTACATTCGCTCAAAAGAATTTTAAATCGTCTTTTTTCAAATTTGTTTCTTCTTCTTCCTCCTCTAAATGCTAAAACACATACTATTAATTTGTATTTTCTAAATTTAAACTTAAACAGATGTAGCGATTCGGAAGCCAGAACATACACGTCAATTTATTTTTAAAAAATTCATGGTTTTTATGAAATTTATCTAGTAAATCATTTATGAGATATTGTGCTTATGAATTCAGTAATTCTCGATTTAATGCTTAATACAGCGGGTAAAAATAAGCGGAAACCTTTGTAAGAATGTTTTATTTACGTAAAACTCAACTATTTTTAACTTTCTAGTGCTTGTTTTGGTTTGGTTTGATTTGTCGGTTAATTTTTTTTTTAGAAAATTTTTAATTTTGCAAAAATTTAAATTTTGACAAAATACATACATACGAGTACATACATACATTGCGAATTTTCAACAATATTTTGTAAATTTTTGAAAATTTTATTATTATTTATATTTATTTTTATTTATGTATGTACATACATATTTTCAAATCAGCCAGACCAAATAGTGTGTTTTTTTTATTTATTTATTTAAACAAAAACATGCAACCGGAATTTTGTTTAAATGTTAATTATTAAAAAAAAAATAAAAGGCAATCATAATTAACAAACTGATCATAATGATGTTCATTAGCAAACCGCTAAAGAGGAATTTCCTTAATAAACACTCAAGCGTAGAGAATTTATTTGAAATCGTTACGAACGTGTTGCTTGCAAGATATAGACAAAAAATATTTTATTTCAAACTAAAGATTTTTAAGTGCCGAAATAAAATGTAAAGATTGCTTGAGGTTTTTGTTTTAGAATGGCTTAAATACAAATTAATTATTACTTTTATTACTAAATAATATATGTAAACATTTCATCAACTTATGATTTGAATTAAAATTTATTGTTGTTATTAAATGTTTATGAAATTGTATCTAGAAATGAAAAATAAATAAATTAAGTAAGGAATGACATCATTGTTTTTTTTCCTTCTCTTTTTAACAACTTACACACAAAACAATACACACTTTTTTCTTGATTATCTAATAGTTATATAGTAGATACAACAGCGTTAGGTTTTTTAACTTGATTTAAATTGACATACTAGATACTAGAGATGAGCGATTTTTCATAACCTGTTAATTATTCACAGCAATTGAAAAATCACTAATCACCACTGTGACTGAATTTATCAAGTAACAGGTTTTGGACATATAGTTCTTTCATGCAAGCTGTGAATGTTTTTGTATGCTTACTTTACAGCAAGCTACCACATGCATTTTTTTTATACCTGCACCGTTTGTCGAGAAAAAATCGTCAAATCGTGTCAAATCGTTTTTTCTGGCAACTATGTATAGTTCTCACATTTTTGTATTTGCAATTTTACTGTCTCTCTGCCTCTTATATGACAATTCTCAATATTTGGATGGGGTTGACTACCATTGTTGCCATTTTAGCAATTTCACTGCTAGATGTGGCATTTTCATTACTTAAAAAGCATTCAACTTTAAAAAAATTCTGATGATCTGCACTCGCAACAGTAAAATTCGCATAGGATCCAGCTAACCCCTCAATAATCAATTTCAATATATATTTGGTATTATTAGTGGGTTAAAAAATTTTAAACGTAATTGCAACATTCCAAAAAAACACCAATTATTAACTATTTTATATTTGTATGTGCTATAAAAATACCTGTAAATACTAATAAGTTTGTATAAACATGAAATTAATTCAAAGCTATTTCAATAATTTTTTCTACATTTAAATCTGGCTTTATACTTTTCTACTGTAAAACATTTTAGCAGAATTTGTTTGACTGATTTAACATTCTCTCATCACCATTTTCTGGCAACACTGTTGATTACTAATTGTTTGTTCTTGTCCCTCTTCTTAGTCCCGGTTCACACACTTCAACTTTTGTTGATCAACTCGCAATTCAGCTGTAAGAAAAAAAGAGATATTTGTATTTCCTTCTCCATCTTTCTTATAGCTGAATTACGAGTTGAGCAACAAAAGTTGAAGTGTGTGAACCGGGACTTAGTATTTATCAAAATACAAATACTAATAAATACTTTTAAAGCAGAAGAGCTGAAATGTGTTAAACCGTGATCACAGTCACTATTTAGTTTCACTGCTGCTCTCCTTATTAGATTTTGTTAAAATAACAGAACTGCTACAAACAAAATATGTACTGCTAACCTGTGATCACAGTCACAGTTTAAAAGAACAGCGATTTAGAAATCACATTCACAAGGAGCAACATTATTAAAAAATCACAGTATCGCTCAACACTACTAGGTACACATTTTTGCTGATATAATACTCCATAATAAAATGACGTCTCTTGTGTGTGTCTAGTGTTTCTTTTTATTTTCATTAATCTTTCAGCATCTTAGATCTACTCGTGTTTATGTATGTATGTAAACAGTAAGAAAGAAAGACCTTAAAGGCTTAAAAGTTCTCAAAACGAGTTGAAGAATATGTTAATTATAGGAAATCATTAAAATTGAAATTACTTGTACATAGTAGATCATTCACCATTTGGTTTGATTTACTCTCGAAATATTTTGAGCTCGTGCTGCTATGCCAACAATAACTTTGTACTGGTTTTTTCAACAAAAGGGAAAGGCGGTGTATGTTAGGCGGCAATCGCTCTTCTGGCTTGTGTAGCGAAACAAGTGTACACTTAAAATCTAAGGAAAAAAAATTATTATAAATTGCGCTCTTCAAACAAGGTTATGAATGAACAAATTGTTAAGAAGATTATGACAAATTGTAAAGCCCTAGAGCCATCATATATGTACATACATATGTATACCTAATTTTAAATTACATATACATATGTACATATATAAAGTTTGTTCGTCTCAAATTCTAATGAGTTTCGTCTATAAAGCGATTCGTAATATGCAAAGGTAGACACTGCACAATTTAGCACCAGTGATCAGCGTGACCTTTTCAGCGTTTTCAATGCTAAATTGCATCCCTAGTCTTGGCAAGACAACTGCACTATGGCCGAAAATTGTAGAGTCGCGGCAAAAAATATTTTCCTATAATCTAGCGCCACCAAACTTAGTGTGCCGATTTCCAATGGGTTAATCACACCCCCTTTATAAAGTAGCACACCCACAAGGAGGATTTATGAAAAATATTATGCTTGCAAAAGATTATACATACTACATACGAGTATTTGCAATTGTTTACCCATTTGTTCAAGTTTGTAGCGTAGTGTAATATCGGATTGTCTAGTTGCCGCTTAAGTGCCACTCAGACTATTATACTTTGCATTTATACATGTCAAAAATTCAAATAATACGTGCAAGTGCGATATTGTGAATGCAAAATGTCATAACGAATGGTAAATAATACGATAAAAATCTGACATCCCATAATACTTAACCATTTTTTGAAAATTTTCTAAACGATAATACTTTTCATCTGATCAGAGTTACATTATTACAAAATCCAAACTAACAAGTCGCCTGTTTCGACGCCGATGCCGTGCCGTCGTTTATGCTATATGTCTTTGTCTTAAACCCGATATAAATATTGAATATACTTATCGTATTGAATAATTTTTCATGTAAGGCATGCCTGAAAGTTAACAAAACTGTCGTATTTTCTCTATCTTATTTATATCAAGTACTTTAACCGCCGTCTGTTTTCAAACGCCGGCACGACCACAGCTTGCTTGAAACTGCTCTGCCGCCGAAAGTTAACAATTAATGTAGGCATGTTAATTCTACACAGCTGTTTGCTTTCTAGTTGTGTTTTTAATGTAATATGAGGTGTGATGGTGTGAAAACAAAATGTAACTTTACGTTAGATTTTTTGACAGTCGAAACAAATGTCTTTAGATTTTTTTCTCGTAAAGTGTGATGAAAGTCTTTATACATGTATAATAGTCTGAGTGGCCCTTTAGTGCGATATGCTCTTTAAGGGCCACATTTAGAGTCATTAGTTAATTGTTAGTAAACTAAAATGATAACTATTGTTTAACTAATACTTCATATTCACAGTTTATTGTTTAACTAAAGTTCTTAATATGGACAAAGAATGGTAACCCTATCAAACTATTAAGTTTCACTATTGGCAGCTCTGGTTTTTGTTTACATTTGTTATATTCTTTCTTAAAAAATGGATAAAACAGTGCTCGCTCGTCCAACTTTAGCTTACATGATATTGAATTAGTGCTGAAATTGGTTCGGAAAAACCAAAATATAATAGAAAATAAAAAAACAAAGAATGTTTTACAGCTAAATACAAAGAATATGCTTGACAACGTATGTGTGAAATGTGTCTAAAATTGTTCACAAACAACAATACTAATAAAGTTTGCAACGAATCAGCTGTTGTCTAACTATTTGTTAACCCATGACATTTGCCATAACTAATGGCAAACAAAGAGCTGTGAAGCAAATATTATTGGTTAAACAATTGCTATTAGTTAACTTAGTTAACTGTGAATTTGGGCCTAAGAAATAAAATAAACAATATTTTGTGGTATTGTGTCGCGTCACCCAGTTTCGTAATCATTATTATACTAGATCATCGAGTGTGTCATCTTTCATTATTTTCTTTATTTTTCCTCTTAATACTTCCCAAAATAACAACAGTCTGCAACAAAACAAAAGTTGTATAAAGTCAAAGAACTCATAATTATAAAATCGTGATTAGGATCACTACTGCAAATAACAATAATTTTTAAATCACAATCACTGCGAACGATGTTATGAAAGAATCACTGAATCGCTCTGCCCTAATATCTACATTAATCATCAGTTGTACATTTTTCAGTGCGGTAATGCGTGCTTGTTGGTCTAAACTGAGATATGTGATGCTCTACAACCTATCTGCTACTCACAATCGAGTTTATAAAGTAAAGACTTCTAAAAGACTTTTCAGTCGATACTAAAGATCTATAAGATCTACCAGCAGCAGAAAATAGCGGACAAACTCTGCTGTTAATTTCACTAAAACTCATAAAAATATTTTAATACCAAAGGTCACAAATCACCCAAGAAACAAAAACTAATAACGTATGTGGGATAGTAGTTAAATGATTTCATATGTTTTTTTTTTATTTTGTTTTTAGTTTTTTTTCTGTTGTTTTTCAAAGGTGTGGCTCAAAAAAAATTATTTTTTGCTTAGATGTAGAAAAAAACCAAAATAAACAAACAAAAGCTAGAATACGCTTATGGGAACATGTTATAATCTCGAGTTTTATTCATACGTTCATAAAAGTAAATAATAAATGTTTTTTTTTTTAATTCTAATAAAAACAACATGGAATATGTGAGGAACAAATTAAATTCTAGGATGAAGAATTAACCCAATTATTGAGATTTAACAAAAATTAAGTTTAAAAAATGCAGTGGTTTCCCCGCTTATGATAACCAGTGTTGCCCTGAATTGCAGAAAAAAGCTAAAGAGAATTATAAAAAAAGACTACAAGAATCTGTATTGCTAAATAGAAAAATTAATCAAAAAAGTTTTAACAAATACTAATTTAAAAGATAAATTTTTGTTAATGACGATACTCTACAATTTTAATTTATTTTGAAAACATTTTTTCCCCATGGAAAATTTCAACAGACGGGCATTTATGTGGCGACAATGCCGTCTAAAGCTTATACTACACGGCATGTGAAAAGCCACACGGAAATTTTCAGCATGTTGGTTGCATTTTTTAAAATTACTAGTAGTGGCTACATGCCGTAAGGTAGTACACGCCATGTAGCAAATGTAGCTTCGCGATGACGTCAAAATTACGTCAGAACCACACACTCATGTGGTTTTTTATATGCCGTGTACTATAGGCTTAAGTTATTTGCCACTTTGAATAAAAATCAAATACAATTTAAATATAAACCATGTTCTCTATTTAATTTAAGTGTCTTGGGTGAATTTTTGCATGGTTCATTACCCTGAAAGTTTATGCTATCGTGATTCCACTGTACGTACGTACATATATTATACACGATTAATTTTTCTGGCATAATGTTGGAATCAAAATGCATGTTTTTAAAGAATGTATAATTGTAATATTTTAAATCTTAAATAAATGAACAGTAGCAACATATCGTAGCATTCAAATTTTGTGTGCAAACCAATATACATATTTACGAGTATGTAAAGGGTCCGCCATCTAACGTTTTTTTTTCAACTAGTGCTTATTTCGTGAATGGTAACACTTAGCTCATGTCTGATTTGACAGATAATTAGTTTTATCCTTCCGCTGAACGAATATGGTTGTGTATACGCTTGAACAACGCTGGGAAATATTGCGACATTACTTTTTTTTTGCCAAAAAAATCATCTTTTCAGATGAAGCTCATTTTGATCTTGGCGGGTATGTAAACAAGCAAAATTGTCGCATTTGGGTCACAGAAAACCCGCACGCATACATTGAAAAGCCGACGCACCCAGAACGAGTCACTGTTTGGTGCGGATTTTGGTCCAGAGGCATAATTGGGCCAATGAGCAAGGAGTGGCCGTTACAGTCAATGGCGATCGTTATCGGGCCATGTTGAACGAATTTTTGTTCGCAAAAATTTAACAGGAGGATATTGGCAACATTTGGTTTCAACAGGACAGCGCTACGTGTCACACAGCCGAAGCTACACTCGATGTTTTGCGCCCTGTTTTTGAAGATCGCATTATCAGCCGCAGAGCTGATGTCGTTTGGCCACCTCGGAGCTGCGTTGGACTATTATTTGTGGTGTGCCGTCAAAGATAAGTGTTACGCCGACAAGCCAGAGACAATTGACGCTTTAAAGGACAATATTCGTGAAGCCATTGGTGAAATACAGCTGCACACAATCGATAATGTGCTTAAAAATTTAACCGATCGTGCAGGCTACTGCATGGCCAGCCGAGGCAGCCATTTGAATGAAATTATTTTTCATTATTAACCGGAAGGATTGAACTTTCAAATAAAAAAAGAAATTAGAAAAAATATTCAATAGTTTTTTTTATAGCATTTTCAAAAAAAAAAGTTATCTGGCGGACCCTTTACATACGTAGTGAAATGGTAGCAACGTATCATGATATTTTGTGTGCATACATTCAGAAAAACTAATATACGAGTACATACATGCATACATACATATTTACATGCTAAAATAAACAGTAACTTACTTGGACATGAAGATTGCATGTGTTCTAATAATTATTAATCAAAAAGAAATTGTGAAGAAAAAACTACATATATAACCTTTTACTATAAATACAACCCCGTTGGAAATATTTTTTAATAACTTAGGAATTAAAAAAAAGAACTTTAAGTTTGCGTTAACACACACAAATGAAACGTTTGTTAAGAGTTCCAAAGTAATTCAAGTGATAAATTTCGAAATTTAATTTTTATATAAAAAAAAACTTATAATATGCAGGTACCTTCGGAAAAAAGTTAGTAAATTTACTAGCAATATTGTACTTGTTTAATACGAGTAGTTTGCCCACAATCAGCAGGAACAACTTTTCCTTTAATATTAAAGGAAAATATGAAGCTGTCTCCCTTTCAAATATCCTTATAACCGTGTTATTACGCAAAAGAAAATCCCAGGTGTATTTCTACCATCTGTATAAAGTACATATGTAAGGTTAAGAGGAAAAATTCCAGTCAAGTTAGTAACATATCATGTTCTATTGCCAGTTACATTGTTAAAATAATTAAAACTAGGCTGCATCATTTCTCATTAAAATAACAACAACAAAAATCCACAATCCACAAACATTACATGCAGTCAAAATTCAAAATCATCAAAATGGTTTTGTTTTTTCATATGTCCTCTTTCACACACGTCAGGTTTGACTCGTCAAGTCTTGAGTTTTTAGGAGAGAGAGGAAAAGAGAATGGAGGGGAGCACAGATTTGACCGTACCAGTCAAGTTTGTTTTTTCGTATTGTTTTGTCATTCGTAATACTCTACGACAACGCAAATTGATGAAACAAACTTGACGGTGTGTATGAACACGAATGCAGGTTCAAAAGAAAATTGATCAAAAAATGATCAGGTAAACCGGACGTGTGTGAAAGAGGACTATATATATATCAGTTGACTGAAGAAATTTCTAACGACCACAAAAATTTCTTTTGCCACACAGTCTTTTTGAACAATATAAAATACCGTTATTCCTGCTTTTATGATACATACGAGTACTTGCGTCATTCGTGCAGTATCAACAGCATTTTATCACTCCTGAGCATTTGGGATTTTTTAGCTTGTGCCTGCTTGTGTGTTTTAGTGTGCGATATATTTTGTTATCATTGTCTCGAGTGGAAACCAGGAGAAAAAGTCACAATAATTTAAAAACAAATGAGCAAAAAAAAAATCACAATAATTTAATATGTATCACAATAAAATTAGGCTCTTTATCAGTTATATTTTGATTTTTATTTCGACTATTGTATTAGTTTTGCTTCATTACTCCAGACGCCAACCAATCCCATTTGTCAACCAAGAAAAAACAGTGAGGCCAAAGCTAAAAATATCTAAAATATTTTGTGATGGCTACTATGGTTTCAAAAATTACAGCATCGATAAGAACCTTTTCTTTCGAGCATTGTTTCGAAGACAACTAAAATTAGTTGTACTGTAAATCGAATCCGAAAATTAATAATGGTCATGCAGACGTGTTTAAAATCATACACGATAATTTTTTTTTTCAGATATGATATTTGAGAATCTATATAATAAAAAATTTAAAAAAATCTGAAAAAATATTTCTATTGTCGGAGTTAATTTTCTAAAATCGTGCGATTTCAAATTTATCGGTTTACAGAACAGGACCCGCATTGATTGTTCCATGCTAGTACGGGCGTGGTGAGTATGGGCCACACCATAAGCCGGTTTCCTAACTCAGCTGTGGGTATATCCCGTTATTCCGCTCTAGTCCATTTGTAGGTTCATCTCGATTATGCACAACGATGACTGGGATCTGCTTTTGCCCTTCTGCCTATTCTCTTCACTCATTCAGAATACAAAAAAACAGTTAGTTGTTTTAAAGTTAAGTTAGTTCAGTTTCAATTCATAAATGAGCAAAAAATCATATTAATTTAATCACCCTAAAGCTGAAAATTTACACAATTCGTTTTCGCGTCAGCGTATTCTACCAATTTTATAAGTACATGCTATGCATTATTCATTTCAAATTACATGCCACTCCTCTTGCAGCATCCAAAATAAAATAAAACTAACTTGGCATTACTGAGTATCAAAATCAGCTGACTTGTTCGCAAACTGTTTATAAGGCTTGCAAAAGTGGAAAATAAAACTGTTTTTGCTTTATACGTTCTATGCATTGTAGGATTTTTTGGATTTCAAGTTAGGTTAGGTTAGGAAGGGCGGTGCTATACCGCACCTCCACTCGGAGACCCAATTGGGTCCATTGTGATTCCCTTCTATTGCCCATTAAAGAGTAATATTCACCCCACATTTGTACCCAGAATTGACCTATTATACCTCATTAAGCCACTGAATTTCCTTGGATTTCAAGTTACATACCACACTTCTCACGAAACATCGATATCATAAAATAAAACTTGGCATCACTGAAAAAAAATCAGCTGACTTATTAGCACGCCTCTCAGCGGCTTACAAAAGTAGAAAGTACATTAACTTTTTAAATTCTACGCGTCATGACATCCTACATTTTGCGCTCTGTAACTTGCAACATACAAATATACGGATGATACTATTTTGAAAGACGCTTAGGATGCGTGAAAGCGTAGGACGCTGGTATGGACTTTCAGCTTCAGAATGGGAAAAATCATAGAACGCGTGTGTGGACTTTTAGAATTCAAAATTTAATGAATAAACAAAGCCACAATAATTTCTGTAGCAATATGGAATAATCGCCTGAGTCGACTTAACCAAAGAGATGTTTTTCGGAACTTTTGATGCTACCGCTAAGATATCAAATTAAATTAGCTTAAAAATATGATTCTACTTTCATGTGATCTTTTCTTTGCATATATAGCATTGTAAAAATTTAAGAGATTATTCTATACTACTACGGTTTGGACTAAGAGTGGATTCTGAACGTGTGTTCAAAGTGATAATGCGTTATGAAAGTTTAAATGTGTTTTTCTCAAAACTTCATTTGCACACACTAGGTCCCTTTTCTCGGAGAAGGTCACATGTAATAAATACAAATAAAATATAAAATTATTGATTGTAAAATTATCGCCTTGTTATATAATTTTACATTTAATAACATTTGAATTTAAAGAAAAATGTATAATTTTATAAAATTTATTAAATTGACTGAAAATCCTTTTAATCATTAAATCAGCATTTGCGCAATTTGATCTGAGATGGACGATGGGGAACATTAAATGAAAAGCAAATATCACCATTAATTAAATTTAATACAAACGACACATTCAACATATTCTTTCGGCTTTTAAGAGTTGGAAGTTTGATTAGAGTAAGACGGCTAGTGTATGACGGAAGATCTAATGGGTTTTACTGGAGACCTCGAAAGCAGGATAACAAAAATTGCTTTTGTACAGATTCAATGTAATTGTTGTGGATCCCAAACTATATGTATATATTTTAGGACAGGTATAACAAGGGAAACATAAAGTTGCTTTAAAATTAAATTAAAAAATAATTCAATTATTTTGCCCATCGTTTGATGAAACCAAGAACACACCTTGCTTTAGAAGCGACGTAGACGTTCTCTCGTTCCTCGTTCATTCCCTGTTCAAAGTAAAATCCCGGAAAGATGAACGAAAGGAGGTTGTTCCTTTAGTCTTTCGGATCGGTCGGAACGATTCCACAAAAGGAACGAATTTGCCCAACTCTAGTGAAAAGAGTCCAAGTCTTGTTGAAGTAGACTGTGATCTGTATTTTAATTAAAACTTGGGATAATTTTTACATCATCCGCATACTTTAAAATGTTGCAGAAGGACCACGTTTATACGTGGAGCAATTACACTTGCCCGTATAATTAATGACTTTGAGGAATATATTCCAAAAATGTAATCGTGTAGTGTAGACAAAAGGGGAAAACACACGGAGGTGTGTGTTACAGGAAAGTAAGGGAAAGGAAGGGATTCCTGAGGAGATAATGGTTTAAGTTGCCTCTTTGATGAACAGGCACACTTGCATCAAGGACAGGACAGGATGGGATACCTGGATCACTAGTATTATAACACAGAGCATGACTTATTTTCTTAATTCAGTACTTACATACATAGTTAGGTTTTACTAAATTCAAATTTGTTAAAATTTATATTTGTATAAATACTTATATAACAAGCGAAATATAAAAAACCTTTTTTAAAAACAAGCTTTGACAAACTGGATTATAATATCAACTAAACAGTTTTTTTTATGATATTATGTCTATGTATGTCATAATAATATTGCATTGTCATCCGATTTATACATGCATTCAAACTTTCAGCTCAAACGGAAACCGAGAAGTGGATCAAATTTAATTTGCAAGATTTGATTACAGACACACAACGGTACAAGTGAAACTAAATAAAAGCTTGTAAAAAGGGAATGCAGGAGCCACAGGGCGTCTTCTCTTTCTCTTGGTAAGATTTGTATTAGTTTACACTATGCAAGTCTTATTTCTAAGCTGATTAGTTTGTTAGGAAAGAGAGACGAGGGGAAAAGAAACGTTACTGTTCCCCTCGTCTCTGTCCCCATCAAACTAATCAGCTTAGCAATAAAACTTGCATAGTGTATATATGGACTTTGGAATGAACGACTAACCTCAAAGGAAATATAAACGAACAAAAAACGGCGAATTCAAGAGTTCAAATTTACATATTCACAATGAATGCAGCGGCGGGAATGCACGTATAATTAATTAACTACATGATAAGTTGCAATAAGCAAAAATTATTAAAATCTTTTTTTGTTTTGTTTAAAGAAGTCGAACTCGTTTGAACAAATCGCGTTAGGAAGATGATTGATGTAAAGGGTAAACAGCAATCGTCCAAGATGACTACCCTGTGGCACTCAAGATAAAACATTTATCGATTTAGATGTAAGTTTTTTTAAAACGGACACCTTGTTTTCGATTTAATAAATAAGACTCAATCCATTTAAGAGTGTTAAGTTAAGTTTCTTCCTTCAAGAGCAGCTTATGGTTTAACTTGTTCAACGACTTGCTAAAATCAGCGCATACGAGTCCGATGTCAGTTTGTTTCCGTTGCACAAACCCTAGATTTATAATGGTTGTTAGTTCTAAAAGATTTGTTGTAGTAAAGCAGCCTTTTCGAAACCCATATTGAGCAGGTAGGTAGAATAGTGATGATACATAATGAGAAACACCTTCAGTTACCACCTTTTCAAAAAGTTTTGGAATAATACGAGTACTTATGTAGTTTAGCAATCCCTCGATAATTAATAATGTCATACCTAGTACCAGATTTGTAAAACGGAATAATAAAAGAAATTTAATCATCGACCCTTTTTTCCCGTGAATTACATTTTGATCATTTTCAAAAATCCAAATACGAGTACATATTAGAGGTTTAGTTTGAGAAATGTTTTTAAATAAAGTAAACATTTTGCTATACAACAAAGTGACTGTACGCAACGAAGTAAATTGTTATGAAACGGTGTACTCGTACATACATTTGTATTTAATTGCAACATTTCAAAAAAAATTAGACATGCGCCACCTCAAGTCTATGCACGCACTAATTTCAAACAATTCCTTTTCCACCAACACAAACGGTCGAGCCAGCGAGTACGGGAGTTAGTATATACTTTTACTTTAAACTCCCCCAAGGCAACAAAAATAACCAGTTGAGCTGATAAATAACATGGAGTTCGTTTTACTATGGCAACGTTTAGTACGTTGTTGTTTTTAAACAAATTTTCTTTTTTTCCTTTGCCTCCACATAAATATACTCCACTTTTTCACCAACAATTACACCAGAGCTGGCCACCGAGAGCAACACGAGAGTAATGTATTCGCGTATATGTATGTATTCATTTGTATAAGAAACCGATTGATGTTCGGCACTCTGGTGCTACTTTGGGCAGCTCAGAATTACACTCTTATGGATGTGTAGGTTGCAATGAGTTTTACAAAGTCACAGTATAAAACAGTGATGGGAAAGTTGGTACGATCGTACTTTTTTTTGATAATATTTGACATGAAAAAGTACCGTTGTACTCCTTCAACACATTTGATACTCTCACGGTCAACTTATGCTAGGAACACAACTGGGACGAGCCACGAATTTCGTCCACGGTGACAAATTTGTTGATAATAATTCGCTGAAATTCGTCGTGTGAAGCACAATAACGACGAATTTACTCAACCAACTTAGCTCTTATAATTGGTTATTGTTTGTGCAAAGAGAGAGAGAGAGAGAGAAAATTATTTTTTCGTCGTTCGTCGGCGTAAAAAATAGAAATAAATCTATCGGAAAGCTTGTTCGCATGACGAATTTCCTTCGACGGCGGTCAATTTGCATATGCATAAATGTGTATTATTTCTGATAACGAAAGTTCGCAACGAAAAATTCGTCCTTCGTCCTAGTTGTGCTCCTAGCATTAGAAATGCTGTCAGAAGACACGCGAGCATATATTTTTGGCAAGAATAAAATTTATTTTTCGACAAATCTTCGCCCCAATACAGATTTTCTCCACCGACTATTCTTAAAAAATGCGTTAGGTATGGAATATATATATTTTGAATACTCTCTTTCTGAATCAAAAAAGCGTTTATTAAGTGTTGTTTTACAGTACACGCCACTGTTTGGCAACTTGTCACAAAATATTACATTGATTCTACTTGACAGATGCATAGAAAGCGTAACGCGCAAAAAGCGAGCTATGGACCTCTACCTTAAGAAATGAATAATAAAAAAGAAGGTGTCGTAAGAAAAATTCAACGGCGGCTGTTAAGCAAAAACATCATCACCCAGACGCAGCCGCCGAATACATGTTTTAATATAAACTTATTAAACACTAAAATAAAATAAAAGAAACTTAATTATGCATGTTTGAGTATAACAGAAATCATTTAATTTCATTCTTTATATTAAATACACTTCAATTACTTGTTTCTGTTGTGTAAGTGTTTAAGCGGATCGATAGCTAAAAATATTACGGCGGTGGCTTCTTAGTCTGGACAGTAAGAAAAATAAACAAAACAACAAAATTCTCAATTCACAGCAGTAAAGTATACGTATGGAGCACAAAAAGCTATTTTTGAAAATAAATTGCGTATGCGGCACAAAACGTATTTTTACTTTTACAATAAAGTAATATTAACTATTAACTTCATTAATGAAAGTTCACA
Source organism: Nowickia ferox (assembly GCA_936439885.1). Taxonomy (NCBI): domain Eukaryota; kingdom Metazoa; phylum Arthropoda; class Insecta; order Diptera; family Tachinidae; genus Nowickia; species Nowickia ferox. Next base: position 25,127,710 of record OW387027.1, on the reverse strand, counting down.
AAAATTTTAAATTTTCTTCAAAACATGTGTCGGAAGCAGTGGTGCAAATAGCATCGGGTATATTTTGAGAAAACTTCAAGTAAATCTTCTTTGTCGTTTTTCTCCACTCCAGCTTTGTGGCGTATAGGCTAAAACAATTCTGAGGCGACTAAATGGCACGAGAGTAGTTTACGGAATTTGGTACATACCTCGCTCCTCTGCAAATGTCGAAAGGATTTTCTCTTACCAAAAACGCATGAAAACAAATGGACAGGTTCCACCAGTATCAAGTCTTATCCAGGCCAAAGATTTATGGAAGTCTAAAAACTCTTCTTGTTATAACTTTAACATTTGTACCTACAGACATATGTACCTACATACATATGTATGTACATACATATGTATGTAAAGGGTGTTTTTTATTGAGGTATAGAACTTTAAGTTGGCATCACTTTTTTAACTGGCGGCCATTTTGTCAGCTGTCAAGTGATTAATATTTAGTTTGGTTTGCCATTTCATCATGAACAGGTTGACAAAAGAACAACGCTTGCAAATCGTGCACATTTATTTCGAAAATAATGGTTCAGTTCGCGAAGTTTACCGCAAGCTCCGTCCATTTTATGGTCGACAGAGCAATTAATTCGGTTAACCATGGATCGTTTTCGCACTACGTTTACTCTATGTGATAATACGCATCCGCTGAAGTCGCTCGTCTACGCCAACAAACCAGAAACGTTAGGGGACTTGGAAGCCAACATTCGTGGCGTTATTGCCAACATACGGCCCCATATGCTCCAAAAAGTGGTTGAAAATTGGACCTGTAGAATTGGCTTTATTCGAGCCAGCCGCGGCGGCCACATGCCCGAAATCATATTTAAGCGTTAATGGCATAAAATTATCCTTCCAATAAAGCCAAATTGATGGACATTAAAACGATTTTCTTGTGTTTTATTTCAATTCGAAGTTCTATACCTCTAAAAAAACACCGTTCCGTTCCGTTTTTATTTCTTTGTAAATGAGTTTTATATAATTTTTTGTTAATAAACTTAAAAAAAATATATAGTTTTTGGTACTCTCGGGATCAAAAAAGTACTCTTAAAAATTTTTTTGATACCGAAATTCAAATCTGATTTCCCATCACTGGTATAAAATACTAGAAAATGTAAGCAATAAATAAAAAAAAATACAGAGCAAATTTTCCCACCTGAAGCATTATGATGAAGTCTATTTCTATTCACACGAATGCATGTTAAGATGGTTAAATTTTTTTTTTTTGTTATTGAAGGACATTAAAAAAACAGTTATTATTTTGTTATAAAGGGAGCGCCTTTACATTTGCATGAAACAACCATTTGCCAGCCCCCTCTAATCCCTCTCAAAGTTTTAGTGTAAACGAAAAAAAAAAGCTGGAACTATACAAACAACGTCATGTCACATTTTTAGAACTCGGCAACGCACTACTACAGTTTTAGTTTTCGCATGTTGTACATGGTAGACAGAGTTTTAGGAGAATGCAAGCATTCTGTGAATATTTAGAAATTATTCATATGTATATGCCCTTAATTATGAAAGTGGTCTAAGTCAAATGCATTTTTGCTTCAAAATAAAGGGTATTTTTATAGAGGTATAGAACTTTGAAATGGAATAAAATAAAGATGAATTTTTTAAATTGACATGTAATTCACTTTATTCGAAAGATAATCTTCTCGCATTATAATTTAAATATGACTTCGGGCATATGACCACCACGGCTGCCTCGAACGTAGTATAATCTGGAGGTCCAGTTTTCGATGACTTTCCAACATTTGTGGCCGTATATTGGCAATAACGCGGCGAATGTTGTCCTCCAAGTAGCCAATCGTTTCGGGCTTATCGCCGTAGACTAACAACTTTATATATCCTCACAGAAAGAAAATAGTCTAGCGGCGTTAAATCGCACGATCTAGGAGGCCAAAAAACACCTGAAAAAATGGCCTCCAGTTAAAAAAAGTGTTGCCAACTTACAGTTTTATATCTCTATAAAAAACACCCTTTATTTAAAAAATCTTAAAAAAACAGATTTTGTAAAGATTTCGTTTCTAAACGTTTCAAATTTGTACGAGAAATAATGAAAATTCGTTTTAAAAAATATTTTTTCCATACAAATTTGAAAACGAAAATTAGGCAATTTTACCTGCTTTCCACAGATATTATTGATTTATATTATTTTAAAAAATGGTTACACTGCCATTTACACTAATAAACAAAATAATTAGTATGTTTGCCAATACGCAAACGTCTTAATTGGCAAGTGCTTTTTATTTTCTGATAACATTCCAAATGTTAAATCAATAAATTACAAAATCCTATGAAATAAGAATTTATTTATGGATAAAAAGAGTGAATACATGTGAAAACCTAATAACGTACTTATGTATATGTATGTATGTATATAAAGAAAGGGTGAATTCTCTATATGCAAGTGTATTACAAAAGCTTTAAAAATTACTAATAAAAATAAAATTTTATCGAAGAAAAAATAATGGAATGGAGTTGCTTATGAAAAGGGATGAATGGATGTGTATGCGTACAGACACAAACATACTCATATAGAATATACTATACTATAAACGTAGGGAACTTGAAAATATTGTATGATGAATAGACTGCCGAATTAACAAATAATACTATACAGCTCCCCACTGTGCTGCGAAAGTGATTCAAAATAATAAATTACTCGCAAACAAAATCGTAAGTGAACATTACAAAAGTTTTCAATGACAGTCAAAATTCAAATAAAATTAGACTTTATAAAATGAAACCATTTGTATATGTAAGTATGTACATTAGACTGGTCGCAAAAAATGTTTTCTTTAATTGATATATTTGCATTATGTAAAATATGCAGTTTGCTGTTTGCTCCATTCGACGGTGCCTTCTGGTGCCTAGTGCGGCCTTAACTACCCGATACAGAGTGGGGTATTTTGTTAAAAAAGAAATGGAAATGATTCTGCAGTTTGTAAACGGACTGTTTGATTGTTGTGATACATACAATGTTACAAATTTTGTTCTTAATTCATAATAAGTTTCCTTTTCTAAATCGAACAAGATTTGACTTCTCCATTAGCAGAACAGTAGACCAAGGTTGGTAAAAAAGCCAAAATTTAATTTTCATTTCTCGAATATTTTTTAAACTGTAAGCGATAACCCATACTTTTAGCAGACTTTTTTAGCTCTTGGATAGAAAAAAAAACCCACTTGCAAAACATCTTTTTTTATCAAATGAAAAACATCAGCTTGGCATCAGTTTTGAGTTTTGATTAACCCAAGGTTGCCCACTTTGGGGCTTTGAAGTTCCGCCCGCTTTGAAGATATTAGGCCAAATTCCAGACTTAAGCTCTATGAAACCTCCTCAAATGCTGACGTATTTCATAACAATAAGACAGCCCGTTTAGAAACTGCGAATTATTTTAATTTTTTTAACAAAATCCTCCGCTGTGTATCGGGTACTTTAGGCACCGTCCAAGGCAAATTCATAACAGGTAAAGTTGAAAACAGCGAATTAAGGCGAATTCATATAACTGTTGGCTCGTATGTCAAAAGTTGTTTGTGTACAGAGACCTGCGCCATGTGATTGTTTTGGCGGCGGCGGCTATTGAGAAAATCTTCGGCGAAAGCTGAGAACAAATAACATGAAAATCAAATTTAAAATAAAAAATAATTAAAAAATAAATTTAAGAATTATTAGTTTATATTGTACATGGAGAATCGGCGGCTGCTTTTCCGGCTACATAAGCCAACCTTTTTTTGGCGGCGGCGTAGCTGACTAAAATCATCGACGGCTTGGCTCAGCCTGCTGTGAGCCATCATGGCGTAGGTCTCTGCCTTAGTATCTTCAATCAGCTGCTTTTGACATACGAGCCTCCCAACAAAATACTATATTGTTTTTATTGTGTGTACTTTATTGTAGTATTAACTTTACCCTACGTCTCCACGAGCCATCAACTTGGACATGACATGAACATGACGCCGGCAGAGCAACTGTGAAAAATTAATCAACTTCTTTGTTGTGGTGAACACGGGCGATGTCCATGTTTAGGCATACCAAAGTATTTCGCGGTAGCGCAATAGAGATAGAATATTTACCAATTTTATTCTGCCTCTTTTCTTTCTATTGTAAATGGTTGCGCACGGCGAATCTCATGGCGAACATCGTTGCTCAGACATATGTTCGGGCATCCATGTCAGAGCATGGACGAAACATGGACATGAGCGGTCTCCATTAGCCACTTGCGATGTCCGACATGATGCCATTCATGGCTAGTGGAGACCGCTAGTTACCTGTCATGAATTTGCCTTGGCACCGTCGAATCTAGCTAAAAAATCAAGAGCGCATTTATGACAGCAAACCTCTTATTTTAGACAGCGCATATATCTGTGGCAATAAATAATAATGGCTTAAGTCGAAATTTCTTGTTTTGAGATATTAAGGGTTTTGTCTTTTTTTTTGTGTTTAGTTTTTACATAAAATGTTTCCATGTACAGACCAAACGGCTGGCCGGATTTTGATTTAGTTTTTTCTGCTTGAAAGGGGACTTGATCGAGAGGGTTCTTAGCTATGTTTTAAGAAAATCGGTCCAACCGTTTAGAAGATATCACATCTTTTCTAGATATATCGGGGGTTTTTAATATTTTAATTTATGTTATTATTAATAACATTTTATAATTGAAATTTAGCTGAGTGATAGATCTTGAAGAAGAGAATAAGAATATGTAATAAAATGAAAAAGCACTTATGTCAACTTAAGCCTTTATTATTTATTGCCACAGATATTAAGAATTTAAGAAAAACCCTTACAAGCTGCGACCAGTCTAATGTACATACATACATACATATGTACGTAAAATTAAATGGATATAAAGTTATAGAAGCTGCAGTACGTAGTCTTAATGGCTGCATTGCAGACTATGAATCACTTTACAATGTTTTAGAGGAGTTTGCAGTTTATTTGATATACTATAATGTTTTTGAATTTTCTTCAAAATTTTAGTTGAAATAATTTTTATTTGTTACACCTCCTGCCCTGTTTCTGTGACCGTCATACATCTGTATTTAAAACTTGAAAATGAATTGAAAAAAAATTAATATTCAATAACACTTGTTGTTGCTATTGAGCAGCAAATATTTGTGTTTAAACTTTAAAGGCAGCAACCAATCTATTGCTGGTGTACATTTCAATTAACATTCATAATTAGTAGTGAAAAGATCTTATTATTCGTTTGTCAATTTGCATTAAACTGACGCAATTATTTATCTATTTGGTAAAATGAGTAAAGCGTTTTGTTTCTGTCAACTACTTAGTCAACTAAATATTTAGCACATTTTAATAAGAGATACTAGAACAGTAATTTAATAATAACAGTGTGCTCGAATCGGAAACTTTTTTGTAACAAGCCGGAGACCCGGTTGGTAAACCTAGGTTAGGTTAGGTTAGGTTATAACAGGCTGCCGATTTATGGTAAAACCAGCCCACTATGGTCCATTGAGGTCCCGTTGTGCTGCCTGGGCGGATTGAGGTGGACTACCCATCCCCATTCCCTCTATTCACTATTTATGTTTTGTTAAATTGGTAAAGCTAATTTGTAATAAAAATTAATAAATGGTAGAAGGCTGGAAAAATTGCGATTTTTTTTTTGTACTTTAAATATTTAATTTAATTTATTTAATATTTAACCAAATTTTCAATCTTAAATATTTTTTTAACAAGACCTAACCTAAAAAACGGTTAATTTAACAATTTTTAGTGGTGAGTATCAATATCATTTACCATTCTGCACATGCTACGATGCAAGACCATTTGCACAAGACTGTGAATTGGGCTATTATATACATATATAGGTGTGTTAAGTCTATAGTACACGGCATGTAAAAAACCACATGCGCATGTGGTTCTGACGTGATTTTGACGTCATCACAAAGCTACATTTGCTACATGCCGTGTACTAGTAAAATATTTACGTATAGATATTCACATGCTTACAGATGTTCTGCCTCAGAAAATGTGTTCGATTCGGCTAAATGTGCCAGATTAGTATTTTGGAACAAAAATACTATCAAAATTCTAGTAATTACTAGAATTTTAAAAAATGCAACCAACTTGCTGAAAATTCCCGTGACGTTATCGCCACATACGAATGTGGCTTTTACATGCCGTGTAGAAATATTAAGAATTTACATATAATTTTCTGTTTAGATATTACATTAGGAATTCATGTTACGTTGCTCGCTTTAGAACACCCTTTAATTTTTAACCGCCATATATTTGCTGTTATAGCGGCAAAAGTTTTACAAAATTTCACGTCCGTAGCTCTTATGGTTCTCGAGGAAATCGCCTGTGACAGACAGACACATTTTTTTCACCTTTGTGTACGGAATCAACGTATTTGAATTATGATGTATGGTTGAGTAGATGATAAACTTATGTACACATTTATGTTTGTTGCACAGATATATATATGTATGTATGTATGTATATATAAATGTTCCTTTAACTCCCACTGGAGCATAGGGCGCCACAGTTGCACAGTTGTTACACAGATAATAGAGGTAAATCACTGATCGTGATGTCTAAAAATTAAGCACGGATAATAGAGGTAAGAAAACACGGATAGTACAGACTTCAAATTAGAGCAAGTAGCATAACGTTTTATAGAAGTAACTGGTTAACAGAGGTCCTGATAAGGGAAGTTCATTTGTACATACATCGCTTACGGTAGTTTTTTTTGGGGAATTTTTCGTTGACTCGTAGGTATAATAATTTTTACTAACATTTATACCCAAGGATGAATTGGGAAACTCTAACTTTCAATACGAAGGTATAATTATGATTTCATATTCCCCGGAGGAAGCTCTTACCCATGTGACTTGGGGCTTTTCCCATTTTTTTGACGGAATCCAAAAAAAATGCATTCCATTTGTCAGAATCCAAGTAATAATTGCGAAAGATTACACTGCATTTGTTCAGTTCGTTTGAAATATGAATATTAGACTGGTGCTTATTTTCGAAAAATCGGGAACCTCTTAAATTGTTGCTTTTAGTGACAAAAAAGTCCACATCGAGGTCAAAATTTTGGATAAAGGGTTAAAAATCCAAGAGAAAACTCATAACTGCCCCTGATCCGCTCCTAGAAAGGTAAAATGTAAGACCGACCCCCTACCGACTAAGGATGTTCCCATAAAAAAATAATATAAAATTTTTCCCCCACCAACTTAACAAGGCCTAGGGTATCCCGTGAGGAGCCTTGAATATTTTCTATTAAAATAAAAATATTACTTTGCTCTATGAAAAATGATTTTGTTGAAAATAGGTAGGTAGCGAAATTTGTCAATTTAAGTCCTAGTTTACACTATGCAAGTCTTATTGCTAAGCTGATTACTTTGATGGATAGAGAGACGAGGGAAGCAGAAACGTTTATTTTCCCCTCGTCTAACAAACTAATCAGCTTAGCAATAAGACTTGCATGGTGTAAATTAGGACTAAGCAAGATCTAATAATGTTTCTAAAAGAATTTTCGCATATACATATGTGTGTTCTTATAATTTATTTAATCCAAGTTTTTCGCTTTCATTAACACTCTGTTGAATGGAATCAATTCGAAGAATTAATTCTGTTAATTACTTTTCGAAAGTAGGTATGCATGTATATGTACTTATGTATAATTATCTGTATGTACACAAATATAATTGTGTGTATTTATGTATGCACAAACACCAATAATACAAATAAATTGCACAGTATTAAAAAATTAGCAAACAAAGGTTAAAAAAGATAATAATAAATACATACATATGTACATGTATGAAGGTACATATGTATGTATATGTATAAACTAGGGATGTAACGAATGTTCGCATTCGCTTTCGCATTCGCAAATTATTCGCTTTCTTTTGCTATTTGCATTCGCTAAAATGTATGCGAATATTTCAAGCGAATACTTAAGCTAAAAAAAATTGTTTTACTTCTTTTACGAAAATAGTTTACGATTAACAAACGTCAAAAACACAAAAATTATTTTAAGCCAGCTTACATACATATACTTACAAGTAAAGCATTCTAATCAAAGCTTTAAAATTTTAGCGGAAAACTTTTCTTTAAATAAGGTCTCATAAGTATCAAAATGAAATGAAAAGGAAATGCGGTGTATTTTCGGCAGCAGTATTTTCTACTTAAGACTAGTCTGTTCACACTTTTGAAATATGTTGATCACCATTCATTACTTCGTAAAAAATTTGATATGCACACAATATTAACTAAACAAGTGCCACTCATATTATTTCACATGAAAACTTAAAATGTTTAAGATATATTTCATATGTTTTTCCCAAGATAAACAGAGTACAACTTCTGCAACATTTTTTCATGAACAATTCATTCAAATTTTTCTTAATACATATGTATGTATTTTGACAGCATTTCGCATGAAATGTTGAACGGAGTACCAGCCTTTAGGGCGAAAGTACGAATGGGTTGATTGCCTAACATTTTGTGAATTTATTTTTAATTATTATCTATACCTACTTCTTTTAATATACAGGCCTGTCACAGAAATCGATCGAATTAGTTTTGCTTACGAATTTTCATTTCGATCGATTTTGTTTTACCTTCTCCAGATTTTGATCGATTTTGTTCATTCCGAAAAAGCAGCAATCCGATTGTTTTCAATTTAAATGTGGCAATATTGGGCAACACAAAACCAAAAAAAACACAAGGTTCTAAGAAGAGCAAAACAAAATACCAAAGGCACAATTTTATTTTATTGAAATGAACAAAATTTAAAATTTAATGCATGAAATGTCTGTAATTGCAATAACTGCAGTTTTGGATGCCCAAATATGTCAAGACTTTGGCGGACAATTGCCGTGAAGAGGATTGAGGGATGCTTCAGATCCACTTTCATATCAAAACGTAGTGTACGAGTATGTGTTAAAGTTATTTTATTTTGACTGAGTATAATATTTCAGTTTTTATGATGCTGCATTTTTTCCTTAATACTTGAGAAAATGCCTTAAATATGTAAAATAAATTATATAACACAAACGAATTTTAAAAAATTTTTTTAAAAACATTTTTCTTTGGTGAAATAAAGTTGTTTCAAACAGATTTTTGTACTTTCACATACAGAAAATAACAATTCCGATCATTAAATTTAAAGTGCTTTCATTTCGAGCAAATTCTTCGTTTTTCGTTTTCTGAAGAACCTAATTACGGAATTGAAATCATTTCGATCGAATTTGGTTTCTGTGACAGGCCTGATAATTTCATATGTCTTTCTGTTTTAAGAATTTGTATTTTTAATAAATTAATAAATATTTGGCTGAATTCAAGACTCGAATTTAAATAAAATGTTATATGTAGTACATCTAATATATATAATAAACTTCATGTTCTCATACAAATTTATTTTCATATAATATTTGCATTTGCATTCGCATTCACTTTCGCAAAAATTAAAATGTATTATTCGCTTTCGCTGGAATTCGTTACATCCCTAGTATAAACATATAAATTTGAATGAATAATTTTCCAAAATCTAACGACCGCTGATAAATTCAAATTTTTTTTTTACAAAAATTTCCTATTTTATTTACTCATTTGGTATACCTACATGCATTTGTATTTCTTTGTAACTGTTATACATATGAAAGTATGTGCATACATATGCGCATACACGCGTATGAATGCATGTGTGTATATGTGTGGTGTATTTTTTATTTCCACAATATAATATTTAAGCTTATCACATTTAATTTCTGTTGTTGTCTCAACATTTTTTGCATTTTCTTTTTAAAAAGTATAAATTTTTTATGTACAAATCTTCATTTTTAAACTTTGAGATTTTATTTTATTTAGTAAATAACATTTCTTTAGCTTATTATACATGGATGTATAGAGTTTTATTTCTAACAAATTACACAAGCACAGCTATATTTTTCTAACGCCGCCTTAAACGTTCGTATTGAAATCTAAACCGCTACTAACGTAACAAACAAAAAACTTCCACCAATGTTGGTTGCTGCTACTTGTATGATGAATACAATTATTAACAACAACAGCAGCAGCGCCTACAATAACAAAACCACCAGCAACAGCAACAGCGAAAACAGGCACACCCACTTGACCTGAGGTTTGATATAAACGAATGCTCACTAAAGCGAAGAAATTTCGAAACTACATTTTTCGATATTTGTTCGCAAATCTAAAAAATCGAATGTTCGATAGAGCTTCGAACTTATCTCGATAATGTGTGACGGCAGCCGAATGGATGTGTGCTAGTCTGTTAGAATGGAGGTACCGTGCTCAAATCCTGCAGCGTAAGTTTAAAGTATTAAAAAAATTAGCAAAATAAGTTAAAATAAAAAATAAAATTACTTTTTTACTTTTTCTGCTGCCTTTTTGCGATAGTGAAATTAGTGCGATATTCTCTCACTTTAGATATTGCTAGTAGTGTTGAGCGATACTGTGTTTTGTAATAATGTTGCTCCTTGTCAACGTGATTTCTAAATCGCTGTTCTTTTAACCGTGAGTTTACACATGAGAGTAATAGTTCGAAAAACTCAATACACTCACACTTTGTTACTAACACATTCACATTTTTCGCACTCGCAGCTCTACTAGCAGCAAATTTTGCATACGAGTGAAATTTTGACACTCGCATGCAATAAAATGTCAAATAAACTAATGGAGTTACCCTGTCTACAATATTAAGCAAATTAACTGGATCATGTTATAATTAAAACTAAAAATGTCGATTGTTTTCGATTAAATTATGTGTGAGTTGCTTAAAATTAATACAGTAAAAGGAAATATTTTTGTTATAGATTGCTAATATCATTAAAATATTGATAATAATAATTAATGCCAATTATTTCCTTAAAAATTATTCCATGTTGAGAATTTGGCAACTCTATTTTGTAAACAAAACAAAATGAAATGAAAGGAAATTTATAGTTGGGATTAAAAACTTTAAAGAAATAAAAATGGATGTAAAATTGTGTTCGTTTTTTCTTTTTCATTTGCTTTTATTAATTGTTGAAGCTTTTAAATCAAACAAATCTTTTGAAGTTTACTCCTTGGCGACATTTTTAAAATGAACTTTCACTCTCATGTGTAAATAGAAATGCAAATTGCAAGAGATTCGAGTATTTCGAACAATTTTTCGTTGATAATACGTATACAGCACTTGCATGAGAGTACTCGTATGTGTAAAGGCAGGGTAAGCTGTGACTGTGATCACAGTTTAGCAGTATTTTGTTTGTAGCAGTTCTGTTATTTTGATCTAATAAGAAGAGCAGCAGTGAAATTAAATTGGCGAACTGCACGCCATACCACAATTGTAGACAAGAAAATCACATTAATGCTTATGCTCTTTCATTTAAGTTGTGATTAGTGATTTTTTAATCGCTGTGAAAAAGTAACAGGTTTCGAAAAATTGCTCATCTCTAATTGCTAGTGAAACTTCGAAATCTAATGGTTTTTGGGACAAAATCGAGCGACAGGTGAACTTTTTCGATTCATTTTTGAGTGTCACTCTCGATAGTTTTACACGATAAATGTTCGAGATATATTTGAAATCGATATCAATTACGAAAGTTTTGGTCAACTGGGCAATAGTAAACAAACAAACGGTGTGAGAGTGTAGTAAATGCCAGTGTTGGGCAAGAATCTTTTAAGGGAAATTTAGAAGTGGAAATAAAGTGTGACCGCTATTATTTGTAAATTTAAATTTCTTTAGCAATTGGACAGTTGTATGTACTCGTAGAACAGATTGCTGTTGTTGCCTATGTAAACCGGAAAATGCGCATGATTTGCGTAATAACTATATACCTATTTCCGAATTACATACATATATCTGTGGCAATAAGGAAAAAGTGCTTAAGTCATATTTTACTGTTTTCTTTCAAGTCGATTTTCAGAAATTTATTTCTTTTACAGTTTAGTTGGGAAATTCTCTTTAATTATTATTTATTTTTTTTTAAGCAAGTAAACATCGTTCCACACACTATAAGTAATATACATATACATATATTTAAGTTGAAATATACCAAAGTATAACCTATTATTCCAAATGAGATTAGGGGCCATCCAAATATTACGTAACGCTGTTTTCCCTGATTTTTGACTCTACTATTTTCTGGTTTACACTGACTGACTGTCACAGAGGGTGCCAACTTTTATACTACAGGAAGCGGATCTAGAATGTTCGCCATGTACTTATAGATGGCGTAATGAAATGTGTGCACTTAGTAAAGCCAAATGGAAGAAGCTGTATTACTATTTATTTGCACTTTTATGTGTACGTGTGTACATTTAGTTTTCTAGATAGCTCTTTTTATTTATAAAAAATATTTACATTAGCTCTGTTCGAATATTTTTAGGTAACAATAGGATGACAACAGTAGTAGATTTTGTAACTACTTCTGTGAATTAATTTTCGAAAAGAAATGAAAATGTAATTTATGTGCAAAAAACTATTTTGTATAAAGGTAAATGTACTAGTGACCTTATTCGCCACTTGTCCAAAATACATAAAATTTGAATGGAAGCCCCAAAATCATAAAATAAAAAATGTTTAAAAAAACACATAATTTGAAAAATATTCTAATAAGAAAAGTACATTTATTAGTTAAGTGGCTTAGTTTCTAAACTAGTCACAAGTGAGCACTTTTCTGTAAGGACTATTACCAAAAGCACATTTAGTTTTTAATCTCTGAAACTTAGGTGCCTTTATTTGTCAAAAGCGGAACACGACGTTCAAAATTTAGTTCAAACGCAACTCATAAAAGTAAAAACAAAAATGTGCAAGGAAATAAAAGAGCCAGATTTGTTTAGTAAAACCAAAAAACATTTGTTCCCACTTATTTCTAAAAGTTGATGATTTCATATGCAGAAGAGTTGCATGACAGGCTTTTTGATTAGATACTGAAAATGCTGTTAATGCTATTTAGCATTTGAGGAAATTTTGAGTGCAACAATTAGTAAAGAAAACTCTGTTTGGATACAAATCAAATACTTATAAAACTGAAAGTCTCTAGAGAGTGAACGCGTTTTTCATTATTAGAATTTTTTTTTAAATAAAATTAAAAACAGGCTGTCAAACGATTCTATTAATGCTTATTTACGTCAGCTGAAATGCAAAACCATCTAACTAACAATAAATTAAAAATTGCATTTTAAATTATGTATTCCGTACCTATTACCACAAAATATACAAAAGTGTCACGAGACGGAAGATAAGGGTATTTTTCTGTTTGTCTCGTTTTCCCTCGAACTTTGTCGGCGTTTTTGTTTTGATTCTTCTTTCTAGTGCAATAAAACTACAACGCTTTTTATTAGCTGTGTTAATTGGTACGTAGTAATACACTACAATATCAAATGCACTATATTTTTCTCTTTTTTCCACAAATTTTAAAAACCCTGATTGAAGCTTGTTTTACCTGTCACCTTCCTGCCGCTTCTATGTATTCTGTGCTATTACATTGAAACACATGTCCCTTCAAATTTAAAAAAAATGTGAAACCTGCAGATGCAATCGCTTTTCTATGCTGCTAAACAACTACATAAGTACATATGTAGTATATCTTCGGTCAGAACAAATACCTTCTCCCCTGTTCCTTTTCTCTTTTATCAGATCAAAGATTTTTAATTTTAGAACGCCGAATTTGCTAACTAAAGCCTCATAACTCTGTAATCTTGAACAAAACTGAAGGTGATTCTGAATGAAGTCCAGTTTCCTTAAAAATCAGCTATTACCGTTAGCAATGAAGTATACAGGGGTGTTCTGCAAACCGCGCGATTTGAAATCGTGCGATTTCAAAAACGAAAAACAGTGATCTGCTGATCGGACGACTTAGCGCATTCGCAGGTCAGTTCGTATAAAATATCTTAAACATCTAAAATATTAAAACCAATTAAAAAGCTGCAACAAGTCACCTTTTTAATTAAGTTCTTTCCTGGAAATTAGGCGATTTCAAAACGTGCGGTTTACAGAACACCCCTGATAAGCAATCTTTAGTATCTTCGTAGCAATCCTATATTAGATAGAAATACGAAACTGTAAATAAGAAGGTGTCAAGAGTTTTCCAAATTTTATGTTAATAACATTCTTTAGTTTCGAATTGCAGAGTAAGCCCCTGGAAATGTTTTGCGTATATCTTAGGCGTTTTGTCTATATCTTCATTTTCGTTTCTAATACTTGTCGACTTCGAATAGTACTACAGCCATTGCATATAAAAATGTCTTATTTAACTGAATCTAAATTTTATAACTTTTGAAAAAGCTTTATTTGTAACTTTATAGCGCCAATTTTAAATTTTCAGACCCACTTTTGCAATTATTAGTGGTTCCACCCACTTTTCTAAATGCAAGATATCGCCAAATTCAGAGCTAGATGTCTGTATCGTATCATAAGAATCGGTCAATTAGTAGCTCGTGAAATATAATATTAAGTTTTAATAGGCATGTCCACCCCAGCCCTTTTTAAGCACAAGATTAATCCATTCCAAGACTCCAAACTGTTTGCCACGTTTCGAGGCGATCGGTTAAGTAGAAGTACATATAACATAATACTAAATTTTAATGGGTGCGACCCGTCCACAGTTATTAACCCTAATTAGTACAGTGATCTATTATTTATTTTCAAATCTTTGGGTCCACATAAAACCGTTTTTAAAGAGTACAAAACTTTACATTACTATCGAATACAATGTTGAAGAGAAGTGGCGATAAGACACAGCCTTGGAGTACACCAATACCAACTGTTATTTGGTTGCTCAATTTGCCTACAATGCAGGATTCGGCAGCTTGCTTGATAGTATAAACTTTTCATGAGTTTCATTGGAACACCTTTGCATATTAGCGCATTCCATATGGCATTGTAGTCTAATGAGTCAAATGCAGAGATAGAGTGAGGAGCGCCATTCGACCGATTGTTCTGTTATAACCCTGAGATTTGCGAGGTTCAAGGCCCGCTTATTCATGCCTCAATACTGGTGTTCTGCAATTAGTTTGGTTATAATATGAGATATCATTTAGTTTATCATGCTAAGCAAAGCTATTCCTCGCTAGTTGTTCAGATCCTTCAGTTCACATTTCTTTGGAATTTTAATAATTATACCATATTTTAGCTCACTTGGTAATGCGTCAGTTGCCCAGGAGCTAATCGTCGCTTTCGATAACGAACTCAAACTTCGATCGCGTTTTTAATGTGAGATTATGGTATTCGCTGTAGAACAACGTAATAATATTGAGCGATATCGAATGCCATAATCTCAAACTTAAGAAATGTGATCGACTTACCCCGTTATCGAAACCAACGATTGAACTCCAGAATTCTGTAAAAGGGGAACGATTATATGTTCTGCTGAAAAGCCACCTAGTCCCTGAGATTTGTTACTCTTGAGATTTCTTACCTACATTAATATTTATATAATAATTTAATACTAATACAAATGCAATATCGTGTAATTTTAGAGCTCAGGGAGCAAATTACGGCACTCGTTATCGAACGAAATTACGAAATATTTCGATAGAGTTTATATGGAAATATTTTTAAATTTCGAATCGCATCGAATGCCGTAATTTGCCCCCAGGTAGTGTGTCAAGTTTCGTAAGAATCGCTTAAGTAGAACCACGTGATATATAATATAAAATTTTAATGGGCTCCGCCCATTTTTTTAAGTTCGAAATAGTATCATTAAAAAGACCAGGTAGTGTGCTAAACTTAGTAGTGGTCTCATAAGTACAAATACATAAAATCAAAGCACAAATTAATGGGCATGCTTCCGCCCAATTTTTTGGCAACGAGACCAATTGAAACCTTGTAGAAAAAAATTTGTTTAAATCGGTCTAAAAATGGCGAAGTTATCAAGTTACACACATAAAAACAATACAAACGAATTGATAATTTGAAGTCCATTAAAAACTGTCTGAATGTTATTTTATTATTTGCTTGAAATATTTTATGGAAATGTTACGATTCTCGGCATAAAATTATAAGAAAAAAAATTAATTAAAATATTAAGTCTTTTAAGCATAAGCGGCATGTTTTTTTCATTATCTTCATAATAGTTGTTTAAGTCTAATATTTAAATAAAATTTTTAGACTTGTTAACGCCACAACAATTGACAGGTCTGCCAAAGATGCAACACCATCTCACACAAGGTACGCATACATACAAATAAACACGCAAAACAAAAACTTAACATGTGCATGTACTTATGTATGTACATATGTATGTGCTTATATACTGATGTATGTGGGAGTTTCTTACAATTCTGAAAAATTTCGATAATTCGTCCATAACCAGCCATTTCAGCCATCTTACAGATGCGTGAGTTGTCATAACAAATAAGGTAAAATATTTGAAAACAAGTTTTTCTCACATGCACATACTTTATTCTTTTTATTGTTAATAATTAAGACAACAATAATTTATAAGTCATAATTAACGTGCTGTTTATACAAACCAGACATTCGACTGAGTAGAAAATTTAAATGAAAAGCACTATTTTTCTTTTGAGTGACTTCTATACAAATTTCCTAGACGAGTTGACCAACTGAGTTGTGTAAATAGGGCATGAGACAACAATTAAGTAAAATGCAATCAAATAAAACAGATTTTCAAAACACATTTTTACATAAAATGTAGTTGACTTTAGTTAAAAGGAAATAATCAAACTTAACTTTAACCGATTTCAATTACAACAAAAATTACTTAATTAATCGTTTTTTTTATTTGCTACTAATGGCGTATAGTACATGCACTTAAGGAAACAACGTGTTACTTCACCCACAATCGCACGATCTGGAATGGCCTGAGCCATACCATATATTGCCATTTTGCCTGTTATAGGCACACCCGGGTCTTTCATTACCTCAGCTACCGAGGAGCGAACATCATTTAAGAACTCATCAGCAATTCCAGGTCTCGTATGCATGTCCGTAATACAAATGTGTATGCTGAAAATACAAAAGTATTGGCGGAGGTTTAATGTAATGATTTTGAAAATAATGAGCATAAATATATGAGATTAACGTGTAGTTTCCACAATGCAAGCCTAGAAAAAAATGCAAGCAAGCGACTTGTCTACAAAATTTGTATAGAAATCACTCAAAAACTTTGAGTGTTTTTCATATATTTTTTCTAGACAAGTCGCTTGCTTGCATTGTGGAAACTACACGTAAGTTTCAGTTAAATAAAACATTATTACATACATACATATATCAATATACACATTTGTTTAGGAACAGCTCAGAAATTAGGAACTTTAAAATGTTTCTTTACTTACCCGGAAGGAAACTGCAGGGTATTTAAATTCCAACCCAACTTACATAGAGCATCTGATAAGCGGAAAATATCGAAAACATTTGAGCCTATGGCAACCACAGATGTAACAGGGCAGCCAAACACAAAAATTCCATCGATTTGGCGTATACTATTGAAATAAACAAATACATATGTGAATTATTTTTCTATTTGAATGTGCATAAGTATATTACAAATTCTCACCTTTGTTCCACATAACGAGAAGTATCTAAAATACGTTTGGTAGCTGCCAAATAACCACTATAGCCGAAATTCATCATTGTGGCCCAACAAGCTGCAATAATACCACCCGCCCTAGACCCATTAACAGTGGGAGAGCCATAAACACCGCCAGGCCAATCAGTTGTCACGGTAAATTGATGGTTTAAGTATTTGATATCCGAATATAAAATAAGAGACGAGCCTTTAGGAGCAAAACCATACTAAAGAGATCAATAAAATAAGTTATTTAAGAAAACAGTGTTAAAAAAAAGTCGTTAAATTGTGCTATTTCATCGACTTTTTATTTTTTGACTGCCGAATCATAGTTCTGCTACTGAAATTCAAAGAGTCTAGTCGAAGTTAACACACACAATAAACAAATAGACACGAGTATACACAACGAAGAGCTTCAGCTGTCGACATGTTCGTACAGTTTTCGGTTTAACTGACTACTGCTTTAAATAAATACGAAGTTAACGAAGCAGAAATGTTTGTGTGTATGTGTTTGACATATCGTTGCGAATTCGTACCGACATATCGTATCGATTTCGTAATTACATTTCGTTGCGAAATCGTGTCAACCATTTCATATAAAAATTGTAACGATTTCGGTAATATTTCGGTTCCGAAATCGGAAGATTTTGCCGACTAGTCGTTACGAATTCGGAACATTTGGTTTGGTGGGTACAAATATACAGGCCTCAAATTCGATCGAAATGATTTCAATTCCGTAATTAGGTTCTTCAGAAAACGAAAAACGAAGAATATGCTCGAAATGAAACCAATTTAAATTTAATGCTCGGAATTGTAATTTTCCTTATGTGAAATTACAAAAATCTGTTTGAAACAACTTATTTAAATAAAGAAAAATGTTTTTCAACAATTTATTTAATTTTTTTTTTTGGATTATTTAATTTTTTTTTTACAAATTATAAAATTTTCTTAAGTCTTAAGGAAAAATGCAGCATCGTAAAAAGTGAAATATTCTATTCAGTCAAATAAAAATAAATAAAACTTTAACATATACACTGCGTTTGGATATGAAAGTGAACCTGAAGCATCCCTCAATCGTCTTCCCCGTAATTTTATGGTAAAGTCTTGACGTCCCTGCGCACCACAAACTGCACTTATTGCAGACATTTCGTGTATTAATTTTTAAATTTTGTTCACTTCAAGTTAAAAAAAAAAAATGTTGTGTCTTTCCTATTTTGTTTTTCTCTTCTAATAACCATGTGTTTTTTGTTTTTCGTTGCCCAATATTGCCACATTTAAATTGAAAACAATCGAATTGCTGCTTTTTCGTATTGAACAAAATCGATCGAAATCTGGAGAAGGTAAAACAAAATCGATCGAAATGAAAATTCTTAATGAAAACAATCGATTTCTGTGACAGGCCTGATAATAGTAAAACAAACAACAATAACAACATTTCTTCCAGCAAGCGATTAAATACGCAATTGAAACTGCAAAATCAAAAGAACAAAACACACGCAACATCTCTACTACGTTAACTTCCGTATTTATTTAAAGCAGCATTCAAACAAACAGGGGGTCTACTCTTTAATTCGAAACGAAAGCAAATGCATTCGAATTGTAATGTTAATAACATACAAATTCGAAAGAATATGCTTTCGAATTGTAATGTTAATAACATACAAATTCGAAAGAATTTTCTTTCGTTTCAAAATACAGAGTAGACCCCCAGAAAACTTGTCGAACATGTCGACAGCTGAAGCTCTTCGTTGTGTATGGCTATTCGTTTATCGTGTTAACTTCTACAGCGACACTTGTACTTTCAGAAGCAAAAGTATGAGCAGAAGCAAAAGAAAATACTCAAATGGGAAGTTTCTAAACGTTGAAAAAAAAATTAATGTAAACATTCGGGTGTGGTGCCACAGCCACCGAATTTCTACGAAAAGCATAGTACTCTGTTCAAATTTGTGAAAAATATTGAGCTACATGGATTATTTCTTATGTCTCTTTCTTAACTTTTTCACATGGAATTTACAACAAGCACATGAGGTGTTTTTACAAACGTAAGAAATTGTAGCATAGTTTCAAGGTCTCGTTAATATTAGGTCCGTTTCTTTACTTTTTGGTAAACGAGAGCCATCTATAATTTCTCTCCATAAGATAAAAAAAATGCACAAAAGCACGGGAGCGCGAAAAATAAAAATGTTTAACATAAAAGGAAACATCTATTCATATATGAATATATGTACATACATACTTATGAACATACACACGTACATATTTACTTACATGATTGCGTCAGAATATATGTACATACATATATGTATGAAGAAAATCAGGGCAATCATTAATAAAATTCCGCGTGTAATTTCTCCCATTGCTAATTAGAATTTTTGTGTTCCCTATTACTTGCTGTTAGTTGGAATTGTTCCCAGGGAAAAATTTCACGCGGAATTTTATTCATGATTGCCCTGAATAGCTTTCTAAATATACATACTATATCAATAATTTTCGTACAAATTCGGGAGCAGACCCGAGATTATTTTAAAATACCTAACCTTATGAGTGTCAGCTGAAATACTGCTTACACCTGGCAGAGCGAAATCAAATGCCTTCACAGCAAAGCCAGCGTCTCTGGCCAAGGCAATCACAAAGCTGCCCAAACACGCATCCACGTGCACAGGAATGTCGTATTTAATACCTAAAGCCGCAATAGCTTCAATATCATCCATGGTGCCATAAGGAAAATTAGGAGCAGAACCAGCTAACTTTAAAATTGGTGAAGAAACAAGCAACCGTTTTTAATAAAAATCTACTTTCCCACGAAAAATTAACTTGCCAAAATCGTATTGGAGTTAATGGCCCTCTTAAATGCTTTCATATCAACTTCATGGGTCTCGGGATCTACATCTACGTAACGCACATGTATCTTGAAATACTGACCGGCCTTGTCGAAAGCGGCATGTATAGTTCTGGGCACCACCATGTTAGGCCTTTCGATGCCTTTATATTCACGGCCATAATCGCGATAAGCCTTGCAGGCCATTATAATTGATTCGGTGCCACCGGTAGTCATCTAAACATATAATTTTACATTAGTATGTAGTTAGTAAATGTTATATTTTGTATTTTCCCCTACTTACTGTACCACACGAACTGTTATCGCCATGAAATAGTGAACAGGCCATACGAACAACTTCGGCTTCCATTTTACATACGCCGGGGAAAACATCTGGATGCAAGGGATTTGTATAAGAAGCTTTGCCATAAACTTGTGTCACCAAATCGACTAGATTGTCGTTGAAACCATAAACGGTGCCCGATACACGACCATCACGCCAATCATAGCGCCCCAAATTCAAGTGTTCATCTATTAATTTTAAAATTTCTTCCTTGCTTAGACCATCTTTAGGCAATTCCAAATTATAACTGAGCTTCTCACAACTCTTGGCGATATCATTCTGAAAATCTGCCGTAGCTTTGGCCAATTCTGATTGAACTTTTCTTCTTACGGCGGGTACTTTTTTCAAATAGCGAAAGAATTGTCGTTTACCGCGTATCCAAATCGCTATGCATTAGGAAATAGAGAAATTATTAAACGGTTACTAATTTGAAGATAAGATTTCTGGAGAGATAGGAGAAAAGACAACTTCCTTAAATCCCTTTCTTTTATCATTCATAGTTTTGTGACCTGAAGTGAATGAAAATATAAATTGCACGAAACTTACCTTGTCTAAGGGCAAATGCAATTTCTAGAGAGAATTACAGAAAACTTGCTGCGGGTAAATAAATGCAGCCAATAAGCAATAAGCAATAACAAAGATTTAAAAAAGAAATCTAATAAAAAATAATTATGCACTAATTCTAGCTGCATTCTGAACATAAATAATTTCAGATGAAATTTAATTTTTATAATTAAGCATATAATATATGGAAGGTATCAATGCCTTTTTCTTCGTCTATTTGTGTATTGTTACAAGTTTGTGTTCAAAATGAATAGAAAACTAAAATTGTTCGTTCGTCTGCTATAAACAGGCAGTTGAAAGCAATTTCTGTTTTTTTCCTACATTCTGATTGTCATTGCAAATGAAATTAAATTTTCAATATTAAGAAGAATTTCTGTCTCTACTGCATTTCCCCTAATTTTGAAAATTTTCTTAGGTTCGATAATAATCCACTAATTTGCTCACTATATCGGAAGTGAAAATCACAGTGAAAATTACCTAAAAATATTATTTTTATGATTTTTCTACGTATAATCATGATACAATAATTAATTTTTGCATCATGCGTACAATATAAAATTACAAACAGCACTTGCAGAATGAACTACATATCGTCATCGAAAATCCAAAAGTACGTAACAGCACTTTTTCTAATTTTACAGGAGAAGCAAAAACCTTATAAATTTAAGACTATTTATTTGTTAGGTGCCAAATTGAATAATGAATAAAATCGGTATTTTTGAACATATGTGAGTAAAATTTTAAGAAAAGATGAATTTTGGTTAATCACATCATAATCAATCAAAGAGTCTATTTTGAATTTTTTGATAATACGTACTTTTGGATTTTCGAGCAAGATATATTATTTGCATGGCTGTAGGAATTTATTTCATAATTTTCTTCGTTTTTTTTATAATTTTATTTTTTAAATTAAAAGTATTATTTTTTTACCGAACGCTGAACTAAAATCTGCACTCCGTTTCTTTTAAATTGGCTCCAGTTTTCGAGATATATAAATATATTTTTCAGTCGTAAAGCAGCTCTGGGCGAGTCAACATCAAGCGTCGTTGGCAATTATCTCTTAAATGCAACCAGGCCACTGTTGTTTATTGGCCTTCGAGAGTTTTGCGCCTCGCTCGCACTGGTTGACTGGTCTGCCACAGATAACTGTATATTCTTGCGGTTCTTTTGTGGAATTTCTTTAACAACCACGTTGCTACTTCCTATTTGAAGGCATAGGTCGTGTATAGTCAGTCACAAAAACTTTTAAAATACTGTTAATACCATCTTGGACATATGGTCTAGTTACCCCGCCCATATTTGTGCAACAATACTTTGCAAATTTAATTTGTAAATTATTTATGAAATAAATAAATAAATATATTTTCATGTCAAAAAAATAATGATAACGATAAATAATTCGAAAATCACAATATTTGTCAAAATGGAATAACGTCACTAAATTGTGAATAATGCCTAAAGTTGTGGCCCATTTCAAAGAAAAAGGGGTAATTTTTGTGGATAAAAACAAAAAGTTTAAATTTTATATGAAAAATATGTATAACTTCGATATCTCTTAAACTATTGCATAGATTTAAAAGCTCAGCTTAGATATAGTTTTTCTGTCGAAATTAAATTTTTTTTATGTAACCTGAATAGAATAATATTTCTCCCGACATAATAATACATACATATGTATGTATATGTATGTATGTACGTATCCCGTGAAACTGCTTTCATTCTGGATATAACATTTTGTCTCGATAACAAAAACCAATTAAAAACGGAGTGCAAAATAATATTAACTTAAATTTGTAGAGTAGTGTAATTTTAATCTTATTTGTTTGTTCAATTTTTACTTCAGTTAAGCAAGTACATCTGACCTAAAAAAATATACTATAGAAATGTATAAAAATTTATCAAATTCATTTATGATTGCAAAACGAACGAAAAACATTTATTTATTATTCAAAGTAGGTACATATCGAGCCTTATTTTCGATTTAATCGTAAGCGACAAAAATTACATTTTTCAGAAGGTTTTTTTAAAATACTCAAATATGTTTTTGTAAGTAAATTGTCGCTTACGATAAAATTTTACAGCCGGTATCTTAAAAGTTATCAACAATTTTGGCACTTTGATGATTCTAAACTATGGGTAGGGCCCATAAAATTTGAATTTTAATAAAAAAGTCTATTTTCGATAACATGTCGCTTGATAAAATCGAAAAAAAGGCTCGATATGTATATCAAAAAATATATTTCATTACCCCCCAACCCAAATGCTCTGAATTTGTATGCATGTTATACATACATATGTAAGTATGTATGTATATATGTATATGTATGTACTTATTTATATATGTTAGGTTAGGTATTAAAGGCTGCCGGTTTTCTGAGAACCCGGCTCATTTGGGACCTCATTGGTCCTGTTGTATGTTTGTTTATGTAAACATTATAAATACGAACTTTTTAGAACATTAATAATCATAAAATTCATCGCATTCTTGTGCTAATGAGTTTAAAACACAAAAAGACGGCCAGCAGAGACACATGTCTTTTTGGGATTGAATATAGGTATGTAAAATAAAAGACATGGAAATTGAATGTCTATGAAATACTTACATTCATCTTGATTAATAAAACTCCACAGCCAAACGGAACTTAAGACAGCGGTAGCTGTAATTGTGGCCACTTGCCAGGGTTCACGATTCGCAAACAGGCGATTGATATTTTCAGTAATTATTTTGCTGCAATCGTGAGCTCCAGCTTGGAATGGTTTCATGATTTAATTTGTATATGTAACTGTTTCGTTCTTTATGATGATATTATTAACAAAATGAAAATAACAATTATCTACTTAATACTTTGGCCAAACGAAAACGACTGAAATGAGAGTTGGTAAGATATGCGTGATTAAACAGCCAATTTTATGTGCTAAGCTAATGTAATAAAATGTTTAATAATTTATAACTATTTTTTTATCAAGAAAAAGAACTGATAAATCCAATTGTGTAGTACTATACATATGTATATGGATGTACATATTTTAATTTCACAACTAAAACAATTACAAAATAGATTAAAAAGTTATTAACGTGAGTGATTCTAACGATTAAAACAAAACATAAAAATATTTTGCAATTTACTTACCTTTTATATAAATTCCTAAAGAACTGCCATAAATATAGTAAAAAAAATTATTTCCTTTGTTTACAATATTGGACTTTAAATTATGAATACATACATACATACATATGTATATACCAACAGCTGTTTTGTAATCTGTTTATTTTGTTTTTATGGTAAATAAAAGCGAAGTTGGCTGCTGTTCGAACTATAGTGATGTAAAAATTTATCGTGGTGGTGTATTATAGCAAAGCATATGTGGAGGTCCATGACAAAACACAACAATTAAACTTTTCGAGTTTTCTAATTTTTTTACTTAATACAATTCTACATCTTAAAATCTACATATGTAAACAATTTCATAAAACATACCAAAGGTCAATAGTTTTATTGTGACTCAATACCTTAACTAGATATTCAGACCAAACTGAAACAATTCTAATATATATTCTCCTCAGTCTAATTACAGTATTAATTTATTCAAATAATTACTCAAGTGGAATTGTTGCATTTTGTTATGGACCTCCTCATATGAATTCAATTTGACGCTACTCATAATACTACGAAATTATTATGATACAACATTAAAAATTCTTTTATAATTTAATAAGTACCATTTCACAATATGCCTTTTTGCCTGCCTTGTTATGACAACTTTCTTCTAAGCGCCCTATGAAAAGTCTCGCACATTTACATTAAGATTTCATTCATGCCTTTTTGACGCTTAATGCTGAGAAAAATGTCAGAAATCAGTTTGTAGTTTGAGGGATGGGGTAAAGTCAGCTGACGATCAGCAGCGCCATCCTTATGCTTACACACTTTGGACTGGTTCACATACAATATTTTGTAAATCTACCGAGTACTTGGCTCTACATTGAACTTCACTAGTCTTTATAACTTTTAATCGTACATATCAAGGCGAAATCACATCAGGTGATCCTAATTCACCAGCTGACATAATTTCTCTGCTGTCAATCAATGCAAAATGTTAGGAAATATTCTGACAACAGGAAATTTTACACTAACAAATATACAGGGCGAATATGCAGAGTTGGAAATTAAGACCACCTGGTATCAAATCGCCTTGGTACATAAATATAAACAAAACAAAAAGTTGTGCTTGTCCAAAGAAGGGGAATGAGTAATTCCAAATCCAAAAACAAACAGTGCTTGTTTATTGCTTATATTTTATATTCACCTGTTGTCATTTGATTTGTCCTATTTTTTAAGTGATAATATTTGCATAAAATTAAAGAAAGACCACAGAAATGCTAAGTCATTTGAAATTTTTATTCAAAAAAGTAAGTGCATAAATTCTAAAAACATTTGGTGTCAGTATAAATTTTAAACAAAACTATTAAAAACTATGTAGCCCTGTTCAATAAATAAGATGTCTCTTGCTAATATGTGCTCCTTATCCAGCAGTTCTAACCAGAAGTTTTGTCAAATTAACGAACACAATGGTGTGCGTGAAATTGTTTTAAATGATCCTAAAACTCGCAACGCTCTATCACTGACAATGATGGATGATATATTAACTGCATTAACAAGAACCTGGCACGATACAAATTTACGATGCATTGTTTTATCTTCCACGGGCCCTGTATGGTCGGCTGGTCATGATTTAAGGGAACTGATGCCAGAATGTGGAACTGAACAGCACTCTCGCGTTTTTGAGAAGCTCACGGAAATTATATACAATATACGTAAAGCTCCCGTGCCAGTTATAGCTAAGGTTAATGGAACTGTGGCTGCTGGTGGTGTACAACTGGTGGCCTCTTGCGATATTGTAGTATGCTCAGCAAAAAGTGCATTTGTAATGCCTAGGTAAAAATTTAAATTATATAAATTTGATTTACATATTTAGATAGAACCGAAATTTTGTAATCGGTAAGGCCCAATATTATGCCGTTTTCTCTAAAATTCATCTTTTAAAACAAATATTTACCCTTGTGTGTTATAATACTAAAATTTCGGACAAATTCACTATTTCAAAAAAAAAAAATCATTGAAATGAAGGAAAATTAAAATTATCGTTAAATTAATTATTGTTTCTATAAATAAATGCGTGTATTCATGACTTTTTTAATTTATTCTTAATCATTAAGAACATCTTCAAAACGATTGAAATGTAATGAAAAAAGTTCACACACACACATATAAGTGACCGTTACGCCAGAATTTAAAAATGCGGATCTTTATGCCTGATGTGATTAGAATTCTTTCTGTAGGACAAGGAATTTATATACTATGTTCGTTCATATAAACATACCAAATTTCATAAAATATATAAATTAATTAAAAAATTCGAAAATTGTACTAAAGAAGGTGATAATTAGAAATCACAAAAATGTCGATGTATTTCATTTAACAAGTAAATGATTAATTTTAGTGCTAATATTGGTGTATTTGCCTCTACACCGGCCGTTGCCTTGTCACGCGTAATGTCACACTCAAAATGTTTAGATATGTTAATAACCGGCCATCCTATAACAGCTGAAGAAGCATCCAAACAGGGTTTGGTCAGTCGTGTTGTACCAGAAGACATTCTTAATGAAGAAATCCATAAAATAGTAACTGCAATAAAAAATAAAAGTCGTTCAGTATTGGCTCTAGGCAAAGAGTTTTTCTACAGTCAGTTGGAGTTAACATTGCAGGAGGCTTATAAACAGGGTGCACTGGTAAGAATATTATTAAATTTTATATTTTTATTATAAAAACACAATTCATTGTTTTAGAAAATGACGGATAATCTTCAACTTGAAGATACACAAGAAGGCATACGAAGTTTTATTGAAAAACGCAAACCAATATGGTCTCATTTGTAAAACAAGAAGACTTGAAAACAGGTTTCAAACTTATGTAAAATATGAATGGTGCTCTGCAGTTTCAATTTATGAAATATGCAGCAAAAGTATATTTTAGAAGTGGTTTATATATTTTAAGTTTTATCTGGTTACGGTTATAACGCATTTACATACATACATATGTAAGTACGTATGTACATATGTATAAATTCATATATTTTAAGAATTAATTTTCATAAATACATTATTTACATTGAAATCAATATAAATATCGCTCCTTTATTGCAAAAGAGCTGAAAATACGTTTTACATTTTCAATTTACATACAAACTCAATGAATATTTTAAAATTATTTCTTTTCTCAAGAGGTGCATGTACAAACCTTTTACATGAAGTTTTTACACGAAATTTAAATTTCAATTTAATGTTTACTTTTATAATTTTTTTATACAAATTTTACCCAACATGAACAATTTACATCTGTGTGCCATGTGCCACACATGCGTAAAAAAACGTAACCACTAATTACAAATAAAAAACTGTTTGATTTAGACACGTATTTATCAAGTTAACCAGTTTCATACATAACTAATAGACAATTTTGTACAATCCAACATGATTGGAAACAGTTTAAATCAATAAATACATATTTCAATCAAACAGTTTTTCATTACTAATTTAGTGGTTACGCTTTTTTGGGCACATGGCACACAAGAAATGCCAGAGGTCTACAACAATGACCGGTCATTTGATCGGTAGTGGTGAGGTATATATCAGTCAATGCGTATAACAAAGGTTCTATCATGTTAAAATTACTTGTATACAGAATGGGCTTGTGCATGTACCTGGTATAATTGTACCATGGGTTCTATCACATAATTAAGGTCAAAATGAAAATAGTGATGGGAACTTTCGTATACGTGTGATCTGCATGTTTCTCTAATTAAAGAAATTCGTCAACTGCAGAACATATATTCGAATTACTCACTCTAATGCTTTTTTTTATCGAACAATATTGTTCTAATCCTAATAAAATTTCATGCGTGTGTGCAAAAAGTTTTGCAACTTGTAACTTTTAATAAAATCATACATATGTATGTTTCTATTACTTTTACAAGAATTATACTAAACAAAAAATTCTATCGTATATTCTTATAAAAGAAATGAAGTAAACATTCTTCATCGATTTTCTCGAAAACACATTTATGATCCATGCGGCAAGCCAGTAATCACGAGTTGGCAATCTAATTTGTTTGACAGTTACTGTATCCACGGCTATAATTGCCAAGATTATTGCTCGTGTGGACGGGTACTATTTTTATAATGATATATCAGTGTTGTAAGGTGTAAGGTTTGATATTACTGATATCTTCATTTGGCAACCAGATAATATTGTTTTCGTAACTAAAATTTTGTTTAAAAATTTCGTCCAATGTATAAAGTGCTAAGAAATTTAAGTAATGTAAGTTATAAAATAAATTATACTATTTCACCACAATATTTATTAATTCTCTTAAGCCCCATGTTGGTGTAAAATATTTTATGGCCGGTTTGCATGTTTCCGGCGTTAAAGCCGGGCAAAAACTTACGGAAGTTGCACAATGCAATGGCGTACGAGAAATTATTTTAAATGATCCAAAAACAAGGAATTCATTATCTATGGGTATGATGGATTCAATATTAGAGGCCGTAACGAATAATTGGCAGGACAAAGAATTGCGTTGTATACTTTTAAGCGCCAAAGGCAATGTATGGTCAGCTGGTCATAATCTTAAAGAGCTTACATCAGCAAGTGATAAGAATTACCAGAGGCAAATTTTTCAAAAGTTAAGCGAAATTATTCTGAATATTTGTAAGGCTCCTGTACCTGTTATAGCGAAAGTAAATGGTTTGGCGGCAGCAGCAGGTTGCCAATTGGTAGCATCATGCGATATTATTATAGCTTCAGATAAAAGTTCATTTTCTACACCAGGGTACGTATTCAAACAAAACCAAAAATACATATATATTGAAAACAGTTTTTGATTACTGCTTTTTTCTTACTAAAGAGCTAATTTTGGAATATTCTGTTCTACACCCGGCATTGCTATATCACGTAATATGGCGAGGCCTAAATCAGCTTATATGTTAATGACCGGTTTGCCTATTACAGCTCAAGAGGCTTTTATTGCCGGTATTATAATTATATATATGCAAGGGAATATATCACGATTTCAATTAACATATTTTTATTTTTATATATGTAGGTCTAATAAGTTGCGTTGTGCCTGAAACTGAATTGGACAATGAAGTGCAAAAAGTCACCGATGCCATTAAAACTAAGAGTCGCACTGTTATTGCGTTGGGTAAAGAATTCTATTACAAACAACTGAATTTATCTATTGAACAAGCATATGAAATGGGATGCGAGGTAAATTTTCACGTTTAAGTTGTTAATATATCTGTGTTCACAAGCGATAACAGCGTAAGTGTAAAAACATAGCTTCGAGAAAAACCACTTCTAACGTATGAATGTTTTTTAAATGAAAATGGGAAAATTAAAATAATTTTGTCCTAAAGTAAAGATTACTTACTGTACTATACTTACATTTTATGAAAATGTAGTTTGACGCTTAATACAAATTATTTAGGACTTTTTTCAGACTTATCGTTTTGTTTATATCCTTATAATAAACTTTTTAGAGACATAAATATGAAGTTTCGTTAGTAGAATTTTGCAGCATATACAACTCCATTTTGTCTTAATTCGACTTATGTTGTTATCGCTTTTAAGCACAGATATTAATTAATATTTTTGCAGAAAATGGCGGAAAATCTTGAATTAAGTGACTGTCATGAAGGTCTTAGAAGTTTTATTGAAAAACGCAAACCCCAATGGAAACACGAATAAGAATAAGCAAGTATTCAAATAGCTCATATTGTTTTAATTTAATTAATTTTCGTATATTTGCTCAAATTTAGCAAGCATCGCTGAAAGTCGTATAAAGTAAACTGAAAGTAACATGCATTTATTTAAAGTATATGTATATGTATTATGTATCTGAAAATATTTCTAAAATTAATTTAATTTTCATTTCATTTATTTATTCATTATAATTGCGTTCGCGTACTCAAAAGTGTTTACAAATTTTTACTGAACTTTACTGCAATTTACTAAATTGCGTTCGTTTACCCAAAATACAGTAAATGCGCTGATTTAAACGAGCATAATTGTGCTGGCATAACATGCCAGTTTGCCGGTGAGAGAGGCAAAGAGTGTTTTTGTGGTTGGAATAACTTTTCAACCAGCTACAACCCCGCATTAGCAGCATAAAACCAATACACACACAACTTAAAAACCGCCCTGTCGGAGAATGTGTGGTTGACTACAAAAATAGTTAACTTTTCTTAGACTGACTAAAAGCTAACTGTAAAGTCATCCAGAATAAACCCAAAATTAATTCTTAAGTTGAGTACGTAATCGAATTTGGTGAGAGCCAACAAATTTATTCTCACCTACTTTGAAACTCATTTCAGTTTTAAATATAAAACATTTTGCTGTTATTATTTTAAATGGTACCTCGGCTGTGTAGTAAGCGCGTTGAGTACACAACGTGTGATAATACATGTTCGAACCACAGAAAAATTTTTTAAATTTACTAACTACCAGGTGATTTAAAAAAGCCAACTTTAAGTTAGCTGAAAGTAATGCAGAGTGAGCCAATAGACTACTGCCTAGGACATCGCAATGTTAAAATAGTCAGTTGATGAAAAGTAATCCAAGTGCCAGTCAGTACTAGTTGCGAAATAGTTAGCTTAAAGTTAGTTTAAAGCTAACGGAATTTCCGACAGGGCGCAAATGTTAAATGAATACGAAAAACACTAACACACACAAAGCTGTGTATACGTAATACATTTTGTGCCAGATGAATTAGTCTCGTGTAATTTGGAAAAGAACAAAAATTGTGCGGCTTAAAAATTGTTCTCGTGTAAACTACCTCAATGAGAACACAAATTGAAAGAGTAAAGTGACAGTTCTTGCCTGAGTATTTTGTAAATTTTTACTCTAGAAATTTGTCGTAGTAAAGTTTAGTAAGAATAAGATAAAAACATATGATGCAAAATGTAAACAAATGAAAAGTAAGCAAACGCAAAGTGTAAACATTTCTGAAAAGGTTAAATAAAAGTTGTGAGTCATTTCAAAATAGACAATTTATAAAGAACGGTAATAACTGTTAATATACATATTTTATAATATAATTTATTAATTCTTTTGTTTTGTGGATGAATTTAATTATTCAGAGTTGTAAAAATGTAAAGTATCTGGTTATCTGGTTTTTAAGGTAGTCAGTAACATTAACAAACATCATTAACAAATCAGAAAAATCAAAAAGAAATTAACTGCAAATATATATTACATAAAACAAATTAAAAATGTATTCTTAGATTGGCCGTGTTATAAAAAATATTGTATCGAGTACCAATGAGAAAAAGAATTGAATAGTCAAAAGTGCACATATTTTTCAGTATCAGCTGTTTCCTTAATCTTACTAATTTTTACTATTTTTCTGTTCGCGTACTTTTTGCGGCAACAACTCTTTTTGAGAGTAAATTTTTAAATTTTTGCAGTAACTAATCATTTACTGCATTTTACTACAAAAGTAAAACACACACCTTATGTGTACCTAATAGGTGATCGATTATATGAAATTGTTCGAATATATGAAATTATGACAAACCCGGTTTCGGTTTTTAAAATTCAGGAAAAACCGGTCAACCGGTTTTATAGTGGGAAAATTATTATACAAAAGTTGTAATTTTAAATATCTTTGTTAAAAAAAAGAGTTAACAGTTCATGTAAATATATAACAAAATACAAAAATTTAAGGTAAAACATAAAAATAACTTCATATACTGTATGTAAAGTACATATCGCACACTAAATCATAAACAATCACAACTTAACATTACCAAAATGGGTTTGTTTTTCCATAACCCAGTTACTGAACAAATGTCTAATGACAGCAAAAATTAACTTTGCAGCAGTCTTCTTGAACAATATAAGATATCGTTATGATAGTTTTTATGTTACATACTTGCGTCATTTGTACAGTATCAACAGTTTTTTGCCGCTTCTGAACATCTTTTTTTTTTTTTGTACATATATATGTATGTATATTTATTTATTGTATCTTCAAATATGAACTAACAATAACTGTTTAAATCTTAAATCTAAATATAATTATTAGGCCCGACCAGTGTTGGACATAAACTTAGTGATAGTAAATTAGTGATACACAAGAGTCGTGGTAAGCAAAAAATAAAATAAAAGTATATTCAAGCAGTTAAATATGGAGTGTTGAGTATTAGAACCGTAGTGTCCCTCTTTTTTAAACGAATGTGTCCACTACAATTCAAGATGTTACGAGCAAGGGGATTAGGATGGGACTCTAGTTCTGTCAAGTACTTGCCTGCGTATTTTGCAATTTCTTCTGAACATCTGAACACTTTATTGACATCAATTGTGCTTATTTCGCCTATGCTGCGACCTCATAAAATCGCTTTAATTTCGTTGCAGTAAGTATTGCCATCAATTGCCATACCCAAAAAATCCTAGAACTTTTACACTGAAAAAAGTACTTGGGAAAATCAACAGAAAACGTTCGTCAAGTTTTACTATAGTGAAAACTAATTTTATTACAAAATCCACAAATCGAGAAGTATTAGACGGTTTCACAACCGTATTGTGAAAAAACCGGGTTTTAAAACCGATTGAAAACCCGTGTCGGCCATTATCACATTGTTTATAGGTGAAATAAATATTTTAATTGATAATACAAAACTATTCATATTACTTTTTTGTGTGCAATTTTTGTTTATGCGAAAACTTCTCACAAGTTGCAGAAACGAAGAACTTAATTTAATTTTTTTTTCGTGGTATGTACATATATATTAGTGATGTGCCCAATGTCAATTTTTGATATTCGCGAATACGGATACGAATATTTGAAACGATATTCGCGAATACGAATACAAATATTATATGTTAAATTTATAGACATTAAATTGGGGTTCTATTTCGAACGAACAAAAATTTTCAATTTAGAACAAAAAATTATTCGAATAATTTTTGTCGAATATTCGAACAATTTCCTTAATTACTTTGTATTTTGCATTTCATAACTTTTTAATTTGTTAACAATAGGATGCTAAGTAATCAAATTACTCCAAATTAGAAATAATTGTGTAAGTTTGAATACAAACGTTCTCTAAACGCATTATCTTCTCTGACTGGGAAAAGATAATGCTTCTTACAATTCCTGATAAAGAGTTTAGAAAAAAATAACTGCTTTTCTACAGATCTAATCAAAATCCTTAAGAATCGAATTAGTGAACAAGGCAATCATGAATAAAATTCCGCGTGAAATTTTTCGTGGGGAACAATTCCAACTATTAGCAAGTAATAGGGAAAACAAAAAACTCTAATTGGAAAAGGGAGAAATTTTACGCGGAAATTTATTCATGATTGCCCTGTAAATGTTTTAATATTATTCCTGAGCTTTCCTATCCAATACTATCGTTTTAAAATAATAAAATATGCCCCAAAAAGTGAAAAAAGAGTAAAGCAAATACTTTGTTTTCACGATTATTTTGTGATCAAAATATTTCAAATAATCTCAAGTCAGTATTAGATGATATTTCTGAAGAATTTTATCAATAACGTAAAAAATTGTACTACATGATATAAAAACCATCAATAACATTGAGGTAGATTTAAATTATTTGGAAACATCAAAGAAGGAAGCTTTTTAATGATGTTTTAACTAAGTATATCACCAACATTAACATTTTGCGAAAGAAAGTTTTTTACTTGTTCTTTTATTAAAAGTAAAAAAAAAAATAATCGTCTACAAACTAAAAAATGGGTTTATCTGCTGTTGTTGTTTAAATGACTATTTTAAAAGAAATCAATGACATAATAATTTTTTTTATGAATGTGAATAAAAGTGCATACTTTTCAACTAATTTTGTTTCGGTCTTTAATAATATTTCTAAGTTTATTATTAAAATTATTTGTTTAGATCAATAAAAAGGAAAATACGACAGCTTTCGCAACAATAGTCAATGTATTATAACAGTTATCAAAAATGGACCATATGTCTACAAATTTGAATCCGAAGTTTAACGTTTTCTGATACATGAGAACTATCTGGCACCTATTGAAAAATTGTGTGTATGTATGTATATGTATTAATACGAGTACAATTATTAATTAGTGGATCACCAAACTACAATAATATCTACATACCAGAGCTGTAAATGAATCATTCTTTTTTATTTTATGCATTGCGAATTAGCTAAATTCTTAATTAATTCTTTTCACAACAAAAAAGAATTGAATGGTATTTGAATCAATTCAAACGAATTAGGCAGAAATGAATTTCAATTCGTTTCCAATTCAAATGAATTTGTACAATTCATTTTTATTAAATACATTTGAATTGACTCAAATTTCATTCAATTCATTGTTTTGGTGAAAAAAAATTAATTCAAAATTTGCTAATTCAGTGCATGAATGATTCGCGAATTATTTCAAAAATTAATAATTCATTTACAGCTCTGGTACATACATATCGTTCATTTACTCAAAGAACATTGTAACTCAAAAAATGGAATTTTTGAGCTAATGATGCAGAATTAATCCCGATATCGTTCTTCATATTTTGTAAAAATTTCATACAAATATTTTGTTTAGTCAACTCTTGAAAGCTAAATAAAATTTTAATTTTTCATTAAGTTGTGTGTAAATTGAAAACTTCAACGGCGTTTTCTGGCAAACTGGTTTTTTGAGTTATGACATTCTTTGAGTAAATGAGCAATATGTATATATATATACATATGTATGTATGTATGTACGTCTACAGTTTTTACACGTAATCGTATAATTATCGATGCACGCAAACAGTTAACAAAACTAACAGTACAAAAATTGATTTTGTGGGATAATATTGCAAAATAAGACAACTAGTATGTCCGGTTACAAAATTGGTTAATAACAAAGGCAATACATGTGAAAAAAAATTTATATATAGTAAGTATGAATATGCATAATAAATACATACATAATTACATACATAGGTTCTTGCATCTAATACATTATGTATTGTGTAGGTATAATAATAGCACAGCAAACATGCATTGCATATGCACATATGTATGTATGTATGTATTTAAAAAAATGGTATGTACATACATACATACATACATATGTATGTATCGCTTATTTACTCAATCAACGTCATAACTCAAAAAACCAGTTTGTCAGAAAACGCGGTTGAAATTTTCAATTTATACACAACTTAATGGAAAAAGAAAATTCTATTTTTCTCAAGAGTTGAGTAAACAAGATGTTTGTATGAAGAACGATATGAGGATTAATTACAAATGGAATTTTTGAGTTATGAAGTTCTTTGAGTAAATGAGCGATATGTACTTGCTTATGTAAAAATGTATGTATGTAACTGTCCTGTACTTATACTATGTATATACATACATATGTATATACATAAATATGTATATACTAGGGTGAGTCAATTGTTTTTGTCAACAGGCGTCTAGCAAAAACGAAATCTCCAAAGCTCACTTTGGCAAAAATAACAGGTCCCTTTGTGTGACCTGAGAGTAGGAAAAGGATGTGTGTTCTGTGTTCCAAATGTAACAAAAAATGACAAATGCACTTAGCCTAAGAGCCAGGTTATCCCACCTGTAGAAGCTTCCTTCGGTTGCTGCGAACGACCTATACCTTCGTATAGGAGGTAGAAGTTTCCAAAATCCACTCGTAGAGTTTTATGGTCTCCACCAGTTAAATCTTATTAAGAACGTTTGCACTTTATAATGCAAAATAGCACAAAATAAAGCGATACAGTAAGTTGCGGTAACCATTAACAAGCGCGAGTGGTACGCAAAACTCTCGAAGGCCAAACAGCAACTCGCAAGCCTGATCGCACTTAAGAAATAGTTACGACGACTTGCGAGCTGTTCCCCAGCCCAGAGCTGCTTTACGACTGTAGGAAAGGGATAGTGCAAATACAGATGGTGAAGTGACAGATAGATGGAGAAAAATGAGCTTAAATAATTTTTTATTGTTTGCAACTATGCTATTGCTTGTTTTGTTATTTCTCATAACATCCTTGCAGCGCTTCTGGTGATAAGTAGTCGTATTACTTTATGCTGTGTAGCTATTTTATTAGTTATTTTACTTCCTTGATGATTAATTGCTACAGATATAGACGAAAAAAGTTCTGCGATACATATAAAGAATGGTACTCTATTCTACGTGATCGTTCGACTTTTGATTTATTTTTATTTGTCTATTTATTGATTTTATCACTTCGGTAATAATAAAGCCTATAAGGCCGATAAATTTATTACGTAAGGGTTACGATAATAAACTACATGCTATTAAAATTAATATAATGGCAAATGCAATATCTTTTAAGTCCGCTATTTCTTTGCCCATAGCTGTATGTACATAACCGAGTTTCATTAAAAATACTGGAAAATTAATACAGTGTATTGCGATTTTTTGAGAAAAATTAAGTAAAGCAACAAAACGAAAACTGCGGAAAGTAAGACCTTTTTTCACACCCAAAGTTTACCTTGACAAAATCTTTTAAATTATCTTTTAAGCTTTGTTTCACTCCTCCTCACGGAAAGTTTACTTTGTCAAATTTTAACTACCTAAATACATATGTATATCACGAAGTAACTATACGTAAAGAAGGAAAAAACTAAAGAAACGAACGAAGTACAAAGCAACTTGGGGTACAACAAACTCTGTACTCACCCCATTCATTTTCCCTTCTCACAAACTAAAGGATTTTGCAAAGTGAACTTTCCGTGTGGAAAAGGTGTATGCGAAAGAGAAGTAAAATATGTGCGTTACAAGCCAATGTACCTCCTCACAAACAAACTTCTGTTTATCTATTCATTTCCAAAGTGTGCAAGCGGACTGAGTACAATGGAGCATCCGTTGACACGAGCGGACTGTTCGACTTCAATATCCGGTTAAAACTTTTTATTCGCTAATTTTTATTTTAAAAAGTTTTAAAACACATTGTGTACACTGTACATACTTACACATTTTGACACCAAACAAGGATGTATTAGTACTTTTGAATGATATTCATATTCAGGGCAATCATGAATAAAATTCCGCGAGAAATTTCTCCCTTTTCCAATTAGAATTTTTTGTTTTCCCTATTGTTTGAAATTGTTCCCCGGGAAAAATTTCTCGCGGAATTTTATTCATGATTGAACCAGTGTTGCCAGTGAAATTTTGAAAAAGATGCATTTTAGTTTCCAAAAAGATACATTCTGTAAAAAATTATAAAGTCCATTTTTAACGTTTAACATTTATTAACATAACATTTTTATTTCATATTTAATGAAAATTGTAAAGAAAATGGTAGGTATCATAAAAATTCATTTTTATATTTATTTAAGTCATAAATATTAGGCATGTAATTTTTAAAAATATAGTAAGCAAACTTTAAAATTAATTATATGTACATAACTATCTCTGAATGTTATCAAAACAAATTCATTTTTGTAAAAATTAATATACGAGTTAAGGCGCTTATACTAAGGCGATCATATCAAAAAGTTCATATAAATTTCCTGAAAATAAAAAAGTTGTTAATAGCTATTTCCTCAAAAAAAAAGATGTTCAAATTTTCTGTACATTTTGTGTACAGATTCAAAAGATATGAAAAATGTCGGGATTACACATGGTACTTGAAGTCATCAAAAGATACGAAAAATGTATCTTTCGTATCCTAATGGCATCACTGGATTGAACCCGTTGTATAATTACAAAAGAGCGCCGCTCAAAGATTTAACGAAGCCGCCGGCATTATAATATTTTGTCGACTCTGCTTCATTCTTACTACGATTTGTGTTTCACCAAGAATTAAATTTTGGGATTCCCGCACTTAATGTGTGTTTTGAGCATTGGTACGAGGCTCATTTGATATGCTTGCATTGGTATTGCAATAAAATAGTGTTGTAAAGTGTTACTATTTTTATTTATTCTGGGTACTTAACAACCGTTATTACCTACAAAACTAATTAAGAATTTTTTTTATCAGTCATTAGTCTCAGTGATAGCATATGTGACAATGAGTTTATCGACGATAACTGATGAGAAATCAAAGTACGCACGAACACATTTTCAAGGTGCATGGTTGTAAAAAAAATACGGATGAAGAAACATAACTATCAGATACTAGCATTTTCTGCGACTTCGTTCGTATTCAGAAAGAAACTCAGTAGACTTTAAACTGTATTTATACCAATCTTATCAAAAACAGAAAATTTCTTACTTTTTTCTTTCATATCATTCTTCTCAAGATTATAGCAAATAAACCAAAAAAGAATGGGGGAATCGGTTCAACCCTTCACGCATAAATACATGTGTACATATACATATATGTATGTATGTATATCCACACAAAGTTTACTGATTGAACTAATTTTTTTAGTATATAAAGATACAAGTATGTAATTCAAATCATGCTAAAAATTTTAAGTATATAATATGTTTTATTGTTTCTAATGAAAATTACGCCTACGTAAACCAAATTAAAAAAACGAACAATAGCAGAGTTGCAAATACGAAACAATTAATTAACAACCCTATTTCTTTATCTAGCTGTTACTTCACCATATGTATCCGTTTCCTACTCTCATATACCACAAAGGGACCTGTTATTTAGACCCAAAGTGTATTAATATCAAGTGGCCTTATCAGCGCAGCTGACTTAACCCCATCCTTCACACTCCGTATAAAAGAGCATAAAATATTAACCCAAACTGTCAACATTCAAATAAAAATAATCCTACAACAAATTTGTTTGTTGTTGTAATGATATTAATACACTTTGATTTGGACCCAGGTAAGCCGAAAACTGACTTCTCAGCAACCTGTCAAACCTAACCTAAAATAATTCGTTAATATTAATAATCTTCACCATAAAAAAATAAGTTAAATTAAATGCTTCCCCAAAACTGCACAGGACCTCTTGAGGTTTTCTTAATTAGTTGGCTTAAGATGAGTGACTGATTTAATATTTTCATCCGACTCTGGAATTATGTCAGCAATATATGTATTATTATTCTGTGATGTCGGCAATGTAAGACCAGGAACAGTCCAACAATAGTTACATACATAAGTTATATGCATTATTTAAGCATGCTACATTTTCCAATAACAAGTTTCTAAATGTGTGTAGCACCTGTATCCATAAATACATTTATGTGACAAAGCTGAAGTAATGTCAAAAGCAACTGAGGAAAAAATGTTGTGAGACAAAAGCAATTGCTGTTTATTTTTAGCCGAGGAAAATTCATATTGGTTTTTGCGTAAAAATGGCTAAATATTTCGTGATAATTTTAATATTGAATTTTTTATTACAAAATTATATATTTGTCTGTGTACAATATATCATGATACAAAACATAATCAATATTTAACAGCACATCGTTTTCTCCAAAAAAATAATCACCTGAAGACTTTCAAAGAAATTTGAGTAGTCGCATCACATACTTGCATATTGGGTACTCATATACTCAATATTGTAACATCTCTAGAGATAAAGATTTCAGCAAGGCAATTTCAGTCAGCTATAAATTTGTGAAGTATTGTTTATTTTCATTCTGTTGAAATTGAAAATCTTTGCGTATAACAACTATAATCTCGAAAGTGTAATAAATAATTAATACTGATAATATATAATCAAATACATATATGTATATCAAATAATCTGATGCAAATAAAAATTTTTCATAATCTATCAAATAATTTTAAAAAGTGCATATCTACGCCATACTTCCAAACAAAGAAGTAACATGTAAGTAGGTACAAAAATAAAATATGTATACATATGTATGTAGGTACGTTTGTAAATTAATACACAAAAAAAATGCCGAATGGACAATTTATAACTGTGATAAGTATTGGTGAGAAACTGGCATATGCACATATAGTTACTGTAGTAAAACTATGCACATAAATATGTGAGTAACTATTTCTCCTAAATCAAAATGGAAAGCAATATTTTTTAATGGTTCCGAAACTAAAAAGTATCTCAAAAGTACGTGGACAACAATTTTTGTTATCAAACAGAAACTGTTCGAGGTGTGAAGCTGTTTAAAATAACTCGCATACACACATTTGCACATACATACGATGTATGTATGTATATACACACATATATAAATACATACACTCTCGACCAGATGATTAGAACCAATTGCACTCATGGTTTCCAGATTTGACGATTTTGGCTTCTAAAGTAGCATTTCGCCTTCAAATTTACGATTTTTAAATAATTATAAATTCGATAAACATTTTTATAACTTTAAAGCAATTTTGAACTTTATAAAATCTTTCCCTGATGCACACTTAAAACTTTAGATTTTTTAAAAAAATTTTCAGAAATAAAAATGAAATCTGCGATCTTTAACAAATTTAGAAAGAATAATTGGAAATATCTTCTCTGAAAGCAATTTTGTATAATAAAGATCAATTAATAATTGTAGTTACGAAACAATTGGGGCCTGTCTACCCGTTCTCGTGCCTAGAACTAGAACTTAGGAAACAAATATACAAAATTAAATATACTGTCAATAACACAAAATTGTTCTCGAGAGCGAGTAGACGAGCCACAATTTTTTGGTATTGTATTGACGTGGCGTCGATGTTGACAACTGGGGGGTTATTCTGTAATTCGATTCGAAAAGAAAACTGTTCGAATGTGTATGTTATTAACATTACAATTCGAAAGCATTTCCGTTCGAATCGGATAACATAATAACCCCCTGGAATAAGGGTGATTAAAAATTATCTAAAAGATTTTAAATATTTCTTTAATAGAATTAAAGCAAAATGTCTAGCGACGAATCAACTTCAACCAATATTTCCACATTTTCAAATCGAGCTGAAAATAAACAAAAATTAAAAGAGCACAAACCGGAAAAATGGGGTACGTATGACTTCTTTGTTTTGTGTAAACTTTATGTGTTGTTATTACAAAACTCTCCTTATTTTGAACTTTTAGAGATCAGTTTGATTGGAAACATGTTGCTCAATTTATATCATAGATCATTTCTAACAGCCAAAGACGAATGGTGTATCAAGAAGTCTGAGATGCGTGAACAATTTCAACAGTTTGTTACTACAGAACAAATAGAAAAGTTAAAAGAACTCAACGGTACAGATGATGTAAGTTTTCATGGATTTTTATTTATCATTTCTTTTGTTGTTGTTTTAAAAAATTATTTTATTAAAAATAATTTTATTAAATTATAAATTATATATGTATGTGTGCATACAAATAAGTACATACTACTCGTATGTATCGTTCGTCACAAGTAGAAAGGACCTAACTCAAATAATTGCAACTTTACAGGAGAAGCTAAAAACATAACAGCTATTGTAAATCTTTTACATATTGTACCTTTGTTATTGAATCGTAAATTTAAAACACGGCAACAACAAAATGCATACATTTTTAATTAACTATGTCTATACCAAGGCACATTTACTACAGGTACACGCATTAGAGAAAACACTGTGGCAACTCTGTGCTTCTCACATAGTTTTACAAAGTAATTGTCAAAAAATTGCATGCATCAAACAAGGCACAAAAGTAATTGTCAAATGAATTCTTCGTTATAAAATCAATTTGCCTGATGCATGTACCTGTTTGATATGCCTTGGTCTATACCATCTACTATACTAAAATCTGTAGTAGATGTTGTAGCTGAATTCATTTACCAGAGTTTGTACAAAAGAAAAACAAGATATATACAAATACTCTCACAGAGTCTCTGTTTGAATTGAACAATAAACATATTTTTCAAGGTCGCTCACGCTTGGACGTTTTAAATCGTAGTATGTATATTTAAAAGGGTTTTAAATGTAATACGAACAGTAAATTCTGCTAATAATAAACAGTACAATTACAATTTACAATTGCTTGTAAAAGCGTTATTTTTACACTATTGCAATAAATTTTTGTAACGAGGTGTATTTGTGAGAAATGTATTAGAATCACTGAAAAACACAATTTCGTGAAATTGCGAGTTAGGGCCTTTCTACTTGTGATCATAGGTATGTATGTATGGATGTATGTTTTACAGAATATATGTATGTATGTATATGTATTACCCTCCAACAGATTGGAACCTTGTTGCGGCGCTGCGGATTCCTTTTCAATACAATACGTGGTAGTCAAATGTACAAGATAAAAAGTAAAGCACTTTTTGATTTTCGAAATACTAAGATGAAGGAATTGGATAATTTGAAAGTAAATAATGATGGTACACAACAATTAACTAGAAGTGATAACAAAGACAGTAGCACGCTGCAGACCAATTCAATTGTATTAGAAGGTAAGTTAATTGCCGATAATACATAATTATAACGTGTATATATTTTATGAATATAAAAATAAAAAAAATAAAAAATCTTCAAATTTTAAGATGATTTTGAAATCGATGAAAATTCTGCTAAAATGCCTTTGGAATATCAAGGTTCAACAATTCAGCGACGTCAAGCAAACTTTTGTCCTACCAACATGAGTTGTTTCATATGCCAAGAAGATTTTTCCACTATGGACTCATATGAAGAGCACGTACAAATACATGGTGATGATACAGATTTTGAATTTTTGTCTTCACTAGATAAATTGTTAGTATTTGTTTGTTTTTTTTTTTTTTTTTTTTTTTTTAAAGCAATTTACAATTATAATATGATATTTTTCAATTGTAGCAATTCACCGATATTCTCCGTTAGTTATAGTCTGTGCAAGAATTCGCATAATTTTTGCTTTGAGATCGAAACTTGTTTGGAAGATTTAGTAATTGAAAAAATCATTATTGTTCAATCGCGTTCATTTTTTTACGTACATAATATGCATGTACCGTACAAATATCCCGAAAATGGCGTGGATCGTTTTTTTGTAGACTCTCATTTGTTTACCATACACGTGGAGCAACCTATTGTTTTGATATGTCATTTGCAAGATAGTAAGGAATCTCGTATAGTAGAACAACATCATTTTATGGTAAATATTTATTTATTTATTTATATATACTTACAATAAATCCTTAAATTGATTGATTGAAAAACATCTCTTTGATTTCAGCGCTCTGAAGAATTTCCTAAAGTTAATTTTGCCGTTAATCCAAACCGTTTACCCAATAAAAAGTAAGTAAATTCTGTAGTAAATAATTTCATAGTCCTTAAAGTAATTTTCTATTCTATAATATATGATATTAAGTATATGATAAGAAGTTAAGACTAGATGATCTCCGCTTTCGATTTCATTAAACAAATCAAACTTAGCAAAATAGTAAAAATTACAACAACAATCATCAAAAGAAAAAAAAATGATAATTTAAAATATTAAATTGTCACTAAAATTTCTCCGAAAATATGAACTTCAGAGATAAAAAATGAACAAAAAAACAGAATTGAAAAAGCACCCGCCCGTTAGTATAATTGCATAATTTATTAATTTATTTTTGTATTAAATTCTGTTCGTACACAATTCGTTTTAATAAAATAAAGAGCATTTTACGCACATCTATATGTATTCCGTTGCTGTTAAGCAACACTTCAATAGACTTCAATCACAATTCAAAAAGGCTTACAAAACTCCAATGTTTATAAAAAAAACTCTCAATATATTTTGAATATCTGTGATAACAGTATTAAATTGACCATTGTTTTTGTGTTGTGATGTAGCAATTTATTTATATATTTATTATTTATATCTGTGTCGTGTAGTCCAGTTTTAAGATAATAAATTTAAAAATAAATAATTTGACAATAATATAAATCATATCAATAACTAAAAAGGACCCCTGAAGAAGTTTGTAAAAAACAAACGACAAATTTTTGACCACAAATAGCGCGTAGCAATAACATATGAAATAAAATAATAGATTTGTCAGAAAACGTAACTTAACTCCCAATACATTATTAAGAAATTTTCTCAAAAACAACACATCGAGCACGTTGTCGAATATTAATATAGGACGAACCGGTGGGGTGTCATAAAGCCATATGACATAAGGGCATATGCTATTAAGTCTCAATATAATGGGACTTAACGCCATAAATTTTTGTTCCCAAAATGAGACATAAAGCCATATTTTTGATAATGATGTTCAGTTAATTTTTTCTTAAAAGTTATATATAATTCATTTAACTAACTACATTATTACTTTGTTTTTGTTAACATTCTGTTAAAGGAAACATTTTATTTTATTTTTTGTTGTTAATTTCATTTATAAGAATTATGCTTAAGTTCCAAAAACAATAATAAAACAAATTATATAGCAGTAAACATTCTGTAAAAGGGAAAATTATAGTGGAAAACTATTAATTTTTCCTTTTACAAAATGTTCGCAGCTTTAATTCCTGGAGCCTAACATAGACATATAGGCATATTAAGTAAAATAAAGCATTTGTAACGCAAAACATCAAATGGGACATAAAACCATAATGGCTTTATGTCCCATTCCAAATTGATATGAGACTTAAGGCCATATTAAAATTATGGCTTTATGTCCGTTTGAATTGAGACATAAAGCCATTATGGCTTAATGTTCTATGGCTTTATGACACCCCACCGGACGAACCGTGTAATGAGTTTAAATACATGTTGTTGAGCATACTGCATGTATTGAAATTTTTTTGAACACGAATACGTACGAAACTCGCGCGCGAAAATTTTTACCAACACGAAACTGCACAACACCCA
The DNA here is from genome assembly GCA_936439885.1 of Nowickia ferox. Taxonomy (NCBI): domain Eukaryota; kingdom Metazoa; phylum Arthropoda; class Insecta; order Diptera; family Tachinidae; genus Nowickia; species Nowickia ferox. The sequence continues at coordinate 25,082,719 of OW387027.1, read as the reverse complement.
CGAAATCAAATGGAATACCCAAAAAATTTTTTTTTCAGAACTTTAAGCTTAAGAAACCCATACGCTACAAAATATTCAAAATTTTCTTTATTGGAAATTAATGTACATACATACATATATTTTACACCTAAAATCGTTTCGTGTTTTTTTCGACGAGGTGTTCGTGGTCGACGATGTTCCTAACATGAACATTTTGTAAAATTAATTTCGAGTTTTCGCTCGGAATTGCCATAGAAATTGTTGTTGGAAATACATATGTATTTATAACAATAATGCTATGAACGTTTTAATATTACGTGGTTTACAGAACATACCCTTATAGTTTACTCAAATTTGAGCAACTCAAACTTATGTTCGAAATTTCGAACATGCTGAAAGATAATTATAAGATGCTTAATTATTTTTCTATAAGGATTTTGATTTTTCAATAATTTTCCTATCAATCTTATTTTATTTATTATTTTGGAAAATTTAAATTAAAAATGCTAAAAAGTATACAAAATATTAAAAAGCTGTTAAAAAACTGTTTTCAGCAAAACAAAGCGACTATGATTTTTCTGACTTGCATAATTGCAGTTTCAAATATCTTAAAAGTTTCAATGTGTCACTATTGACATGCTGTGAACAACATACTATACAGTGGTGCTGTTTCTCTAATGTTTTTTTTTTCAACTAAAAATTATAGACGATTACATAAAATACGGAAGTACGACCACACAATGCAATTTGTTGTATCTTAACACAAGCAATAACGCCGCCAGAATGATGACGTCAAATTGCTTGTGTTCAACAATGTATCTAGAGGTGGCGAATACGTACATTCTTTTGCTAATTGTAAATTGAAATTCTATTTATTTAATTTATTTAAAACATTTTTTTCTTACATTTTTGTTTAAAAAAAAACTAATGTTATTTCAATTTGACAGCATGTGTTAAGAGATTATGGCTCAGCAATGTATTTTAACATTTGTTGCTTAATATATATTTGAACACACGCTGATATCTTGTGTCGGCAATCGAATTTGACACTTGCAACGGCAATAGTTGCCAAGATTATTGCTCGTGTGGACGGTTAGTGATTTGCTTAGGACATAAATAATTAAAATTTTTAATTATTGTCTACGAAGATTTTGTACTAAACTAGAGAACATTTCAAAAATGTTTTCTTTAACTTAGTACAAAATCGTCGGAGTCGAAATACGACACTCATAATTAGGCACATTATATTTTTGAAGTTTTCAAATTCAATTTATTTTTAATTTTTATCTAAAACGAAAGTATGAAAATTGAACTATGTACAATGTGCATACGTGTATATATGTACATATATTTTAACTTTAATTTTTTTTAGATTATTTTCACCATCATTCAAATTGGCTGATTATTTTCCGCCAAAAGAAATACAGGATGCATTAAAGGATGACTTCTATCATGAGAATCTAATGAGAACTTCAAACGAATTTCGCGATTATGTACGTAATGAAATGAAATTACAACCCCAAACAATAGGAGCTTCGTTGAATATAATGCTGCAAATAGAAGATATAGACACAATACAGGAGTATCTTAGTTTAAAGCAAAAAAATATTAAATTACGTAGCTACGGCGACGAGTATAGCTTTCAGGTATGTACCATACATATTAAATTATAAGAAACAATTTTAAAGTCATGAATTAATTTTATAATTTCTATTTAAATATATATTCATATATGTTTAATATATGTATATATACAACAGCTTAAACCCAGACAACGTATATTTTTGGAGAATATATTGTCGGTTTATGATGAGCTCATACTCACCACTCGCACAGATATCTATATAAACTCAGAAGAAATAGTGAAATTAACGATGCAAAATAAGTCGGATATAAAACGTATGAAGAATACATTTGTAGGCATAATACAGGCTGTTAATTCGGGACGTATTTGTTTTAAATGTGATCAAAAAATCAATATACATGAATCATATACGGTTATATTTAGACCGTCTCGTTTAAATGTTCGTTATCAATACCGTTCGTTGCAATTGTTACCAATTAATATGGATTTTCTGCGAAAGTTTCTATTTCCGACCAAAATTGCTCAAATGCCGTTATCGATCAAAAGGTAAGATGTGATTTAAACGCTTTAATACTTTGCACAATCAAGTACATATTTTCATTTTTCAATTTTAGCATAAATTTATATAATGAAAATATCAATAATGAACAACTGCAAGCAGTGCGTAATATAGCTGAAGGTCCACGCAATGATGCCACTTATGTAATATTTGGTCCACCAGGTACGAAAGCATATTTATTCTTATGTTTTATTTAATTTTTTTTTCTTAATATTTCAACTTATGCTATGGGTTGAAAAGTTATGGCCCAGAATTGCGGTTCGAATAAGAATGATTCGAAAATTTTATAAAACTAAGACAACCATAAATATTTTACTGAAATTCGAAAATTCTAAATCTAAATGTTCAAAAATAATGTTTTTTAATTTTCGTATAAGAATATTAATTTTGCATGTCCGGTTCAATGATTGCCATCTATTTGTTCAACAATTTATGATTAATGGTGGAAATAAAAACATACGCAGAAACTTTTAAATTTTACTAAACATGTATTTTTTAAATTGTACTAAAAAGTACAATTGTACTGAGCTTATCAATCCCTGAGAATCGCTGCTCTATGATGGACACTTCACTCAACAGACGCACGCGGCATTGACAAATGGTATATACCAGCGTTTGAAAGTGCTTCAATCTGTTTATTTCATTCGCTTTGACTGTGCTGTGCTGGGGCTGCCAACAGTTTCAAAGCCGACTGCAAAACGAAAGCACAAAACGTTAAACGAAAAAAAGTAACTTTACTGTCGCTGTGCTGGGAAGATTCTCGCAGCTTTGTTTTGGCTGTCTTGGCTGTCGCTTTGTTTTAGCTAAGCTCAACTTCTTAAAAAAAATAACAATTTGAAACTATGACTGAATTGTTTGAAATTTCGAAGTTAAAACAACAAAACTGTCAACTGAAGCGCGCAATGTAGCTGTGCTGTAACTTAGTTGTAGACATGTGCACAACAAAGCACAACAACAAAAGTTTAAAAAAAGTAATACTTTTATTGCAGCACATACTACGTTTATACTCACGACTTATTTGCAAATAAAACTATAAGGGCGGTCGACTTTTTGGGTCCGATATTAAGTGATAATAAATCAGTCAATGATTATATATATTTTATTTTTAAATCATATTTAAACGCAAAATTTAGTTTTTCACCCCAAAATTAAATGAATCTTAAATAGCCAACATTGTGCATCTAAGTGTTGTTTAAGTTTTACAAACATATCATCAGGCTTATCCTAAATAAAATTTCACATGGAAATTTCCGAACGTGTGAAAAATCGGTATCAAAAAACTTCATACGATTGCGAAATAATCTGACAATTTATGAAAAAAATCATTCACATAGATTTGTTTGTTGAAAAAAGTGGAAATATGTTGGTTTTTAAGTTTATTGGAGTTGATTAAACGAAATTAAAATCCTTGTGAACGAAAAATTTGATTCGGAAATTTTCACATGTGGAATTCATGATAAGGCTGCATATGTTTTGTGCATGTGTGTGTTTTTTGAATGCATGTACATGAACATCATGTGGTCGTATTAAAAAGAATTTCGTTTAATTTTCGCAAATATACAACAAATGTAACACATATTGTCATATCATGAAATATATAAATAGAAAAATGCATTTCGATGCTCTTTTTGTATCATAAAATGTGTTTTTTGCTATTTCACTTTTCTGCAAATTGATAAATCAACTTTCTTATTTATATTGAACAGCTGTTCTTTGGAAAGCCCGTACCGTACTTTCAACGTAATTTGATAACAACTTTAATTCGCCACTGAAAAAATTAAAGTGTATTTAAATACATTTTAAGTTTTTATGAAAATTAACTCAAACTATATTTAAACATTCGCTGATTTATTAGCTCTAAGATTAGTTTATTTCTCTAATTAACTAGTCTGAACATTAAAAACTTAATCTGTGTAGAAAAATAAAATAGTTTCATATCGAATATAAATTATTTGCTGGGTTTTGTTAAAGTTTCTAAGGGCTAATAAATCTCTATTAATCTCCATTTTTTGGTTTAAAATGTGTTTAAACTACCAAACCTATAAATCAATACAGTATTTAAACCATCTGTAAATGCATAAAGTTGGGCGTTTAAACTACCAATACAGGCCGTATTTTGAGAAAGTAGAATGAAAAAAAGGTTAACAGTGTTACCCACTTTAAAGATTTCTACAAATATACAGGGTTGTGGCAAATAGTTATTATAAATTATGCTTATTTTGTATAAATATTTAAAGAATTATAATATCTTATGTTCAAATATACATACAGAAGACAATCCATGCCTTTTTAAAATAATAATATTATTTTAATATTAACAAAAATATAAATATTATTTCTGATTAAAATTCACTATAGTTCACCTAAAAATTTAAAATTGTCAAAACAATTTTATTTATTTTTATTTACGTTTCGCCGACATTTTTAAAATGAACTTTCACTTTCCTATGAAAACGGACAATAAATTTTCATGAAAGTTATTTATTTCATTAAAATATTTATTAATAATACGTATACAGAAATTTCAAGAAAGTACTTTCATGTGTAAATGTATCGTAAGGTATGGCTCACTGATTTACTCCTGTTGACTTTAAACTACATATATATAAATTTGAGTTTAGTTTAACTAAACTACCGTTTAAACTTTGACTGATTTATTAGCCCTAAGCCTACTACGCTTATGTTTCATTTGTGATTTTCAAAAATATTATTTGTGAATTCTCAAATAGTTATAACAATTCTGTGCATAATATAAGAGGGTTGTGACTGTTCAAAATGTGGTTGAAATCTACTGCTGATTTGGCTAAGCACCAATGAAATATATAGACAATGCTTAACAACCAGCAAATAAATTTCAATTAAAATATATAATTATTGCACAAAAAACATTGATCGAAGAAAATAATGACAAATAAAACAAAAAATTATTTGTTATTTTACACATTTTCACTACTTTTTTTTTGTCAACATAAATAAGTTTTCTAAACAAGTGCTACCAAGTTCTCGTACTTTTGCTACGCCGCACAGTGGCGCCCGTAGAGCAAACGAGGTTGCAAAAATCAAAATTTTCATGTGCGCCTGCGAAATTTTAAATGAATCCATCTTATAGTAAACTTTTCAACGATCTCAAATATGCTACTCTTAACAATATCAGATTTTTAGTTTAGAAGACATAACTGTTCAAAGTTAACCAATTTTCGGATTTAAAAAAACACACAATTTTTAGGTAGTTTGATCCGATTTCAGGTGTAATATCACGAAAACTAGGCAACGAATAGTATTTTTTTTTGTTTTTAGTGATTGATGTGCTTATTAAATGTATAACAATAAAAAAAATTGTGCTGTTTGCTTTGTGTTTCTCTAGGTAAATCAGTATTTAAAAACTATCCATTTTTTCACTATTCTTCAACTTTGACGGAAAATAAAAAAAATTTACCTTTTTTTACCTCCGCCATATTTTCAAAATATGTTCTTTAACTAGTCTTTTACATAACTCAAAAGGTTTTATCTGCCTTTACGTGCCTATTTGGCTTCTACAGGTAAAAAACGTTAAAAAGACATGGTTGCAGAAATTGTATGGCGGGCATCCCTTACATGCCTTGACTGACAGTTACTTTGATGTAATAGTTTGAAAATTGCATTTTGAGTCAGTTGTCTACCTGAGAGCCTCTGGCGAAAAATTTGGTCCTAATATTCCGTTACAGACACAAGATGCACAAAAAACTACTCATTGAAATAAGCAGGTACGCACCTCACTTAAAAATTATTTTTGGCGTACATATGGTGAAGAACAATACTGACTTATGGTACAGGTAGGCACAAATCTCATTTGGCTACGTGCATAATATCAAAACTGTATAATTCAGCCCAAATGCATATGTATGCATGTAACAGGTACATTTGTAGACATGGTAGCATAGGCCTATATATTGCAAAACAAGCTTAATGCCTGCATTAGTCTACGACTGAAAGTTGGCGAAACAAGTATTGAAAACATGGCGTTGAACAATTTAAAACTATTTGAACTGTTTAGAAAGTCAATTACACCAACGTGTTTCGCGGAAGCTGCTTTAGAAGAACTCGATAGCTTATACGGAAATATTGAGAGAAGCAAAAGTATAAAAAATAATCTTTGTATGATACATGCCAAAATTAAGACAAAATGGGTGAAATGCAATCGAACCATTAACATCTTCAACTCCAAATACGAGGACTGGCTTAATGAAGACACCATCCTGGATATATTGGCAGTAGATAAACCCTCCACATCAACCAGAGGAGAAAAAGGAAGGCCAAAAAAAAGTATGGAGGAGTGTTCAATTTTCACAAGAAAGAGGAAACTTGCCGATGCCACCAATGACTTGACCACGAAGGATTTATCGGATGCGCTGTCTATTAAATACATAAAGGATAGTGAACGAGTTAGGTCGCAGATTACAAAATCTGTTGCTGATGCAAGCCCACTGCGACTAAAAAGGATTAAGGAAAGCATTCCCACTCCCACAAACGCACATATTAAAAAGTATAGTTCCGAAGAAGCCTTGGCTCTGTTTTTGGACTTAGAACTTTCCAAAGAGAAATATGAGATACTACGGGTCGTAAACGAACTGACAGGAACAACCTCAACATTGACATGCCCGATTTGCAAAAAGAGTCAGAAGAACTTCGGTAATTTAAACGATTCTACAAACGAGGAGAATTACGAATATGGAATGTCACCATTGCACGCAAGGATAAGGTGTATGGAGTTCTTGCTAAAACTGGCGTATACCCTACCACAACAAGATGAAAACATCGATGAAAATACATCAATTAAGGATAAGGAAAAGATCAGAAAGAAGCAAATACAGAATGCTTTTTGGAAACAACTTGGACTAAAAGTAGACTGCCCCAAGTGTGGATACGGTAACTCAAACGATGGAAACACTTCAAGGAGATTTTTTGCAAATGATGAGGCAGTAACTAGAATCACTGGAATTGACAATGAAATCGTCAAAAGATTGGGAACGATCTTGAATGTTTTAAACTGCCAAGAAAGTGTTAATTCTACAAAATTTGGAGAATATGCATCGGAAACTGCATCTCTTTTAGCAAAAATTTATCCACAGAAGAAGTTGACCCCGACCGTCCATAAAATATTGGCGCATGGCAAAGATATAATTGAGTACCAGTCTTTGCCAATTGGAGAGCTTTCTGAAGAAGCGCAGGAGTCTCTTAACAAATTTTACAAAAAATATAGATTGCAGAACACGTTCAAAGCATCAAGGGTGAGGCAAAATGAGGACCTCTTCAACATGTTAGCAGCATCTTCCGATCCACTTATTTCTTCCCTGCGGCATGTGAAGTCACGAAAAGAACTACAATGGAATTATACTTTAGAAATGATTAGTCTTTTAAATATACCTTCTGTTACGAATTGTGATGAATATTTTACAGAAAATTCAAAAAATTAATTGAAAAAAAATTTGTTTAATTTGTTGGCTAATAACTTTAAAACAGAAAAAGCTTTCAAAAGAACTAAGAAATATAAGATTGGTAAAAATAATTTGATTTTGTTACCATAAAATAGATGAGTTAGAAAAAAATTAGAGTTTAGAAATGATTTGTATTTTAGACATACTTTGTCTTACCAAGAAAATGAATATTTTACAGAAAATTGAAAAAATCATTTAAAAAAAAACTCTTTTGTTGTAATTTTTTAGGTAATATCTTAAAACATGAAAAGCTTACAAAAGAACTACAAAAAAATATAAAATTCTTAAAAAAAATTTTTTTGTTACCAAAACTTGGATTTTTTCACAAATTTTAACTTTGAAAACCCATAAGTAAGCACCTATAAGGTGTAGCGTCCACTCCAACCGCTCATTTTATAGGTTGAACAATTATCTATGACATGCAATTTAAATTATTCGATTATCTTGTTCGGTTCAAAAGATATGATTTTTGCAACGAAAAAAGGCAAATGGCGCCACTGTGCGCCGTATAAATAACTTATTTACAAACATTTTTATTTGCAAATAGTGCGCTTATAAACGTAGTAACAGGAACAGTAGATTTTTTAGTGCTGTTACTGTTTTGCTGGCAGTTTTTCAAACAGTGGTTTATACCAAGTCCATGTGTTTTTTTTTGTTATTTTACTTTATGTTTGTAGAACTGGGGCTACCTTATTGATCTGCTTGCGGGAGTTTACACAAATAATTACGGTTTGTAGATATTTCGTATTGAAAAGAAAATTCGAATTAACGAATGTAAGGAATTTTTGCTACTTAACTCGATATTTTCAACGAATCGACACTATATTACGGATTTTTGAGATTTTGTGTGTGAATTATCAGGATTCTACTGTATTTGTTTTTGTAACTCGGTCCATTCTTTTGTAGTTCTAATAAAATATTAATAATTATCTATTATTTTTAATCAGTGAATAATAAATATTTATCTTACTCTTTATTAGGTACTGGTAAAACAACCACCGTGGTGGAGGCTATTCTGCAAGTTTTAAAAAGACCAGACACGAAAGTATTAGTAACTGCATCCTCAAATAGTGCTTGCGATGAAGTAGCTATAAGATTGTGCAAATTTTTAGATAAATTAGATATTAAGCGTGGTATGGTACGCATTTATTCCCGTTCGTGTGAAATACGCACTGATACCATTGATGACGAGCTTTTGGAGAACTCCAATATGTACAATGGCCAATTTTATCCAGATGTCGATATATTACATGAATATCGTATTGTGATTTGTACATTGTCGGTTGTGGCTAAATTAGCTACGGGAAAATTTGGTCGCAATAAAAATGGTGGCGCATTGTATACGCATTTGTTTATTGATGAAGTTGCGGCTTCAACAGAAATTGAATCGTTGATGGCGATAACCACAATTTTAACTCCTCAATCATGTTTAATTATAAGCGGTGATCACAAGCAGTTGGGGCCGATTTTGCAATCGAAACGTGCCAAAGCTTTGGGTATGGATGCCTCGTTGATGGATCGTTTGCTTGATCGAGATTGCTATCGCGTTGATATCGATACTGGCGACTACGACCGCACTATACAAACACGTCTGGTGAGAAATTATCGTTCTCATGCAGCAATCGTAAATTTATATAGTGGCTTATACTATAATCACAGCTTGGAAGCACTTGCTAAACAAAGTAAATATATATAAACTGTTTAATCTCTATATTGATTTAGCATTATATTTTTATCTAAATGAGTCTTATTCACTGTTTAAAAAAACGAAATGTTTTATGTTTCAGGTGATGTTGCGTTGTGTGAAATTTGGCACAAATCACGTAATAAACATTTCCCAATTTTGTTCCATGCCATATATGAACCCTCAAGATCTGATAGGCAATCGCATAGGTAAGCTTTCCATAAACAAATATGTAAGTGTGAGCCTTCTGTGTTGACACTTTTTATTCTTTTTATTAGAGACAAAACATTTCCTTTGGAGATATTACAAATTCTACTTTTTTTAACAAATATAATATTTTTTCTGTAGCGATTTTATTAACCTGACCTGTTTTATTTTAGCTTATACAATTCTACGGAGTTAGAAGTTGTTATGGATTATGTTAAAGACCTAATGTACTTTGGCATAAATGGCGAGCCAGTGAAAGAGAAAGATATCGGCATTATTTCGCCTTATAAAAAACAATATAAACGAATCCAAGAAGAGCTTAATTTGCGCAAATGGTTTGGTATTGAAACTGGTTCAGTGGAAACATTTCAGGGCAAAGAGAAAAATATAATTATTGTTTCCTTTGTCCGCTCTGGCACCGAAAATTTAGGTTTCTTGGATAATCCAAGAGTAAGTAGAAATAAAAAAATAATTAAAAATAAGGAAATAAAAAATAAAATATTTCAGCGCTTAAACGTTACATTGTCACGTCCTAAATCTCTTTTGATATTAATCGGAAATCCAAAAACATTGAGTATAAATAAAGATTTCGAATACATCATTAGAGAATGTCATCGCAATAATACATTTGTTGGCTCAAAAGCTGATTTAAAGAAACCATCGTCAGAAAATAGTACTAAGTCTCAAGAATTGTTAGCGCAAATAAATCAAAAGATGCAGGCTGTCAAAGTACAAAATGCAGACAATGAAATATCGCAAAAAACTCGTCAACGTAATCGTGCTAAAGGAAGAAAGAATCGCAGAAGGAATGCAAAAGGCGTTAATGTTAAAAATGATGGAGAGAATAAAACTGGAGGCGAGGACGAAGATGATAATGACGATGACGACGACGATGACGAGGGTAAAGGAAAAAAAATAAATTAATATTAATATGTATTTACAAATATATATAATGACTTTCCATCCGGAATAATCGGGCTTAGTTTCAGTATTTGCAATTCAAAGAAGAAAAGAAAAATTAAAATAGATTTTAGCTGTGACGTCACGCACATAATACCCACTAGAAAAATATCGTAAACATACTTGGTAGATTGATATAACTTCGTGCTAACCTGAATAAGAAATGAAAAAAACGGAAAAATAGAAAATGAATAGTTATATTTTCAAATACATTTACCAATATCAAATCAATAATTGTATTAAAGTCATGTTAAATAGCTAATATTAGCAACAATCCCTGCCCAGCTAAAGTCTAGTTTAATTTCTCATGTCTTTTTGAAAATCACATTCATCGGTATCGTGAATAACAAGTAGAATTTGTATTTCCCTCGAAGGGAAAAATGCTATGTGAATCTCCCGTGAAAAATTTTTTCCGCTTGTCAGTTCGCAATAAATGTAAAAAAATTTAAGTTTAATAATACGAAATGCATAAATTTTAGGTTCAAAACGCAATTTGTTTAACTGTAAAGTTGTGTTTTTCAATACTATAGGTGCACATAACTATCGTGAAATTTATTTACTAATCTTGTACTAAAAATAAAAATTTATAACTTTTAATATATAATTCGAAGGAAAATATGGAAATTATGTGATGTTATAATTCAGTTCGTCTGCAAAAATAATGTGAACAAAACCAAAGGAAAAGTGAAAGATTAATTAATCTCCCCTATCGTCAATGTTTTATATTTCCAATTTCCCCCAAACTGCAATTGTGAATATTTGTTCCTTCAAAAGATTCCTTTTTGGTTCCCCTTATCATGAATAGTCACACCGTAGTGAATAACAAGGGGAAAATGCTATTGTGAATCTCGTGAACAAAATTTTCCCGTTGTCAGTTCACAGTGAATGTAAAAAACGGGAAGAAATTTGTGCAGCTTAAAATCGCAAAATTAAACAAACTTAAGTTTAATAAGGAGAAATACAAAAATTTTAGTTTCCAAATGAAATTCTTTTAACTGTAAAGTTGTGTTTTAAAATACTCTGGAAAAAATTCTTTAGTGCACCATATTCATGATAAGAGGAATCAAAAAAGGGGAAACATTTCGAGGAAAAAATTATTCACAATTGCAATTTGACGAAAAGGAGAAATATTTCGAGGGAAAACATGTTCACGATAGAGGTGAATTTTTTTTCACGGAGATGTCGACAACGTTCAGGCCCAACTATAATAAGAATAAGCTGGCTTAAGTTAATGTCAGAATTGAACGATAAGCCTGTCAAATGCTTAAACATTTCAGAGGTGACTTTTAGGTGGCCATAATGTACTTACATGAACTTAAGCACTTCTTAGCCATAGCTGCACATCTAGGTATTGTTCATAATTTTGCAGTCATTTTGTTTCTTCTCATAACTTCTAAATGAATGCAATTCAATCTAATTAATTTGTTATAATGTGCTTATCTATTAAAAATTCACAAATAATTATATCTATCAATTTATTACATGTTTTATTTGCTTTGCCTACTAAAAAGTACAACAGTGAATATACATAAGTAAACACATGTGTATGTGTGTATATGTATGTTTTAAAAATATAAGTGCAAATTAAAGTTTTGCTTTATTTTCGGAGTTTCAAATTAAAAATCAATAAAAAAAATATTTAGAAGCAATGAATATTTTCTGCTGCTTTCTATTTGAGTTTAAAAAATGCACAAACCGTTGTTTCCGTACGGAACGTGCGTTCAGTTTGGCACTTTACTTAAGCAAATGACATTTGACGAAACTTGACGAAAAGTTTCATTAAGTACATTATAGTTGCACACATACGTATTGAATGTAATCGCACAGTTGCTTAAGTTTGCTTATTCATATTATAGTTGGGCCTTTCGACTTTTCGCGCACTTAAGGTAGGATCACACGATTGCCGCAATGCACCAATTATTTCTCCATTTTATATGCCAATCGTGTGATTTCACAATTTATTGACCCATACGACAATCGAGAACAATATTGTGGTGATTTGCCGCATTCAAATGCAACTCTGGTGCAGCAATCGTGTGAACGGTTGATAGACAACCATGCCCCAATAAAAATGCTAAAAATGCACCAATATTTATTGTGTTCTCGAGCGGCAATCAAAGAAGCCAATACGCGACAATTTTTTAAGTGTTTTTGTAAGTACTGTAAACTTCAACTTACTTCTTATGTAATTATAACTTACTTGAAACGTTAACATGTAACTCTGATCCAATCCTTAACCCATATATTTAGCTTTTATTCGTTTAAAAGAACAAAAATCGCATCTGCTTTATATACATACATATTTAATGACCACAAAATATACAAAGCAATTTTATTTATTTTAAACGAATAAAACATTTTCCCTTGCAAAATATAACAAAAAAAATTATTTCTTTTTAAAAGAAAACTATTTGCACGTAAAGTTAGAACAATCGTATGACTAGGATCCGTCAATTATTGCCACAAATTCATTCTTCGAAAATTTGCGGCAATCAAATTTTTATAAAATGGGGCAATCATGTGACTGCAACGTATTTGATTGGGACAATTTTATTATTGTGCAAAAATTCACCACAATAAAAATTGTGTCAGATTGGTGTATTTGCGGCAATCGTGTGATCCTACCTTTACATTCAAAACAAAAACAAATTTTAATATTTTGTTGTTTCAAGAGAAGTCGAACGTTGTCGACATCGTGGGACAGGCGTATTATGTATATTAAAAGTTATAAATATTTATTTTTAGAACAAGATTAGTAAATAAAGTTCACGTTTGTTAACCATATTCTCTGCAACACATTTTTTGGAGTATGGATATCTTTGGTTCACACAGAGTGCATTTTATGGCGGTTTACCACGGTGGTATACTAAAGAAATTTTTGCTAGTGTATTTGAAAACACAACTTACAGTTAAAAAATTTGTACCTGGAACCCAAAATTTGTGTATTTTTTCTTATTAAACTTAAGTTTGTTTGATTTTCAATTAATGTTTAAGCCTTACAAACATCGTTACCGTTGGTGCTACTAAAGTAGCAATTCGCCACTTTTTCGACTGCTTGGATACTATTGTGCTACCTTTACAAAATGCACCCGAATTTGATACTTTTCTAATTTTTGCCACGTTCTGATACTTTTTACTGAATGAAGATACGTATACTTCTTTGTACTTTCGGTTTTATTAATATAAAAGTTATAATGTTTTAATACACTGATATGTAAGCAAGCTTATACGAAATAATTTTTTTTTTGTCATGCGTGGTTAGTTTATGCATATCTTTCGAATAATTAATATGCCCTCGGTTACTTATATTCGTAAACCTCTGTCTGAATGGATATGTAAATATAAATACCTACATATTTATGTATGGATGTGCAATGTACATATATTAATAAAAATCCTATTGAAATGTTTATATAAAGGGGGGTTTTTTATAGAGTGACACAGGTTTAAATCGTAATAAAAAAAAGGGAATATATTTTTATATTATATCAATGAAATTATTATATGAAACAAAATTTTATGAAATTAATGTTTAAATATGATGTCTGCCATGTGGTCGCCACGGCTGGCGCGTACAACAATTTTTTATATTATTATTATATTATATTATATATTTTTTTTATAACTCTTCGAATGTTGATTTCCAGGTATTCAATTGTTTGTGGTTTATTGACGTAGACAAGTGGCTTAACATAACCATAAAGAAAATAATCCAATGGGATTAAATCACACAATCTTGGTGGCCAATTAATTGGGCCATTATTTGAAATTATTTTTTTATAAAAAGTTTGTTTGAGTAAATCAATTGTAGCGCCCGCTGTGTGGCATGTGGCTCCGTCCTGTTGGAACAACATATCACCAAGATTAATGCGAAAAATTTTCGAATCATATTCCTATACCGTTCACCATTGACAGTAACATTCTGACCATCATCGTGTTTGAAGACATATGGCCCAATGACTCCGCCAGCCCATAAAGCGCACCAAACAGTAATTTTCTGTGGATGTAATGATACTTCGACAAAAGCTTGTGGATTCTCCTCATTCCAAATGCGACAATTCTGCTTATTTATGCACCCATTCAACCAGAATTATGTACACCATAAAATAGAAGAAGTGCACGACGAGTTTGACGAATAGAACAATTATTTTGATTAAAAATTTCAACAATTTGCACGCGTTCCTCTGGTGTAAGTCGATTCATAATAAAATTTCAAAGCAAACTAAACAAAAGGCAACTATAAGCTCTTGATTTGACAGATAATTAGTTTTATCCTTCCGCTGAACGAATATGGTTGTGTATACGCTTGAACAACGCCGGGAAATATTGCCTGCGATCGACTTACAGAAGATGCTGATTTTGCCAAAAAAAAAAATCATCTTTTCAGATGAAGCTCATTTTGATCTTGGCGGGTATGTACACAAGCAAAATTGTCGCATTTGGGGTACAGAAAACCCGCACGCATACATTGAAAAGCCGACGCACCCAAAACGAGTCACTGTTTGGTGCGGATTTTGGTCCAGAGGCATAATTGGGCCAATGAGCAAGGAGTGTCCGTTACAGTCAATGGCGATCGTTATCGGGCCATGTTGAACGAATTTTTATTCACAAAAATTGAAGAGGAGGATATTGGCAACATTTTGGTTTCAACAGGACGGCGCTACGTGCCACACAGCCGAAGCTACACCCGATATTTTGTGCCCTGTTTTCAAAAAAAAAAGTTATCTGGCGGACCCTAACAGACTGAAAAAAATGCATGTGCAAAAAATTTACAGAATTGTCTTGTGCCTATCTCTTGAGAATTCAATATTCAGATATTTATCAAAAGTTAAATAAATTTTCTCTAAAGTAAATAAGCTGAGTTAGTTTTTTTTTTGTAAATAAGAAATTCAGAAATTTCAAATATTTTTTTTATTATAAGCCCAGATTATATGTATGAATTATTTTTAAATTTTGTGGTTTTATTTTATCATAAAAACCTGATTTTTATTCTCGATGTTTTCAAAAATAAGCAGATTTGTTTTAGTTTCCCGTTGCGGGAAAATTTGTTCACGGGGTATTCATGGCAACAAAAATTCCATTTGTTATTCACGATAGGGGTGAATAAAAGTATTTCATTCTATGTATAGGAATTGAAAATACTGAAATTATTCCTTATTAAAATTCATGCTAGTTCAGTTAAATTTAAATATGTATTATATAAATATATAATGACTTTTTTTTCTGCAAAATGTAGATCAAGAGAAAGTTTCTGAAATATCAACAAATAATGCTCAACAAGGTCGTAGTAAACAAAGAAAAGATATTGTTGACGATGCGGATAACAAAGATGAAGACGATGATGATGATGACAGTGAAGACCAAGACAACGATGATGACGATAAACCTACGACATCCGTAGTGCATAAAAATACTAATTCTAAGAAAAATTCCAGAAAAGGTGAGTGCTTTAAACAATTTAACAACACAATTTTACATAATTAACTAAATAACTATTGCTTAATTCACAACAATTAGTATCTTTTATTTTGTTTCAAGTCCACTTTCTGTTTTTTAATTGTGAACACCCTGTGTGTAGTGTACTAATGGATTTTGTATATTTAATTGACAAAAGAAGAACAAGCTACATACAAGTTCTCTCAGAGAGCCTCTCTCTAAATCCAAATTTTTAAAAACATGAAATAAAAGTGTAATAGTGTATTTAATTTTTATATGAAAATTACCAACAACAAATTTTACACTATTGTATTTAATATGATAATACAATCGATACGAAGATACAAGAGGTTTTGTGAATTAATCAATTGCGTTTCATCAAGAGTTTAGCCGTCACCGACTACATACATACATACATATGTATCTTAAGGCTCAGTTAGCCGACTGTAATGTAATGTAACTGCAACAGTAGGAAACAGCTGATCGATATTTTTATGTGAAAAGTAATGGAAATGGTTATAGAGATATAATGTAACGTAACCTACTTTTCATACAAAAATATCGATCAGCTGTTTCCTACATTACATTTACATTGCATTACAGTCGGCTAACTGAGCCTTTATGCAGATTTGAAGTATATAAATTCTAATTGAATTTTTTATCAGCTCTAGTTTTCGAGACTCTTTTTTTTTTCTTTTTTTCACTAATATTACATTTTGAACTAATTGGGATGGTTCTATTGTTATTACCAGGGAAACCAGACATATGCTCTAAAAAAGTGTTTTATTTGCATTCAGTATACACTAAAAACTCAAAAAATATGCCTTTAAAAATAAAATAGGTTGGTTTATTTGTAAATGAAAATTATATTTGAAATACCGAAGTATATTTATTTGACATAAAGTCTTTATTTATTTAATTTCAAAATTTGCTTGTTTTTATGGTTTAGCAACTGTCTATATGCATTTCGTTCCTGCTTTTGGAACTCGTCATTAGACTTCAACCCAAAAAATTTTTGAATTTAGTTAACAAACTTCGCATGTTTATAGTAAGACTCTTAATACTATATTGAGAATCACAGTATACAAACATAATAAGTTTGGAAAATAAAATAGATAGACAATCGAATAAAGATGCTTGTTTTGTAAAGATTTTTGTTTGAAGCTTTCAAACTTATTATGTTTGTATACTGTGATTATCAATATAGCATTAAAAGTCTTACTATAAACATACGAAGTTTGTTAACTAAATTCAAAAATTTTTTGGGTTGAAGTCTAATGACGAGTTCCAAAAGCAGGAACGAAATGCATATAGACAATTGCTAAACCATAAAAACAAGCAAATTTTCAAATTGAAAATTATATTTTTAATTCAAAAATTCAACAACATTTGCAACATAAAATAAAGCAAAAATAAAATAAACAAAAAAAAAATTAACAAAGAATAACTGCCGTAATAAAAACAATAATTTAGGTTTGAAGTGCACGTTAAAACAAAATTGCGAATCAAATTTTGACCAAGGCAAATAATACAAATTAATTTTTTAGTATACTCTCGTAAAAACTTCCCTTCAATTTCAAAAGAAAGCGCGATATCAGAATTAAAACTTTGGAGCAGTATTTTGGATAAATAAGACAAGATTTTTATTTATAATTTTTATTGCAATAAACAATAAAATATTGACCTAGATTTTGGAATAAAAATCATTGCTGCTGCCACATCTAAATAACCTTTTATACATTAACAATGTTCCTTCAACGTCTTCTTGAGGCGAAGTCCGTCACAAATAACAAAACCGAATTCTTATTGAAAATAACGTCCGTAATAACTGCGTAATATATAAGAAAAATTTATACACTATATGGAACATTGGAATTAAGATTTAGATGGCGAAAAATAAAAATAATAGTTTTGACCAATACATATGTAAGCTTGTAAGCACATTAAAATAAAAAAATTCTATAAAGTACATATCAAAATATGCCCTAAAAGCATGAACTATGCTCCAAAAATTCGAAAATATGCTAAAAAATATGCTTGTAAGACTGATATATGTGAAAACATGCTTTAAAGGGTAAAATATGCCAAAATATGCACTAACAAATCGATGCCAAAATTCATGAAATGTTCCGAAACGGATAAATATCTTGTCTCCGCATTAATACGTCACACAAGAAAAAACATGCAAATGCATATTTGCGGTTTCCCTACTTATTACATATTTTCCTAATTGTTAAATTCTGTTTTTATTGCATATATTTTATTGTTTTTATAATTATATATATAATTATACATACTAGTTTTAAATAACACCATTTTAGTAGAAATTTGTAACCGTCTATGGACTACATTGGCTAGGTTATTGGTAATAAAACTTGTGAAGGCCGTGCTCTATTCAGTTAAGTAAAAAAATTCAAAATTATACAACAAAATTATCTTTAAGCCGTTCAAATATTATTCCTAAATCTGCACAGCAGTTTCGGCGATATTGTAAAAGTTTGAGCAAAAAAAAATTATTTTTTAGGAAATTTTTTTAAATTTCTGTTTTTAAAACTTCATAGCAACAGAGAGTAGGTACAACAACAGGCCAATATTTTGTTCAAAAGAATTGAGCCCTTTTCCATTGAAATTGGTGCGTTGTTGTATTTTTATTTCTTATGCATTCTTAAAAACAAAATACTCAATTTTTTCTAAAATTTTTATATTTTTGGGTTAAATTTTTATGATATCTCTGAAATAACTAACTAAGCAAATTTAAAAGCGATGTTTGCACGGCTTCAAGATTATTTGATTGAATATATTAATCCCTTCAGAAGTTATGTATGTATATGTGTCGAAAGTGCCGTTATTTTTTTACATAACGCTATTGCCGCGATTACGGTTTACAACACAAAAATGTGTTGTCTCGGCTACAATACAACATTAATCTTTTTTTGTGATTATGGTTTACAACATCTAGGTGTTATGTATGTATGTTACACAGTTGTATTTCCATTGTAGTAGATATTTACATAAACATGCAAAGCTGCGTGTCAAAAAGATGAAGTTCAAAAGAAAAACAATTAAAAAATCCCTTATTTGTGGTTGAAGTCTGCTGATAATTTGGTTGAAGCGCCAATGAAATACGTATATAGACATGCTAAACCACCAGCAAATAAATTTCAAACGTTAACACCAACTTTTATTGAAACCATGTCAGTGTGAAAACACTATTAGAGATGTAAGGTTTATGCATACCATTCAGGGTAACGACTATCAGAAATCAAATAATTGATGTATTTTCGTATGCGATTTACCCAGAATAAAATCTAAAAACCAAATACAAGCAAAAGCTTTCACAGAACAACACTATGATCAGCTGTTTTGATTAATCTGCAAATTTGTGCAATTTTTCCGTTCGCGTACTTTTTTGTGCAAGAGACATTATTGAGAGTAAAATTTTCAAATTACCCAAAATTTACTCAACTACTGGATTTTACTGGAAAAGTAAACAAACGAACCTAATAATGGATGTTAAAGAGTCTGAACACAATGTTTGCGGTGCGGGTGCGGTGCGATTTCTCGTTGCGGGAGAGAAAAATAAACAATAAAACGGAAAACGGCTACGGCAATACTTGTCATTGTTTGTTTACATTTTTATTAATTTATTTGTTCATACATTTTTATAAAATTTTCTACAAAATTTTCTGTTTGTGTTAAATATTTTGTAATGGCAGTAAATAAAAAAATTTAAGCTGTTAAAAAAATTGCTAATTTGGAGAAGCCATCATGTTTTTTGTTTACAACAATGTTGTGAACATAGCCAGTTATTCAAAAACTATGGCAACATCAGACAGAGAAAGAGAGTCAAAAATTGATACAATAAAAAAGTCCGCAATGAAAATAAAATAGATTTTAATTTTATGCCGTTCTGCACTGCGTTTTTTTACTTCAAAATCGTATGAAAAACCGCACCGCAATAAATTATCGTTACATTGTGTTCAGACTCAAAGTCGATAAATTTTTTTATGATGGTGATGAAATAGTTCAGTACTTGCATTTTTAAATAAGTAAATATTTTTTATTGTTTTAATTATATTCATTGCTTTTAATTCATGCAAATATCGCAATTTGAAAATTACAACATTAAAATAACAACTGTTGTAAACCATAATCGGGCCCTATATCTCGAAAACTAGAGCTGATAGAAAAAAATGGAGTGCAGATTCGCGTTCAGCGTTCCAAATAACTAAGGAAACAACTTTCATTTCTGGTGAACGAACAAGTTTTTCCAAATTTGTAAACATGTGTTATGTAACAATGTACAAAATACATAATTTTACGTAAATACATATTTATATGTATGTATGTATGTGCTCACAAATATACACGTATATGTGATATTTAATTTAACGATTTCTTCAAAATAACACAAATTATCTTCAAAACGTTTGAGCTAAGACATGTTTAAAGAACACAAGTAAAGACTAGAATCTTTCGAAATAACGAACGAAAAAATCTTTACGTTACTGTAACACGTGAGTGACAAAAAAAGAGATTTCAGTTTTTCTATATGTTTTTGGTTATACGAAAAAAAACTATTTTTACATTAAATTAGAATATATGAAAGCCCTAAATTTTTTATAAACACCAATTTTTGAACGTTATTCGGTGCTGTTCTGTAAACCGATTGATTGGAAATCATACGAGTTTAGAAAACGAACTCTGACAATAGAAATATTTTTTTTTAGATTCTTTTATAAATTTTTTTATTACATAGATTTTCAAATATCATATCTGAAAGAAAATTATCGTGTATGATTTTAAACACGTCTGCGGGACCATTACTAATTTTCAGATTCGGTTTACAGAATAGGGCCGATTTTTTATAAACGAAACAAACGTGAGAACGTTTTCGGCTGTGAATTACTGCCAGATTATAAAAGACAATTAAAAATTCTCGTCTGGCTATTTATATTAAAAACAAAAACAAAACACGAGAATTTTTACATGTCTTCTATAAACTGCCAGTTAATATGTCTGTTTTGTTTTTAATACTTTTTATGCTTAATAAATAATTCCTTATTGTTTAAGAAATTTTGTTTCGTTCAAAAAAAATAAAAATTTGTAAAGCAATATGAGCACAAATTGCAAAAATAACCACTTCTAAAGAAAATATTTGCTTAAAAAGAAGCATTAAATTTTAGCATTATTTTTTAGCACTTTAATTATTTTTTTTTGCATTATTTAGCCTTTCTTAAATCAATTTAGCTGTAAAAATTTTTAGGATCTGGTCACAATGATGGCGAAGCAAGTTGCTTCGCTCATGATTAGGGTGTGAAACATGAATAGAGAGCGAAGCACATACTATGTATAAAGCACCCCATACACGTTTCAATTCTATTGTCAATTGAATTGATTCTTGGCCACACACTTCGTAAACTGAATTGAAAGATTTTCATTCAACTGTCAAATTTATATTTTTTTTCACAATTACAAATTTAAAAATTTTAAATTTCTATTGCATTCATAAATTCATTTTTATATTTTTTATTTAAAATTCAATGAATTTAAATACAAAAATCTTTTGATTTTTCTTCAACCAACTCGACAACTGCCAAACTAATCAATTGACAGGGCCATACACGCTTTGATTTGGACAACAACCGACTCAATTGAAAATTGAATTGAATCGTGTATGGGGTGCTTAAGAATAAAGTTTGCATTGATAATTATCTTTGGTGTAAATTTTTCCTTAAAAAGTTTTCACAGGTAACCTAACTTACTACAATAACGAACTTTATCATAAGTAAATCAAACAAATTAAATTTTTTAAGGACGACTAAGTTCTGTTTCACAGAGTGATAAAAAATTATCGATTCGAAAATTTTCACATTCGTTATGTCTCAGGTATTTATGAACATCAGCTATTAAATTCAAGCTTGTAACAAAATGGAATACGGGAATTGATTGTATATGTATGCACATGAAAAGCACAGAATAATTTGCTGTTATGAAGGACTTAAAAGTGAAAAATTACACTTCAATATCACTATAAGGGTTACTTGAGTAGGCACTAATTTTTTATATTTTAATGTGTAGTTTCCCAATGCAAGCAAGCAATTATTAAAACTACACGTAAGGGTTTGAAAATATTTTAATGGTTCGAATCAGTGATCTGTAATGCATCGTTTTTTCACTATTCATACTGACTCATGAAATTTTAAATCGAAATGAGTAGACATCGTTTAAACTCAACTACTCTGAATTACGCACACTGACGATAAGATTGATTTATAAGTATAGGTTGCAATAAATACGAATGCGACGTCGACATCATACTCATATCACACTCACACTCATAAATAAATCTCAGCTCGATTTATAATATCAGAAAAATACTTATGTGTAGTTTCCACAATGCAAGCAAGCGACTTGCCTACAAAATATGTATAGGAATCACTCAAAAATTTTAGTGCTTTTCATATATTTTTTGTAGACAAGTCGCTTGCTTGCATTGTGGAAACTGCACGTTATACTAGTTACTTCCATTGATGCAGCTCACTCAACTCATCCATATAGTACAACTACAACTACAACAGTATAAAGTGTATAAAGAAACACATTTGTAACCTCATAATGAGTATTTTAATGTTCGTAGGCAAACTTCGCTTTGCCGTACCATACTTATTTTGCGTCGTCTATAAACACTGAGTTAAGGAGAGTCGAAATCAACAATGTCATACATAAATCTTGCTAAGTATGAGTGTGATGAGAACTTCAAACTTTCGAGTGAATATGAAGTTGGACAACATTGCAATAAGTATGAGTGCGCATAAGTACAATAAATTATAAGTCATGATTCAATTATACTCACTTTTTCACTACTCATTACAATCATATTATTTATGTATATTTTGTTTGTAGGTTATGGTATGCGGCAAACACAGAAGGGAATTGCAGGCAGTGCTGGTAAGATATCAAAACAACATGGTAAATCTAAGCAAAAAGATAACGCAGATGGAAATAAAAATACTGCTAAAAACAAACTTGATTCAATATTCGATGAATTGCCACAAGTGCCTGCAACAACTACACAAACAAATCTTGCTTATTCGAAGGACCAACTTTTACAATTGCAACAACAACAGCAATTTTATAGTAATCTACAGCATAACCAATCAATGTATCATCATAATCCGTATTTCAATTTACCGCCTGGAACTAATGCTTATGGACAACCACCTCTAGCTAACAACCCATTTCTATACCAGCAAACACCAAGTTTCAATTCGTCCCAATTTTCATTTGCGCCGAATAATACAAACCCATCATGTTTCAAACAATATACTCACCACCAAAGCGCTTCTCCTAATGGGAACAACAAAAGTCAGATTGCGGGTAAAACAAACTCACAATCTTCAAATAAAAATAATTGTCGCGGCAGAAATAACAGTCCTCACCCAAGGAAAGGTAATGCTGCTTCAGCCAATGTCCCCAAAGGTAATAGAAAAACTAATAGAAATTCTTCTAATGAACGAAAATCAAATGTAACTGCTAAGCCAACGATTGCTACTAAACGATTTGAGAACAGTAAATCCTCTGCAATGGCTGTTAATAAAAGCCAGTCAAATATAACTTCTAAGGCCACGAATGTGACTAAACCATTTGATAACAGCAATTCTAAGGCAACGAATGTGAGTAAACCTTTCGAGTACAGCAACTTATCTGCAATGGCTGTTAATAAAAGCCAAGAACAAAAAACAAATTTCTTCGGAAATGGACCAAACCGTGGAAATGACACGTCTGTTGCAGCTCCTAAAGCATATCCAGTGGCAAGAGACAATTTTTCAACTATTAATTCTAACTATAACAACAGTGCCTCCATTACTGGATCGTCAGCATATAGTACAAATGCTGCTCGAACTAATACACTAAGAAACAATTCCACGGGCTTTGAGCCACGTGAATCTACGAATAATAATAATAATAATAGTGCCTCCATTACTGGATCGTCAGCATATAGTACAAATGCTGCTCGAACTAGTACACTAAGAAACAATTTCACTGCCTTTGAGGCACGCGAATCTACGAATAATAATAATAATAATAGTGCCTCCATTACTGGATCGTCAGCGTATAGTACAAATGCTGCTCGAACTAATACACTAAGAAACAATTTCACTGCCTTTGAGGCACGCGAATCTATGAATAGACCAGTTCGAAGTCTAAATTTTAATAAACAAGCAAAGACCAAAAAAGATGATTCTTGCGTTATTTCATAAAAAGTTTAAATATTATTTAAAAGAAATTACTAACATTCTTTGTTCATTTTTTGTTTGCTTTTTTGTTTTTTTATCTTTTTAATTATTTGCGTTGTGAAATAGTTTAAGAAGTATTTTGATTTTCTTTTTTTTTCATCTGGTAATTGTTTACAGTTTGTCTCAGGGCCGGTTTTTGGGTGCGAGATTAAACTTAATATTTTTTGCTGTGATAAGCAGCTCTATATTTTTTTTCTAGAAAAATAACAAAAATCCCTATTTGTTAAATGAAGAAAAGATGAGAAATATTTTTATTTTGGTTTTCCTAAAGTATTTTTTTTTTGTTTATAATATTTTTCATTAGCTGTTTATGTCATACATGTGTATGTTGGCGGTTCCATTGGCCACTTAAAAGTTGCAAACAAAATAAAAAAACTATAAAGCCGATAATATATGACGGCTTAATTGTATTTTTTTTAATAAGTTGATGGCATACAATTTTGAGAGCATTTTTGTACCAAAATCCAAGTTTGTCACACTTGTAGCACAAGCGGACATATTTCCAGAAACATCAAATGTGTAGACATGGGAATGTCTACATGCACATGTAGCCAATGTAGCTTCATGATGATGTCAAAATTACGCCAGAGCCACATTTATATTTGACTTTTTACATGCCGTGGCATGCCGTCTACTACGATCGTAACTCGAAAGTACAAAGAAATATTAAAGTTAATTTAATCTCTGTTATCAAATTCAAAAAGTGTCGCTCAATGTTTAAGTTATGTAAAAATGTCAAAATAAAGTAGAATGTGGTGAACAAGTGAAGCTCTCTCTCCAAGCTTTTGTGTTTGAAGTCTTTGTTTTGTTTTACGGAGCAAGCACTTTGCATTAAGCAACCAAAGCGTGTTGCTTCGGCTATTGCTTACCGTCAATTCTAAGGTGAAATATTTGGATGCAAGTATGTACAATACATACATATGTGTACATACATAATGTGTCGTTGTTTGCTCTTTTAGCTCGCATTGTTAATTTTTGCTGTAGGCGATATAAAGCCAGAAGTACTAAGGTTGTCGCAACACTACTACAGTTGCATGTGTAGGCTGAATTATTTAATACACAGCCGCAACATGTTGCTCTAATGGGTGGCTCCCATGTTTTCGGCTTAAAGAATTTTGCCTAAAGCTTTTTCTTTTTTTTAATAAAAGAAAAGATATCAACTGTGTGGTGTCTCTCAAGGCATTATCTCCAAATTTGTCGTTTAGATTTTGTTCATTTTATTAGTTTAAAATTGCAATGTAACAACTTTGGAGATAAAAGATGAAATATATCGAAATGTCTGATTTTGTCGGATTACACTTATGTGTTGTTAAGTCCCACAATAACTTATAATACCCATGTAAAGTGTATTCAGAATGAGGAGGGAAATATAATTCATGAAGAAAAGAACATGTGCTCATTTCTCTACTTCGATAGCCTTATATCGTATTATTAATTCGATAATATATAATAATCTATATGAAGTGCTGAAGTTAATAGGGAAAGAGAGAGGATGCATGAATTCGCTGACGAATATGTATGTATGTAGTGAAAAACTCATACTCTAATCTGATTTGTTCTAAAATATTAAGCCAATTGTAGGTTCTACAATTGGTTATCTGATAGTTATGTTTTATACTATATGTTTTATAAGAATTAAATATAAAGATTAGAAATATATTCAAGTCCCTTGAAATAAAATTGAACTATAGTTCTTGCAGTTCTAAAATCTTTGAACAACAAGCAACCAAGTTGCGAGGAAATTTCATATACATATATTTTCTAGAGAGTTTAAAAACAGATTTTTATGTATGAAAGTATCGTCTTGAGGTCAAATTTTATATTATAATAATTGCTGCTAGTAATTGAGAGTAAATCTCTAGTTCGGTTATTATTTTGACTTTTGCAACCTGGAGTTGCTATTGACGTTCTAAATGAAGGTAAAATAAGTGCGGCTAGCAAAAATAGACCTGGATTCCAAGAAAATCCAGAGATAATAGTTGAAGAGAACAGTAGAATATTTCAATTTAATTGCCTGTGTGTATGTAACTGCTTCCAATAAATTTACTTACACATACTGTCAGAAAATTTAAGCTGATATATTGATTCACTTCAGTTCTAATCATTGCTTTTTGTTCACACTTACTCATAAGATGTTGAAATTTTTGTTAATTTTTATAAATGAGCCTTAATAAGTCATTGAAGTCCGTGAAAGCACTTTATATATATATTAGAGCAGACAGACAGTTAAGAGGATCTTGTTTTACATTTTGTTTACTCATTGAGAAGTCGTTGTAAGGGTCAAGCAGCAACTTACCTTATAAAACTATATAACAATATCTGACTCTCTAGAGAGAATTGTTTAGGATGAATGTTCGACGGCTTTTCCACACGCAAAGTTTACTTTGCGAAGTCTTGAGTTTATAGGAGAGAAGGGAAAATATGTAGTTCCCATTCTTTTTTACCTTCTCTTCTACAAACTCCAGGACTCGGCAAAGTAAATTTTGCGTCTGGAAAAGCCGTCTTAATACAGTTATCCATCTCCTTTATCGCGTTATCTTGTTTATTCCAAATATGACACTTATTTTGTTCAATAACATGACTTAAATAAAGCATTTAGATTTTCAAGGAACTTCTGCGCAATTTGAGTACCAAAGTGGTCTTCATATTTCAAGCGCTAAAAATAAACTCTGAAACCAAATATTTAAACGGGTTCATTGAATTGAAAACTTTTAATATTTATGCAAAGAAATATAAAATCTTTCTTATTTCTATTTTTTATTTTTATTTTTTAAATTCAAAACAAAACAACAATTATCATATTATATTGCATAAAACTAAGCATTTATTTAAACAACTTAACTTATTTGAATATGTATTCAAAAACAGAAGGCAAATTGAAATTTGTTATTAATAAGCCTTTGTTTTTGTATGTATTTTTATAGTTATGTGTGCTTTAGTTGCCTTAAATCGAGACCATTATAAAAAAAAATATTTTTGTTGGAGTTTTATCGAATAACTCAAAAGAGGTATACGTTCCTAACTTAATCACAACTGACTTCTAGCAATAACTTGTTTATTTTTGTAACATTAAACCTTTTAATATATTATATAATTTGATAATATCTGATGTTGTAATTAAAAAGCATAATTCCTTCGATATTTAAAATCAAGAATTGAAAAATCTCCTCAAGTAGATTTTTTCGAGCAAGCTGACTCGTGCATAATGCAAAGTGCTCTCTGACTATTCGCCATAAGCTATCTCATCATAAGCTAGCTTGTAGTCACCTGAAACTTATGCAGACTGTTTGAATGCTGACTCATTCCTATAACAATACATACAAAACCTGAATAGCTTTTAACATCTGTGACCCATTTGTGAGTTTAATTGAAATTCCGACAGGAATATTATAATTTATGCTATCATACACATACATACATATATTGAATATGTAGTATGTGTTACATACAAATATTTTTATATAAATATATATAAGTATATTGCAATATAATATCTAAATATACATACATATATACATATATATATTTTTTATTATTGTACTTTTTTTTAATATTATTGTACTTCACACGCATACATGATTATAAATGCACATACATATGTATTCCTATATTTTGAAACACATGAATTAATTATTGTACACTATTTTGTAATGTTTAAAGTTTAATATGCTGTATTAATTATAATAGTTTATATAAAATACCAGTATATTCATTACAAATGCAGAAAATGCCAATAAATATTCTCTAAAGCCTGAATAATTGTTTAACATTAAAAACACACACATATAAATATATATAAATACATATGTATATATAAGCTTAATATCATGTAACATTATCAAATACATTTATTAAATAATAAAAATTATAATCAAATTTCAATAGGAAATTCTTTATAAATATCGCTCATTTACTCAAAGAACGTCGTAACTCAAAAAATTTAATTTTTGAGTTAGTGATGCATAATTAATATTCATATCGTTCTTCATATTGTGTAAACCTTTTATACAAATATCTTGTTTATTCAACTCTTGAGAGAAAAATAAATTTTTTTTCCATTAAGTTGCGTGTAAATTGAAAACTTCAAACTCGTTTTCTGACAAACTGGTTTTTTTTTTAGTTATGACGTTTCCCTTCATTCTGAATGGCGTCATCAACGACACATCAAGACGACAGTAACTATTATCACTTGCCTACTCTTTATTGGCAACAATTGGCTCTTATTGACAATTTCTTGCTCATCTCTAAGGTTTTGTAATTTAATGGATCCTGTTAATAGTAATCAATTGTTGTCGACAAAAAGTAGACAAGTGACAATTTTTACTGACGTCTTGATGTGACGTCGACGACGCCATTCACAATAAGGGGGGTTGTTTGCATAAATGATCGATATGTATTATTTTGAAATGGTTTGTATATAAAATAAGAAGGTGAATCTGCGTTAAAAAATAATCACCGCTATCGTGAATAACAAGTAGAATTTTTGTTCCCGTGAAATTTTTATTCGCCACCAAAGTCTATTTATTAGGTCTATGCAACTCTACAAAAACACAGCAATGCAAAAAACAACTTTATGTTTAAGTTGTCAGAAACATACACAAACACGAACTAAAGTATATGGTGCAAATAACTTTTGACAGTTTAAACTCGAAAACACAGAAGGTGTGTTTTTTTACTTTTGTAGTAAAATGCAGTAAATGAGTAGTTACTACAAAAATTTTAAAATGTACTTTCATAAAGAGTTCGCGAACAAAAAAATAGTAAAAATTAGTAAGATTAAGGAAACAGGTGACTCCAACTCCACATAGTGCTGAAAAATATATGCACTTGGTACTCGATACAATATTTTTTATAACACTACCAATCTAAGAATAAATTTGTAATTTATTTTATGTAACATTTGCAATTAATTTCTTTTTGATTTTTCTGATTTGTTGTTGGTTAAATTTATAAAAAATTACATGACTATTAATGTTATTGACTACCTTAAAAACAAGTGCAGTACTAATTAACCAGATACTTTGCAGCTGTACAACTCTGAATAATTAAAGTGATCCACAAAACAAAAGAATTAGAAATTAAATTATAAAATATGTATATTAACAGTTATTATTACCATTCTGTATAAATTGTCTATTTTGAAATGACTTTCACAATTTTTATTTAACATTTTCAAAAATGTTTACACTTTGCGTTTGCTTACTTTTCATTTGTTTTCATTTTGCATCATATGTTTTTATCTTACTAAACTTTACTACGTCAAATTTCTGCAGTAAAAATTACAAAATACTCAGGCAAGAACTGTCGCTTTACTCTCACAATTTGTGCTCTCATTTACTGTATTTTGGGTAAACGAACGCAATTTAGTAAATTGCGGTAAAGTTCAGTAAAAATTTGTAAAATCTTTTGCGTACGGGAACGCACTTAGAATATCATCAGGGCGATTACATTGACCTGATAAATAGGCTTTATTCGCCACGAAGTTAAAAATGCTATCGAGAATGTCCCATGAAAATTTTATTTATTTATTTAAATATATTTTGTAATACGAAATATATTTGTAAAAAGATTTTCCCCTGCTATTAGTCCCAGTGAATGTAAACAAGGAAAGAAGATCACCCTTATCGTCAATAACTAGTTGCAACAATTGAAACTTCCTTCCCCTTGAAAGGAAAAATGCTATCGTGAATTTGCCTTAAAATTTTTTCCCCGCTATCATTCACAGTGAATATAAAAAAGTGAGATAATTTGTAAAGCTTAAAAGTTAATTGAAAATCAAACAAAATTAAGTGTTTAATAATAAGGAAAACACACATTTTTTGTTCCAAATTAAATTTTTTTTAACTTCAAAATTGTGTGTTTGAATATTCTAGATGCAGTATAAAAAAATTCTGTAGTATACGACCGCGGAGCACCTCCATACAATTTACTGTGTGCGAACCAAAGAGATTCATGCATAATCGTGTACTTTATTTACTAATCTTGTCCTAAAAATAAATATTTATAACTTTTAAAATTTAATTCGAAGAAAAATATCGAAATTATGCGATGTAATAATTTAGTTCGCCTAAAAAAATGAGGAGAACAAACAGAGGGAAAAGTGAAAAAATCCCAGCGGAAAATATTATACGGGGATATATTTCGAGGCTAAAAATATTCACGATAGGGATGAATATCAAGTAATGCCGAGTACACATCTGACATTTCGTGTGTTGTCAGTTTGTAGTGTCATTTTCCAAATGTGTGCAACGCCGTTCAAATTATGTTTTTTATACGACATTGTCATAATTTTAATTGAAATTTATTTGCTGCTGGTTATTTGCGCTCTCCACATGACATAAAATAACTAACTTTAACATTAACTTAAAGTTGATGTTATGTGTAGACTGCTCAAGTTAATGCTTTTTTTTAAGTTATAAGATTATTGTTAGTGGATTTGTTTTATCAACTCAGTTATAATTTCATTACAGCAAAATTTCATGTCAGGTGGAGACGTAGAGTTAAGCATATCTAGGACGTATTTAATTGGTGCTTTACTAAATCGTCAGTGGACTTCAACCACACCTTTGAATAGTGATTTTCTAAAATATTATTTGTGAATTCTCAAATGATTTTTGAAAGTCTGTGCATTAGATAAGAGTTTTGTGACTGTTCAAAGGGTGTGGTTGGGGTATACTAACGATTTGACAATGAGGTGGCCGATAAGAAGTTTTCATCAGAGCATTAGTGATATTGCGAAGCGCTGACTGGAAGGTATTAGGGGTACAATGAGATTAATTTTCAAATTAGTAAAAAAAATACAAGGGAATCACAATAAACCCAATAGACCCTAGACGAGTAGATGACTGATTTCCAAAACGTATCGATACAAAGTTTATATGCTTTCAGGAGGTAAAAGCAATTGAAGTTTTGGAACTGCTCAAATTTTAGCATACTGTCCTCAAAATTTGTTTTTTGTGATTTGAAGAGCTATGGAACTGTTTGAAAGACTAAATTGTAATTCAGATTTTAATGGAAGTTTCCTGCCTACTGCAAAGACTCTATATAGCAGGGTGCTGTTGGCTGAAATAGTTAGTGTGCTAACTACTAAGCAAATTGCGGTCTTCGAGAGTCCGAGTTCAAAATCTGGGCAGACGCAGTCTTTTGAAGTAACCTAAGTAAGGTCCTCCCGAATAAATATCTGCTTTTGCCAGTGTTTTAAACTACACATATATTATATCTGGCAACTTCACTTCGATGTCTTATAGTTTGAGAGCTACTGGGACTGTAATATTTTTAATATTTTTTCAAAAGTCAGCGGTTTTTCAAGAAAACACACGAATTAAGCAAATATCTGAAAGTGAAAAATAAACTAAAATATCGTTTAGTTAAATCCATTCACCGGAATCTCGATATAATTGTGTTTTAGTATATTATTTAAATACTATTTGATAAAAAGAGGAACTAAATTATTTTATTTCTATACATATTTCATTCGATATGTGTGTGTAGCATTGTTTATATCGTTTGTGGTGGCATTTGTGCATTGTATTCAACTACATGTTATGAGCATTTTTTTCTTTTTTACTCTGGTGTGACTTTGTGTTTTTTCCTGCATAAAATTAAAAATGGATTTTGAATCCTTGAATTTTGCGGAGCTAAGGGATGCCGAAATAGTCGCACGCATGCGCAAGTTTAATTATGAGAAATTTAAGACGTTGGTGCGCATGCATTTATCATTTGAGTTGGACTTAAATACAGATGAGTAAGTTCTAGATACATACATACATTCTTTGTCTATTTTAAATAGCATGTACATATATATGTATGTAATTTGCCATTTCCTTTTTAATGTGCCTTAGATTTGATTTGCCCTGTCATGAAATTGTATATGAAGATAAGGGCAAGTTGAAAAAATGGAATCGCTTAAGTAAAAAACAAAAACACGGTGTTATGGCTGCCGCTTTGGCAACAGGTTCTGGAGGTTGTGCCGTTATGGGTGGTGGTCATAAGAGTGCTAGTAGCGGCAATGGTCAAAGTGGCAACAACAGTCCGATTGAGGGATTGAATAATCAAATTGATCCAGGTTTTCTATTTCATTTGCAGGAGATAAAAGAATTTATAATGTTGGAGAAAAGTAAGTTAATAATCTACTTGAAAGACTGTCGTGTTTTGATATACCTACGTACAAGTAATTTAACTTTTAATTAATTTGTTTAAGATATACAACAAGAAGGAATTTTTCGTAAAAATGGTTCGGCATCTAGACAAAATGAACTGCGCGCTCAAATACAGAATGACAAAGCCTTGGACTTGGAAGCAGGCGGTTACTCAGCCCATGACTGTGCTACCGTGTTCAAAGGCTACTTGGCAGAGTTACCAGAACCACTATTGACCGACGCCCATTATCCAGCTCATCTGCAAATCGCACCTCTATGTATTGGCATTAATAATTACATTGTCGATAAGTTCAACCAAGAAAAGTCGAACACTTCTCATAGCACCGAACGAGTAAAAAAAGAATTACATGTCCTAAATTCTATACAATTACTATTATTATTACTGCCCGATGAAAATCGTCAATTGTTACAACACATTATCGATATGCTGACTGCTGTGGCCAGGCAGCATGCAATTAATAAAATGGGTCCAGACAATTTGGCCACACTATTTGCTCCGCATCTGATTTGTCCGCGTAATATACCGCCCGAAGCCTTACACTACTTGGCTAAGAAAATGTCCAGTATTATTGCTTATATGATAATGCGGGGCCAAGACATATTTTCGGTACCTGCCAAATTGGCCACGGATATAAGAGCCTATTTTCTAGAACGTAAACGTAAAAAGACAATGTCGCCGGAAATGACTTTGGACGAGTCCATATCAGATGTATCAACTGTAAATACTGTATATACATTTGTTGATCGCGAGAAAACGGCAGCCGCTCACAACACTAATACAACTGATACCGAACTGGCTCAATTATACGCTCATATACAATCCATGCCGGAATCCTCAAAGAAACGAAGATTGATTAAACAATTTAATAAGCAAAATGGTCAAGGTACATATGTGCAATAAAATCCCTTTTGATAAAAACAAAAGTATCAATTATGTATTAATTGATTTGATTATAATAAAAATACATGATTTTTGCATTTAAAGAAAATGATAACTTTTTTATGTTAGGAACTCCTTTGCAACTGCAAGCAATGAATCGTGTTAAAAGTTCTGAAATTGCCCGTCCATCCAAGTCTTTAAGTGATTCCATTAAGAAGCATATATTTCACAAGGGTATTATGTCAAGGACGCCTAAACGTCAACCAATACCTGAAACATTACTAGGAGTAAGTTGAAATACCTTTTCTAATATGACAAGCCAGGTTTATTAACTGAAAATTAATTTCTCAAACTCTTCGCATGTTATAATTCTCATTACAAATATATGTATATTTAGACGCCAAATAACCCCAGCATGAAACCGCATAAACAAAGGGTGTTATTCCACAGTCCCAATGTTCAAACTTTTGTCACACATCTTCCCACCACTACTTCGCCACCACCGTCATCATTATCAAATGTACTAACGACAACTAATGTAAATACTGCTAACAATCTTACAAAATATAGCATAAAATCGCATCCCTTACAAAAATCCATATCCTCATCTTCATTGCTAATCACTAAACAGTATGAAATGAATGTGAACGCTCCTCCTTCGCAATTATTGCTAAAAGGCGAAAACGAATTTTCATTATCATTAGCTTCTATGGTTCACAAACATAATGATAACAGTAGTGATGGTTTTGTTGGAAAAACTAAATCAAATTCTGCTCCTGTTAGTCGTCAAATATCTTCTAACTGTCAAAATCATAATAACACTTCCATAACACCTACATCTGTATCCTCATCGTCATTGTCATCGAAGTTATCAAATACGGCACAACTTTTGGATCAAAATTGTTGTGTTACTTCCTTAAAATTAATTTCGGAAGCGACTAAGCGCTTAATAGCCGATGCTGGTGGCGGGGTCGATAAAAAGTCAGTAGCTTGGGATGATGCCCATCTTATAGATAATGAACACATTTACAATCCATCTACACCTTTAAGACCAGTGAATTCTAATGATTCAAAATCTCGTTATAAGTCAGAGCCCAATCTTAGCATGTCTCACAGTATTTGTGATACTCCACAATCATCCACAACCCATGTCCAAAGTGGCTATGAAATGATCACTACTCCCACAGCCAAACATCATACGGGATTTTCTCTCACACGCAAGTTAATGAAGGGTGTCAGCATGGGAAATTTGAAATTTCCCTTCAGTACGCCGGAGTCTACAAAGCGTTTAATGCGTACATTTTCGTCAAGTTTGAAGCGACATGCCAGTGATGATTCTCAGATTTATCAACAAGCTGAAGGACGTTTTGCTGCAGCCGTTAGAAGTGGTAATGCACCGCTTTTACAAGACATGGACGACAATGATAATGATGAAGATAATTTCGCGGAGGAAGAAAGTGGTTCTGAAACTGAAGTTGAGTCGGAGGTGGAAGACAATGAAAATGACAATGTGCACGGAGAAATTATTAACAGTATAATGGCAGTGGGAGGTAGTAGCAGCAACTCCTCCGACCTGACAAACTGTTTTACTGGAGGAGCGGCTGCTTATCAGCAATTGCTGATGCAGCAAAGCGGTTTATATCATCGTAGTTTAGATTCAGCAACTAGCACACCATCACTACTGCAGGGCCGCCGTTCAATGTCACCCATAACGAAATCTACGCAACGAATGCCAAAAGCAATGCAGGTAAAATTTGTTTTAAACAACTGCAGTGCAGTGAATACCACTAAATGCATGGGTCACATCTAACCGAAGCAACTGCCAACTAAATAAGCAGCTGCTTAAATAATAATTCAATATAAACCTTCCTTTCATAATTTTAGGAATCTATCATGACACCTCGCTCACGCAAACCTGTCATGGTTGTGGCAAGTACCATTAATTCTGCCGATCCAAATCAAACGATAAGTAATGAGCAGGCTAAACATAACGAGGATGAGCTTGATGAGAACGAAGACAAAGATGACAATAATGATAATGATGACGAAGATAATGAGGATTCTATTCTGGGCATGGCGACATTGCGGCATCTCTCCACTCGAGAAAAACTAAATTCCACAGAACCCCTTAAACCCGAAATTATCAATGAGGATGCTACGTCTTTAGGGGGCTATTCGGACTTTTTTAAACGTCAGCAGCTATTGCAAACTAATCAGAGTTTTCTACAACAAAATTCGGTTGCCTTAGGTCTGAGTTCCGATTCCGAGTCTCAGACAAGTACTGAAAGCAATGAGCCAAAGGATTATAACAAATTTGATCGTAATATAACTAACGCAGATGTTCTCACAGATCATTTTAAGTAAGTTTTGACGAAAGAATTTTTCACAGTTAAAGATTAAAATTCAAAATGTTACAATTGAATTGAATTTTTACTTTTTCATGAACTCGTTTTAGTTAATATTTTTTATTTTCTCTGAAATACTATATTTTTGGAAGAACTTGTTTATATATTTCCAGACAATATTTGCTTACTCGTAGTGTTTTAACTGCTCCACCGGAAGACACTTCATTTACAAGCCATTCTGATGACTTTAATAGTTCCCACGAAATCGACGAGCTCGAAGAAAATCAATTGAGCTCTAGTTTACTGTTCTGTTTAGATGGTAATAGACCAGAACGACGAACCAATGATTCAAATACAACAACTATAGACACATTCGATGAAAATGATGATTCCAAGAATACACAAGTATTAGATAAAAAAGCTGCTACCAGTAGCATTGGCAGCAGCAGTGGCGGCAGCAGCAGCAGCGGCAACAGTAGCAGCAGCAGCAGCGCTGGCAGTAGCAGTAGCACTTGCAGTAGAAGTGGTACTAGCTTAACAAATAATTTACCAATAATAACAAATCGCTTAGCTAATAATCCATTTGTTATACTGAACAATGCACGTAAACGTGCTGCTACACAGGACTTAGATAAAATCTCTTCTACGCTATTCAACAGTCATGCGGAATCTCCTATTTCTACACGTACTTCTTCATATCGAACTGGCTTAAAATCTCTACATGCAGCTACAACAAAGCAACTCAATTCACCAAATAGTCGACGTACTATGATAGAGAATTTGACCACAAATTCAAACTCATCTTCGAATAAGGAAAATCGTGAACACAATGAAAATTATGTAGTAACAAAGAAATTACTTATAAGTGAGTATCCTGGAGAAACTTCATTTTAAATTCTATAATTTATATTAAATATTATATAAAAAGTAAATTAACTAAAAAAAACTCCCGTTGTACGGTTCGTTCTTCCGACAAAAAAAGCTTAAACAATTATTTTTACCACCTACAATTTACAATTTTAAAATCACATTAAATATTCATTTAATACATATTTTACAAAGAAAATTTCTAAAATATGGTTGCTCAAAAATGGGCGGAGTGACAAGATCATGTGCCCATGTAATTTTTTTAACACGATGAGAAATTGTAGTGACTTTTTGACTGCGAGAATAAACTGAGTGAGCTTCATTCTCTAATTAGCTAATCAGGGGCTTTACTCTATAATTCTATAAGAAAGAAAATACTTTCGTTTATTTTTAATGACACGTTAATAAAGTTTGATTTGTTACCACACTGAATTACAAAATGTAGCATTTTTTTTTTTTTTTGAAAACGATATAAGATTATCGAAACTGCTTGTTTTTTTTTTTTTGATCGTTTTAATTTTATATTTGGAGCTTTCAAAAAACTTAAATTTTTTTGAATATAGCAAAAATTTAATTAACAATAATTTTAAATTTGGACCATTATTAAGAAAGTTGTATACAAAAAAATAAAAAAAATATTTTTGATAATTAAATATCTTTTGAACGAGAAATAAAAAAATTCCCAAATTGACCAAGGGGGTCGGCTCTTTTGAGGGTCCTAAAAAATATCACAAAACTGTGGAAATCAAAGCAAAAAATTTCCAAACAAAAAAAGTTAAATTGAAAAGAAATACATACATATACGAGTATATCGAACCTTATTTTCGATTTTGTTGTAAGCGACAAAAATTAAAGTTTTCAGGAGAAGGTTTTTTTAAAATATTCAGTATCTTAAAAGTTATCAAAAATTTTGGCATTTTGATAATTCTAAACTATGGGTAAGGACCATACAATTTTAATTTCAATAAAAAGGTCTATTTTCGGTAACATGTCGCTTACGATCGAATCGAAAAAAAGGCTCGATATGTATTTCTATATATATGAGCTGTTATTTTTGAATGTATAAGTCCACTTATTTAAAAAAATTAGTTAACTTTAGCTTTGATTAGGTACAGATACCTTTTATCCATATTTATTACCATCTATTCAATGGAGTGCGATTTGGCAATAAAATAAACAAATTTATTTAAACTATAAAATGGTATCGTAAGTGTAACAGCGAAATAAGTGACAGATTCAATTATTTATTTATTTATTTATTTATACTTTACAAAATCAATTTATAAAATAAATATATGCGCCCGAATAATGAGTACAATGAACAAAGTATTTATAAAAACATATACAATATTGGTTTGTCATGCTTACAATACTAGGGGATACATCTAATTAATATTATCTTTTTTATTTTATTATCTTTTTTATTTTATTTCTATCTTTTTTTATTATTTTTTTTTATTATTTTTTAAATTATTTTTTATTTCCCTTATTTCTTCTTTTTGCTTTCGAATTTTAAATATATACAAGTGAATAAGATGGCCTTACTGCCTGTTCCACAATGTCGGTGACGATCGCATGCCCTCACAACTGCATTCGAGACGTAAGCAATACTTAATAATTTGCTTATGTTCCAAATGCAACTGCAAAAAAGATCGACCGCCGCTGACACTGCGGAAGAGGCAGTTACAATATGAGTAATAGCTTAGATCTCCTGAATACCGTGCTTGTCCAAACTTCTCTGCACTATGGATAAATTGTTACTTGCTGCACAATCTAGAATCTTCTCCAGTGGTTCATTAATTTTGGAAGCTGGGCATTCTGCCAGTATGTGTGGAATGGCTATGATTCAATTATTTTTATTTAATTTCGGTTTATGTTACCATAACAGTTTTTTATAGTACATATAAATGAAATCAAGTCTTACTAAACTTCGTTGATCGTATATTTAAATGTCTTTGTGTTAATTATTTTTTACCATAAAAATCCATTTGAGTAAAACAAATGTCTACTAAAGTATGGACTTTAATATGCTCTTTCTTTTATTTCTTATAATATGATATTTTTGAAAGTGGAGCTAAAATAATCTATTTATATTTTTAAATAATTATAATTATTATTTTTTCATAATAAAATTTAAATTGTGTAGAGTGGTAAAAACATTACTCTTATAGATGATCGTTCGCCAATGTTTAAAAAATGGACTTTCAAATATAACAGTTCATATATGTGTATATATATGTATATATATATACACATGTGATAAATAATTGGGATAGTGATATGGAAAGATGATATTGGAGTAGAAAGTTAACAAAATGTAAAAGTTTTTTATCTTCAAAACAAACTGCACATCGGTTTCACTCTTAAGGACGATGCAGGTAATATAACGGTATGGGTACATTATTATACTATGGTATGGAATCTCTAAATCGCATTCAGATTATAATGAAGTCCACAGATTATCTTGAAAGTACGACGCTACCGTACTCCGATGAAAATATGCCACTCAAATGGACCTTCCAACAAGATAATGGTTTAAGTATAACCAAATCAATTTATTTGGGGGGGGGGGGGGGTGGTAACTAGCACAATTCCCGGATTTAAATTTCCATCGAAACTTTTGTGGCATATAATCAAAACTCGATAAAGGGAAGGTAGCCTTCGAATTCTGATGAGCCTTGCAGCTTCTACACACTTCGAGGAATGCAATACCTCTTTCAGTTTGTTAAAAGTCAGTTGACTCAATGCCCAAACGATTTCGAAAAGTTTTGGTCAACTAAATTTTAGACCACTCGTTAACTTTTTGTAAAATGTTTTGTGTTCTGGATTAAAGTTAATTTCTCTCTCTCTCTCTAAAATGAGTGCTTCTCATATACATTTTGAAATCTACCGTTTGCATTTTGGAAACGGAACAGCGACATACATATGACTATATCTGATCGATATAATTGCAAGCGACAAAGTTATCAGGAGGTTTTGTTAGTTTTTTTTTTTCGTTTACGATACAATTTTACAGCCAGTATTTTAAAAGTTATCAACAATTTAGTCATTTTGATAATTCTAAACTATGGGTAGGCCCATAAGATTTTAATTTACATAAAAAAGTTTATTTTTTACTACATGTTGCTTACGATTAAATCAAAAACAGGACTCGAAATTTTGTCGCCAGCAAATGGATGAATTCAGAAATATAATCGACTGCCAAACAATTTCGCATTAGATATACATACATACATATCCGGTTATGTTCTGTATTCCACGTGAAATTAAAACGTGTTGTTGAAAATTGGAATTTATAACAACAATGCTATGGCAATTACGAACGATTTAATTTTACGTGGAATACAGAATATACAAGCAGGGCAATCATGAATAAAATTCCGCGTGAAACTTTTCCCTGGGAACAATTCCAATTAATAGCATGTAATAGAGAAAACAAAAAATTCTAATTGGAAAAGGGAGAAATTTCACGCGGAATTTTATTCATGATTGCCCTGAAGATAAATTTTTTTAGTTGCCAATTATGTATTGCAAAATTTTCGAATGATATTTTTTAAATTGAAATTTCTATTTCCATATGTATGTAGGTATATGTCACAACCCACCAAACCAAATGTTCCGAATTCGTAAAGAATTCGTACCGACTAGTTGACAAAATCTTCCGATTTTGGAACCAAAATATTACCGAAATCGTAATGATTTTTGTATGAAATGGTTGACACGACTTCGCAACCATATGTATAGGGTGTTTTTTTAGAGGTATAGAACTTCGAATTGAAATAAAACACAAGAAAATCATTTCAATGTCCATCAATTTGGCTTTATTCGAAGGATAATTTTATGCCATTAACGTTTAAATATGATTTCGGGCATGTGACCGCCGCGGCTGGCTCGAATAAAGCCAATTCTACAGGTCCAATTTTCAACCACTTTTTCGAGCATATGGGGCCGTATGTTGGCAATAACGCCACGAATGTTGGCTTCCAAGTCCCCTAACGTTTCTGGTTTGTTGGCGTAGACGAGCGACTTCACATATCCCCAAAGAAAATAATCCAATGGTGTCAAATCACACGATCTTGGTGGCCAATTGACCGGTTAACCGAATTAATTGCTCTGATGGACGATTATGTCGACCATAAAATGGACGGAGCTTGCGGTAAACTTCGCGAACTGAACCATTATTTTCGAAATAAATTTGCACGATTTGCAAGCGTTGTTCTTTTGTCAACCTGTTCATGATGAAATGGCAAACCAAACTAAATATTAATCACTTGACAGCTGACAAAATGGCCGCCAGTTAAAAAAGTGATGCCAACTTAAAGTTCTATACCTCAATAAAAAACACCCTATATTTACTTAAAAATCAAAGTTTGTATGTTTTAAACATTTTTATTAAAAAAAAAATTGTTCAGAGAAACTACCGAAATGTCTTAACGAATTCGTTACGAAAAGTCTGAGTTCAGAAAAAGTCGAAACATTTGGTTTGGGGGGAAGTTATCAATTTGAAATTGTATTTTAAATTATTACAATTTATTTAATTTGAAAATTTGCTTGTTTTATGGTTTAGCAATTGTCGAAATGCATATAGACAATTGCTAAACCATAAAAACAAGCAAATTTTCAAATTAAATAAATAAAGACTTTATGTCAAATAAATATACTTCGGTATTTCAAATATTACAATTTATTTTAATATAATATACTAAATGCGGCGCTATCTTGCTTTTCATTTTTAAATGAGAAAAAACTCATTTAAATTCTCCTCATACATTTTTAAGTTATCTTAAATTAATAATGCATTTGAGTGAGTCAAAATAACCACTATTTAAATAATAATAATAATAATAATCTTAAATAATTTCTTCGCCCTAACAACACTTTTACATGTTCTACTGCAAACTTCTCGAGAGAAAGCATAATTAAATATTTATTAAAATATGAACTTTAGAGCGGTCATGTTTATTTCATTCAACACTGAAATGAATTAAGGGTACCTTAATCATAACCTCATTTTAATATTGTAAATTTTTTTTTGGAATTTTATTTTATTTCACTTAAGCAGCAAGTTTATTTTCTACTATTTTAAAGCCTTTAAAAAGGTCAACAAATCGCAATTAAGAAATATGGGAAGAAATTGTTTATACGACTGCTGATAGCTTCTTATATCTTTTTTTTCTATAACAAGTAATTTAAAACCTGTAGTATTAGTATTAAGCATACAATTGTTAAAACATTTAATTAATGTTCATATAACTTTATGCATATAATTATTATATTTAACCCAAAATTAACAAAATTATAAATATGGTGTTAATATTACATACATATTAAAAAGCAAATATACTAAAATTTTATTTTTTTTATTTATCTAAATAAACAATAAAGTAGAGATACAAGTCCAAATATTTACAAGTATGGTGCAATTTGGTAAAAAAGTTCCTTATAAAAAAGTGAAAGTGTTATAATAATCAATTTCAATTTTATGTGTGCAAACTGGTGTGCTTCGGTACTTCATCATAAGTAATGCCATTTTCTGTTCTGGTAAAAATACAAAATGGCGCTTCATAAAGATCGGATAATTGGTTAGATACTTATACAAATACTAGTTGACCCCCTTTTTTCAATAATTTCGAAAATGCAGAAATCGCCTCTTCCACCTTTTGGTTTGAGTTTAAAAAACACATTCTTGTTTCAAATTAAAAAGTGCCTGATCGCTTCCCTTATTAATGTTAACATATAGAAGCTGGTTTATGGTGTACACATTTATTGGTGATCATTTTCAACAAACTTGCTT
This sequence comes from Nowickia ferox, assembly GCA_936439885.1. Taxonomy (NCBI): domain Eukaryota; kingdom Metazoa; phylum Arthropoda; class Insecta; order Diptera; family Tachinidae; genus Nowickia; species Nowickia ferox. The sequence goes on along the minus strand of OW387027.1, from coordinate 25,040,490 downwards.
TTCAAAATTAGTTGCTTGAAAGAAAGTCTGGCAGCCGTTCATACTCATCAAACTTAGGCTGAGTTTATATCTTGCATTTCTTGTGTGTCGTGTGCCTAAAACTTGTGATTTTAAAATCACAATTGTGATTTGATGGTGTTCTGAAAATTACAAAAGTTTTAAATTTCGAAAACACAAGAAAACAGCTGATGTTTTGTTTTGTTTTGATGAGATTTTTTGTATATTGCAAATTAATTAGTGTTTTGGTCAAAATATCAAGTGAAAATAAACTTTTTTTTTATTAAAAATTACTTTTTATATACCATGATGAAAATCGTTTAAATTTGGAAACAATTTTAGTTTAACAAAAAGGAGCAACTGCAAGAGTTTGCACGGAGGCTGCCAATGTCCGTAATTACTTATTGTTGTTGTTTGCTATTATTTTATAACTAATTTAAATAACACTTAACAAAAATAACTATGTTTTATTGGAAATATCTCGTTTATTTAAAAAAAATCGTAAATATTTCTAGTTGATTGAAATATTTAGCTACTCTGGCAAGTATAGATGTATTTTCGAAGAACTAATATAGCGGACAACTAGGTTAGCTTGAAAGAGGGGCACTAATAATTGACCCAATCCGTTTGGGACTACACGTATGCTATTATAGCATGTTGTGCTTTTTAATTAATTAATCACAAAGAAAATATTTATTTATTTATTGTTAATATTTATATGTAAAACAAATTTTGTCAAAATCAGTCCAGCCGTAGAGGTGCGATTCCGTGACTTTTTAATAATGTTGCTTTCAGAAAAGAAGATGTGACACGATTTTATGATTTTTTCGACAAAAGCTGAAGATATAGAAAAAATTCACGTGGTAGCTTTATTCGCTGTAAGGTAAGTGTACAACAGCATTCACTGTTTGTATGAAAGAACTATATTTTCATAAATTCAGTCGCAGTTCTGAGTAGTGATTTTTCAATCACAGTGAAAAAGTAAAAGGTATGGAAATATAAATATCGCTCATCTCTAATATGGATAACAAACGTACTTTGCATAGGAAGTACCACGCTCACTTACAACATCAGATCATCAGTATCAGGTAAAAATCGCTAACAAGAAAAAGTCGTGAAAATGGAAAAACCGCCGAAACAGAGACAATTGACAAAGCGAGAAAAATAACCAAAATCAATAAAAACCGCCAAACCATAAGAAACGCCGTAGCAGTAGTAATTCGCTTACACAAAAAATATCATGCAATAAAAATTCATAAAAACGAAAAAAAATTCTAAAAAGAAAAAAATCGTTGAAATGAAAAAATCGCTAAAATTTTAAAAAGTAACTCAAACAAAAAATATTGGACTATTTTTAAAAATAAAGCAAAAAAAAAAAAAAAAAAAAAAATAAAAAAATAAAAACGCTCTAACGGAAAAATCTATAAAATTTAAAAAAAAATAACCAAAACCAAAGAAAAAATAACCAAAACTAAAGAAATTGTCCAAACCATCAGAGAAGAAAAAGTATTTAAAAAAACTCCAGAAAGGAAAATTACAGTAATTACAGTAGGAAAAATTTAAAAAAAAAATGTACAAAGCAAAGTGCATAAAATAAACAATATAAAACACAAATATCCCATCATAAAAAAATCGCCAAACCGGAAAAACAAATTGCTCCAACTCTAAAGTTGTAAGCAATCTCCAAGTATGGTATCTAGAGTATTAAATGTCTACTCTTTGAAAATGGTATTGAAGAATTTTCAAAGTGTGCTTTTTGTGAAAGGTCTATTTATTATGCACTGTTTTTTAAATTTATTTTTTATTGTTAAAAAAACTTACATATATTAAAGCTGCGTTTGTTAACAGAGCTTTTTACAATAATTGCATGTGTACGTTTTGGAAAGATGTTATTTGAAAGAGTAGATACTTTTCATAAATGTATTTTTTTTTTGAAGATTATATTTATTACATAGTTCTTTAAAACGATATATTTATAAATACATAGTTTTTAAAAGGAAAATATGCTATAAACATAAATATGTACATACTTAAAAAAGTTTCCCCAGCATGCTTTTTCTTCAACGAATTCGCGTTTCTTTAAAATCAGTAACATCCTAGCCAAAAACTACAGTTGTAATCAGTTGGATAATAAAAATTTGTTTGATTAAATTTCGATTTATGTCCACTTATTCCAATGAACAACGAATAAAAATTCTTATTCGATCAACAAGATACTAACAAAATTAAAATAATATATTAAAATTTTATTAACATAAAACACTCAATTTGCAAAAAAAAAAAATAAACAAATATCCGAACGTTGCGCATGCATAACATTTTCGTTATTTTTAAATATGCAAAGCATATTGATAAAAACAGCACTTTGAAAATAAATTCCATTGTGGGTTTATTTTTAGTCTTTGCAGTAAAAAATAACTGCATTTTAATTATAACATTTTTATGGTCACCGTTTTATTGGTTTGACTTAAAAAATAAACTTAACAAATTAGTATTCATAAATACATATAAATATGATACAATAAGAATAATATTTACGTTTCTGACACAAAATTGTAATTATTTTAATGCAGACTAGTTTTTGTAAACAAATAGAACAGCGTTGCCACAGAAAATAACGGTAACATATTTTTGGGAGGGTTTCCTGTTTAAATGCTTTTCGATTAATGGTGTAATAATTTGTATTGTTTTTTTTATTTACTAATTGTTTCCGTTTATTTTTACATGAAATTTCTACTTAATATATTAAATAAGGACTAAGAAAGTTATCAGGCGATTGGCTTTTTAGTGTTCTGTATACCAAAGGTGAAATGGAATCCTTTTGTTTTCGCTACGATATCAGTCCGTCTGTCTGTCACAGGCTGTTTTCTCGAGAACCGTAAGAGCTACGGACCAGCAATTTTCACAGAATATCGGGTATGTTCTGTATTCCACGTGAAATTAAATCGTTCGGAATTGCCATAGCATTGTTGTTATAAATACATATTTTCAACAAAATTCTAAGGCAATTCCACACGTTTTAATTCCACGTGGAATACAGAACATACCCGTATGTAAAACTTTGGCCGCTACAACAACAAGTATATATATGACAGTTAAAAATGAAAGGGTGTTCCAAGGCGAGCAACGAAACATCTTGAAATCCTAATGAAAAATCAAAATTAAAGGGTATTCTAATGTAGTTTTTACTATATAATTTTGACAACTTGCTCTATCTAGCAAACTCTTGAAATTTTCAAAAACGCTAAAACGAAACGAAACGAAAAATCGCCAAAGTAAAAAAAAAGATTAAATGAAAAATATACCAAAAACAAAAGAAATCGCTAAAATGCAAACAATCACCAAAAGTTAAAAGGTCGCCAAAAACTAAAAAAACCAAAAACCGAACAAAATAGCAAAAAAGAAAAAAAAATTGCCAAAACGAAAAATGCGCCAAAATTAAAAAAATCGCTAAAACTAAAAAACAAACGAAAAAAATCGCCAAACTAAAAAATCACTAAACATAAAAAAATCTCCAAACCAAAAAAAAAATTAATGTAAGATATTCGATTATATAGGCTAATGCAAGCTTAATTGATTGATCAACGTACGTGACATCGTACTTGACATTCTGTGGAATAGCTCACATGTTATATAGAAATGTCTGCTTGCTTTAATAAAGGGTGTTTTTTATTGAGGTATAGAACTTTAAGTTGGCATCACTTTTTTAACTGGCGGCCATTTTGTCAGCTGTCAAGTGATTAATATTTAGTTTGGTTTGCCATTTCATCATGAACAGGTTGACAAAAGAACAACGCTTACAAATCGTGCAAATTTATTTCGAAAATAATGGTTCAGTTCGCGAAGTTTACCGCAAGCTCCGTCCATTTTATGGTCGACCGTTGGTTACCGTTAATGGAGACCGGTATAGAGCCATGATAACCGACTATTTTGTTCCCGAATTGGATGGCATGAATGTGGATGAGTTGTGGTTCCAACAAGACGGCGCTACATGCCACACAGCGCACGTCACAATCGATTTATTGAAGGAAACATTCGATGAGCGCATAATTTCGCCCCATATGCTCGAAAAAGTGGTTGAAAATTGGACCTGTAGAATTGGCTTTATTCGAGCCAGCCGCGGCGGCCACATGCCCGAAATCATATTTAAACGTTAATGGCATAAAATTATCCTTCCAATAAAGCCAAATTGATGGACATTAAAACGATTTTCTTGTGTTTTATTTCAATTCGAAGTTCTATACCTCTAAAAAAACACCCTATAGTTGAAGAGTTTTATGCACTTGATATTAATATAGTGTTTGTTTTTATAGTTTATTTTGTATTGAAATGCCAAAGAAATTCAATGTTTTCTGTTGGTAGGAAAACTGATTTTGTAGTATTCCAAAGAAAATTACAGTCGATCGACGAACTTCTACGTTATAGAGAAAATTCGTTATAGATAAGCTGTCATCTTTAAATACATATGTATATATATATATTGTATTGTATTCTATGTACATAATCATTTTATTTTTATTTAATTTAAAGGTAGAATTACTAGAATCATATCGTCATATTGCCTGCCAGCAGACAAAAATCGTACCATAATTAATGTATGTTGCTTGTTGTTATAAAATATGTGGGGGTAACACTTGTCACGTACAACACTTCAGAAAGCAGATTTTTCTGTTGCAAATGTCAGAAAAGAAGCATAAAAACCCAAAAACCAGCAGTGTGCTGTGCAAACACACTGTGTGTAATATTACCTCTTCTGTAACTTTTGCATAAAGCTAAACTACTCCGCAAACTGTAAATTAGAATGATACAATTTTACTAATTCTACCTTAAGGCTTGCGTACAGTTAAACATATTTATATGAATACATAAAATTATGTATGTAAGACACACAAACTTAACGTAACAAATTTTATGATCGAAAACATAATTCGTAATAGAGACATTATTTAGCATATTTAAAGTATGTTATGTCTCAATAAAAGGTTCTTTACGCTATAAAGAAATTCGTTATATAAGATAAGATAAGAATGTGAGAAAAACTTTAACAAAATGCAGTGTTTTAGAAAATAATTCGTTATGCAGGAAAATTCATTACAATGAAGTTCGTTATAAGGAAGTTTTACTGTAGTTGTAAAAACCATTTAGTTTTATTCTTCATGTTTTCTTATCGAATAGAAATTAGAATTTTTTGAATTCGCACACGTTTGTACATTTTTTTCTCTTAGTGAGAATTAATTTACTCTCACTTAACCGCCAAATAAGCCCTGATAATCAAAAAATGCCTCAACTGTAGTTGAGTTATCTTTATATTTATTAATCATGATTAATATGACGTCGAAAACAGAGAGTTAATTACGCATATTTAAATAATTTGAATTAAAAAATTTCCCCTCATTAAAAAGAAAAATACAGTGATCATTATTATATTGTTACGCCACTATTTCTTATCAAAGCTTTGATAATGAAACTAACACACTCTATAGCAACGGTTCCCAAATGGGGGTCTACGGATCCCTGCGGGTCCGCGCGAAGAGCCGAAAATCATGAGCCGTAGGATAATTTCTGGTGTCTGATGTTTGATCCTAATATTATTGAATAATACATATTTTTTGTCCAAATATAATGGGGTTATATAAGCTAAATATCTTACCTTATAAAATATTGAAAACGGATTACAATTATCGCTATTCCATTTTTAGCGAGAGCTGTTGAAAAAAAGCGTTCCCAAAAACTTAGCTTCATCCCATTAAAGGACCATGACCAACCATAGTCCATATTTACACTATGCAAGTCTTATTGCTAAGCTGATTAGTTTGACGGATAGAGAGACGAGGGGAACAGTAACGTTTCTTTTCCCCTCGTCCCTCTTTCCTAACAAACTAATCAGCTTAGCAATAAGACTTGCATAGTGTAAACTAGGACATAGGGCAAAATTATGTATAGTATTCAAAAGTATGGTCAGGGATGATTATTTACTTGTTTCTCCTTAACTTTAAAGTATGCATAGAAGTTAAGATTTGACTTTGTGGGGCTCCCAGTGAATTTTTCCTATTTCGGTACAAGATTGATTTCGAATGAAGAGGTCAGCCACTTTTTTTTACAACAAATCCAATAGTTTTTCTTTTTTTGAAAGGGCGTATCTCTGCATATCATTATGATGTGTATACATACAAAGAGTAGACAAGTGACACTTTTTACTGTCGTATTTATGTGACGTCGACGACGACATTCGCAATAAGGGGGATTAACTAATGGATTTTATTTTTTTAATTTCTATCTTTATATCGAACTCAACTTTAAAATTTCGTTTCCTTATTTTTACAACACACGCTTTTTGATATCATTCTTAAGTATTTTGAACTTACATATTGAACGTTCTGCCGTTGTAAATAAACACGTATTATCTTGAATTCAGTATATAAGAGTATGTATGTATGTATATTAGTTCCTCATAACTAAAAAAAACTAGTTTGCCAGAAAAAGAGTTAAAGTTTCCAATTTACACACAACTTCATGGAAAAAGAAAATTTTATTTTGCATTCAAGAGTTGATTAAACAAGATATTTGTATGAAATGTTTACACAATTTGAATAACGATATGAGGATTAATTCTGCATTTGAGTAAATGAGCGATATGTTAACAAATTACTTGTACATGTATGTATGTATATACGCAGAATATTGGTTTTTGACTCCTTTTGTTTGTACCAACGCATCCAATTAGTTAGAAAAAAAAAAAATTTAATTGAAAAGTATGATTCTAAATCATAAGCAATTAAATTAGGTAACGTTATGTGACTGAAGCACAACTGATCGTGGAATTGCAAATAAACGTACATATGTATGTATGTACATATGTATGTACATATGTATGTATGTATTTAATAGACCTCCATTAAAAAAAAATAATAAAATTGTTAAAAATTAATTTTGATTGCGAAACTACCATTCAAGGCCAAAGTTTCAAGATCAAGAATACATACAGTAGCCAGCAAAAATAAGGACACACACATAATATAAATATGTCAAATTTGCGACATCCGATACGCTATTTAAGTCTATAAAAATCAGTGAATAGCTAAAATCGATTGACAAAGACTTTTGAAGTTGTTAAAAGAAATAGTTTCGAAAAATTTTTCCCGTGAATTCTGATAAGTTTTTGGTTCCCAACTCCAGGGATTTTCTAAGAACTAATAAATATTGCATACGTGTGTCTTTTACACAAAATACGCAACAATATAATAAAATGAAAAAACGGCTGGTTAAAAATATTGTAAAAAGAAAAAGGAATTAAATTTGATTTTGCTGTGTACTTGTTTTAAAAAGAAAAAAAGGAAAAAAACGCTTATATTATATACATAAATAAATTGGTTGTAGTCTTAAGTGCACTATTTATCAAAATGGGGCTTAAGCATTTTTCCAATATCATTATATTGGCGTGGACAACTAAATCTAATGACAAATCCACCAGTGATAATTACGCCCAACCTCAACTAAAAAAAAAAACAAATGTTAGTAAAAGAATTAGCTTGCAACTAAAACTTCACACAAAACTTATGCTTTCAACGGAATCTCTATATAAGAACAATTAATTACACGTAGCGTGTATCCGATAGTTTGCATCACATAAGGACTCAAGGAAGTGAAGGTATTGCCATGTCATTTTCTTTAGGTTATTATAAAAATATCAAGCAGACTGTGATGCCTGGTGTTACTAAAATTATCAAAACCAACGATAGATTCATCTTGGTGCTTGGTAAATAGACCAGCTGAAAAATAAACGACATAAAAATATCTTTGTATAGTGTGCTGCTTCTGAATTGAAACAAATTGTAGAATCAAAACTTGATGTATAAAACATAAAATTGAAAGGACGCATTGTTACTACAATTTCGGAAGGACCAAAAATAAAAAATAAATATTTGTAGAATTTTACCTAATTAAAGAATATGCTATTATATTTTAAACAATACCAGACAAACTATAAGAACTATAAAGAAGCGCATTGAAAAATTATACTCTACTCTACAACATAAAACAGTTTTATTTAACAATATTTTCCCGAATACCCGGGAATGATTTAGAAAAAGGCTATAAAGTCGGGAAATTAAAAACCCTAACCACATATAATTGTTGATGGCCGTTTTAAAGTTTGGAGTACAAGAAGTGCTCTGATTTTAAAATATACATATAACATTAAAAAGTTATAATGGTATGGGTATCTTCATCATCATGAATTTTTGGAAAGCTGTTATTTATTGAAAATACTATGTACGAGTACGTATACATATATAGATCTTCTGAAAAATAATTTGCAGAAAATCACATCAAAAAAGAGTTTACATACCGATTACTACTCTCCGCAAGACAATGCGATGTCCTGCCGACTACTACTGCAGCAAATAACATCTCTTCAAAGTCCAAAGTTAACCTCATATGTGAAATTTAAAGAAAAATAAAAAAGTAAATCCGATTCTCCTGAATGGCCTACCACACAGTAAACAATTTGATTAATTGTAGTACCAAGCCGGTGTATACATACATATGTATGTACATATACATATATGTACATCGAGCCTTATTTTCGATTTAATCGTAAGTAACAAAAATTAAAGTTTTCACGAGAAGGGTTTTTATCATATGGAAATAAGTTTGACATACGCTAAAAATTTACAGCCTTTATCTTGAAAGTTATCAATAGGGAAAGGATTTTCATGTAAATACATGTTTTCTGTCGTTGGTCGTAGTTCAACGTAAATAAAATATCTTTGCGAATCAATAAATTTGCGTAGTGCATATTTTAAAATAAATACATATTTTTGCATATTTCATTATAAATGTATATTTTTAATAAATTTTTTAATTTTTTCATGCTATAAAATAAATTTTGGTGTTTTTTGATTAGTTGCAAAGTATTTTTCCAATTCTTACGACTGTGTAAGAACAAAAAAGAGGAAAACGAAAACAATTTAAACTGGTATGAAAACTCAATGAATTTGAAAAATTCAATACAAAAAAAAAAAAAATACAAAAGCATGGGATAAAAGCCCTTTTAAACCCAAAAATGTTTGTGTAGAAAGATAGAAAGTGTTTTTAAAAGCTGCTTTTGCGTGTTGTAGCCTTTAAAGAAAAATATTCAGGGATACGAATTCCCCACAGCCTTTAGTGACTAGATGGGGGAGCGTGGTTGAATGCTGTCGAATACTATATTTATATTAACAAAGTTAAAGAAATTTTAAATTAAAAAAATAACACTTAAGCACTGAATTGATATTTGTGCACCCAGAGAATGGCTTTCGTGTTGACACTATAACCCAATTAAATGGTTTTGATTACTTAACAGCCCAATTTGAATTAATTGAAGATGCGGTAAAAAAATTTGTCTCTGAAAGAAAGAAAAAATAGTCAAAGATTTATCTATGACAATTTACAAAAAAAACTTATTCATTTACGTAAATAAAAGTTCTTCTTAACTTTATTTTGCATCCCATAGGATTTGACAAAATGTTTGTTAAGAAAGCAATGAAGCTGATTTTTTTAAGTTTTTAATGATATTAAATGTTGAAAACAGAGTTAATAAATGCATATTTTATTTGTTTTTAATACATATTTTTATATTTTTAATGTATATTTTATGTACATAAAACAACAATTTTGACATTTTGATCATTTTAAATTATGGGCAGGCAAATAAAATTTTAATTTCTTACTAGATGTCGCTTACGATTAAATTTAAAATAAAGCTCGATATGTGTCTAAAAAATCAAAAAAAAAAATATTTAATTTTTCCCAGAATAATATGAATATAAATGAATTTTGCTTTTACATATAAACTATTTCGGAATCAATTTAAAATTTTAATTCCAAAATAGTCTATACATAATTAAAACCGCTGAGCATAAAAAAGATTAAACCACACCTTTTTACTATTTACGAGTAGAAAGTAATATTTTACATAAATTTTGTAGTTCGTTGAAGTAAATCCCTATAATCCTTCAGGTGTGTCCTTAGTTTTGCCAATCGAATTATCAGTGATATTTCTCTAGTATTCTACATTTATGGAACTAACCTCATCATTTTTTGTATCATTTTATTACTTGCTTTTGTGCTGTCATCGTTTTTTATCGTTTGCAGAAATAAAAAAATCGCAGGCACTTTAGTTTTGTGGGCCACTGTTTGTAGTATATTCACTTAGATTTTAATATAGTGAGAATACTATTGTTATTCTTATTGAAAGAATTTCACTTCCCGAGGCAATTTAACAAGAGCCAATTGAATTAAATTAAAGCAAACGTATTTGTAATTTTTATGATTTTTATTTTTGTCTTTTATCTTGTGCAGGAATTTTTTTCAATCAACATTTATTAATTTATTGTCTCTCTAAATAAAATCAAGCGTAAATAAATAAAATACTTTTTTCTGGCTCTCTATTTGCCATAAAAAAAGCAGCATTGGATGCAAATGCATGCATGTATGTGTGCATTTCTTAACAGTATCTAAATTATACATGTGTATGCAGTAATATTTTTATAAGTGTTTAAGTTTACAATCCTTTAAGGACCTTGCGTAAACGATCCAAAACAATATTGGCATGTTTTTCGGTGAAAATGAGTGCTGGTCTGAAGCGTATAGATAAATCTCCGCACCCACCAGTTTGTAGACCTTGCATTTTAAGCTTGTTGATAATGTCATCACGTGCTTGAGTGTTTTTGCAGTTGAAGGCCAAGAAAGTACCCCGACCTCTAGTAGAATTTATGATAGTGGGGAATTCCTTTTCCAAATCCAATAGACCGGATTTCAATACCTTTCCTGATTTGTTGACTTGATCCAAAAGGTTGTCTTGTTTGATGGTTTTAATTACTTGTTCAAGCATAAGAACTTTGGCGGGTTCACCCATCCAGGTGTTGAAAATACGAAATGGTTCCTTAGGTCGGAAAGAGGATTTGTGGAAGAAGCCACCCAATTGCATTTTCTTACTAAAAGTGACTATATCGGGAGGAGATTCAAAATTGAAGTATTCATGACACCACATCTTTCCAGTACCACCACCGCCTGTCTGAACTTCATCTATTAGCAAAGCCATATGATTGGCTTTACAGATTCGTTGCAATTGTTGGAAAAACTCGGGAGAAGCTTCATTATCGCCACCTTCACTCTGTATGGGTTCAACTACTATACCGGCTACAGGAATGTCTCTTTTACGGTATTGCTCAATAAGATCTTGTACCTCGGATAAGCAGCGTTTATCTTGCTCCTTGTTGTAGGCGACATTTTCGTCTAAAGGATAACGATACTGAGGGAAATTGGCTACGGGCCAATCGAAGGAAGGTACATCAATTTTGTGTATGTACTTGGAGTGTGTGGTGGACAAAGAGCCCATAGTGCGGCCATGAAAAGCACCCTTGAAGGATAATAAACTTAATTTTGGTGCACCAGGAGCCATATTTATCATACAGGAATTCTTCTCCTCCTCAGTGAAAGAGACATTTTCGCCACGTTCTCTCTGCCTGTACCACATGAAAATATTTTTGTAGGCATTTTCATTCGAACATGAACCACACATCATTGTGGTTAGATTATCCATGCCTTTAGGTGCCACCTCTAACAAAACATTTCGCAATCTTTCCGGCCAATCCTTGTTGGGAAATACACCTAAAGCGGGTCGGTTGATTAAACTCTTAAGGTTGTTTTCATTTTGGAAGACATTCATTAAACTAGGGTGATTATAACCCAGGGGCATTGAGGATATTTGAGTGTAGATATCCAACAACATGTTGCCATCTACGTCGCACAAATAATTGCCTGTCGAACGTTCATAATCAGCAAACAATTGTACGCTTCCAGCATGTTGAATGGCACTCAATTGTTTTTTTAATTCCAAGGATTTAGGACCAGGAATAGTAGCTGTTTTTAGTATGGGTTCCCTGGGTTCAGCCAAACTGGCAAAATGTTTGGCATCTTTTAAAGTGGAAGCTCTAGTTACTTGTTTTAAACCTAAGGCAGCACGCATTGTGATTCCGCTTCGTTTTTTTTCGTTTTAATTTAAAAATTTATAAAGAAAAGTTCTTTCTTTCTCTGCGCAATCAATGTTTTGCAATCGATACCAAGAATAAAAAAAAGAAGACGAAAACTATCTCAATTACTGAACGACACGGAATACGATTTAATACTAAATAATGTTATACAGTATTACCGTCCAAATGCGGCAATATACAGACAGACCACAATGAAGCTGAGACAAGAAAGATAACGGACAATAGAAGCGAAAAGAAAGAGAAACCCAATAGTGGAAATTATAACTACCACTAAAAAAATACCACTTGTATAAGGGAGCTGCTGCAGCATTAGCAGCAACTGATAACTAACTACCTTATGAGTAGCACTTTGATGAGAACCCAGACAGTTTAATTCAGATTCGGCGCACATTTCTGAAGAATTATTTTGTGTGTGCGAGTTTTTTTGTTTGTTTTTTTCCTTATTTCGTTAAAATAAAAACAATTCCACAAAAATCTTTTATGGAGGGACTGTAACAATAACAACAACAACGTTGTCTTGCTTCATAAATCATTGGCAACGAAATGTGTTTACTCTACAAAATTTTCAAATCAAATTAAAAGCAATTAAGTGAACCAATATGAAAAATATCAAAAGCAATTTATGTACATAGTCCTAGTTTACACTATGCAAGTCTTATTGCTAAGCTGATTAATTTGAGGGATAGAGAGACGAGGGGAACAGAAACGTTTCTTTGCCCTCGTCTCTCTCTGATAACAAACCAATCAGCTTAGAAATAAGGCTTGCATAGTGTAATATGCATATGTACATATCGATGATTTAGTCAAAGAATGTCATAACTCAAAAAATTAAATTTTTGAGTTAATGATGCCGAATTAATTCACATATCTCATATCTCCAGTTTAAATAAAACCTTCTTCAAATTAAATGAAACCTTTTTCAAATTAAACAAAACCTTTTTCAAATTAAGCGAAACTTTATTTAAAATAAACGCAACATTTTTCAAATAAAATAAAACATTTTTCATATTAAATTAAACAACAAAACTACAAAGCATAATCCATTGTACGATTATATATGTATGTATGTATTAAAAAAATATTATACATATTGATTTATAAAATGAATGAAGAGCTTTTCCACTCGCCGCTTTAGGAATTTGGATGGGCGGGCATGTCCATGACATAGTTCGCACAATCATTTTGATTATTTTGTTCGATGCTTTCCTCAATTATACTATTTTAACTTAGAAAATTTACGTACAATGGATTATGCTTTGTAGTTTTGTTGTTTAATTTAATATGAAAAAGGTTTTATTTTTTTTAAAGTTGCGTTTATTTTGAATAAAGTTTCGCTTAATTTTAAAAAGGTTTCGTTTAATTTGAAAAGGGTTTCATTTAATTTGAAAAAGGTTGTATTTAAACTGGAGATATGATATATGTGAATTAATTCGGCATCATTAACTCAAAAATTAAATTTTTTGAGTTATGGCGTTCTTTGAGTAAATGAGCGATGTGTTACTTATGTACAATGTACATACATATGTATGTGTATGGAAAATTTAAAAATTATTATTTAATCGGTATATGGAAATTTTATGATCTCTGCATTTATTATGTAAATTTTCATTTGTTTTTGAAAACAAAAACAAATTTGAATTTTTTATTGTTCAACATAAATTCCTAAATTAGATCGTCAAGCGTTGCATAACCAGCATGGTACGTACTAATGGTGCACGAATATTCGTATTCGTATTCCAATTGTCAAATATCCGGTAATTTTTACATATGTGACGTTTACATATATGACGAATATCCGGTAATTTTTACACGTGACGTTGCTTGCTAACGTAGGCTGGTTTTTTTTTAAGAAAAACTTAGATCTTAAATACCTTTATGCATGTTTGGTGTAGAGCGTAATTAGCTCTATATTTAGTAAAAGCTAGGAAAAAAATCGAACAGCATTTCTCCGAAATACAAGCTTAATTGCTTGGTGACGTAACGTGATAAAAGGTGGACTTTTCTGTGGAAATGCCCATATTCGTATTCGTATAAAAATTCCGAAAATTGCGACACGTAAGCCGTAATTAAGGTCATCCTATAATTTCGGTCAACCTCAACCCAAAAAACAAATGTTAATAAATGAATTGGGTTGCGACATGATCTTAGCAAAAATTGCTACCTTCACACGTAGCTCCTATATCCGAGAGTTTTTTATCACACAAGGGACTCAAGGATGTGAAGCTGCAGTCCTGACATTTTTATTAGATTGTTATGATAATATCAAGCAGACTGTGATGCCTGATGTTACTAAAATTATCGAAACCAACGATATATCATCTTGGTGTTTGGTAAATAGATCAGCTTGAAAGATAAACGACTTAAACATATTTTTGTATGGACCGAACGAATCACAAGTTATTTAACCTTGGCATGATAGTCCATTTAATTTCTTCCATGCAAAATGTACGTTTATGTCCTTTTATTCTTTACAAAATAATTATTGTACATTATATTTTTTGCATGAAACAATTTTTTACATGAAAAAAGTACGATATATAAATAGTCTATTTAATTTTTTACGCGAAAAATGGACGATGTATAGTCCATTAATTTTTTTCCATGAAATAATTTTTTGCATGAAATAATTTAGTTAATTTAAAATTTTCATAAAAAATTGTTTTGCATAAAAATGGACATGTATAGTCTAGTAAATTTTTTTGCATAAAATAATTTAGACCGTACATTGTCCATTTTTTATAAAAAAAATTGTGTGCAAAAAATTTAATGGACTACACGTTGTCCATTTTTTATGAGACAAATTAAATAGATCCTACATTGTCAATTTTTCATTGAAAAAATTTTTTATGCGAAAAATTAATGGAATTTATTTACATCTTACAATTTTTCATGTAAAAATTTTTAATGAAAAAATTTTAGAACTATAAATCGTCCATTTTGTATGAACAAAATTTAATAGACTATACATCGTCCATTTTTTACCCGAATAGTTAAATGGACTATACATTGTCCATTTTCATGGAAAATTTTTTTATAAAAATAATAAGTGACTGTACGAGGTCTGATAAAAAAATAACCGTTATTTTCAAATTTCGTGAGTTACGTATGTTCGATTTTCGCATTTTTTTTCTGTTAGGTTGGTACACATGTCTGTTAAACATGTTGGCAATATCAGCCATTTTGGATTGTCAGTTTGTTTTTGACAGATAAAAAGGTTAGTCGTGTTTTGGTGTGCTCAAAACGCTGGCATAAGTGTATTATATTAATGGACTATACATTGTCCATTTTGTATGCCAAAAATGAAAGGGACTATACATCGTCCATTTTTTATAACAAAAATTAAATGAATCGTCCATTTTTTCCCCGAAACATGTAAACAATTTTTTTATGAAAAAATTTAATGGACTATATATACATCGGCCATTTTTTATGCAAATAATTAAATGGACTATACATCGTTAATTTTTTTTTTCGAAAAATTAAATGGACTGTACATCGTCCATTTTTCATGCCAAAAATTTTTTTGTGCAAAAAATTTAATGGACTACACGTTGTCCATTTGTTATGCGAAAAATTAAATATCGTCCATTTTTCATGGAATTTTTTTTTATAAAAATAATAAGTTTTTTAATAATAAATTTTTCATTTAAAAATTTTTTTTATGAAAAAATTTAATGGACTATGCATCGGCCATTTTTCATGCAAACAATTAAATGGGCTGTACATCGTTAATTTTTTTTTCAATAAATTTAATTAGATGTACATCGTCCATTTTAATTTATAAAAAAATTTGATACACTATACATCGTCCATTTTGTGTGCATAATATTAAATAGACTATATATCGTGCATTTTTTACCCGAAAAGTTAAATGGACTTTACATCGTCTATTTTTGTAATCAATTTTTTATTTATTTATTTTATTTATTTTAATTGTCCATTTTTATGCGAAAAATTAAATGGGCTACAACAAATTTTTTTACGAAAAAAATTTAATGGAATATACCTCGTCCATTTTTCATGCGAAAAATTTAACGGATTGTACATCGTTCATTTTTCATAAAAAATTTATTGGACTATACATCGTCCATTTGTCATGGAAAATTTTTTTATGAAAAAATTTAATGAATTATATATACATCGTCCATATTTTATGCGAAAAATTTAAAGGATTATACATCGTCCATTTTTTATGAAAAATTTAATGGACTATACATCGTCCATTTTTCACGCAAAAAATTTAACGGACTATACATCGTCCATTTGCCATGGAAAAATATTTTAGGACTATACATCGTCCATTTGTCATGGAAAATTTTTTTTATGAAAAAATTATTGGACTATACGTCGTCCATTTTTCATGCCAAAAATATTTTATGAAAAAATTTAATGGACTTTATATACATCGTCCATTCTTTAAGCAAAAAATTTAATGGACTATACATTGTCCATTTTTTAATGCGAAAGATTTAATGGACTATAATCGTACTTTTTTATGGAAAAAATTTAATGGACTATACATCGTCCATTTTTCATGAAAAATTTAATGAAATATACATCGTCTTTTTTTCATGCAAAAAATATTTTTATGAAAAAATTTAATGGACTATACATCGTCCATTTTTCATGAAAAATTTAATGAGCTAGACATCGTCCATTTTTCATACGAAAAATTTAATGAACTATACATCGTCCATTTGTCATGGAAAATTTTTTTTATGAAAAAATTTAATGGACTATAATCGTCCATTTTTTACGCAAAAAATTTAATGGACTATACGTCATCCATTTTTCCTGAATGAAATTAATGAAATATACATCGCTCATTTTTTGTACAAAAAATTTAATGGACTAGACATCGTCCATTTTTTATGAAAAATCTATTGGACTATATGTCCATTTTATATGCAAAAGAAAAATTTGATAAAAAAAATTTCATGGACTATACATCGTTCACTTTTCATGCAAAAAAGTTTTTTATGAAAAAATTTAATGCACTATATACATAGTCCATTTTTCATGCGAAAAATTTAATCGACTATACATCGTCCATTTGCCATGGAAAATTTTTTTTTATGAAAAAATTTAATGGACTATACATCGTCCATTTTTATTGAAAAATTTAATCGACTATACATCGTCCATTTTTTATGGAAAAAATTTTTTTATTTAAAAATTTAATGGACTATACATCGTACATTTTTATAAAAAAAATTTTTTTATGAAAAAATCTAATGCACTATATACATAGTCCATTTTTCATGCGAAAAATTTAATCGACTATACATCGTCCATTTGTCATGGAAAATTTTTTTATGAAAAAATTTAATGAATTATATATACATCGTCCATATTTTATGCGAAAAATTTAAAGGATTATACATCGTCCATTTTTTATGAAAAATTTAATGGACTATACATCGTCCATTTTTCACGCAAAAAATTTAACGGACTATACATCGTCCATTTGCCATGGAAAAATATTTTAGGACTATACATCGTCCATTTGTCATGGAAAATTTTTTTTTATGAAAAAATTATTGGACTATACGTCGTCCATTTTTCATGCCAAAAATATTTTATGAAAAAATTTAATGGACTTTATATACATCGTCCATTCTTTAAGCAAAAAATTTAATGGACTATACATTGTCCATTTTTTAATGCGAAAGATTTAATGGACTATAATCGTACTTTTTTATGGAAAAAATTTAATGGACTATACATCGTCCATTTTTCATGAAAAATTTAATGAAATATACATCGTCTTTTTTTCATGCAAAAAATATTTTTATGAAAAAATTTAATGGACTATACATCGTCCATTTTTCATGAAAAATTTAATGAGCTAGACATCGTCCATTTTTCATACGAAAAATTTAATGAACTATACATCGTCCATTTGTCATGGAAAATTTTTTTTATGAAAAAATTTAATGGACTATAATCGTCCATTTTTTACGCAAAAAATTTAATGGACTATACGTCATCCATTTTTCCTGAATGAAATTAATGAAATATACATCGCTCATTTTTTGTACAAAAAATTTAATGGACTAGACATCGTCCATTTTTTATGAAAAATCTATTGGACTATATGTCCATTTTATATGCAAAAGAAAAATTTGATAAAAAAAATTTAATGGACTATACATCGTTCACTTTTCATGCAAAAAAGTTTTTTATGAAAAAATTTAATGCACTATATACATAGTCCATTTTTCATGCGAAAAATTTAATCGACTATACATCGTCCATTTGCCATGGAAAATTTTTTTTTATGAAAAAATTTAATGGACTATACATCGTCCATTTTTATTGAAAAATTTAATCGACTATACATCGTCCATTTTTTATGGAAAAAATTTTTTTATGAAAAAATTTAATGGACTATACATCGTACATTTTTATAAAAAAATTTTTTTTATGAAAAAATCTAATGAATTATATATCGTCCATTTGTCATGGAAAAATTTTTTTATGAAAAAATTTAATGGACTAAACATCGTCCATTTTCCATGCAAAAATTTGTTTATGAAAAAATTTAATGGACTATACATTGTCAAATTTTTTATGAAAACATTTAATAGACTATAAATCATCCATTTTTTATGAAAAATTCAATGGACTATACATCGTCTAGTTTCCATACAAAAAATTTAATGCAATATACATCGTCCATTTTTCATGAAAAAAAAATTTTTATGAAAAAATTTAATAGACTATACATCATCATTTCTTCATGCAAAAAATTTTCTTATAAAAAAATTAAATGGACTATACATCGTCCATTTTTATGAAAAATTTAATGGACTATACATCGTACATTTTTTATACAAAAATTTTAATGGACTGTACATCGTCCATTTTTAATGGAAAAAATTTTCTTGTAAAAAAATTTAATAGACTATAATACATCGTCCATTTTTTAATGCAAAAAATTTAAAGAACTAAACATCGTCCATTTTCCATGCAAAAATTTGTTTATGAAAAAATTTAATGGACTATACATTGTCAAATTTTTTATGAAAACATTTAATAGACTATAAATCGTCCATTTTTTATGAAAAATTCAATGGACTATACATCGTCTAGTTTCCATGCAAAAAATTGAATGCACTATACATCGTCCATTTTTCATGAAAAAAAAAAATTTTTATGAAAAAATTTAATAGACTATACATCGTTCATTTTTTATACAAAAAATTTAATGAACTATACATCGTTAATTTTTAATGCAAAAACTTTAATGGACTATACATCGTCAATTTTTCATGCGAAACATTTTTTTATGATAAATTTTAATGGACTATACATCGTCCATTTTTCATGGAAAAAAATTTATACATCGTCCATTTTTCATGGAAAAAAATTTTTTATGAAAAAATTTAATGGACTATACAACCTCCATTTTTATAAAAATTTAATGGACTATACATCGTCCATTTGTCATGCAAAAAAATTTTTTATGAAAAAATTTAATGAACTATACATCGTCCATTTTTCATACGAAAAATTTAATGGACTATACATCGTCCATTTTTCATGCAAAAAATTTTTTATGAAAAAATTTAATGGACTATACATTGTCCATTTTTATGAAAAATTTAATAGACTATACATCGTCCATTTTTCATGCAACAAAAAATTTTTATGAAAAAATTTAATGGATTGTACATCGTCACTTTTTCATGCAAAAAATTTAAAAAAAAAAATTTAATGGACTATACATCGTCAATTTTTCATGCAAAAAATTTTTTTATGGAAAAATTTAATGGACTATACTTCGTCCATTTTTATGAAAAATTCGTCCATTTTTCATGCAAAAAAATTTTTATCAAAAAATTTAATGGACTATAAAATAAAAAATAATAAAAATAAATATAAAATTTAATGGACTATACATCGTCCATTTTTCATGCAAAACACATTTTTATGAAAAAATTTAATGGACAATACATTGCCACTTTTTTATGCAAAAAATTTTCTTATAAAAAAATTTAACAGACCAGACCAATTGTCATGGAAAAATTTAATGGACTATACATCGTCCATTTTTAATGCAAAAAATTTTTTATGAAAAAATTTAATGGACTATACATCGTCAAATTTTTTATGAAAAAATTTAATAGACTATAAATCGTCCATTTTTTATGAAAAATTCAATAGACTATACATCGTCCATGCAAAAAAAAAATTTTATGAAAAAATTTAATGCACTATAAATCGTCCATTTTTTATGAAAAATTTAATGGACTATACATCGTCCATTTTTTATGAAAAATTTAATAGACTAAACATCGTCCATCGTTCATGCAAAAAAAATTTTATGAAAAAATTTAATGGACTATACATCGTTTATTTTTTATACAAAAAATTTAATGAACTATACATCGTCAATTTTTAATGCAAAAACTTTAATGGACTATACATCGTCCATTTTTCATGCGAAACATTTTTTTATGATAAATTTTAATGGACTATACATCGTCCATTTTTATGAAAAATTTAATGGACTATACATCGTCCATTTTTCATGCAATCAATTTTCTTATGAAAAAATTTCATGGACTATATATACATCGTCCATTTTTTATGAAAAATTTTATTGACTATACATCGTACTTTTTCCATGAAAAAATTTTTTTTATAAAAAAATTTAATAGAATATAAATAGTCCATTTTTTATGAAAATTTCAATGGACTATC
Source organism: Nowickia ferox (assembly GCA_936439885.1). Lineage (NCBI taxonomy): Eukaryota > Metazoa > Arthropoda > Insecta > Diptera > Tachinidae > Nowickia > Nowickia ferox. Next base: position 25,019,749 of record OW387027.1, on the reverse strand, counting down.
GTCAATTTTTTTATGAAAAAATTTAATAGAATATAAATCGTCCATTTTTTATGAAAATTTCAATGGACTATACATCGTCCATTTTTCATTCAAAAAAAATTTTTATTGGAAAAATTTAATGGACTATACATCGTCCATTTTTCATGCAAACAATTTTTTTATGGAAAAATTTAATGGACTATAAATCGTTAATTTTTTATGAAAAATTCAATGGACTATTTTACATCTGTGTAATATTAAACACATTTATTTACAAAAGTTGAAAGAAAACTAAAACTACTCCTTGTAACAATGTTGTGCCATCTATTAGTATTTTTTTCTTAAGATTGGGAAGGAGCTGATAAAATCTTAGAAAATCAGATCCAATAATAGGTTTAGATACATCAGCTATAATGAAATTCCAAGAAAAATTTCGGCGGAGGCCCAAGTCTAAATGTAAGATTTTAGTACCAAAAGTTTGTATTTGTGTACCATTGGCTGCAAAAATTTTGATTCCCGAGTTAAGAGATTTGTAAAAATTGGGGTTAATTGAAGGAATGACTGATACGTCAGCACCAGTGTCAACAAGAAAATATTTATTTGAGGTTTTGTCGTTTACAAACAAGCGACAAGAGGAAACCTGCACATCCGAAACTGTCGCAACATTCGAATGTTCTTCTAGTTTTTTGGATAAGTACAGGGTTTGATGCATTTAGTTGCTTGATCCATAAATCTGTTGTGATACCAGCACCAATCTCTATTTCTGGACTTACTACGATTTCTAAATTTACCAGAATTTCGGCTATTATGTCGTTCAGTACTGCGGCTTCGGGAGAAATTGCTAAATTTGCTTTCTAATGCATCAATCTTTTGAGTTAACATAGCAATGTCTGCGTTACCAGAAGTAGAACTCATTTCAAAAATTTGAGGTGACCGAAGACTCATAATTTTATCAGCTTGACTTGCTAAAGAAGCAACATCACTTACTTGGCTTATAACAAGAATAGACCTTACATCTTCCGGCAGTTGTTCCAAAAAAGTGTTTTAAGAAGTGATTCGTTCAGCTGGCCAGAAGCAAGATTCCTCATGGTTTGGAGAAAATGGCATGATTTCTCATCTCCTAACTGATGACTTTTTAAAAGTTTACGGAATTTAGACTCTTGTGATTCGGAAAATGTTCCAATCAAACGATCTTTCAAAGCTTGATATCTACTAACATCATCAGATGGTGGTAGTTCCAAAATATCCGCGACATGCGGCAAAAACGTTGAGTCAATATTGGCAATTACATACTGAAACTTGTTATCATCACGTGTAATACCCGAAATTTAAAAAATTGACTCAATTTGCATGAAATAAAGCTTCAGATTTTCTTTCCAAAAAGGTGGAAGTTTATGAATACTTGAAGCGGCAACATGAACGCTTAAGCTATTCCCTGTTAAATCCTGACCAGCATTGGATATTCTTGCGGGAGAAGGAAGACATTTTCCAAAAATTCTGTTAAAAACGCGAGGTCACCAATTAAATGTGTAATATTAAACACATTTATTTACAAAAGTTGAAAGAAAACTAAACTTTTATTGAAAAAATATGAAATTAAATATTATTAGAAAATCTAAGCATGCATGATTTAAATTCAAAAGTTATTTTGAAAGCTCAATATAAAAATGTGAGAAGTAGTTTTTAGTAATATTATGCTCACACACATCGTCCATTTTTCATGGGAAAAATTGTCTTATAAAAAAATTTAATGGACTATACGTCGTCCACTTTTTATGAAAAATTTTATGGACTATACATCGTACTTTTTTCATGGTATAAATTTTTATATAAACAAATTTAATGGACTATACATGGTTAATTTTTTATACAAAAAATTTAATGCACCATACATCGTCCATTTTTCATGCGAAACATTTTTTTATGATAAAATTTAATGGACTATACATCGTCCATTTTAATAAAAAATTTAATAGACTATACATCGTCCATTTGTCATGCAAAAAATTTTTTTAAGAAAAAATTTAATGGACTATAATACATCTTCCTTTTTTTAATGCAAAAATTTAATGGACTATACATCGTCCATTTTTCATGGCAACAATTTTCATCAAAAAATTTAATGGACTATACATCGTCAATTTTTTTTATGAAAAAATTTAATAGACTATAAATCGTCCATGGAAACAATTTTCATCAAAAAATTTAATGGACTATACATCGTCAATTTTTTTTATGAAAAAATTTAATAGACTATAAATCGTCCATTTTTAACGAAATATTCAATGGACTATATATACATCGTCCATTTTTCATGCAAAAAAAATTTTTATGAAAAAATTTAATGAACTATACATCGTCCATTTTTCATGCGAAAAATTTAATGGACCAAAAACTTTAATGGACTATACATCGTCAATTTTTCATGCTAAACATTTTTTTATGATAAAATTTAATGGACTATACATCGTCCATTTTTCATGGAAAAAAATTTTTTATGAAAAAATTTAATGGACTATACATCGTCCATTTTTCATGGAAAAAAAATTTGTATGAAAAAATTTAATGGACTATAATACATCGTCCATTTTTTAATGCAAAAAATTTAATGGACTATACATCGTCAATTTTTCATGCGAAAAATTTTTTTGTGATAAATTTTAATGGACTATTCGTCCATTTTTCATGGAAAAAAAATTGTTATGAAAAAATTTAATGGACTATAATACATCGTCCATTTTTTAATGCAAAAAATTTATACATCGTCCATTTTTCATGCGAAAAATTTTTTTGTGATAAATTTTAATGGACTATACATCGTCCATTTTTACAAAAAATTTAATGGACTATACATCGTTAATTTTTTATACAAAAAATTTAATGAACTATACATCGTTAATTTTTAATGCAAAAACTTTAATGGACTATACATCGTCAATTTTTCATGCGAAACATTTTTTTATGATAAATTTTAATAGATCGTCCATTTTTCATGCAACAAAAATTTTTTTTTTATTTTTATTTTAAATGGACTATACATCGTCCATTTTTTATGAAAAATTCAATGGACTATACATCGTCCATTTTTCATGCAACAAAAAATTTTTATGAAAAAATTTAAAGGACTATACATCGTCTTTTTTCATGCAAAAAATTTTCTTATAAATAAAAAAATTTTTTTCATGCTAAAAATTTAACGGACTATACATAGTCCATTTGTCATGCAAAAAAATTTTTATGAAAAATTTTAATGGACTACTTACATCGTCAATTTTTAATGGAAAAAGTTAAATGGACTATACATCGTCCATTTTTTATGAAAAATTCAATGGACATCGTCCATTTTTATGCAAAAAAAATTTTTATGGAAAATTTTAATGGACTATACATCTTTCATTTTTTATACAAAAAATTTAATGAACTATACATCGTTAATTTTTAATGCAAAAACTTTATTGGACTATACATCGTCCATTTTTCATACGAATCTTTTTTTATGATAAATTGTAATGGTGTATACATCGTCCATTTTGATGAAAAATTTAATGGACTATATATACATCGTCCATTTTTCACGCAAAAAATATTTTTATGAAAAAATTTAATAAAGTATACATCGTCAGTTTTTCATGCAAAAAATTTTGTTATAAAAAAATTTAATGGACTATACATTGTCCATTTTTTACGAAAAATGTAATGGATTATACGTCATACATTTTTCATGGAGAAAAAAATTTTATGAAAAAATTTAATGAACTATACATCGTCCATTTTTCATGCGAAACAGTTTTTATGATAAAATTTAATGGACTATATATACATCGTCCATTTTTCATGCAAAACACATTTTTATGAAAAAAATTTAATGGACAATACATCGTCACTTTTTTATGCAAAAAATTTTCTTATAAAAAAATTTAACAGACTATACATCGTCCATTTGTCATGGAAAAATTTAATGAACTTTACATCTTCTATTTTTAATGCAAAAAATTTTTTATGAAAAAATTTAATGGACTATACATCGTCCATTTTTATGAAAAAATTTAATGGACTAGACATCGTTCATGCAAAAAAAAATTTTATGAAAAAATTTAATGGACTATACATCGTCTAGGCAAAAAAAAATTTTATGAAAAAATTTAATGGACTATACATCTTTCATTTCTTATACAAAAAATTTAATGAACTATACATCGTCACTTTTTCATGCAAAAAATTTTCTTATGGAAAAATTTAATGGACTATACATTGTCCATATTTTATGAAAAATTGAATGGACTATACATCGTCCATTTTTATGCAAAAAAAATTTTTATGGAAAATTTTAATGGACTATACATCGTCACTTGTTCATGCAAAAAATTTTCTTATGAACAAAATTTAATGGACTATACATCGTCCATTTTTATGAAAAATTTAATGGACTATACATCTTTCATTTCTTATACAAAAAATTTAATGAACTATACATCGTCGATTTTTAATGCAAACATTTTATTGGACTATACATCGTCCATTTTTCATGCGAAGCATTTTTTTATGATAAAATTTAATGGACCATTCGTCCATTTTTATGAAAAATTTAATTAATCCATCCATTTTTCATGCAACAAAAAATTTTTACAAAAAAAGTTAATGGATTATACATTGTCCATTTTTCATGCAAAAAAATTAACATCGTTCATTTGTCATGCAAAAAAATTTTTTATGAAAAAATTTAATGGACTATAGGTCGTCAATTTTCCGTGCAAAAAATTTTCTTATGAAAAAATTAAGACTATACATCGTCCATTTGTCATGGAAAAATTTAATGGACTATACATCGTCCATTTTTCATGCAACAAAAAAATTTTTATGAAAAAATTTAATGGACTAAACATCGTCAGTTTTTCATGCAAAAAATTTTTCTATGGAAAAATTTAATGTACTATACATCGTCACTTTTTCATGCAAAAAATTTTCTTATAAGAAAATTTAATGACTATACCTTGTCCATTTTTCATGAAAAATGTAATGGACTATACATCGTCCATTTTTCATGGAGAAAAAAATTTTATGAAAAAATTTAATGGACTATACATCGTTCATTTTTTATACAAACAATTTAATGAACTATACATCGTCCATTTTTCATGCGAAACAGTTTTTATGATAAAATTTAATGGACTATATATACATCGTCCATTTTTCATGCAAAACACATTTTTAAGAAAAAATTTAATGGACTATATACATCGTCTTTTTTTCATGCAAAAAATTTTCTTATAAAAAAATTTAGTGTCCATTTTTCATGCTAAAAATTTAACGGACTATAGATCGTCCATTTGTCATGCAAAAAAATTTTTTATGAAAAATTTTAATGGACTATACATCTTTCATTTTTTATACAAAAAATTTAATGAACTATACATCGTTAATTTTTAATGCAAAAACTTTATTGGACTATACATCGTCCATTTTTCATGCAACAAAAAATTTTTATGAAAAAATTTAATGGATTATACATCGTCACTTGTTCATGCAAAAAATTTTCTTATGAACAAATTTAATGGACTATACATCGTCCATTTTTATGAAAAATTTAATGGACTATACATCTTTTATTTTTTATACAAAAAATTTAATGAACTATACATCGTTAATTTTTAATGCAAAAACTTTATTGGACTATACATCGTCCATTTTTCATGCGAAACTTTTTTTATCATAAATTGTAATGGACTATACATGGTCCATTTTTATGAAAAATTGAATGGACTATATATACCTCGTCCATTTTTCACGCAAAAAACATTTTTATGAAAAAATTTAAAGGACTATACATCGTCACTTTTACATGGAAAAAATTTTCTTATGAAAAATTTAAGACTATAAATCGTAAATTTTTTTTATGAAAAAATTTAATAGACTAAAAAAATTTAATGGACTATACGTCGTCCATTTTTCATGGAAACAAATTTTTATGAACAAATTTAATGGACTATATATACATCGTTAATTTTTTATACAAAAGATTAAATGAACTATACATGGTAAATTTTTAATGGAAAAAATTTTCTAATGAAAAAATTTAACAGACTATACATCGTCCATTTGTCATGGAAAAATTTAATGGGCTATACATCGTCCATTTTTTATGAAAAATTCAATGGACTATAAATCGTCCATTTTTCATGCAAAAATTTTCTTATGAAAAAATTTAATGGACTATACATCGTCCATTTTTTATGAAAAATTTTATGCAAAAAAATTTTTTATGGATAAATTTAATAGACTATAAAAAGTCCATTTTTAATGAAAAATTCAATGGGCTATAAATCGTCCATTTTTCATGGAAAAATTTTCTTATGAAAAAATTTAATGGACTATACATCGTCCATTTTTTATGAAAAATTTTATGAGCTATACATCGCACATTTTTCATGGAAAAAATTTAATTAAAAAAAATTTAATGGACTATACATTGTCCATTTTTTATGAAAAATTTAATGGACTTTACGTCGTCCATTTTTCATGGAAAAAAAATTATTATAAAAAAATTTAATGTCCATTTTTCATACATCATCCATTTTTATGAAAAATTTAATGGACTATACATGGTCCATTTTTCATGCAAAAAACATTTTTATGAAAAAATTTAAAGGACAATACATCGTCAAATTTTTTATGAAAAAATTTAATAGACTATAAAATGTCCAGTTTTTATGAAAAATTCAATGCACTATACATCGTCCATTTTTCATGCAAAAAAATTTTTATGAAAAAATTAATTGGACTATACATCGCCAAATTTTTTTTCATACATAAAATTTTTTTTGTGGAAAAATTTAATGGACTATATATCGTCTATTTTTCTTGGAAAAAAAAATTTTATGAAAAAAATTAATGGACTATAAATCGTCCATTTTTTATGAAAAATTCAATGGACTATACATCGTCCATTTTTCATGCAAAAAATTTTTTTTGTGGAAAAATTTAATGGACTATACATCGTCCATTTTTCATGCAAAACTATATTTATGAAAAAATTTAATGGACTATACATCGTCAAATTTTTTATGAAAAAATTTAATAGACTATAAAATGTCCAGTTTTTATGAAAAATTCAATGCACTATACATCGTCCATTTTTCATGCAAAAACATTTTTATGACAAAATTAATTGGACTATACATCGCCAAATTTTTTTATGAAAAAATTTAATGGAGTATAATACATCGTCCATTTTTTAATGCAAAAAAATTTAATGGACTATAAATCGTCCATTTTTTATGAAAAATTCAATGGACTATACATCGTTAATTTTTCTTGCAAAAAATTTTTTTTGTGGAAAAATTTAATGGGCTATATATACATCGTCCATTTTTCATACATAAAATTTTTTTTGTGGAAAAATTTAATGGACTATACATCGTCTATTTTTCTTGAAAAAAAAAAATTTTATGAAAAAATTTAATGGACATCGTTAATTTTTTATACAAAAAAGTTAATGAACTATACATCATCCATTTGTCATGCAAAAAATTTTTTATAAAAAGATTTAATAGACTATACATCGTCACTTTTTCATGCAAAAAATTTTCTTATGAAAAAATTTAATGGACTATACATCGTCCATTTTTATGAAAAATTTAATGGACTTTACATCGTCCATTTTTCATGGAAAAAATATTTTTATGAAAAAAAAAATTATGTAAAAATTTAATGGACTATAATCGTCACTTTTTCATGCAAAAAATTTTCTTATAAAAAAATTTAATGGACTATACATTGTCCATATTTTATGAAACATTTAATGGATATCTATACATCGTCCATTTTTCATGGAAAAAAAATTATTATAAAAAAATTTAATGGACTATACATCGTCCATTTGTCATGGAAAAATTTATTGGAATATACATCGTCAATTTTTAATGCAAAAAATTTTTTATTAGAAAATTTAATGGACTGTACATTGTAAAATTTTTTACGAAAAAATTTAATAGACTATAAATCGTCCATTTTTCATGCAAAAAATTTTTTTATGAAAAAATTTAATGGACTATAATACATCGTCCATTTTTTAGTGCAAAAAATTTTTTTATAGAAAAATTTAATGGACCATACATCCTCCTTTTTTCATGAAAAATAATTTTTATGAAAAAATTTAATAGACTACATCTTCCATTTTTTATGAAAAATTCAATGTACTATATATACATCGTCCATTTTTCATAAAAAAAATTTTTTATGAAAAAATTTAATGTCCATTTTTCATACATCATCCATTTTTATGAAAAATTTAATGGACTATACATGGTCCATTTTTCATGCAAAAAACATTTTTATGAAAAAATTTAAAGGACAATACATCGTCAAATTTTTTATAAAAAAAATTTAATAGACTATAAAATGTCCAGTTTTTATGAAAAATTCAATGGACTATACATCGTCCATTTTTCATGCAAAAAATTTTTTTTGTGGAAAAATTTAATGGACTATACATCGTCTAAGCAAAAAAAAATTTTGTGAAAAAATTTAATGGACTATACATCTTTCATTTCTTATACAAAAAATTTAATGAACTATAATAATAGACTAAAAAAATTTAATGGACTATACGTCGTCCATTTTTCATGGAAACAAATTTTTATGAACAAATTTAATGGACTATATATACATCGTTAATTTTTTATACAAAAGATTAAATGAACTATACATGGTAAATTTTTAATGGAAAAAATTTTCTAATGAAAAAATTTAACAGACTATACATCGTCCATTTGTCATGGAAAAATTTAATGGGCTATACATCGTCCATTTTTTATGAAAAATTCAATGGACTATAAATCGTCACTTTTTCATGCAAAAAATTTTCTTATGGAAAAATTTAATGGACTATACATTGTCCATATTTTATGAAAAATTGAATGGACTATACATCGTCCATTTTTATGCAAAAAAAATTTTTATGGAAAATTTTAATGGACTACTCATCGTTATTTTTTATACAAAAAATTTAATGAAATACACATCGTAAATTTTTAATGCAAAAAGTTAAATGGACTATACATCGTCCATTTTTCATGCAACAAAAAATTTTTATGAAAAAATTTAATGGACTATACATCGTCACTTGTTCATGCAAAAAATTTTCTTATGAACAAAATTTAATGGACTATACATCGTCCATTTTTATGAAAAATTTAATGGACTATACATCTTTCATTTCTTATACAAAAAATTTAATGAACTATACATCGTCGATTTTTAATGCAAACATTTTATTGGACTATACATCGTCCATTTTTCATGCGAAGTATTTTTTTATGATAAAATTTAATGGACTATACATCGTCCATTTTTATGAAAAATTTAATTAATCCATCCATTTTTCATGCAACAAAAAATTTTTACAAAAAAAGTTAATGGATTATACATTGTCCATTTTTCATGCAAAAAAATTAACATCGTTCATTTGTCATGCAAAAAAATTTTTTATGAAAAAATTTAATGGACTATAGGTCGTCAATTTTCCGTGCAAAAAATTTTCTTATGAAAAAATTAAGACTATACATCGTCCATTTGTCATGGAAAAATTTAATGGACTATACATCGTCCATTTTTCATGCAACAAAAAAATTTTTATGAAAAAATTTAATGGACTAAACATCGTCAGTTTTTCATGCAAAAAATTTTTCTATGGAAAAATTTAATGTACTATACATCGTCACTTTTTCATGCAAAAAATTTTCTTATAAGAAAATTTAATGACTATACCTTGTCCATTTTTCATGAAAAATGTAATGGACTATACATCGTCCATTTTTCATGGAGAAAAAAATTTTATGAAAAAATTTAATGGACTATACATCGTTCATTTTTTATACAAACAATTTAATGAACTATACATCGTCCATTTTTCATGCGAAACAGTTTTTATGATAAAATTTAATGGACTATATATACATCGTCCATTTTTCATGCAAAACACATTTTTAAGAAAAAATTTAATGGACTATATACATCGTCTTTTTTTCATGCAAAAAATTTTCTTATAAAAAAATTTAGTGTCCATTTTTCATGCTAAAAATTTAACGGACTATAGATCGTCCATTTGTCATGCAAAAAAATTTTTTATGAAAAATTTTAATGGACTATACATCTTTCATTTTTTATACAAAAAATTTAATGAACTATACATCGTTAATTTTTAATGCAAAAACTTTATTGGACTATACATCGTCCATTTTTCATGCAACAAAAAATTTTTATGAAAAAATTTAATGGATTATACATCGTCACTTGTTCATGCAAAAAATTTTCTTATGAACAAATTTAATGGACTATACATCGTCCATTTTTATGAAAAATTTAATGGACTATACATCTTTTATTTTTTATACAAAAAATTTAATGAACTATACATCGTTAATTTTTAATGCAAAAACTTTATTGGACTATACATCGTCCATTTTTCATGCGAAACTTTTTTTATCATAAATTGTAATGGACTATACATGGTCCATTTTTATGAAAAATTGAATGGACTATATATACCTCGTCCATTTTTCACGCAAAAAACATTTTTATGAAAAAATTTAAAGGACTATACATCGTCACTTTTACATGGAAAAAATTTTCTTAAATTTCTTAAATTAAATTTCTTATTTAAGACTATAAATCGTAAATTTTTTTTATGAAAAAATTTAATAGACTAAAAAAATTTAATGGACTATACGTCGTCCATTTTTCATGGAAACAAATTTTTATGAACAAATTTAATGGACTATATATACATCGTTAATTTTTTATACAAAAGATTAAATGAACTATACATGGTAAATTTTTAATGGAAAAAATTTTCTAATGAAAAAATTTAACAGACTATACATCGTCCATTTGTCATGGAAAAATTTAATGGGCTATACATCGTCCATTTTTTATGAAAAATTCAATGGACTATAAATCGTCCATTTTTCATGCAAAAATTTTCTTATGAAAAAATTTAATGGACTATACATCGTCCATTTTTTATGAAAAATTTTATGCAAAAAAATTTTTTATGGATAAATTTAATAGACTATAAAAAGTCCATTTTTAATGAAAAATTCAATGGGCTATAAATCGTCAATTTTTCATGGAAAAATTTTCTTATGAAAAAATTTAATGGACAATACATCGTCCATTTTTTATGAAAAATTTTATGAGCTATACATCGCACATTTTTCATGGAAAAAATTTAATTAAAAAAAATTTAATGGACTATACATTGTCCATTTTTTATGAAAAATTTAATGGACTATACGTCGTCCATTTTTCATGGAAAAAAAATTATTATAAAAAAATTTAATGTCCATTTTTCATACATCATCCATTTTTATGAAAAATTTAATGGACTATACATGGTCCATTTTTCATGCAAAAAACATTTTTATGAAAAAATTTAAAGGACAATACATCGTCAAATTTTTTATGAAAAAATTTAATAGACTATAAAATGTCCAGTTTTTATGAAAAATTCAATGCACTATACATCGTCCATTTTTCATGCAAAAAAATTTTTATGAAAAAATTAATTGGACTATACATCGCCAAATTTTTTTTCATACATAAAATTTTTTTTGTGGAAAAATTTAATGGACTATATATCGTCTATTTTTCTTGGAAAAAAAAATTTTATGAAAAAAATTAATGGACTATAAATCGTCCATTTTTTATGAAAAATTCAATGGACTATACATCGTCCATTTTTCATGCAAAAAATTTTTTTTGTGGAAAAATTTAATGGACTATACATCGTCCATTTTTCATGCAAAACTATATTTATGAAAAAATTTAATGGACTATACATCGTCAAATTTTTTATGAAAAAATTTAATAGACTATAAAATGTCCAGTTTTTATGAAAAATTCAATGCACTATACATCGTCCATTTTTCATGCAAAACATTTTTATGACAAAATTAATTGGATTATACATCGCCAAATTTTTTTATGAAAAAATTTAATGGAGTATAATACATCGTCCATTTTTTAATGCAAAAAAATTTAATGGACTATAAATCGTCCATTTTTTATGAAAAATTCAATGGACTATACATCGTTAATTTTTCTTGCAAAAAATTTTTTTTGTGGAAAAATTTAATGGGCTATACATCGTCCATTTTTCATACATAAATTTTTTTTGTGGAAAAATTTAATGGACTATACATCGTCTATTTTTCTTGAAAAAAAAAAAATTTTATGAAAAAATTTAATGGACATCGTTAATTTTTTATACAAAAAAGTTAATGAACTATACATCATCCATTTGTCATGCAAAAAATTTTTTATAAAAAAATTTAATAGACTATACATCGTCACTTTTTCAAGCAAAAAATTTTCTCATGAAAAAATTTAATGGACTATACGTCGTCCATTTTTATGAAAAATTTAATGGACTTTACCTCGTCCATTTTTCATGGAAAAAATATTTTTATGAAAAAATTTAATGGACTATACATCGTCCATATTTCATGCAAAAAAAAAAAAAAAATTATGTAAAAATTTAATGGACTATAATCGTCACTTTTTCATGCAAAAAATTTTCTTATAAAAAAATTTAATGGACTATACATTGTCCATATTTTATGAAACATTTAATGCACTAGCTATACATCGTCCATTTTTCATGCAAAAAAAATTTTATGAAAAAATTTAATGGACTATAAATCGTCCATTTTTTATGAAAAATTCAATAGACTATACATCGTCCATTTTTCATGCAAAAAAATTTTTTATGAAAAAATTTAATAAACTATAAATCGTCCATTTTTTATGAAAAATTAAACGGAGTATACATCGTCTACTACGTTTAATTTTTTTTAGGATTATACATCGTACTTTTTTCATTCAATGGACTATATACAAATTGTCCATTTTTTATGAAAAATTTAATAGACTATACATCGTGCATATTTCATGGAAAAAAAATTTTTCTGAAAAAATTTAATGTAAATTTAATTGTCACTTTTTTTATGAAAAATTTAATAGACTATACATCGTCCATTTTTAATGGACTATAAATCGTTAATTTTTTATACAAAAAATTTAATGACCTATACATCGTCCATTTTTCATGCGAAACATTTTTTTATGATAAAATTTAATGGACTATACATCGTTAATTTTTATAAAAAATTTAATGGACTATGCATCGTCTATTTATCATGCAGAAAATTTTCTCATAAAAAAATTTAATGGACTATACATCGTCCATTTTTATGAAAAATTTAACGGAATTTACATTGTCCATTTTTCATGCAGAAAACATTTTTATGAAAATATTTAATGGACTATACATTGTCCATATTTTATAAAACATTTAAAAATTTTTTATGGAAAAATTTAATGGACCATACATTGTCCATTTTTATGAAAAATTTAACGGACTTTACATCGTCCATTTTTCATGCAGAAAACATTGTTATGAAAAAATTTAATGGACTATACATTGTCCATATTTTATGAAACATTTAAAAATTTTTTATGAAAAAATTTAATGGACTATACATCGTCCATTTGTTATAAAAAAAATTTAATGGACTATATTTGTCCATTTTTCATGCAACAAAAAATTTTTATGAAAAAATTTAATGGACTATATATACATCGTCAATTTTTCATGCTAAAAATTTAACGGACTATACATCGTCCATTTGTCATGCAAAAAAATTTTTTATTAAAAAATTTAATAGACTATACATCGTCACTTTTTCATGCAAAAAATTTTCTTATGAAAAAATTTAATGGACTATACATCGTCAATTTTTATGAAAAAATTTATGGACTTTACATCGTCCATTTTTCATGCAGAAAACATTTTTACGAAAAAATTTAATGGACTATACATTGTCCATATTTTATGAAACATTTAAAAATTTTTTATGGAAAAATTTAATGAACTATACATCGTCCATTTTTCATGCAAAAGAAATTTTTATGAAAAAATTTAATGGACTATGAATCGTCCATTTTTAATGAAAAATTCAATGGACTATACATCGTCCATTTGTCATGCAAAAAAAATTTTATATAAAAATTTAATCGTCCATTTTTGATGAAAAATTTAATGGCTGTAATACATCGTCCATTTTTTATAAATATTTTATGGATTATACATCGTACTTTTTTCATGGAAAAAATTTTTTTATAAAAAAATTTAATGGACTATACATCGTCCTTTTTTTATGAAAAATTTAATAGACTATACATCGTCCATTTTTAATGGACTATAAATCGTTAATTTTTTATACAAAAAATTTAATGACCTATACATCGTCCATTTTTCATGCGAAACATTTTTTTATAATAAAATTTATTTTTATGAAAAATTTAATGGACTATATATGTCAATTTTTCATGCTAAAAATTTAACGGACTATACATCGTCCATTTGTCATGCAAAAAAATTTTTTATAAAAAAATTTAATAGACTATACATCGTCACTTTTTCATGGAAAAAATTTTCTTATAAAAAAAATTAATGGACTATACATCGTCCATTTTTATGAAAAATTTAATGGACTTTACTTCGTCCATTTTTCATGCAAAAAACATTTTTATGAAAAAATTTAATGGACTATACTATTGTCACTTTTTCATGGAAAAAATTTTTTATGGATAAATTTAATGGACCATACATCGTCCATTTTTCATGCAAAAAATATTTTTATGAAAAAATTTAATGGACTATACATCGTCACTTTTTCATTCAAAAAATTTTCTTATGGAAAAATTTAATGGACTATAAATCGTTAATTTTTTATACAAAAAATTTAATGACCTATACATCGTCCATTTTTCATGCGAAACATTTTTTTATAATAAAATTTATTTTTATGAAAAATTTAATGGACTATATTTGTCAATTTTTCATGCTAAAAATTTAACGGACTATACATCGTCCATTTGTCATGCAAAAAAATTTTTATGAAAAATTTTAATGGACTACTTACATCGTCAATTTTTAATGCAAAAAGTTAAATGGACTATACATCGTCCATTTTTTATGAAAAATTCAATGGACTATACATCGTCCATTTTTCATGCAACAAAAAATTTTTATGAAAAAATTTAATGGAGTATACATCGTCACTTGTTCATGCAAAAAATTTTCTTATGAACATCTTTCATTTTTTATACAAAAAATTTAATGAACTATACATCGTTAATTTTTAATGCAAAAACTTTATTGGACTATACATCGTCCATTTTTCATACGAATCTTTTTTTATGATAAATTGTAATGGTGTATACATCGTCCATTTTGATGAAAAATTTAATGGACTATATATACATCGTCCATTTTTCACGCAAAAAATATTTTTATGAAAAAATTTAATAAAGTATACATCGTCAGTTTTTCATGCAAAAAATTTTGTTATAAAAAAATTTAATGGACTATACATTGTCCATTTTTTACGAAAAATGTAATGGACTATACATCATCCATTTTTCATGGAGAAAAAAATTTTATGAAAAAATTTAATGAACTATACATCGTCCATTTTTCATGCGAAACAGTTTTTATGATAAAATGTAATGGACTATATATACATCGTCCATTTTTCATGCAAAACACATTTTTATGAAAAAAATTTAATGGACAATACATCGTCACTTTTTTATGCAAAAAATTTTCTTATAAAAAAATTTAACAGACTATACATCGTCCATTTGTCATGGAAAAATTTAATGAACTTTACATCTTCTATTTTTAATGCAAAAAATTTTTTATGAAAAAATTTAATGGACTATAAATCGTCCATTTTTTATGAAAAATTCAATGGACTATAATACGTCGTCCATTTTTTATGAAAAATTTAATAGACTATACATCGTCCATTTTTATGAAAAAATTTAATGGACTAGACATCGTTCATGAAAAAAAAAATTTTATGAAAAAATTTAATGGACTATACATCGTCTAGGCAAAAAAAAATTTTATGAAAAAATTTAATGGACTATACATCTTTCATTTCTTATACAAAAAATTTAATGAACTATACATCGTCCATTTTTCATGCAAAAAATATTTTTATGAAAAAATTTAATGGACTATACATCGTCACTTTTTCATGCAAAAAATTTTCTTATGGAAAAATTTAATGGACTATACATTGTCCATATTTTATGAAAAATTGAATGGACTATACATCGTCCATTTTTATGCAAAAAAAATTTTTATGGAAAATTTTAATGGACTACTCATCGTTATTTTTTATACAAAAAATTTAATGAAATACACATCGTAAATTTTTAATGCAAAAAGTTAAATGGACTATACATCGTCCATTTTTCATGCAACAAAAAATTTTTATGAAAAAATTTAATGGACTATACATCGTCACTTGTTCATGCAAAAAATTTTCTTATGAACAAAATTTAATGGACTATACATCGTCGATTTTTAATGCAAACATTTTATTGGACTATACATCGTCCATTTTTCATGCGAAACATTTTTTTATGATAAAATTTAATGGACTATACATCGTCCATTTTTATGAAAAATTTAATTAATCCATCCATTTTTCATGCAACAAAAAATTTTTACAAAAAAAGTTAATGGATTATACATTGTCCATTTTTCATGCAAAAAAATTAACATCGTTCATTTGTCATGCAAAAAAATTTTTTATGAAAAAATTTAATGGACTATAGGTCGTAAATTTTCCATGCAAAAAATTTTCTTATGAAAAAATTAAGACTATACATCGTCCATTTGTCATGGAAAAATTTTCTTATGAAAAAATTTAATGGACTATACATCGTCCATTTTATATGAAAAATTTTATGAGCTATACATCGCACATTTTTCATGGAAAAAATTTAATTAAAAAAAAATTTAATGGACTATACATTGTCCATTTTTTATGAAAAATTTAACATGCAACAAAAAATTTTTACAAAAAAAGTTAATGGATTATACATTGTCCATTTTTCATGCAACAAAAAATTTTTATCAAAAAATTTAATGGACTAAACATCGTCAGTTTTTCATGCAGAAATTTTTCTATGGCAAAATTTAATGTACTATACATCGTCACTTTTTCATGCAAAAAATTTTCTTATAAGTAAATTTAATGACTATACCTTGTCCATTTTTTATGAAAAATGTAATGGACTATACATCGTCCATTTTTCATGCGAAACAGTTTTTATGATAAAATTTAATGGACTATATATACATCGTCCATTTTTCATGCAAAACACATTTTTAAGAAAAAATTTAATGGACTATACATCGTCTTCTTTTCATGCAAAACATTTTCTTATAAAAAAATTTAGTGTCCATTTTTCATGCTAAAAATTTAACGGACTATAGATCGTCCATTTGTCATGCAAAAAAATTTTTATGAAAAATTTTAATGGACTATACATCTTTCATTTTTTATACAAAAAATTTAATGAACTATACATCGTTAATTTTTAATGCAAAAACTTTATTGGACTATACATCGTCCATTTTTCATGCAACAAAAAATTTTTATGAAAAAATTTAATGGATTATACATCGTCACTTGTTCATGCAAAAAATTTTCTTATGAACAAATTTAATGGACTATACATCGTCCATTTTTATGAAAAATTTAATGGACTATACATCTTTTATTTTTTATACAAAAAATTTAATGAACTATACATCGTTAATTTTTAATGCAAAAACTTTATTGGACTATACATCGTCCATTTTTCATGCGAAACTTTTTTTATGATAAATTGTAATGGACTATACATGGTCCATTTTTATGAAAAATTTAATGGACTATATATACCTCGTCCATTTTTCACGCAAAAACATTTTTATGAAAAAATTTAAAGGACTATACATCGTCACTTTTACATGGAAAAAATTTTCTTATGAAAAATTTAAGACTAAATCGTAAATTTTTTTTATGAAAAAATTTAATAGACTAAAAAAATTAATTGGACTATACGTCGTCCATTTTTCATGGAAACAAATTTTTATGAACAAATTTAATGGACTATATATACATCGTTAATTTTTTATACAAAAGATTAAATGAACTATACATGGTAAATTTTTAATGGAAAAAATTTTCTAATGAAAAAATTTAACAGACTATACATCGTCCATTTGTCATGGAAAAATTTATTGGAATATACATCGTCAATTTTTAATGCAAAAACTTTTTTATTAGAAAATTTAATGGACTGTACATTGTAAAATTTTTTACGAAAAAATTTAATAGACTATAAATCGTCCATTTTTCATGCAAAAAATTTTTTTATGAAAAAATTTAATGGACTATAATACATCGTCCATTTTTTAATGCAAAAAATTTTTTTATACAAAAATTTAATGGACCATACATCCTCCTTTTTTCATGAAAAATAATTTTTATGAAAAAATTTAATAGACTAAATCTTCCATTTTTTATGAAAAATTCAATGTACTATATATACATCGTCCATTTTTCATAAAAAAAATTTTTTTATGAAAAAATTTAATGTCCATTTTTCATACATCATCCATTTTTATGAAAAATTTAATGGACTACATGGTCCATTTTTCATGCAAAAAACATTTTTATGAAAAAATTTAAAGGACAATACATCGTCAAATTTTTTATAAAAAAAATTTAATAGACTATAAAATGTCCAGTTTTTATTAAAAATTCAATGGACTATACATCGTTCATTTTTCATGCAAAAAATTTTTTTTGTGGAAAAATTTAATGGACTATACATCGTCCATTTTTCATGCAAAACTATATTTATGAAAAAATTTAATGGACTATACATCGTCAAATTTTTTATGAAAAAATTTAATAGACTATAAAATGTCCAGTTTTTATGAAAAATTCAATGCACTATACATCGTCCATTTTTCATGGAAAAAAATTTTTATGAAAAAATTAATTGGACTATACATCGCCAAATTTTTTTTCATACATAAATTTTTTTTTGTGGAAAAATTTAATGGACTATATATCGTCTATTTTTCTTGGAAAAAAAAATTTTATGAAAAAATTTAATGGACTATAAATCGTCCATTTTTTATGAAAAATTCAATGGACTATACATCGTCCATTTTTCATGCAAACAATTTTTTTTGTGGAAAAATTTAATGGACTATACATCGTCCATTGTTCATGCAAAAAATTTTTTTTGTGGAAAAATTTAATGGACTATACATCGTCCATTTTTCATGCAAAACTATATTTATGAAAAAATTTAATGGACTATACATCGTCAAATTTTTTATGAAAAAATTTAATAGACTATAAAATGTCCAGTTTTTATGAAAAATTCAATGTACTATACATCGTCCATTTTTCATGCAAAAACATTTTTATGACAAAATTAATTGGACTATACATCGCCAAATTTTTTTATGAAAAAATTTAATGGAGTATAATACATCGTCCATTTTTTAATGCAAAAACATTTTTATGACAAAATTAATTGGACTATACATCGCCAAATTTTTTTATGAAAAAATTTAATGGACGATGTATTGTCCATTTTTTAATGCAAAAAAATTTAATGGACTATAAATCGTCCATTTTTTATGAAAAATTCAATGGACTATACATCGTCCATTTTTTATGAAAAATTTTATGCAAAAAAATTTTTTATGGATAAATTTAATAGACTATAAAAAGTCCATTTTTAATGAAAAATTCAATGGGCTATAAATCGTCCATTTTTCATGCAAAAATTTTCTTATGAAAAAATTTAATGGACTATACATCGTCCATTTTTTATGAAAAATTTTATGAGCTATACATCGCACATTTATCATGGAAAAAATTTAATTAAAAAAAAATTTAATGGACTATACATTGTCCATTTTTTATGAAAAATTTAATGGACTATACGTCGTCCATTTTTCATGGAAAAAAAATTATTATAAAAAAATTTAATGGACTATACATCGTCCATTTGTCATGGAAAAATTTATTGGAATATACATTGTCAATTTTTAATGCAAAAACTTTTTTATTAGAAAATTTAATGGACTGTACATTGTAAAATTTTTTACGAAAAAATTTAATAGACTATAAATCGTCCATTTTTCATGCAAAAAATTTTTTTATGAAAAAATTTAATGGACTATAATACATCGTCCATTTTTTAATGCAAAAAATTTTTTTATACAAAAATTTAATGGACCATACATCCTCCTTTTTTCATGAAAAATAATTTTTATGAAAAAATTTAATAGACTAAATCTTCCATTTTTTATGAAAAATTCAATGTACTATATATACATCGTCCATTTTTCATAAAAAAATTTTTTTATGAAAAAATTTAATGTCCATTTTTCATACATCATCCATTTTTATGAAAAATTTAATGGACTACATGGTCCATTTTTCATGCAAAAAACATTTTTATGAAAAAATTTAAAGGACAATACATCGTCAAATTTTTTATAAAAAATTCAATAGACTATACATCGTCCATTTTTCATGCAAAAAAATTTTTTATAAAAAAATTTAATGGACTATACATCGTAATTTTTTTTTATGAAAAAATTTAATAAACTATAAATCGTCCATTTTTTATGAAAAATTAAACGGAGTATACATCGTCTACTCCGTTTAATTTTTTTTAGGATTATACATCGTACTTTTTTCATGGAAAAAAGTTTTTTATAAAAAAATTCAATGGACTATATATACATCGTCCATTTTTTATGAACAATTTAATAGACTATACATCGTGCATATTTCATGGAAAAAAATTTTTTCTGAAAAAATTTAATGGACTATAAATCGTTAATTTTTTATACAAAAAATTTAATGACCTATACATCGTCCATTTTTCATGCGAAACATTTTTTTATGATAAAATTTAATGGACTATACATCGTTCATTTTTATAAAAAATTTAATGGACTATGCATCGTCTATTTATCATGCAAAAAATTTTCTCATAAAAAAATTTAATGGACTATACATCGTCCATTTTTATGAAAAATTTAACGGAATTTACATTGTCCATTTTTCATGCAGAAAACATTTCTATGAAAATATTTAATGGACTATACATTGTCCATATTTTATAAAACATTTAAAAATTTTTTATGGAAAAATTTAATGGACCATACATTGTCCATTTTTATGAAAAATTTAACGGACTTTACATCGTCCCTTTTTCATGCAGAAAACATTGTTATGAAAAAATTTAATGGACTATACATTGTCCATATTTTATGAAACATTTAAAAAATTTTTATTTAAAAATTTAATGGACTATACATCGTCCATTTTTCATGCAAAAGAAATTTTTATGAAAAAATTTAATGGACTATACATCGTCAATTTTTCATGCTAAAAATTTAACGGACTATACATCGTCCATTTGTCATGCAAAAAAAATTTTTATTAAAAAATTTAATAGACTATACATCGTCACTTTTTCATGCAAAAAATTTTCTTATGAAAAAATTTAATGGACTATACATCGTCAATTTTTATGAAAAAATTTATGGACTTTACATCGTCCATTTTTCATGCAGAAAACATTTTTATGAAAAAA
This sequence comes from Nowickia ferox, assembly GCA_936439885.1. Lineage (NCBI taxonomy): Eukaryota > Metazoa > Arthropoda > Insecta > Diptera > Tachinidae > Nowickia > Nowickia ferox. The sequence continues at coordinate 24,998,227 of OW387027.1, read as the reverse complement.
TTTAATGGACTATACATTGTCCATATTTTATGAAACATTTAAAAATTTTTTATGGAAAAATTTAATGAACTATACATCGTCCATTTTTCATGCAAAAGAAATTTTTATGAAAAAATTTAATGGACTATACATCGTCACTTTTTCATGGAAAAATTTTTTTTGGATAAATTTAATGGACCATACATCGTCCATTTTTCATGCAAAAAAACTTTTTATAAAAAAATTTAATGGACTATACATCGTCCTTTTTTTATGAAAAATTCAGTGGACTATAAATCGTCCATTTTTCATGGAAAAAAATTTTTTCTGAAAAAATTTAATGGACTATAAATCGTTAATTTTTTATACAAAAAATTTAATGACCTATACATCGTCCATTTGTCATGCAAAAAAATTTTTTATAAAAAAATTTAATAGACTATACATCGTCACTTTTTCATGCAAAAAACATTTTTATGAAAAAATTTAATGGACTATACTATTGTCCATTTTTCGTGGAAAAAAATTTTTTATGGAAAAATTTAATGGACCATGCATCGTCCATTTTTCATGAAAAAAAAAATTTATGCAAAATTTAATGGACTATACATCGTCACTTTTTCATGGAAAAAATTTTTTATGGATAAATTTAATGGACCATACATCGTCCATTTTTCATGCAAAAAAACTTTTTATGAAAAAATTTAATGGACTATAAATCGTCCATTTTTTATGAAAAATTCAGTGGACTATAAATCGTCCATTTTTTATGAAAAAAACATTTTTATGAAAAAATTTAAAGGACTATACTATTGTCCATTTTTCGTGGAAAAAAATTTTTTATGGAAAAATTTAATGGACCATACATCGTTCATTTTTCATAAAAAAAAATTTTCGTATGAAAAAATTTAATGGACTATACTATTGTCCATTTTTCATGCTAAAAATTTAACGGACTATACATAAAAAAAAAATTTTATGCAAAATTTAATGGACTATACATCGTCACTTTTTCATGGAAAAATTTTTTATGGAAAAATTTAATGGACCATACATCGTTCATTTTTCATAAAAAAAAATTTTCGTATGAAAAAATTTAATGGACTATACTATTGTCCATTTTTCATGGTAAAAATTTAACGGACTATACATCGTCCATTTGTCATGCAAACAATTTTTTATAAAAAAATTTAATAGACTATACATCGTCACTTTTTCATGCAAAAAATTTTCTTATGAAAAAATTTAAGACTATACATCGTCCATTTGTAATGGAAAAATTTAACGGACTATACATCGTCCATTTTTCATGCAAAAAAAAAATTATGAAAAAATTTAATGGACTGTAAATCGTCCATTTTTTATGAAAAATTCAATGGACTATAAATCGTCCATTTTTTATGAAAAATTCAATGGACTAAACATCGTTCATTTTTCATAAAAAAAAATTTTTTATGAAAAAATTTAATGGACTGTAATACATCGTCCATTTTTTATAAATATTTTATGGATTATACATCGTAATTTTTTCATGGAAAAAATTTTTTTATAAAAAATTTTAATGGACTATACATCGTCCATTTTTTATGAAAAATTTTATGGACTATACATCGTCCATTTTTCATGCAAAAAAAATTTTTATGAAAAAATTTAATGGACTATTTAATGGACCATTTTTCATGAAAAAAAATTTTTATGAAAAAATTTAATGGACTATACATTGTCCATTTGGCAAGCTAAAAATTACATCGTCCATTTGTCATGCAAAAAAAAATTTATTTAATGGACTATACATCGTCCATTTTTCATGCAAAAAACATTTTTATGAAAAAATTTAATGGACTATTTAATGGACAGACTATACTTCGTCCGTTTGTCATGGAAAAATTTAATGAACTATACATCGTCCAATTATCATGCAAAAAAATTTTTGTTTGGAAAAATTTAATGGACTATACATCGTCCATTTTTCATGGAAAAAAAATTTTTATGAAAAAATTTAATGGAGTATACATCGTCACTTTTTCATTCAATAAATTTTCTTATAAAAAAATTTAATGGACTATACTTGTCCATTTGTCATGCAAAAAAATTTTTATTTAATGCACTATACATCTTCCATTTTTCATGCAAAAACATATTTATGAAAAAATTAAATGGACTATATATCGTTCATTTTTTATATAAAAAATTTAAGGAACTATACATCGTAAATTTTTAATGCAAAAACTTTAATGGACTATACATGGTCGATTTTTCATGCGGAACATTTTTTTATGATAAATTTTAACGGGTTATACATCATCCATTTTTATGAGAAATTCAATGGACTATACATCGTTAATTTTTCTTGCAAAAAATTTTTTTTGTGGAAAAATTTAATGGGCTATACATCGTCCATTTTTCATACATAAAATTTTTTTTGTGGAAAAATTTAATGGGCTATACATCGTCTATTTTTCTTGAAAAAAAAAAAATTTTATGAAAAAATTTAATGGACATCGTTAATTTTTTATACAAAAAAGTTAATGAACTATACATCATCCATTTGTCATGCAAAAAATTTTTTATAAAAAAATTTAATAGACTATACATCGTCACTTTTTCATGCAAAAAATTTTCTTATGAAAAAATTTAATGGACTATACATTGTCCATATTTTATGAAACATTTAATGGACTAGCTATACATCGTCCATTTTTCATGCAAAAAAAATTTTATGAAAAAATTTAATGGACTATAAATCGTCCATTTTTTATGAAAAATTCAATAGACTATACATCGTCCATTTTTCATGCAAAAAAATTTTTTATAAAAAAATTTAATGGACTATACATCGTAATTTTTTTTTATGAAAAAATTTAATAAACTATAAATCGTCCATTTTTTATGAAAAATTAAACGGAGTATACATCGTCTACTATATATACATCGTCCATTTTTTATGAAAAATTTAATAGACTATACATCGTGCATATTTCATGGAAAAAAAATTTTTCTGAAAAAATTTAATGGACTATACATCGTTAATTTTTATAAAAAATTTAATGGACTATGCATCGTCTATTTATCATGCAAAAAATTTTCTCATAAAAAAATTTAATGGACTATACATCGTCCATTTTTATGAAAAATTTAACGGAATTTACATTGTCCATTTTTCATGCAGAAAACATTTTTATGAAAATATTTAATGGACTATACATTGTCCATATTTTATAAAACATTTAAAAATTTTTTTTTATGGAAAAATTTAATGGACCATACCCTGTCCATTTTTATGAAAAATATAACGGACTTTACATCGTCCATTTTTCATGCAAAAGAAATTTTTATGAAAAAATTTAATGGACTATGAATCGTCCATTTTTAATGAAAAATTCAATGGACTATACATCGTTCATTTGTCATGCAAAAAAAATTTTATATAAAAATTTAATCGTCCATTTTTGATGAAAAATTTAATGGCTGTAATACATCGTCCATTTTTTATAAATATTTTATGGATTATACATCGTACTTTTTTCATGGAAAAAATTTTTTTATAAAAAAATTTAATGGACTATACATCGTCCTTTTTTTATGAAAAATTTAATAGACTATACATCGTCCATTTTTCATGGAAAAAAAAATTTTTCTGAAAAAATTTAATGGGCTATAAATCGTTAATTTTTTATACAAAAAATTTAATGACCTATACATCGTCCATTTGTCATGCAAAAAAATTTTTTATAAAAAAATTTAATAGACTATACATCGTCACTTTTTCATGCAAAAAATTTTCTTATAATAAAAATTAATGGACTATACATCGTCCATTTTTATGAAAAATTTAATGGACTTTACATCGGCCATTTTTCATGCAAAAAACATTTTTATGACAAAATTAATTGGACTATACATCGCCAAATTTTTTTATGAAAAAATTTAATGGAGTATAATACATCGTCCATTTTTTAATGCAAAAACATTTTTATGACAAAATTAATTGGACTATACATCGCCAAATTTTTTTATGAAAAAATTTAATGGAGTATAATACATCGTCCATTTTTTAATGCAAAAAAATTTAATGGACTATAAATCGTCCATTTTTTATGAAAAATTCAATGGACTATACATCGTCCATTTTTTATGAAAAATTTTATGCAAAAAAATTTTTTATGGATAAATTTAATAGACTATAAAAAGTCCATTTTTCATGCAAAAAATTTTTTTATGAAAAAATTTAATAGACTAAATCTTCCATTTTTTATGAAAAATTCAATGTACTATATATACATCGTCCATTTTTCATAAAAAAAATTTTTTTATGAAAAAATTTAATGTCCATTTTTCATACATCATCCATTTTTATGAAAAATTTAATGGACTACATGGTCCATTTTTCATGCAAAAAACATTTTTATGAAAAAATTTAAAGGACAATACATCGTCAAATTTTTTATAAAAAATTCAATAGACTATACATCGCCCATTTTTCAGAAAAAAAATTTTTTTATGAAAAAATTTAATGTCCATTTTTCATACATCATCCATTTTTATGAAAAATTTAATGGACTACATGGTCCATTTTTCATGCAAAAAACATTTTTAGGAACAAATTTAAAGGACAATACATCGTCAAATTTTTTATAAAAAAAATTTAATAGACTATAAAATGTCCAGTTTTTATTAAAAATTCAATGGACTATACATCGTTCATTTTTCATGCAAAAAATTTTTTTTGTGGAAAAATTTAATGGACTAGACATCGTCCATTTTTCATGCAAAAACATTTTTATGACAAAATTAATTGGACTATACATCGCCAAATTTTTTTATGAAAAAATTTAATGGAGTATAATACATCGTCCATTTTTTAATGCAAAAACATTTTTATGACAAAATTAATTGGACTATACATCGCCAAATTTTTTTATGAAAAAATTTAATGGAGTATAATACATCGTCCATTTTTTAATGCAAAAAATTTAATGGACTATAAATCGTCCATTTTTTATGAAAAATTCAATGGACTATACATCGTCCATTTTTTATGAAAAATTTTATGCAAAAAAATTTTTTATGGATAAATTTAATAGACTATAAAAAGTCAATTTTTAATGAAAAATTCAATGGGCTATAAATCATCCATTTTTCATGCAAAAATTTTCTTATGAAAAAATTTAATGGACTATACATCGTCCATTTTTTATGAAAAATTTTATGAGCTATACATCGCACATTTATCATGGAAAAAATTTAATTAAAAAAAAATTTAATGGACTATACATTGTCCATTTTTTATGAAAAATTTAATGGACTATACGTCGTCCATTTGTCATGGAAAAATTTATTGGAATATACATCGTCAATTTTTAATGCAAAAACTTTTTTATTAGAAAATTTAATGGACTGTACATTGTAAAATTTTTTACGAAAAAATTTAATAGACTATAAATCGTCCATTTTTCATGCAAAAAATTTTTTTATGAAAAAATTTAATGGACTATAATACATCGTCCATTTTTTAATGCAAAAAATTTTTTTATACAAAAATTTAATGGACCATACATCCTCCTTTTTTCATGAAAAATAATTTTTATGAAAAAATTTAATAGACTAAATCTTCCATTTTTTATGAAAAATTCAATGTACTATATATACATCGTCCATTTTTCATAAAAAAAATTTTTTTATGAAAAAATTTAATGTCCATTTTTCATACATCATCCATTTTTATGAAAAATTTAATGGACTACATGGTCCATTTTTCATGCAAAAAACATTTTTATGAAAAAATTTAAAGGACAATACATCGTAAAATTTTTTATAAAAAATTCAATAGACTATACATCGTCCATTTTTCACAAAAAAAATTTTTTTATGAAAAAATTTAATGTCCATTTTTCATACATCATCCATTTTTATGAAAAATTTAATGGACTACATGGTCCATTTTTCATGCAAAAAACATTTTTAGGAACAAATTTAAAGGACAATACATCGTCAAATTTTTTATAAAAAAAATTTAATAGACTATAAAATGTCCAGTTTTTATTAAAAATTCAATGGACTATACATCGTTCATTTTTCATGCAAAAAATTTTTTTTGTGGAAAAATTTAATGGACTAGACATCGTCCATTTTTCATGCAAAAACATTTTTATGACAAAATTAATTGGACTATACATCGCCAAATTTTTTTATGAAAAAATTTAATGGAGTATAATACATCGTCCATTTTTTAATGCAAAAACATTTTTATGACAAAATTAATTGGACTATACATCGCCAAATTTTTTTATGAAAAAATTTAATGGAGTATAATACATCGTCCATTTTTTAATGCAAAAAAATTTAATGGACTATAAATCGTCCATTTTTTATGAAAAATTCAATGGACTATACATCGTCCATTTTTTATGAAAAATTTTATGCAAAAAAATTTTTTATGGATAAATTTAATAGACTATAAAAAGTCAATTTTTAATGAAAAATTCAATGGGCTATAAATCGTCCATTTTTCATGCAAAAATTTTCTTATGAAAAAATTTAATGGACTATACATCGTCCATTTTTTATGAAAAATTTTATGAGCTATACATCGCACATTTATCATGGAAAAAATTCATTTAAAAAAAAATTTAATGGACTATACATTGTCCATTTTTTATGAAAAATTTAATGGACTATACGTCGTCCATTTGTCATGGAAAAATTTATTGGAATATACATCGTCAATTTTTAATGCAAAAACTTTTTTATTAGAAAATTAATTGGACTATACATCGCCAAATTTTTTTTCATACATAAAATTTTTTTTGTGGAAAAATTTAATGGACTATATATCGTCTATTTTTCTTGGAAAAAAAAATTTTATGAAAAAATTTAATGGACTATAAATCGTCCATTTTTTATGAAAAATTCAATGGACTATACATCGTCCATTTTTCATGCAAACAATTTTTTTTGTGGAAAAATTTAATGGACTATACATCGTCCATTGTTCATGCAAAAAATTTTTTTTGTGGAAAAATTTAATGGACTATACATCGTCCATTTTTCATGCAAAACTATATTAATGAAAAAATTTAATGGACTATACATCGTCAAATTTTTTATGAAAAAATTTAATAGACTATAAAATGTCCAGTTTTTATGAAAAATTCAATGTACTATACATCGTCCATTTTTCATGCAAAAACATTTTTATGACAAAATTAATTGGACTATACATCGCCAAATTTTTTTATGAAAAAATTTAATGGAGTATAATACATCGTCCATTTTTTAATGCAAAAACATTTTTATGACAAAATTAATTGGACTATACATCGCCAAATTTTTTTATGAAAAAATTTAATGGAGTATAATACATCGTCCATTTTTTAATGCAAAAAAATTTAATGGACTATAAATCGTCCATTTTTTATGAAAAATTCAATGGACTATACATCGTCCATTTTTTATGAAAAATTTTATGCAAAAAAATTTTTTATGGATAAATTTAATAGACTATAAAAAGTCCATTTTTAATGAAAAATTCAATGGGCTATAAATTGTCCATTTTTCATGCAAAAATTTTCTTATGAAAAAATTTAATGGACTATACATCGTCCATTTTTTATGAAAAATTTTATGAGCTATACATCGCACATTTATCATGGAAAAAATTTAATTAAAAAAAAATTTAATGGACTATACATTGTCCATTTTTTATGAAAAATTTAATGGACTATACGTCGTCCATTTTTCATGGAAAAAAAATTATTATAAAAAAATTTAATGGACTATACATCGTCCATTTGTCATGGAAAAATTTATTGGAATATACATTGTCAATTTTTAATGCAAAAACTTTTTTATTAGAAAATTTAATGGACTGTACATTGTAAAATTTTTTACGAAAAAATTTAATAGACTATAAATCGTCCATTTTTCATGCAAAAAATTTTTTTATGAAAAAATTTAATGGACTATAATACATCGTCCATTTTTTAATGCAAAAAATTTTTTTATACAAAAATTTAATGGACCATACATCCTCCTTTTTTCATGAAAAATAATTTTTATGAAAAAATTTAATAGACTAAATCTTCCATTTTTTATGAAAAATTCAATGTACTATATATACATCGTCCATTTTTCATAAAAAAATTTTTTTATGAAAAAATTTAATGTCCATTTTTCATACATCATCCATTTTTATGAAAAATTTAATGGACTACATGGTCCATTTTTCATGCAAAAAACATTTTTATGAAAAAATTTAAAGGACAATACATCGTCAAATTTTTTATAAAAAATTCAATAGACTATACATCGTCCATTTTTCATGCAAAAAAATTTTTTATAAAAAAATTTAATGGACTATACATCGTAATTTTTTTTTATGAAAAAATTTAATAAACTATAAATCGTCCATTTTTTATGAAAAATTAAACGGAGTATACATCGTCTACTCCGTTTAATTTTTTTTAGGATTATACATCGTACTTTTTTCATGGAAAAAAGTTTTTTATAAAAAAATTCAATGGACTATATATACATCGTCCATTTTTTATGAACAATTTAATAGACTATACATCGTGCATATTTCATGGAAAAAAAATTTTTCTGAAAAAATTTAATGGACTATAAATCGTTAATTTTTTATACAAAAAATTTAATGACCTATACATCGTCCATTTTTCATGCGAAACATTTTTTTATGATAAAATTTAATGGACTATACATCGTTCATTTTTATAAAAAATTTAATGGACTATGCATCGTCTATTTATCATGCAAAAAATTTTCTCATAAAAAAATTTAATGGACTATACATCGTCCATTTTTATGAAAAATTTAACGGAATTTACATTGTCCATTTTTCATGCAGAAAACATTTTTATGAAAATATTTAATGGACTATACATTGTCCATATTTTATAAAACATTTAAAAATTTTTTATGGAAAAATTTAATGGACCATACATTGTCCATTTTTATGAAAAATTTAACGGACTTTACATCGTCCCTTTTTCATGCAGAAAACATTGTTATGAAAAAATTTAATGGACTATACATTGTCCATATTTTATGAAACATTTAAAAAATTTTTATGAAAAAATTTAATGGACTATACATCGTCCATTTTTCATGCAAAAGAAATTTTTATGAAAAAATTTAATGGACTATACATCGTCAATTTTTCATGCTAAAAATTTAACGGACTATACATCGTCCATTTGTCATGCAAAAAAAATTTTTATTAAAAAATTTAATAGACTATACATCGTCACTTTTTCATGCAAAAAATTTTCTTATGAAAAAATTTAATGGACTATACATCGTCAATTTTTATGAAAAAATTTATGGACTTTACATCGTCCATTTTTCATGCAGAAAACATTTTTATGAAAAAATTTAATGGACTATACATTGTCCATATTTTATGAAACATTTAAAAATTTTTTATGGAAAAATTTAATGAACTATACATCGTCCATTTTTCATGCAAAAGAAATTTTTATGAAAAAATTTAATGGACTATACATCGTCACTTTTTCATGGAAAAAATTTTTTTGGATAAATTTAATGGACCATACATCGTCCATTTTTCATGCAAAAAAACTTTTTATAAAAAAATTGAATGGACTATACATCGTCCTTTTTTTATGAAAAATTCAGTAGACTATAAATCGTCCATTTTTCATGGAAAAAAATTTTTTCTGAAAAAATTTAATGGACTATAAATCGTTAATTTTTTATACAAAAAATTTAATGACCTATACATCGTCCATTTGTCATGCAAAAAAATTTTTTATAAAAAATTTAATAGACTATACATCGTCACTTTTTCATGCAAAAAACATTTTTATGAAAAAATTTAATGGACTATACTATTGTCCATTTTTCGTGGAAAAAAATTTTTTATGGAAAAATTTAATGGACCATGCATCGTCCATTTTTCATGAAAAAAAAAATTTTATGCAAAATTTAATGGACTATACATCGTCCATTTTTCATGGAAAAAATTTTTTATGGATAAATTTAATGGACCATACATCGTCCATTTTTCATGCAAAAAAACTTTATGAAAAAATTTAATGGACTATAAATCGTCCATTTTTTATGAAAAATTCAGTGGACTATAAATTGTCCATTTTTTATGAAAAAAACATTTTTATGAAAAAATTTAAAGGACTATACTATTGCCCATTTTTCGTGGAAAAAAATTTTTTATGAAAAAATTTAATGGACCATACATCGTTCATTTTTCATAAAAAAAAAATTTCGTATGAAAAAATTTAATGGACTATACTATTGTCCATTTTTCATGCTAAAAATTTAACGGACTATACATAAAAAAAAAATTTTATGCAAAATTTAATGGACTATACATCGTCACTTTTTCATGGAAAAAATTTTTTATGGAAAAATTTAATGGACCATACATCGTTCATTTTTCATAAAAAAAAATTTTCGTATGAAAAAATTTAATGGACTATACTATTGTCCATTTTTCATGCTAAAAATTTAACGGACTATACATCGTCCATTTGTCATGCAAACAATTTTTTATAAAAAAATTTAATAGACTATACATCGTCACTTTTTCATGCAAAAAATTTTCTTATGAAAAAATTTAAGACTATACATCGTCCATTTGTAATGGAAAAATTTAACGGACTATACATCGTCCATTTTTCATGCAAAAAGAAAAAAAAAAATTATGAAAAAATTTAATGGACTGTAAATCGTCCATTTTTTATGAAAAATTCAATGGACTATAAATCGTCCATTTTTTATGAAAAATTCAATGGACTAAACATCGTTCATTTTTCATAAAAAAAAATTTTTTATGAAAAAATTTAATGGACTGTAATACATCGTCCATTTTTTATAAATATTTTATGGATTATACATCGTAATTTTTTCATGGAAAAAATTTTTTTATAAAAAATTTTAATGGACTATACATCGTCCATTTTTTATGAAAAATTTTATGGACTATACATCGTCCATTTTTCATGCAAAAAAAAATTTTATGAAAAAATTTAATGGACTATTTAATGGACCATTTTTCATGAAAAAAAATTTTTATGGAAAAATTTAATGGACTATACATTGTCCATTTTGCAAGCTAAAAATTACATCGTCCATTTGTCATGCAAAAAAAAAATTTATTTAATGGACTATACATCGTCCATTTTTCATGCAAAAAACATTTTTATGAAAAAATTTAATGGACTATTTAATGGACAGACTATACTTCGTCCGTTTGTCATGGAAAAATTTAATGAACTATACATCGTCCAATTATCATGCAAAAAAATTTTTGTTTGGAAAAATTTAATGGACTATACATCGTCCATTTTTATGAAAAAATTTAATGGAGTATACATCGTCACTTTTTCATGCAATAAATTTTCTTATAAAAAAATTTAATGGACTATACTTGTCCATTTGTCATGCAAAAAAATTTTTATTTAATGCACTATACATCTTCCATTTTTCATGCAAAAACATATTTATGAAAAAATTAAATGGACATATACATCGTTCATTTTTTATATAAAAAATTTAAGGAACTATACATCGTAAATTTTTAATGCAAAAACTTTAATGGACTATACATGGTCGATTTTTCATGCGGAACATTTTTTATGATAAATTTTAACGGGTTATACATCATCCATTTTTATGAAAAATTCAATGGACTATACATCGTTAATTTTTCTTGCAAAAAATTTTTTTTGTGGAAAAATTTAATGGGCTATACATCGTCCATTTTTCATACATAAAATTTTTTTTGTGGAAAAATTTAATGGACTATACATCGTCTATTTTTCTTGAAAAAAAAAAAATTTTATGAAAAAATTTAATGGACATCGTTAATTTTTTATACAAAAAAGTTAATGAACTATACATCATCCATTTGTCATGCAAAAAATTTTTTATAAAAAAATTTAATAGACTATACATCGTCACTTTTTCATGCAAAAAATTTTCTTATGAAAAAATTTAATGGACTATACATCGTCCATTTTTATGAAAAATTTAATGGACTTTACATCGTCCATTTTTCATGGAAAAAATATTTTTATGAAACAATTTAATGGACTATACATCGTCCATATTTCATGCAAAAAAAAAATTTATGTAAAAATTTAATGGACTATAATCGTCACTTTTTCATGCAAAAAATTTTCTTATAAAAAAATTTAATGGACTATACATTGTCCATATTTTATGAAACATTTAATGGACTAGCTATACATCGTCCATTTTTCATGCAAAAAAAATTTTATGAAAAAATTTAATGGACTATAAATCGTCCATTTTTTATGAAAAATTCAATAGACTATACATCGTCCATTTTTCATGCGAAACATTTTTTTATGATAAAATTTAATGGACTATACATCGTTAATTTTTATAAAAAATTTAATGGACTATGCATCGTCTATTTATCATGCAAAAAATTTTCTCATAAAAAAATTTAATGGACTATACATCGTCCATTTTTATGAAAAATTTAACGGAATTTACATTGTCCATTTTTCATGCAGAAAACATTTTTATGAAAATATTTAATGGACTATACATTGTCCATATTTTATAAAACATTTAAAAATTTTTTTTTATGGAAAAATTTAATGGGCCATACATTGTCCATTTTTATGAAAAATTTAACGGACTTTACATCGTCCATTTTTCATGCAGAAAACATTGTTATGAAAAAATTTAATGGACTATACATCGTCCATTTTTCATGCAAAAGCAATTTTTATGAAAAAATTTAATGGACTATGAATCGTCCATTTTTAATGAAAAATTCAATGGACTATACATCGTTCATTTGTCATGCAAAAAAAAATTTTATATAAAAATTTAATCGTCCATTTTTGATGAAAAATTTAATGGCTGTAATACATCGTTCATTTTTTATAAATATTTTATGGATTATACATCGTACTTTTTTCATGGAAAAAATTTTTTTATAAAAAAATTTAATGGACTATACATCGTCCTTTTTTTATGAAAAATTTAATAGACTATACATCGTCCATTTTTCATGGAAAAAAAAATTTTTCTGAAAAAATTTAATGGGCTATAAATCGTTAATTTTTTATACAAAAAATTTAATGACCTATACATCGTCCATTTGTCATGCAAAAAAATTTTTTATAAAAAAATTTAATAGACTATACATCGTCACTTTTTCATGCAAAAAATTTTCTTATGAAAAAATTTAAGACTATACATCGTCCATTTGTAATGGAAAAATTTAACGGACTATACATCGTCCATTTTTCATGCAAAAAAAAAAAAAAAATTATGTAAAAATTTAATGGACTATAATCGTCACTTTTTTATGCAAAAAATTTTCTTATGAAAAAATTTAATGGACTATACATCGTCCATTTTTCATGCAAAAGAAATTTTTATGAAAAAATTTAATGGACTATGAATCGTCCATTTTTAATGAAAAATTCAATGGACTATACATCGTCCATTTTTCATGGAAAAAAAAATTATGTAAAAATTTAATGGACTATAATCGTCACTTTTTCATGCAAAAAATTTTCTTATAAAAAAATTTAATGGACTATACATTCATTGTCCATATTTTATGAAATATTTAATGGACTAGGTATACATCGTCCATTTTTCATGCAAAAAAAATTTTTATGAAAAAATTTAATGGACTATAAATCGTCCATTTTTTATGAAATATTCAATGAACTATACATCCATTTTTCATGCAAAAAAATTTTTTATAAAAAAATTTAATGAACTATACATCGTAAATTTTTTTTATGAAAAAATTTAATAAACTATAAATCGTACATTTTTTATGAAAAATGAAACGGAGTATACATCGTCTACTCCGTTTAATTTTTTTTAGGATTTTACATCGTACTTTTTTCATAGAAAAAAGTTTTTTATAAAAAAATTCAATGGACTATATATACATCGTCCTTTTTTTATGAAAAATTTAATAGAAAATCGTCACTTTTTCATGGAAAAAATTTTCTTATGAAAAAATTTAATGGACTATACATCGTAAATTTTTATGAAAAAATTTATGGACTTTACATCGTCCATTTTTCATGCAAAAAACATTTTTATGAAAAAATTTAATGGACTATACTATTGTCCATTTTTCGTGGAAAAAAATCTTTTATGGAAAAATTTAATGGACCATGCATCGTCCATTTTTTATTAAAAAAAAATTTTATGCAAAATTTAATGGACCATACATCGTTAATTTTTCATAAAAAAAAATTTTTTATGAAATACATCGTCCATTTTTTATAAATATTTTATGGATTATACATTGTAATTTTTTCATGGAAAAAATTTTTTTATAAAAAATTATAATGGACTACATTGTCCATTTTTTATGAAAAATTTTATGGACTATACATCGTCCATTTTTCATGCAAAAAAAATTTTTATGAAAAAATTTAATGGACTATACATCGTTCATATTTTATACAAAAAATTTAATGGACTATACATCGTTAATTTTTTATACAAAAAATTTAATGAACTATACATCATCCATTTTTCATGGAAAAAATTTTTTATAAAAAATTTTAATGGACTATACATCGTCCATTTTTTATGAAAAATTTTATGGACGATACATCGTATTTTTTCATGAAAAAAAAATTTTTATAAAAAAATTTAATGGACTATACATCGTCCATTTTTTATAAAAAATTTAATAGACTACATCGTGCATTTTTCATTGAAAAAAAATTTTTATACAAAAAATTTAATGAAATATACATCGTCCATTTTACATGCGAAACATTTTTTTATGAAAAAATATTATGGACTATACATCGTCCATTTTTATGAAAAGTTTAATGGACTATACATCGTCCATTTTTCATGCAACAAAAAATGTTTATGAAAAAATTTAATGAAGTATAAATCGTCACTTTTTCATGCAAAAAATTTTCTTATAAAAAAAATTAATGGACTATACATTGTCCATTTTGCAAGCTAAAAATTACATCGTCCATTTGTCATGCAAAAAAAATTTATTTAATGGACTATACATCGTCCATTTTTCATGCAAAAAACATTTTTATGAAAAAATTTAATGGACTATTTAATGGACAGACTATACTTCGTCCGTTTGTCATGGAAAAATTTAGTGAACTATACATCGTCCAATTATCATGCAAAAAAATTTTTGTTTGGAAAAATTTAATGGACTATACATCGTCCATTTTTCTTGGAAAAAAAATTTTTATGAAAAAATTTAATGGAGTATACATCGTCACTTTTTCATGCAATAAATTTTCTTATAAAAAAATTTAATGGACTATACTTGTCCATTTGTCATGCAAAAAAATTTTTATTTAATGCACTATACATCGTCCATTTTTCATGCAAAAACATATTTATGAAAAAATTAAATGGACTATACATCGTTCATTTTTTATATAAAAAATTTAAGGAACTATACATCGTAAATTTTTAATGCAAAAACTTTAATGGACTATACATGGTCGATTTTTCATGCGGAACATTTTTTTATGATAAATTTTAACGGGTTATACATCATCCATTTTTATGAAAAATTTAATGGACTATACATCGTCCATTTTTCATGCAAAAAACATTTTTATGAAAAAATTTAATGGACTATTTAATGGACAGACTATACTTCGTCCGTTTCTAATGGAAAAATTTAATGAACTATACATCGTCCATTTTTCATGGAAAAAAATGTTTTTTTGGAAAAATTTAATGGACTATACATCGTCCATTTTTCATGGAAAAAAAATTTTTATGAAAAAATTTAATGGACTATACATCGTCCATTTTTCATGCAAAAAACATTTTTATGAAAAAATTTAATGGACAATACATCGTCACTTTTTTATGCAAAAAATTTTCTTATGAAAAAATTTAACAGACTATACTTCGTCCATTTGTCATGGAAAAAATTTAATGGACTATACATCGTCTATTTTTCATGCAAAAAAAATTTTTTGTGAAAAAATTTAATGGACTATACATCGTTAATTTTTTATACAAAAAATTTAATGAACTATACATCATCCATTTTTCATGCAAAAAAATTTTTTATGGAAAAATTTAATGGGCCATACATCGTCAATTTTTCATGTAAAAAAAATTTCTATGGAAATATTTAATAGACTAAATCGTCCATTTTTTATGAAAAATTCAATGGACTATACATCGTCCATTTTTCATGAAAAAAAAATTTTTATGAAAAAATTTAATGGACTATTTAATGGACCATTTTTCATGGAAAATAATTTTTATGAAAAAATTTAATGGACTATACATCGTTAATTTTTTATACAAAAAATTTAATGAACTATACATCATCCATTTTTCATGCAAAAAAAATTTTTATGGAAATATTTAATAGACTAAATCGTCCATTTTTTATGAAAAATTCAATGGACTATACATCGTCCATTTTTCATGGAAAAAATTATTTTAGGCAAAAAATATAATGGACTCTATATCGTCCATTTTTTTGCAAAAATATTTTTTTATGCAAAAAATATTATGGACTATACATCGTCCATTTTTTATGCAAAAAATAATTTTAAGCAAAAAATATAAAAGACTACATTGTCCATTTTTTATGCAAAAAATATAATGGACTATACATCGTCCATTTTTTATGAAAAAAATTATTTCATGCAAAAAAAATTTAATGGACTATACATCGTCCATTTTTCATGGAAAAAATTATTTTAGACAAAAAATATAATGGACTATAGTTCGTCCATTTTTTATGCAAAAATATTTTTTAAGCAAAAAATATAATAGACTATATACATCGTAAATTTTTTATGCAAAAATATTTTTTTATGCAAAAAATATAATATCGTCCATTTTTTATGCAAAAAATAATTTTAGGCAAAAAATATAAAAGACTACATCGTCCATTTTTTATGCAAAAAATATAATGGACTATACATCGTCCATTTTTTATGAAAAAAATTATTTCATGCAAAAAAAATTTAATGGACTATAGATCTTCCATTTTTTATGCAAAAAATTATTTTAGACAAAAAATATAATGGACTATAGTTCGTCCATTTTTTATGCAAAAATATTTTTTATACAAAAAATATATTGGACTATACATCGTCCATTTTTATGTCAAAAATGTTTTCATGCAGAAAATACATTGGGTTATACATCGTCTATTTTTATGCAAAAAATTATTTTAGGCAGAAAATATAATAGACTATACATCGTCCATTTTTTATGCAAAAATATTTTTTTATGCAAAAAATATAATGGACCATACATCGTCCATTTTTTATGCAAACAATAATTTTAGGCAAAAAATTAAAAGGACTATACATCGTCCATTTTTTATGCAAAAAATATAACGGACTATACATCGTCCATTTTTTATGCCAAAAATTATTTTAGAAAACAAATATAATGGACTATAGATCGTCCATTTTTTATGCAAAAATATTTTTTTATGCAAAAAATATAAAGGACTGTACATCGTCCATTTTTTATGCCAAAAATAATTTTAGGCAAAATATATAAAGGACTATACATCGTCCATTTTTTATGCAAAAAATATAATGGACTATACATCGTCCATTTTTTATGCAAAAATATTTTTTTATGCAAAAAATATAATGAACTATACATCGTCAATTTTTTATGCAATAAATATAATGGATTATACATCGTCCATTTTTTATGAAAAGAATTATTTCCTGCAAAAAATATAACACACTGACTATACATAGCCCATTTTTTATGCAAAAAATTATTTTAGACAAAAAATATAATGGACTATACACCGTCCATTTTTTAAGCAAAAAAAATAAAACGCAATATACATCGTCCATTTTTTATGAAAAAAATTATTTTAGACAAAAAATATAATGGACTATAGATCTTCCATTGTTTATGCAAAAATATTTTTTTATGCAAAAAATATAATGGACTATACATCGTCCATTTTTTATGCAAAAAATATAATGGACTATACATCGTCCATTGTTTATGCAAAAAATATAATGGACTATACATCGTCCATTTTTTATTAAAAAAATTATTTCATGCAAAAATATAATTTTAGGCAAAAAATATAAAGGACTATACATCGTCCATTTTTTATGAAAAAAATTATTTTAGACAAAATATATAATGGATCGTTAATTTTTTATGCAAAAATATTTTTTTATGCAAAAAAATTAATGGACTATACATCGTCCATTTTTTATGCAAAAAATATAATGGACTATATATACATCGTCCATTTTTTATGCAAAAAATATAATGGACTATACATCGTCCATTTTTTATGCAAAAAATAATTTTAGGCCAAAAATATAAAGGACTATACATCGTCCATTTTTTATGCAAAAAATATAATGGACTATACATCGTCAATTTTTCATGAAAAAAATTATTTCATGCAAAAAATATAATGAACTATACATCGTCCATTTTTTATGCAAAAATTTATTTTATACAAAAAATATAATGGACTATGCATCGTCCATCGTTTATGCAAAAAATATAATGGACTATACATCGTCCATTTTTTATGAAAAAAATTATTTCATGCAAAAAATATAATGAACTATAACATCGTCCATTTTTTATGAAAAAAATTATTTCATGCAAAAAATATAATGGATTATACATCGTCCATTTTTTATGCAAAAAATATAATGGACTATACATCGTCCATTTTTTTAGCAAAAATATTTTTTTATGCAAAAAATATAATGGACTATACATCGTCCATTTTGTATGCAAAAAATAATTTTAGGCAAAAAATATAAAGGACTATACATCGTCCATTTTTTATGCAAAAAATTATTTTAGACAAAAAATATAAAGGACTATATATCGTCCATTTTTTATGCAAAAAAATAATGGACTATACATCGTCCATTTTTTATGAAAAAATTATTTCATGCAAAAAATATAATGAACTATACATCGTCCATTTTTTATGCAAAAATTTATTTTATAAAAAAAATATAATGGACTATACATCGTCCATAGTTTATGCAAAAAATATAATGGACTATACATCGTAATTTTTTATGCAAAAAATAATTTTAGGCAAAAAATATAAAGGACTATATATCGTCCATTTTTTATGCAAAAATATTTTTTTATGCAAAAAATATAATTTTAGGCAAAAAATATAAAGGACTATACATCGTAATTTTTTATGCAAAAAATATAATGGACTATACATCGTCATTTTTTATGCAAAAAATAATTTTAGGCAAAAAATATAAAGGACTATATATCGTCCATTTTTTATGCAAAAAAATAATGGACTATACATCGTCCATTTTTTATGAAAAAATTATTTCATGCAAAAAATATAATGAACTATACATCGTCCATTTTTTATGCAAAAATTTATTTTATAAAAAAAATATAATGGACTATACATCGTCCATAGTTTATGCAAAAAATATAATGGACTATACATCGTAATTTTTTATGCAAAAAATAATTTTAGGCAAAAAATATAAAGGACTATATATCGTCCATTTTTTATGCAAAAATATTTTTTTATGCAAAAAATATAATTTTAGGCAAAAAATATAAAGGAATATACATCGTCATTTTTTATGCAAAAATTATAATGGACTATACATCGTCCATTTTTTATGAAAAAAATTATTTCATGCAAAAAATATAATGGACTATACATCGTCCATTTTTTATGCAAAAAATATAATGGACAATACATCGTCCATTTTTTATGAAAAAAATTATTTCATGCAAAAAATATAATGAACTATACCATCGTCCATTTTTTATGAAAAAAATTATTTCATGCAAAAAATATAATGGATTATACATCGTCCATTTTTTATGCAAAAAATATAATGGACTATACATCGTCCATTTTTTTAGCAAAAATATTTTTTTATGCAAAAAATATAATGGACTATACATCGTCCATTTTGTATGCAAAAAATAATTTTAGGCAAAAAATATAAAGGACTATACATCGTCCATTTTTTATGCAAAAAATTATTTTAGACAAAAAATATAAAGGACTATATATCGTCCATTTTTTATGCAAAAAAATAATGGACTATACATCGTCCATTTTTTATGAAAATATGATTTCATGCAAAAAATATAATGAACTATACATCGTCCATTTTTTATGCAAAAATTTATTTTATAAAAAAAAATATAATGGACTATACATCGTCCATAGTTTATGCAAAAAATATAATGGACTATACATCGTAATTTTTTATGCAAAAAATAATTTTAGGCAAAAAATATAAAGGACTATATATCGTCCATTTTTTATGCAAAAATATTTTTTTATGCAAAAAATATAATTTTATGCAAAAAATATAAAGGACTATACATCGTCATTTTTTATGCAAAAAATATAATGGACTATACATCGTAATTTTTTATGCAAAAAATAATTTTAGGCAAAAAATATAAAGGACTATATATCGTCCATTTTTTATGCAAAAAAATAATGGACTATACATCGTCCATTTTTAATGAAAAAATTATTCCATGCAAAAAATATAATGAACTATACATCGTCCATTTTTTATGCAAAAATTTATTTTATAAAAAAAATATAATGGACTATACATCGTCCATTTTTTATGCAAAAATATTTTTTTATGCAAAAAATATAATGGACTATACATCGTCCATTTTGTATGCAAAAAATAATTTTAGGCAAAAAATATAAAGGACTATACATCGTCCATTTTTTATGGGAAAAATGTAATGGACTATACATCGTCCATTTTTTATGAAAAAAATTATTTCATGTAAAAAATATAATGGACTATACATCGTCCATTTTTTATGCAAAAAATATAATGGACTATACATCGTCCATTTTTTATGAAAAAAATTATTTCATGCAAAAAATATAATGGATTATACATCGTCCATTTTTTATGCAAAAAATATAATGGACTATACATCGTCCATTTTTTTAGCAAAAATATATTTTTATGCAAAAAATATAATGGACTATACATCGTCCATTTTGTATGCAAAAAATAATTTTAGGCAAAAAATATAAAGGACTATACATCGTCCATTTTTTATGCAAAAAATTATTTTAGACAAAAAATATAAAGGACTATATATCGTCCATTTTTTATGCAAAAAAATAATGGACTATACATCGTCCATTTTTTATGAAAAAATTATTTCATGCAAAAAATATAATGAACTATACATCGTCCATTTTTTATGCAAAAATTTATTTTATAAAAAAAATATAATGGACTATACATCGTCCATAGTTTATGCAAAAAATATAATGGACTATACATCGTAATTTTTTATGCAAAAAATAATTTTAGGCAAAAAATATAAAGGACTATATATCGTCCATTTTTTATGCAAAAATATTTTTTTATGCAAAAAATATAATTTTAGGCAAAAAATATAGGGTTTTTTTTTAGAGGTATAGAACTTCGAATTGAAATAAAACACAAGAAAATCGTTTTAATGTCCATCAATTTGGCTTTATTGGAAGGATAATTTTATGCCATTAACGTTTAAATATGATTTCGGGCATGTGGCCGCTGCGGCTGGCTCGAATAAAGCCAATTCTACAGGTCCAATTTTCAACCACTTTTTCGAGCATATGGGGCGAAATTATGCGCTCATCGAATGTTTCCTTCAATAAATCGATTGTGACGTGCGCTGTGTGGCATGTAGCGCCGTCTTGTTGGAACCACAACTCATCCACATTCATGCCATCCAATTCGGGAACAAAATAGTCGGTTATCATGGCTCTATACCGGTCTCCATTAACGGTAACCAACGGTCGACCATAAAATGGACGGAGCTTGCGGTAAACTTCGCGAACTGAACCATTATTTTCGAAATAAATTTGCACGATTTGCAAGCGTTGTTCTTTTGTCAACCTGTTCATGATGAAATGGCAAACCAAACTAAATATTAATCAATTGACAGCTGACAAAATGGCCGCCAGTTAAAAAAGTAATGCCAACTTAAAGTTCTATACCTCAATAAAAAACACCCTCTATAAAGGACTATACATCGTCATTTTTTATGCAAAAAATATAATGGACTATACATCGTCATTTTTATGCAAAAAATAATTTTAGGCAAAAAATATAAAGGACTATAGATCGTCCATTTTTTATGCAAAAAAATAATGGACTATACATCGTCCATTTTTTATGAAAAAATTATTTCATGCAAAAAATATAATGAACTATACATCGTCCATTTTTTATGCAAAAATTTATTTTATAAAAAAAATATAATGGACTATACATCGTCTATTTTTTATGCAAAAATATTTTTTTATGCAAAAAATATAATGGACTATACATCGTCCATTTTGTATGCAAAAAAAAATTTTAGGCAAAAAATATAAAGGACTATACATCGTCCATTTTTTATGGGAAAAATGTAATGGACTATACATCGTCCATTTTTTATGCAAAAATTTATTTTATAAAAAAAATATAATGGACTATACATCGTCTATTTTTTATGCAAAAATATTTTTTTATGCAAAAAATATAATGGACTATACATCGTCCATTTTGTATGCAAAAAAAAATTTTAGGCAAAAAATATAAAGGACTATACATCGTCCATTTTTTATGGGAAAAATGTAATGGACTATACATCGTCCATTTTTTATGCAAAAGATTTAATGGACTATACATCGTCCATTTTTTATGAAAACAATTATTTCATGCCAAAAAAAAATACAACGTCCAATTTTTATGAAAAAAATTATTTCATGCAAAAAATATAATGGACTATACATCGTCCATTTTTTATGAAAAAATTATTTCATGCAAAAAATATAATGGACTATACCTCGTAAATTTTTTATGAAAAAATTATTTTAGACAAAAAATATAATGGACTATAGATCGTCCATTTTTAATGAAAACAATTATTTCATGCAAAAAATATAATGGACTATACATCGTCCATTTTTTATGAAAAAAATTATTTCATGCAAAAAATATAATGGACTATACATCGTACATTTTTTATGCAAAAAATAATTTTAGGCAAAAAATATAAAGGACTATACATCGTCCATTTTTTATGCAAAAAATGTAATGGACTATACATCGTCCATTTTTTATGCAAAAGATTTAATGGACTATACATCGTCCATTTTTTATAAAAAAATTATTTCATGCCAAAAAAAAATACATCGTCCAATTTTTATGAAAAAAATTATTTCATGCAAAAAATATAATGGACTATACATCGTCCATTTTTTATGAAAAAAATTATTTCATGCAAAAAATATAATGAACTATAACATCGTCCATTTTTTATGAAAAAAATTATTTCATGCAAAAACTATAATGGACTATACATCGTCCATTTTTTATGCAAAAAATATAATGGAGTATACATCGTCCATTTTTTTAGCAAAAATATTTTTTTATGCAAAAAATATAATGGACTATACATCGTCCATTTTTTATGCAAAAAATTATTTTAGACAAAAAATATAAAGGACTATATATCGTCCATTTTTTATGCAAAAAAATAATGGACTATACATCGTCCATTTTTTATGAAAAAATTATTTCATGCAAAAAATATAATGAACTATACATCGTCCATTTTTTATGCAAAAATTTATTTTATAAAAAAAATATAATGGACTATACATCGTCCATAGTTTATGCAAAAAATATAATGGACTATACATCGTAATTTTTTATGCAAAAAATAATTTTAGGCAAAAAATATAAAGGACTATATATCGTCCATTTTTTATGCAAAAATATTTTTTTATGCAAAAAATATAATTTTAGGCAAAAAATATAAAGGACTATACATCGTAATTTTTTATGCAAAAAATATAATGGACTATACATCGTCATTTTTTATGCAAAAAATAATTTTAGGCAAAAAATATAAAGGACTATATATCGTCCATTTTTTATGCAAAAAAATAATGGACTATACATCGTCCATTTTTTATGAAAAAATTATTTCATGCAAAAAATATAATGAACTATACATCGTCCATTTTTTATGCAAAAATTTATTTTATAAAAAAATATAATGGACTATACATCGTCCATAGTTTATGCAAAAAATATAATGGACTATACATCGACCATTTTTATGAAAAAAATTATTTCATGCAAAAAATATAATGGACTATACATCGTACAATTTTTATGCAAAAAATAATTTTAGGCAAAAAATATAAAGGACTATACATCGTCCATTTTTTATGCAAAAAATGTAATGGACTATAATCGTCCATTTTTTATGCAAAAGATTTAATGGACTATACATCGTCCATTTTTTATGAAAAAAATTATTTCATGCCAAAAAAAAAATACATCGTCCAATTTTTATGAAAAAAATTATTTCATGCAAAAAATATAATGGACTATACATCGTCTATTTTTTATGTAAAAAATTATTTCATGCAAAAAATATAATGGACTATACATCGTCCATTTTTTATTAAAAAAATTATTTCATGCAAAAATATAATTTTAGGCAAAAAATATAAAGGACTATACATCGTCCATTTTTTATGCAAAAAAATAATGGACTATACATCGTCCATTTTTTATGAAAAAATTATTTCATGCAAAAAATATAATGAACTATACATCGTCCATTTTTTATGCAAAAATTTATTTTATAAAAAATTATAATGGACTATACATCGTCCATAGTTTATGCAAAAAATATAGTGGACTATACATCGTAATTTTTTATGCAAAAAATAATTTTAGGCAAAAAATATAAAGGACTATATATCGTCCATTTTTTATGCAAAAATATTTTTTTATGCAAAAAATATAATTTTAGGCAAAAAATATAAAGGACTATACATCGTCATTTTTTATGCAAAAAATATAATGGACTATATATCGTCCATTTTTTATGAAAAAAATTATTTCATGCAAAAAATATAATGGACTATACATCGTCCATTTTTTATGCAAAAAATATAATGGACTATACATCGTCCATTTTTTATGAAAAAAATTATTTCATGCAAAAAATATAATGGATTATACATCGTCCATTTTTTATGCAAAAAATATAATGGACTATACATCGTCCATTTTTTTAGCAAAAATATTTTTTTATGCAAAAAATATAATGGACTATACATCGTCCATTTTGTATGCAAAAAATAATTTTAGGCAAAAAATATAAAGGACTATACATCGTCCATTTTTTATGCAAAAAATTATTTTAGACAAAAAATATAAAGGACTATATATCGTCCATTTTTTATGCAAAAAAATAATGGACTATACATCGTCCATTTTTTATGAAAAAATTATTTCATGCAAAAAATATAATGAACTATACATCGTCCATTTTTTATGCAAAAATTTATTTTATAAAAAAAATATAATGGACTATACATCGTCCATAGTTTATGCAAAAAATATAATGGACTATACATCGTAATTTTTTATGCAAAAAATAATTTTAGGCAAAAAATATAAAGGACTATATATCGTCCATTTTTTATGCAAAAATATTTTTTTATGCAAAAAATATAATTTTAGGCAAAAAATATAAAGGACTATACATCGTCATTTTTTATGCAAAAAATATAATGGACTATATATCGTCCATTTTTTATGAAAAAAATTATTTCATGCAAAAAATATAATGGACTATACATCGTCCATTTTTTATGCAAAAAATATAATGGACTATACATCGTCCATTTTTTATGAAAAAAATTATTTCATGCAAAAAATATAATGAACTATAACATCGTCCATTTTTTATGAAAAAAATTATTTCATGCAAAAAATATAATGGATTATACATCGTCCATTTTTTATGCAAAAAATATAATGGACTATACATCGTCCATTTTTTAGCAAAAATATTTTTTTATGCAAAAAATATAATGGACTATACATCGTCCATTTTGTATGCAAAAAATAATTTTAGGCAAAAAATATAAAGGACTATACATCGTCCATTTTTTATGCAAAAAATTATTTTAGACAAAAAATATAAAGGACTATATATCGTCCATTTTTTATGCAAAAAAATAATGGACTATACATCGTCCATTTTTTATGAAAAAATTATTTCATGCAAAAAATATAATGAACTATACATCGTCCATTTTTTATGCAAAAATTTATATTATAAAAAAAATATAATGGACTATACATCGTCCATAGTTTATGCAAAAAATATAATGGACTATACATCGTAATTTTTTATGCAAAAAATAATTTTAGGCAAAAAATATAAAGGACTATATATCGTCCATTTTTTATGCAAAAATATTTTTTTATGCAAAAAATATAATTTTAGGCAAAAAATATAAAGGACTATACATCGTCATTTTTTATGCAAAAAATATAATGGACTATACATCGTAATTTTTTATGCAAAAAATAATTTTAGGCAAAAAATATAAAGGACTATATATCGCCCATTTTTTATGCAAAAAAATAATGGACTATACATCGTCCATTTTTTATGAAAAAATTATTTCATGCAAAAAATATAATGAACTATACATCGTCCATTTTTTATGCAAAAATTTATTTTATAAAAAAAATATAATGGACTATACATCGTCCATTTTTTATGCAAAAATGTTTTTTTATGCAAAAAATATAATGGACTATACATCGTCCATTTTGTATGCAAAAAATAATTTTAGGCAAAAAATATAAAGGACTATACATCGTCCATTTTTTATGGGAAAAATGTAATGGACTATACATCGTCCATTTTTTATGCAAAAGATTTAATGGACTATACATCGTCCATTTTTTATGAAAAAAATTATTTCATGCCAAAAAAAAAATACAACGTCCAATTTTTATGAAAAAAATTATTTCATGCAAAAAATATAATGGACTATACATCGTCCATAGTTTATGCAAAAATTATAATGGACTATACATCGTAATTTTTTATGCAAAAAATAATTTTAGGCAAAAAATATAAAGGACTATATATCGTCCATTTTTTATGCAAAAATATTTTTTTATGCAAAAAATATAATTTTAGGCAAAAAATATAAAGGACTATCCATCGTCATATCGCAAAAAATATAATGGACTATACATCGTCCATTTTTTATGCAAAAAATATAATGGACTATACATCGTCATTTTTTATGCAAAAAATAATTTTAGGCAAAAAATATAAAGGACTATATATCGTCCATAGTTTATGCAAAAATTTATTTTATAAAAAAAATATAATGGACTATACATCGTCCATAGTTTATGCAAAAAATATAATGGACTATACATCGTCCATTTTTTATGAAAAAAATTATTTCATGCAAAAAATATAATGGACTATACATCGTACATTTTTTATGCAGAAAATAATTTTAGGCAAAAAATATAAAGGACTATACATCGTCCATTTTTTATGCAAAAAATGTAATGGACTATACATCGTCCATTTTTTATGCAAAAGATTTAATGGACTATACATCGTCCCTTTTTTATGAAAAAAATTATTTCATGCCAAAAAAAAAATACATCGTCCAACTTTTATGAAAAAAATTATTTCATGCAAAAAATATAATGGACTATACATCGTCCATTTTTTATGTAAAAAATTATTTCATGCAAAAAATATAATGGACTATACATCGTCCATTTTTTATTAAAAAAATTATTTCATGCAAAAATATAATTTTAGGCAAAAAATATAAAGGACTATACATCGTCCATAGTTTATGCAAAAAATATAATGGACTATACATCGTAATTTTTTATGCAAAAAATAATTTTAGGCAAAAAATATAAAGGACTATATATCGTCCATTTTTTATGCAAAAATATTTTTTTATGCAAAAAATATAATTTTAGGCAAAAAATATAAAGGACTATACATCGTCATTTTTTATGCAAAAAATATAATGGACTATACATCGTCCATTTTTTATGAAAAAAATTATTTCATGCAAAAAATATAATGGACTATACATCGTCCATTTTTTATGCAAAAAATATAATGGACTATACATCGTCCATTTTTTATGAAAAAAATTATTTCATGCAAAAAATATAATGAACTATAACATCGTCCATTTTTTATGAAAAAAATTATTTCATGCAAAAAATATAATGGATTATACATCGTCCATTTTTTATGCAAAAAATATAATGGACTATACATCGTCCATTTTTTAGCAAAAATATTTTTTTATGCAAAAAATATAATGGACTATACATCGTCCATTTTGTATGCAAAAAATAATTTTAGGCAAAAAATATAAAGGACTATACATCGTCCATTTTTTATGCAAAAAATTATTTTAGACAAAAAATATAAAGGACTATATATCGTCCATTTTTTATGCAAAAAAATAATGGACTATACATCGTCCATTTTTTATGAAAAAAATTATTTCATGCAAAAAATATAATGGACTATACATCGTCCATTTTTTATGCAAAAAATATAATGAACTATACATCGTCCATTTTTTATGCAAAAATTTATTTTATAAAAAAAATATAATGGACTATACATCGTCCATAGTTTATGCAAAAAATATAATGGACTATACATCGTAATTTTTTATGCAAAAAATAATTTTAGGCAAAAAATATAAAGGACTATATATCGTCCATTTTTTATGCAAAAATATTTTTTTATGCAAAAAATATAATTTTAGGCAAAAAATATAAAGGACTATACATCGTCATATCGCAAAAAATATAATGGACTATACATCGTCCATTTTTTATGCAAAAAATATAATGGACTATACATCGTCATTTTTTATGCAAAAAATAATTTTAGGCAAAAAATATAAAGGACTATATATCGTCCATAGTTTATGCAAAAATTTATTTTATAAAAAAAATATAATGGACTATACATCGTCCATAGTTTATGCAAAAAATATAATGGACTATACATCGTCCATTTTTTATGAAAAAAATTATTTCATGCAAAAAATATAATGGACTATACATCGTACATTTTTTATGCAAAAAATAATTTTAGGCAAAAAATATAAAGGACTATACATCGTCCATTTTTTATGCAAAAAATGTAATGGACTATACATCGTCCATTTTTTATGCAAAAGATTTAATGGACTATACATCGTCCCTTTTTTATGAAAAAAATTATTTCATGCCAAAAAAAAATACATCGTCCAACTTTTATGAAAAAAATTATTTCATGGAAAAAATATAATGGACTATACATCGTCCATTTTTTATGTAAAAAATTATTTCATGCAAAAAATATAATGGACTATACATCGTCCATTTTTTATTAAAAAAATTATTTCATGCAAAAATATAATTTTAGGCAAAAAATATAAAGGACTATACATCGTCCATTTTTTATGCAAAAAAATAATGGACTATACATCGTCCATTTTTTATGAAAAAATTATTTCATGCAAAAAATATAATGAACTATACATCGTCCATTTTTTATGCAAAAATTTATTTTATAAAAAAAATATAATGGACTATACATCGTCCATAGTTTATGCAAAAAATATAATGGACTATACATCGTAATTTTTTATGCAAAAAATAATTTTAGGCAAAAAATATAAAGGACTATATATCGTCCATTTTTTATGCAAAAATATTTTTTTATGGAAAAAATATAATTTTAGGCAAAAAATATAAAGGACTATACATCGTCATATCGCAAAAAATATAATGGACTATACATCGTCCATTTTTTATGAAAAAAATTATTTCATGCAAAAAATATAATGAACTATAATATAACATCGTCCATTTTTTATGAAAAAAATTATTTCATGCAAAAAATATAATGGATTATACATCGTCCATTTTTTATGCAAAAAATATAATGGACTATACATCGTCCATTTTTTTTAGCAAAAATATTTTTTTATGCAAAAAATATAATGGACTATACATCGTCCATTTTGTATGCAAAAAATAATTTTAGGCAAAAATTATAAAGGACTATACATCGTCCATTTTTTATGCAAAAAATTATTTTAGACAAATCATTTTTTATGCAAAAAATAATTTTAGGCAAAAAATATAAAGGACTATATATCGTCCATTTTTTATGCAAAAAAATAATGGACTATACATCGTCCATTTTTTATGAAAAAATTATTTCATGCAAAAAATATAATGAACTATACATCGTCCATTTTTTATGCAAAAATTTATTTTATAAAAAAAATATAATGAACTATACATCGTCCATAGTTTATGCAAAAAATATAATGGACTATACATCGTCCATTTTTTATGAAAAAAATTATTTCATGCAAAAAATATAATGGACTATACATCGTACATTTTTTATGCAAAAAATAATTTTAGGCAAAAAATATAAAGGACTATACATCGTCCATTTTTTATGCAAAAATATTTTTTTATGCAAAAAATATAATTTTAGGCAAAAAATATAAAGGACTATACATCGTCATTTTTTATGCAAAAAATATAATGGACTATACATCGTCCATTTTTTATGAAAAAAATTATTTCATGCAAAAAATATAATGGACTATACATCGTCCATTTTTTATGCAAAAAATATAATGGACTATACATCGTCCATTTTTTATGAAAAAAATTATTTCATGCAAAAAATATAATGAACTATAACATCGTCCATTTTTTATGAAAAAAATTATTTCATGCAAAAAATATAATGGATTATACATCGTCCATTTTTTATGCAAAAAATATAATGGACTATACATCGTCCATTTTTTTAGCAAAAATATTTTTTTATGCAAAAAATATAATGGACTATACATCGTCCATTTTGTATGCAAAAAATAATTTTAGGCAAAAAATATAAAGGACTATACATCGTCCATTTTTTATGCAAAAAATTATTTTAGACAAAAAATATAAAGGACTATATATCGTCCATTTTTTATGCAAAAAAATAATGGACTATACATCGTCCATTTTTTAT
Organism: Nowickia ferox; assembly: GCA_936439885.1. Lineage (NCBI taxonomy): Eukaryota > Metazoa > Arthropoda > Insecta > Diptera > Tachinidae > Nowickia > Nowickia ferox. Next base: position 24,967,318 of record OW387027.1, on the reverse strand, counting down.
GAAAAAAATTATTTCATGCAAAAAATATAATGGACTATACATCGTCCATTTTTTATGCAAAAAATATAATGAACTATACATCGTCCATTTTTTATGCAAAAATTTATTTTATAAAAAAAATATAATGGACTATACATCGTCCATAGTTTATGCAAAAAATATAATGGACTATACATCGTAATTTTTTATGCAAAAAATAATTTTAGGCAAAAAATATAAAGGACTATATATCGTCCATTTTTTATGCAAAAATATTTTTTTATGCAAAAAATATAATTTTAGGCAAAAAATATAAAGGACTATACATCGTCATATCGCAAAAAATATAATGGACTATACATCGTCCATTTTTTATGCAAAAAATATAATGGACTATACATCGTCATTTTTTATGCAAAAAATAATTTTAGGCAAAAAATATAAAGGACTATATATCGTCCATAGTTTATGCAAAAATTTATTTTATAAAAAAAATATAATGGACTATACATCGTCCATAGTTTATGCAAAAAATATAATGGACTATACATCGTCCATTTTTTATGAAAAAAATTATTTCATGCAAAAAATATAATGGACTATACATCGTACATTTTTTATGCAAAAAATAATTTTAGGCAAAAAATATAAAGGACTATACATCGTCCATTTTTTATGCAAAAAATGTAATGGACTATACATCGTCCATTTTTTATGCAAAAGATTTAATGGACTATACATCGTCCCTTTTTTATGAAAAAAATTATTTCATGCCAAAAAAAAATACATCGTCCAACTTTTATGAAAAAAATTATTTCATGGAAAAAATATAATGGACTATACATCGTCCATTTTTTATGTAAAAAATTATTTCATGCAAAAAATATAATGGACTATACATCGTCCATTTTTTATTAAAAAAATTATTTCATGCAAAAATATAATTTTAGGCAAAAAATATAAAGGACTATACATCGTCCATTTTTTATGCAAAAAAATAATGGACTATACATCGTCCATTTTTTATGAAAAAATTATTTCATGCAAAAAATATAATGAACTATACATCGTCCATTTTTTATGCAAAAATTTATTTTATAAAAAAAATATAATGGACTATACATCGTCCATAGTTTATGCAAAAAATATAATGGACTATACATCGTAATTTTTTATGCAAAAAATAATTTTAGGCAAAAAATATAAAGGACTATATATCGTCCATTTTTTATGCAAAAATATTTTTTTATGGAAAAAATATAATTTTAGGCAAAAAATATAAAGGACTATACATCGTCATATCGCAAAAAATATAATGGACTATACATCGTCCATTTTTTATGAAAAAAATTATTTCATGCAAAAAATATAATGAACTATAATATAACATCGTCCATTTTTTATGAAAAAAATTATTTCATGCAAAAAATATAATGGATTATACATCGTCCATTTTTTATGCAAAAAATATAATGGACTATACATCGTCCATTTTTTTTAGCAAAAATATTTTTTTATGCAAAAAATATAATGGACTATACATCGTCCATTTTGTATGCAAAAAATAATTTTAGGCAAAAATTATAAAGGACTATACATCGTCCATTTTTTATGCAAAAAATTATTTTAGACAAATCATTTTTTATGCAAAAAATAATTTTAGGCAAAAAATATAAAGGACTATATATCGTCCATTTTTTATGCAAAAAAATAATGGACTATACATCGTCCATTTTTTATGAAAAAATTATTTCATGCAAAAAATATAATGAACTATACATCGTCCATTTTTTATGCAAAAATTTATTTTATAAAAAAAATATAATGAACTATACATCGTCCATAGTTTATGCAAAAAATATAATGGACTATACATCGTCCATTTTTTATGAAAAAAATTATTTCATGCAAAAAATATAATGGACTATACATCGTACATTTTTTATGCAAAAAATAATTTTAGGCAAAAAATATAAAGGACTATACATCGTCCATTTTTTATGCAAAAATATTTTTTTATGCAAAAAATATAATTTTAGGCAAAAAATATAAAGGACTATACATCGTCATTTTTTATGCAAAAAATATAATGGACTATACATCGTCCATTTTTTATGAAAAAAATTATTTCATGCAAAAAATATAATGGACTATACATCGTCCATTTTTTATGCAAAAAATATAATGGACTATACATCGTCCATTTTTTATGAAAAAAATTATTTCATGCAAAAAATATAATGAACTATAACATCGTCCATTTTTTATGAAAAAAATTATTTCATGCAAAAAATATAATGGATTATACATCGTCCATTTTTTATGCAAAAAATATAATGGACTATACATCGTCCATTTTTTTAGCAAAAATATTTTTTTATGCAAAAAATATAATGGACTATACATCGTCCATTTTGTATGCAAAAAATAATTTTAGGCAAAAAATATAAAGGACTATACATCGTCCATTTTTTATGCAAAAAATTATTTTAGACAAAAAATATAAAGGACTATATATCGTCCATTTTTTATGCAAAAAAATAATGGACTATACCTCGTCCATTTTTTATGAAAAAATTATTTCATGCAAAAAATATAATGAACTATACATCGTCCATTTTTTATGCAAAAATTTATTTTATATAAAAAATATAATGGACTATACATCGTCCATAGTTTATGCAAAAAATATAATGGACTATACATCGTAATTTTTTATGCAAAAAATAATTTTAGGCAAAAAATATAAAGGACAATATATCGTCCATTTTTTATGCAAAAATATTTTTTTATGCAAAAAATATAATTTTAGGCAAAAAATATAAAGGACTATACATCGCCATTTTTTATGCAAAAAATATAATGGACTATACATCGTCATTTTTTATGCAAAAAATAATTTTAGGCAAAAAATATAAAGGACTATATATCGTCCATTTTTTATGCAAAAAAATAATGGACTATACATCGTCCATTTTTTATGAAAAAATTATTTCATGCAAAAAATATAATGAACTATACATCGTCCATTTTTTATGCAAAAATTTATTTTATAAAAAAAATATAATGGACTATACATCGTCCATTTTTTATTAAAAATATTTTTTTATGCAAAAAATATAATGGACTATACATCGTCCATTTTGTATGCAAAAAATTATTTTAGACAAAAAATATAATGGACTATAGATCGTCCATTTTTAATGAAAAAAATTATTTCATGCAAAAAATATAATGGACTATACATCGTCCATTTTTTATGAAAAAATTATTTCATGCAAAAAGTATAATGGACTATACATCGTCCATTTTTTATGAAAAAATTATTTCATGCAAAAAATATAATGGACTATACCTCGTCTATTTTTTATGAAAAACTTATTTTAGACAAAAAATATAATGGAATATAGATCGTCCATTTTTTATGCAAAAATATTTTCTTATGCAAAAAATATAATGGACTATACATAGTCCATTTTTATGCAAAAAATATAATGGACTATACATCGTCCATTTTTTATGCAAAAAATTATTTCATGCAAAAAATATAATGGACTATACATCGTCCATTTTTTATGCAAAAAATTATTTTAGGCAAAAAATATAATGGACTATACATCGTCCGTTTTTTATGCAAAAAAATATAATAGATTATACATCGTCCATTTTTAATGCAAAAATATTTTTTTATGCAAAAAATATAATGGACTATACATCGTCCATTTTTTTATGCAAAAAATATAATGGACTATACATCGTCCATTTTTTATTAAAAAAATTATTTCATGCAAAAATATAATTTTAGGCAAAAAATATAAAGGACTATACATCGTCCATTTTTTATGAAAAAAATTATTTTAGACAAAATATATAATGGACTATACATCGTCTATCGTTTATGCAAAAAATATAATGGACTATACATCGTCCATTTTTTATGAAAAAAATTATTTCATGCAAAAATATAATTTTAGGCAAAAAATATAAAGGACTATACATCGTCCATTTTTTATGAAAAAAATTATTTTAGACAAAATATATAATGGGTCGTTCATTTTTTATGCAAAAATATTTTTTTATGCAAAAAAATTAATGGACTATACATCGTCCATTTTTTATGCAAAAAATATAATGGACTATATATACATCGTCCATTTTTTATGCAAAAAATATAATGGACTATACATCGTCCATTTTTTATGCAAATAATAATTTTAGGCCAAAAATATAAAGGACTATACATCGTCCATTTTTTATGCAAAAAATATAATGGACTATACATCGTCAATTTTTCATGAAAAAAATTATTTCATGCAAAAAATATAATGAACTATACATCGTCCATTTTTTATGCAAAACTTTATTTTATACAAAAAATATAATGAACTATACATCGTCTATCGTTTATGCAAAAAATATAATGGACTATACATCGTCCATTTTTTATGAAAAAATTATTTCATGCAAAAAATATAATGAACTATAACATCGTCCATTTTTTATGAAAAAAATTATTTCATGCAAAAAATATAATGGACTATACATCGTCCATTTTTTATGCAAAAAATATAATGGACTATACATCGTCCATTTTTTTAGCAAAAATATTTTTTTATGCAAAAAATATAATGGACTATACATCGTCCATTTTGTATGCAAAAAATAATTTTAGGCAAAAAATATAATGGACTATAATACATCGTCCATTTTTTATGCAAAAAATTATTTCATGCTAAAAATATAATGGACTATACATCGTCCATTTTTTATGCAAAAAATATAATAGATTATACATTGTCCATTTTTTATGCAAAAATATTTTTTTATGCAAAAAGTATAATGGACTATATATCGTCCTTTTTTTATGCAAAAAATATAATGGACTATACATCGTCCATTTTTTATGCAAAAAATAATTTTAGGCAAAAAATATAATGGACTATAATACATCGTCCATTTTTTATGCAAAAAATTATTTCATGCTAAAAATATAATGGACTATACATCGTCCATTTTTTATGGAAAAAATTATTTTAGACAAAAAATATAAAGACTATAGATCGTCCATTTTTTATGCAAAAAATTATTTTTTATGCAAAAAATATTATGGACTATACATCGTCCATTTTTTATGCAAAAATATTTTTTTATGCAAAAGATATAATGGACTATACTTCGTACATTTTTTATGAAAAAAATTATTTAATGCAAAAAATATAATGGACTATTCATCGTCCATTTTTTATGCAAAAAATATAATGGACTATACATCGTCCATTTTTTATGAAAAAAATTGTTTCATGCAAAAAATATAATGGACTATACATCGTCCATTTTTTATGCAAATAATAATTTTAGGCCAAAAATATAAAGGACTATACATCGTCCATTTTTTATTAAAAAAATTATTTCATGCAAAAATATAATTTTAGGCAAAAAATATAAAGGACTATACATCGTCCATTTTTTATGAAAAAAATTATTTTAGACAAAATATATAATGGGTCGTTCATTTTTTATGCAAAAATATTTTTTTATGCAAAAAAATTAATGGACTATACATCGTCCATTTTTTATGCAAAAAATATAATGGACTATATATACATCGTCCATTTTTTATGCAAAAAATATAATGGACTATACATCGTCCATTTTTTATGCAAATAATAATTTTAGGCCAAAAATATAAAGGACTATACATCGTCCATTTTTTATGCAAAAAATATAATGGACTATACATCGTCAATTTTTCATGAAAAAAATTATTTCATGCAAAAAATATAATGAACTATACATCGTCCATTTTTTATGCAAAACTTTATTTTATACAAAAAATATAATGAACTATACATCGTCTATCGTTTATGCAAAAAATATAATGGACTATACATCGTCCATTTTTTATGAAAAAATTATTTCATGCAAAAAATATAATGAACTATAACATCGTCCATTTTTTATGAAAAAAATTATTTCATGCAAAAAATATAATGGACTATACATCGTCCATTTTTTATGCAAAAAATATAATGGACTATACATCGTCCATTTTTTTAGCAAAAATATTTTTTTATGCAAAAAATATAATGGACTATACATCGTCCATTTTGTATGCAAAAAATAATTTTAGGCAAAAAATATAAAGGACTATACATCGTCCATTTTTTATGGAAAAAATTATTTTAGACAAAAAATATAATGGACTATAGATCGTCCATTTTTTATGCAAAAATATTTTTTTATGCAAAAAATATAATTTTAGGCAAAAAATATAAAGGACTATACATCGTCCATTTTTTATGCAAAAAATATAATGGACTATACATCGTCATTTTTTATGCAAAAAATAATTTTAGGCAAAAAATATAAAGGACTATACATCGTCCATTTTTTATGCAAAAAAATAATGGACTATACATCGTCCATTTTTTATGAAAAAATTATTTCATGCAAAAAATATAATGAACTATACATCGTCCATTTTTTATGCAAAAATTTATTTTATAAAAAAAATATAATGGACTATACATCGTCCATAGTTTATGCAAAAAATATAATGGACTATACATCGTCCATTTTTTACGAAAAAAATTATTTCAGGCAAAAAAAAATTTAATGGACTATAGATCTTCCATTTTTTATGCAAAAAATTATTTTAGACAAAAAATATAATGGACTATAGTTCGTCCATTTTTTATGCAAAAATATTTTTTATGCAAAAAATATAATGGACTATACATCGTCCATTTTTTATGCAAAAAATAATTTTAGGCAAAAAATATAAAAGACTACATCGTCCATTTTTTATGCAAAAAATATAATGGACTATACATCGTCCATTTTTTATGAAAAAAATTATTTCATGCAAAAAAAATTTAATGGACTATAGATCTTCCATTTTTTATGCAAAAAATTATTTAAGACAAAAAATATAATGGACTATAGTTCGTCCATTTTTTATGCAAAAATATTTTTTATGCAAAAAATATATTGGACTATACATCGTCCATTTTTATGTCAAAAATGTTTTCATGCAGAAAATACATTGGGTTATACATCGTCCATTTTTTATGTAAAAAATAATTTCATGCCCAAAATATCATGGACTATACATCGTCCATTTTTTATGAAAAAATTATTTCATGCAAAAAATATATTGGACTACACATCGTCCATTTTTTATGCAAAAAATATAATAGATTATACATCGTCCATTTTTTATGCAAAAATATTTTGTTATGGAAAAAATATTATGGACTATACATAGTCCATTTTTTATGGAAAAAATTATTTTAGACAAAAAATATAATGGACTATAGATCGTCCATTTTTTATGCAAAAATATTTTTTATGTAAAAAATATTATGGACGATAAATCGTCCATTTTTTATGCAAAACTAATTTTAGGCAAAAAATATACAGGACTATACATCGTCCATTTTTATGCAAAAAGTATAATGGACTATACATCGTCCATTTTTTATGAAAAAAATTATTTCATGCAAAAAATATAATGGACTATAGATCGTCCAATTTTTATGCAAAAATATTTTTTTATGCAAAAAATAATTTTAGGCAAAAAATATAAAGGACTATACATCGTCCATTTTTTATGCAAAAAATATAATGGACTATACATCGTCCATTTTTTATGTAAAAAATTATTTCATGCAAAAAATATAATGGACTATACATGGTCCATTTTTTATGAAAAAATTATTTCATGCAAAAAAAAATAATGGACTATACCTCGTCCATTTATTATGAAAAAATTATTTTAGACAAAAAATATACTGGACTATAGATCGTCCATTTTTTATGCAAAGATATTTTTTTATGCAAAAAATATAATGGACTATACATCGTCCATTTTTTATGCAAAAAATATAATGGACTATACATCGTCCATTTTTTATGCAAAAAATATAATGGACTATACATCGTCCATTTTTTATGCAAAAAATTATTTCATGCAAAAAATATAATGGACTATAGATCTTCCATTTTTTATGCAAAAAATTATTTTAGACAAAAAATATAATGGACTATAGTTCGTCCATTTTTTATGCAAAGATATTTTTTTATGCAAAAAATATAATGGACTATACATCGTCCATTTTTATGTCAAAAATGTTTTCATGCAGAAAATACATTGGGTTATACATCGTCCATTTTTTATGTAAAAAATTATTTCATGCACAAAATATCATGGACTATACATCGTCCATTTTTTATGAAAAAATTATTTCATGCAAAAAATATATTGGACTACACATCGTCCATTTTTTATGCAAAAAATATAATAGATTATACATCGTCCATTTTTTATGCAAAAATATTTTGTTATGGAAAAAATATTATGGACTATACATAGTCCATTTTTTATGGAAAAAATTATTTTAGACAAAAAATATAATGGACTATAGATCGTCCATTTTTTATGCAAAAATATTTTTTATGTAAAAAATATTATGGACGATAAATCGTCCATTTTATATGCAAAACTAATTTTAGGCAAAAAATATACAGGACTATACATCGTCCATTTTTATGCAAAAAATATAATGGACTATACATCGTCCATTTTTTATGAAAAAAATTATTTCATGCAAAAAATATAATGGACTATAGATCGTCCAATTTTTATGCAAAAATATTTTTTTATGCAAAAAATAATTTTAGGCAAAAAATATAAAGGACTATACATCGTCCATTTTTAATGCAAAAAATATAATGGACTATACATCGTCCATTTTTTATGCAAAAATATTTTTTATGTAAAAAATATTATGGACGATAAATCGTCCATTTTTTATGCAAAACTAATTTTAGGCAAAAAATATACAGGACTATACATCGTCCATTTTTATGCAAAAAATATAATGGACTATACATCGTCCATTTTTTATGTAAAAAATTATTTCATGCAAAAAATATAATGGACTATACATGGTCCATTTTTTATGAAAAAATTATTTCATGCAAAAAAAAATAATGGACTATACCTCGTCCATTTATTATGAAAAAATTATTTTAGACAAAAAATATACTGGACTATAGATCGTCCATTTTTTATGCAAAGATATTTTTTTATGCAAAAAATATAATGGACTATACATCGTCCATTTTTTATGCAAAAAATATAATGGACTATACATCGTCCATTTTTTATGCAAAAAATATAATGGACTATACATCGTCCATTTTTTATGCAAAAAATTATTTCATGCAAAAAATATAATGGACTATAGATCTTCCATTTTTTATGCAAAAAATTATTTTAGACAAAAAATATAATGGACTATAGTTCGTCCATTTTTTATGCAAAGATATTTTTTTATGCAAAAAATATAATGGACTATACATCGTCCATTTTTTATGCAAAAACTAATTTTAGGCAAAAAATATACAGGACTATACACCGTCCATTTTTATGCAAAAAATATAATGGACTATACATCGTCCATTTTTAATGCAAAAAATAATTTTAGACAAAAAATATAAAGGACTATACATCGTCCATTTTTTATGCAAAAGATATAATGGACTATACATCGTCCATTTTTTATGAAAAAAATTATTTCATTTAAAAAATATAATGGACTATACATCGTCCATATTTTATGCAAAAAATTATTTCATGCAAAAAATATAATGGACTATACATCGTCCATTTTTTATGCAAAAAATATAATAGATTATACATCGTCCATTTTTTATGCAAAAATATTTTTTTATGCAAAAAGTATAATGGACTAAACATCGTACATTTTTTATGAAAAAATTATTTTAGGCAAAAAATATAATGGACTATACATCGTCCATTTTTTATGCAAAAAATTATTTTAGGCAAAAAATATAATGGACTAAACATCGTCCATTTTTTATGAAAAAATTATTTCATGCTAAAAATATATTGGACTATACATCGTCCATTTTTTATGCAAAAAATATAATAGATTATACATTGTCCATTTTTTATGCAAAAATATTTTTTTATGCAAAAAGTATAATGGACTATATATCGTCCTTTTTTTATGCAAAAAATATAATGGACTATACATCGTCCATTTTTTATGCAAAAAATAATTTTAGGCAAAAAATATAATGGACTATAATACATCGTCCATTTTTTATGCAAAAAATTATTTCATGCTAAAAATATAATGGACTATACATCGTCCATTTTTTATGCAAAAAATTATTTTAGACAAAAAATATAAAGACTATAGATCGTCCATTTTTTATGCAAAAAATTATTTTTTATGCAAAAAATATTATGGACTATACATCGTCCATTTTTTATGCAAAAATATTTTTTTATGCAAAAGATATAATGGACTATACTTCGTACATTTTTTATGAAAAAAATTATTTAATGCAAAAAATATAATGGACTATTCATCGTCCATTTTTTATGCAAAAAATATAATGGACTATACATCGTCCATTTTTTATGAAAAAAATTGTTTCATGCAAAAAATATAATGGACTATACATCGTCCATTTTTTATGCAAAAAATTATTTTAGGCAAAAAATATAATGGACTATACATCGTCCATTTTTTATGCAAAAAATTATTTTAGGCAAAAAATATAATGGACTAAACATCGTCCATTTTTTATGAAAAAATTATTTCATGCAAGAAATATATTGGACTATACATCGTCCATTTTTTATGCAAAAAATATAATAGATTATACATCGTCCATTTTTTATGCAGAAATATTTTTTTATGCAAAAAGTATAATGGACTAAACATCGTCCATTTTTTATGAAAAATTTATTTTAGGCAAAAAATATAATGGACTATACATCGTCCATTTTATATGGAAAAAATTATTTTAGGCCAAAAATATAATGGACTAAACATCGTCCATTTTTTATGAAAAAATTATTTCATGCAAAAAATATATTGGACTATACATCGTCCATTTTTTATGCAAAAAATATAATAGATTATACATCGTCCATTTTTTATGCAAAAATATTTTTTTATGCAAAAAGTATAATGGACTAAACATCGTACATTTTTTATGAAAAAATTATTTTAGGCAAAAAATATAATGGACTATACATCGTCCATTTTTTATGCAAAAAATTATTTTAGGCAAAAAATATAATGGACTAAACATCGTCCATTTTTTATGAAAAAATTATTTCATGCTAAAAATATATTGGACTATACATCGTCCATTTTTTATGAAAAAATATAATAGATTATACATTGTCCATTTTTTATGCAAAAATATTTTTTTATGCAAAAAGTATAATGGACTATATATCGTCCTTTTTTTATGCAAAAAATATAATGGACTATACATCGTCCATTTTTTATGCAAAAAATAATTTTAGGCAAAAAATATAATGGACTATAATACATCGTCCATTTTTTATGCAAAAAATTATTTCATGCTAAAAATATAATGGACTATACATCGTCCATTTTTTATGCAAAAAATTATTTTAGACAAAAAATATAAAGACTATAGATCGTCCATTTTTTATGCAAAAAATTATTTTTTATGCAAAAAATATTATGGACTATACATCGTCCATTTTTTATGCAAAAATATTTTTTTATGCAAAAGATATAATGGACTATACTTCGTACATTTTTTATGAAAAAAATTATTTAATGCAAAAAATATAATGGACTATTCATCGTCCATTTTTTATGCAAAAAATATAATGGACTATACATCGTCCATTTTTTATGCAAAAAATTATTTTTTATGCAAAAAATATTATGGACTATACATCGTCCATTTTTTATGCAAAATAATTTTTTATGCAAAAAATATAATGGACCATACATCGTCCATTTTTATGGAAAAAATTATTTTAGGCAAAAAATACAAAGGACTATACATCGTCCATTTTTTATGCAAAAAATTATTTTAGGCAAAAAATATAATGGACTAAACATCGTCCATTTTTTATGAAAAAATTATTTCATGCAAAAAATATATTGGACTATACATCGTCCATTTTTATGCAAAAAATATAATAGATTATACATCGTCCATTTTTTATGCAAAAATATTTTTTTATGCAAAAAGTATAATGGACTAAACATCGTCCATTTTTTATGAAAAAATTATTTTAGGCAAAAAATATAATGGACTAAACATCGTCCATTTTTTATGAAAAAATTATTTTAGGCAAAAAATATAATGGACTATACATCGTCCATTTTTTATGCAAAAAATTATTTTAGGCAAAAAATATAATGGACTAAACATCGTCCATTTTTTATGAAAAAATTATTTCATGCAAAAAATATATTGGACTATACATCGTCCATTTTTTATGCAAAAAATATAATAGATTATACATCGTCCATTTTTTATGCAAAAATATTTTTTTATGCAAAAAGTATAATGGACTAAACATCGTCCATTTTTTATGAAAAAATTATTTTAGGCAAAAAATATAATGGACTATACATCGTCCATTTTTTATGCAAAAAATTATTTTAGGCAAAAAATATAATGGACTATACATCGTCCATTTTTTATGCAAAAAATTATTTTAGGCAAAAAATATAATGAACTATACATCGTCCATTTTTTATGCAAAAAAATATTTTAGGCAAAAAATATAATGGACTATAGATCGTCCATTTTTTATGAAAAAATTATTTCATGCAAAAAATATATTGGACTATACATCGTCAATTTTTTATGCAAAAAATATAATAGATTATACATCGTCCATTTTTTATGCAAAAATATTTTTTTATGCAAAAAGTATAATGGACTATACTTCGTCCATTTTTTATGCAGAAAATATAATGGACTATACATCGTCCATTTTTTATGAAAAAATTATTTTAGACAAAAAATATAATGGACTATACATCGTCCATTTTTTATGCAAAAATTATTTCATGCTAAAAATATAATGGACTATACATCGTCCATTTTTTATGCAAAAAATTATTTTAGACAAAAAATATAATGGACTATAGATCGTCCATTTTTTATGCAAAAAATTATTTCATGCAAAAACTATAATGGACTATACATCGTCCATATTTTATGCAAAAAATTATTTTAGACAAAAAATATAAAGACTATATATCGTCCATTTTTTATGCAAAAAATTATTTTTTATGCAAAAAATATTATGGACTATACATCGTCCATTTTTTATGCAAAATAATTTTTTATGCAAAAAATATAATGGACCATACATCGTCCATTTTTATGGAAAAAATTATTTTAGGCAAAAAATACAAAGGACTATACATCGTCCATTTTTTATGCAAAAAATTATTTTCTGCAAAAAATATAATGGACTATGCATCGTCCATTTGTTATGCAAAAAAATATTTTAGACAAAAAATATAATGGACTATAGATCGTCCATTTTTGGAAAAATATTTTTTTATGCAAAAAATATAATAAACTATACATCGTCCATTTTTTATGAAAAAAATTATTTCCTGCAAAAAATATAATGGATTATACATTGCCCTTTTTTTATGCAAAAAAATATTTTATACAAAAAATATAATGGACTATATATAGATCGTCCATTTTTAATGCAAAAATATTTTTTTATGCAAAAAATATAATGGACTATACGTCGTCCATTTTTTATGAAAAAATTATTTTAGACAAAAAATATAATGGACTATAATACATCGTCCATTTTTTATGCAAGAAATTATTTCATGCAAAAAATATAATGGACTATACATCGTCCATTTTTTATGCAAAAAATATAATGGCCTATACATCGTCCATTTTTTATGCAAAAAATATAATGGACTGACTATACATCGTCCATTTTTTATGCAAAAAATTATTTCATGCTAAAAATATAATGGACTATACATCGTCCATTTTTTATGAAAAAAGTATTTCCTGCAAAAAATATAATGACTATACATCGTCCATATTTTATGCAAAAAATTATTTTAGACAAAAAATATAAAGACTATATATCGTCCATTTTTTATGCAAGAAATTATTTCATGCAAAAAATATAATGGACTATACATCGTCCATTTTTTATGCAAAAAATATAATGGCCTATACGTCGTCCATTTTTTATGCAAAAAATTATTTTAGGCAAAAAATATAATGGACTAAACATCGTCCATTTTTTATGAAAAAATTATTTCATGTAAAAAATATATTGGACTATACATCGTCCATTTTTTATGCAAAAAATATAATAGATTATACATCGTCCATTTTTTATGCAAAAATATTTTTTTATGCAAAAAGTATAATGGACTATACTTCGTCCATTTTTTATGCAGAAAATATAATGGACTATACATCGTCCATTTTTTATGCAAAAAATTATTTCATGCAAATACTATAATGGACTATACATCGTCCATATTTTATGCAAAAAATTATTTTAGACAAAAAATATAAAGACTATATATCGTCCATTTTTTATGCAAAAAATTATTTAAGTCAAAAAATATAATGGACTATACATCGTCCATTTTTTATGCAAAAATTATTTCATGCTAAAAATATAATGGACTATACATCGTCCATTTTTTATGCAAAAAATTATTTTAGACAAAAAATATAATGGACTATAGATCGTCCATTTTTTATGCAAAAATATTTTTTTATGCAAAAAATATAATGGACTATATATCGTCCTTTTTTTTATGGAAAAAATATAATGGACTATACATCGTCCATTTTTTATGCAAAAAATAATTTTAGGCAAAAAATATAATGGACTATAATACATCGTCCATTTTTTATGCAAAAAATTATTTCATGCAAAAACTATAATGGACTATACATCGTCCATATTTTATGCAAAAAATTATTTTAGACAAAAAATATAAAGACTATATATCGTCCATTTTTTATGCAAAAAATTATTTTTTATGCAAAAAATATTATGGGCTATACATCGTCCATTTTTTATGCAAAAAATTTTTTTATGCAAAAAATATAATGGACCATACATCGTCCATTTTTATGGAAAAAATTATTTTAGGCAAAAAATACAAAGGACTATACATCGTCCATTTTTTATTCAAAAAATTATTTTCTGCAAAAAATATAATGGACTATGCATCGTCCATTTGTTATGCAAAAAAATATTTTAGACAAAAAATATAATGGACTATAGATCGTCCATTTTTGGAAAAATATTTTTTTATGCAAAAAATATAATAAACTATACATCGTCCATTTTTTATGAAAAAAATTATTTCCTGCAAAAAATATAATGGATTATACATTGCTCTTTTTTTATGCAAAAAAATATTTTATACAAAAAATATAATGGACTATATATAGATCGTTCATTTTTTATGCAAAAATATTTTTTTATGCAAAAAATATAATGGACTATACGTCGTCCATTTTTTATGAAAAAATTATTTTAGACAAAAAATATAATGGACTATAATACATCGTCCATTTTTTATGCAAGAAATTATTTCATGCAAAAAAATATAATGGACTATACTCGTCCATTTTTCATGCAAAAAATAATTTTAGGCAAAAAATATAAAGGACTATACATCGTCCATTTTTTATGCAAAAAATTATTTTAGACAAAAAATATAATGGACTATAATGGACTATACATCGTCCAATTTTTTATGCAAAAAATTATTTCATGCAAAAAATATAATGGACTATACATCGTCCATTTTTTATGAAAAAATTATTTTAGACAAAAAATATAATGGACTATACATCGTCCATTTTTTATGCAAAAATTATTTCATGCAAAAAGTATAATGGACTATACATCGTCCATTTTTTATGAAAAAATTATTTTAGACAAAAAATATAATGGACTATAATGGACTATACATCGTCCAATTTTTTATGCAAAAAATTATTTCATGCAAAAAATATAATGGACTATACATCGTCCATTTTTTATGAAAAAATTATTTTAGACAAAAAATATAATGGACTATACATCGTCCATTTTTTATGCAAAAATTATTTCATGCTAAAAATATAATGGACTATACATCGTCCATTTTTTATGCAAAAAATTATTTTAGACAAAAAATATAATGGACTATAGATCGTCCATTTTTTATGCAAAAAATTATTTCATGCAAAAACTATAATGGACTATACATCGTCCATATTTTATGCAAAAAATTATTTTAGACAAAAAATATAAAGACTATATATCGTCCATTTTTTATGCAAAAAATTATTTTTTATGCAAAAAATATTATGGACTATACATCGTCCATTTTTTATGCAAAATAATTTTTTATGCAAAAAATATAATGGACCATACATCGTCCATTTTTATGGAAAAAATTATTTTAGGCAAAAAATACAAAGGACTATACATCGTCCATTTTTTATGCAAAAAATTATTTTCTGCAAAAAATATAATGGACTATGCATCGTCCATTTGTTATGCAAAAAAATATTTTAGACAAAAAATATAATGGACTATAGATCGTCCATTTTTGGAAAAATATTTTTTTATGCAAAAAATATAATAAACTATACATCGTCCATTTTTTATGAAAAAAATTATTTCCTGCAAAAAATATAATGGATTATACATTGCCCTTTTTTTATGCAAAAAAATATTTTATACAAAAAATATAATGGACTATATATAGATCGTCCATTTTTTATGCAAAAATATTTTTTTATGCAAAAAATATAATGGACTATACGTCGTCCATTTTTTATGAAAAAATTATTTTAGACAAAAAATATAATGGACTATAATACATCGTCCATTTTTTATGCAAGAAATGATTTCATGCAAAAAATATAATGGACTATACATCGTCCATTTTTTATGCAAAAAATATAATGGCCTATACATCGTCCATTTTTTATGCAAAAAATATAATGGACTGACTATACATCGTCCATTTTTTATGCAAAAAATTATTTCATGCTAAAAATATAATGGACTATACATCGTCCATTTTTTATGAAAAAAGTATTTCCTGCAAAAAATATAATGACTATACATCGTCCATATTTTATGCAAAAAATTATTTTAGACAAAAAATATAAAGACTATATATCGTCCATTTTTTATGCAAGAAATTATTTCATGCAAAAAATATAATGGACTATACATCGTCCATTTTTTATGAAAAAATTATTTCCTGCAAAAAATATAATGACTATACATCGTCCATTTTTTATGCAAAAATATTTTTTTATGCAAAAAATATTATGGACTATACATCGTTCAATTTTCATGTAAAAAATAATTTTAGGCAAAAAATACAAAGGACTATACATCGTCCATTTTTTATGAAAAAAATTATTTCATGCAAAAAATATAATGGACTATACATCGTCCATTTTTTATGAAAAAATTTTTTTAGACAAAAAATATAATGGACTATAATGGACTATACATCGTCCATTTTTTATGCAAAAAATTATTTCATGCAAAAAATATAATGGACTATACATCGTCCATTTTTTATGCAAAAAATATAATGGCCTATACATCGTCCATTTTTTATGCAAAAAATATAATGGACTGACTATACATCGTCCATTTTTTATGCAAAAAATTATTTCATGCTAAAAATATAATGGACTATACATCGTCCATTTTTTATGAAAAAAGTATTTCCTGCAAAAAATATAATGACTATACATCGTCCATATTTTATGCAAAAAATTATTTTAGACAAAAAATATAAAGACTATATATCGTCCATTTTTTATGCAAGAAATTATTTCATGCAAAAAATATAATGGACTATACATCGTCCATTTTTTATGCAAAAAATATAATGGCCTATACGTCGTCCATTTTTTATGCAAAAAATTATTTTAGGCAAAAAATATAATGGACTAAACATCGTCCATTTTTTATGAAAAAATTATTTCATGTAAAAAATATATTGGACTATACATCGTCCATTTTTTATGCAAAAAATATAAGAGATTATACATCGTCCATTTTTTATGAAAAAATTATTTTAGACAAAAAGTATAATGGACTATACATCGTCCATTTTTTATGCAAAAATTATTTCATGCTAAAAATATAATGGACTATACATCGTCCATTTTTTATGCAAAAAATTATTTTAGACAAAAAATATAATGGACTATAGATCGTCCATTTTTTATGCAAAAATATTTTTTTATGCAAAAAATATAATGGACTATATATCGTCCTTTTTTTTATGCAAAAAATATAATGGACTATACATCGTCCATTTTTTATGCAAAAAATAATTTTAGGCAAAAAATATAATGGACTATAATACATCGTCCATTTTTTATGCAAAAAATTATTTCATGCAAAAACTATAATGGACTATACATCGTCCATATTTTGTGCAAAAAATTATTTTAGACAAAAAATATAAAGACTATATATCGTCCATTTTTTATGCAAAAAATTATTTTTTATGCAAAAAATATTATGGGCTATACATCGTCCATTTTTTATGCAAAAAATTATTTTCTGCAAAAAATATAATGGACTATGCATCGTCCATTTGTTATGCAAAAAAATATTTTAGACAAAAAATATAATGGACTATAGATCGTCCATTTTTGGAAAAATATTTTTTTATGCAAAAAATATAATAAACTATACATCGTCCATTTTTTATGAAAAAAATTATTTCCTGCAAAAAATATAATGGATTATACATTGCCCTTTTTTTATGCAAAAAAATATTTTATACAAAAAATATAATGGACTATATATAGATCGTCCATTTTTTATGCAAAAATATTTTTTTATGCAAAAAATATAATGGACTATACGTCGTCCATTTTTTATGAAAAAATTATTTTAGACAAAAAATATAATGGACTATAATACATCGTCCATTTTTTATGCAAGAAATTATTTCATGCAAAAAATATAATGGACTATACATCGTCCATTTTTTATGCAAAAAATATAATGGCCTATACATCGTCCATTTTTTATGCAAAAAATATAATGGACTGACTATACATCGTCCATTTTTTATGCAAAAAATTATTTCATGCTAAAAATATAATGGACTATACATCGTCCATTTTTTATGAAAAAATTATTTCCTGCAAAAAATATAATGACTATACATCGTCCATTTTTTATGTAAAAATATTTTTTTATGGAAAAAATATTATGGACTATACATCGTCCATTTTTTATGCAAAAAATTATTTTAGACAAAAAATATAATGGACTATAGATCGTCCATTTTTTATGCAAAAATATTTTTTTATGCAAAAAATATAATGGACTATACATCGTTCAATTTTCATGTAAAAAATAATTTTAGGCAAAAAATACAAAGGACTATACATCGTCCATTTTTTATGAAAAAAATTATTTCATGCAAAAAATATAATGGACTATACATCGTCCATTTTTTATGAAAAAATTTTTTTAAACAAAAAATATAATGGACTATAGATCGTCCATTTTTTATGGAAAAATATTTTTTTATGCAAAAAATATAATGGACTATACGTCGTCCATTTTTCATGCAAAAAATAATTTTAGGCAAAAAATATAAAGGACTATACATCGTCCATTTTTTATGCAAAAAATTATTTTAGACAAAAAATATAATGGACTATAATGGACTATACATCGTCCATTTTTTATGCAAAAAATTATTTCATGCAAAAAATATAATGGACTATACATCGTCCATTTTTTATGCAAAAAATTATTTTAGACAAAAAAATTTAATGACTATAGATCGTCCATTTTTTATGCAAAAAATTATTTTTTATGCAAAAAATATTATGGACTATACATCGCCCATTTTTTATACAAAAAATTATTTAAGACAAAAAATATAATGGACTATAGATCGTCCATTTTTTATGCAAAAAATATAATGGACTATACATCATCCATTTTTTATGAAAAAATTATTTTAGACAAAAAATATAATGGACTATACATCGTCCATTTTTTATGCAAAAAATATAATGGACCATACATCGTCCATTTTTTATGCAAAAAATTATTTCATGCAAAAAATATAATGGACTATAGATCGTCCATTTTTTATGCAAAAATATTTTTTTATGGAAAAAATATAATGGACTATACATCGTCCATTTTTTATGCAAAAAATTATTTTTTATGCAAAAAATATTATGGACTATACATCGTCCATTTTTTATGCAAAAATATTTTTTTATGCAAAAAATATAATGGATTATACATCGTTAAATTTTCATGTAAAAAATAATTTTAGGCAAAAAATACAAAGGACTATACATCGTCCATTTTTTATGAAAAAAATTATTTCATGCAAAAAATATAATGGACTATACATCGTCCATTTTTTATGAAAAATTTTTTTTAAACAAAAAATATAATTTACTATAGATCGTCCATTTTTTATGGAAAAATATTTTTTTATGCAAAAAATATAATGGACTATACGTCGTCCATTTTTCATGCAAAAAATAATTTTAGGCAAAAAATATAAAGGACTATACATCGTCCATTTTTTATGCAAAAAATTATTTTAGACAAAAAATATAATGGACTATAATGGACTATACATCGTCCATTTTTTATGCAAAAAATTATTTCATGCAAAAAATATAATGGACTATACATCGTCCATTTTTTATGCAAAAAATTATTTTAGACAAAAAAATTTAATGACTATAGATCGTCCATTTTTTATGCAAAAAATTATTTTTTATGCAAAAAATATTATGGACTATACATCGCCCATTTTTTATACAAAAAATTATTTAAGACAAAAAATATAATGGACTATAGATCGTCCATTTTTTATGCAAAAAATATAATGGACTATACATCATCCATTTTTTATGAAAAAATTATTTTAGACAAAAAATATAATGGACTATACATCGTCCATTTTTATGCAAAAAATATAATGGACTATACATCGTCCATTTTTTATGCAAAAAATTATTTCATGCAAAAAATATAATGGACTATAGATCGTCCATTTTTTATGCAAAAATATTTTTTTATGCAAAAAATATAATGGACTATACATTGTCCATTTTTTATGCAAAAAATTATTTCATGCAAAAAATATAATGGACTATACATCGTCCATTTTTTATGCAAAAAATTATTTTCTGCAAAAAATATAATGGATTATACATTGCAATTATGCAAAAAATTATTTCATGCAAAAAATATAATGGACTATAGATCGTCCATTTTTTATGCAAAAATATTTTTTTATGGAGAAAATATAATGGACTATACATCGTCCATTTTTTATGCAAAAAATATTATGGACTATACATCGTCCATTTTTTATGCAAAAATATTTTTTTATGCAAAAAATATAATGGACTATACATCGTTCAATTTTCATGTAAAAAATAATTTTAGGCAAAAAATACAAAGGACTATACATCGTCCATTTTTTATGAAAAAAATTATTTCATGCAAAAAATATAATGGACTATACATCGTCCATTTTTTATGAAAAAATTTTTTTAAACAAAAAATATAATGGACTATAGATCGTCCATTTTTTATGGAAAAATATTTTTTTATGCAAAAAATATAATGGACTATACGTCGTCCATTTTTCATGCAAAAAATAATTTTAGGCAAAAAATATAAAGGACAATACATCGTCCATTTTTTATGCAAAAAATTATTTTAGACAAAAAATATAATGGACTATACATCGTCCATTTTTTATGCAAAAAATATAATGGCCTATACATCGTCCATTTTTTATGCAAAAAATATAATGGACTGACTATACATCGTCCATTTTTTATGCAAAAAATTATTTCATGCTAAAAATATAATGGACTATACATCGTCCATTTTTTATGAAAAAATTATTTCCTGCAAAAAATATAATGACTATACATCGTCCATTTTTTATGCAAAAATATTTTTTTATGCAAAAAATATTATGGACTATACATCGTCCATTTTTTATGCAAAAAATTATTTTAGACAAAAAATATAATGGACTATAGATCGTCCATTTTTTATGCAAAAATATTTTTTTATGCAAAAAATATAATGGACTATACATCGTTCAATTTTCATGTAAAAAATAATTTTAGGCAAAAAATACAAAGGACTATACATCGTCCATTTTTTATGAAAAAAATTATTTCATGCAAAAAATATAATGGACTATACATCGTCCATTTTTTATGAAAAAATTTTTTTAAACAAAAAATATAATGGACTATAGATCGTCCATTTTTTATGGAAAAATATTTTTTTATGCAAAAAATATAATGGACTATAAGTCGTCCATTTTTCATGCAAAAAATAATTTTAGGCAAAAAATATAAAGGACTATACATCGTCCATTTTTTATGCAAAAAATTATTTTAGACAAAAAATATAATGGACTATATATCGTCCATTTTTTATGCAAAAAATTATTTTTTATGCAAAAAATATTATGGGCTATACATCGTAAATTTTTTATGCAAAAAATTTTTTTATGCAAAAAATATAATGGACCATACATCGTCCATTTTGATGGAAAAAATTATTTTAGGCAAAAAATACAAAGGACTATACATCGTCCATTTTTTATGCAAAAAATTATTTTCTGCAAAAAATATAATGGACTATGCATCGTCCATTTGTTATGCAAAAAAATATTTTAGACAAAAAATATAATGGACTATAGATCGTCCATTTTTGGAAAAATATTTTTTTATGCAAAAAATATAATAAACTATACATCGTCCATTTTTTATGAAAAAAATTATTTCCTGCAAAAAATATAATGGATTATACATTGCCCTTTTTTTATGCAAAAAAATATTTTATACAAAAAATATAATGGACTATATATAGATCGTCCATTTTTTATGCAAAAATATTTTTTTATGCAAAAAATATAATGGACTATACGTCGTCCATTTTTTATGAAAAAATTATTTTAGACAAAAAATATAATGGACTATAATACATCGTCCATTTTTTATGCAAGAAATTATTTCATGCAAAAAATATAATGGACTATACATCGTCCATTTTTTATGCAAAAAATATAATGGCCTATACATCGTCCATTTTTTATGCAAAAAATATAATGGACTGACTATACATCGTCCATTTTTTATGCAAAAAATTATTTCATGCTAAAAATATAATGGACTATACATCGTCCATTTTTTATGAAAAAATTATTTCCTGCAAAAAATATAATGACTATACATCGTCCATTTTTTATGCAAAAATATTTTTTTATGCAAAAAATATTATGGACTATACATCGTCCATTTTTTATGCAAAAAATTATTTTAGACAAAAAATATAATGGACTATAGATCGTCCATTTTTTATGCAAAAATATTTTTTTATGCAAAAAATATAATGGACTATACATCGTTCAATTTTCATGTAAAAAATAATTTTAGGCAAAAAATATACATCGTCCATTTTTTATGAAAAAAATTATTTCATGCAAAAAATATAATGGACTATACATCGTCCATTTTTTATGAAAAAATTTTTTTAAACAAAAAATATAATGGACTATAGATCGTCCATTTTTTATGGAAAAATATTTTTTTATGCAAAAAATATAATGGACTATACGTCGTCCATTTTTCATGCAAAAAATAATTTTAGGCAAAAAATATAAAGGACTATACATCGTCCATTTTTTATGCAAAAAATTATTTTAGACAAAAAATATAATGGACTATAATGGACTATACATCGTCCATTTTTTATGCAAAAAATTATTTCATGCAAAAAATATAATGGACTATACATCGTCCATTTTTTATGCAAAAAATTATTTTAGACAAAAAAATTTAATGACTATAGATCGTCCATTTTTATGCAAAAAATTATTTTTTATGCAAAAAATATTATGGACTATACATCGCCCATTTTTTATACAAAAAATTATTTAAGACAAAAAATATAATGGACTATAGATCGTCCATTTTTTATGCAAAAAATATAATGGACTATACATCATCCATTTTTTATGAAAAAATTATTTTAGACAAAAAATATAATGGACTATACATCGTCCATTTTTATGCAAAAAATATAATGGACTATACATCGTCCATTTTTTATGCAAAAAATTATTTCATGCAAAAAATATAATGGACTATAGATCGTCCATTTTTTATGCAAAAATATTTTTTTATGCAAAAAATATAATGGACTATACATTGTCCATTTTTTATGCAAAAAATTATTTCATGCAAAAAATATAATGGACTATACATCGTCCATTTTTTATGCAAAAAATTATTTTCTGCAAAAAATATAATGGATTATACATTGCAATTATGCAAAAAATTATTTCATGCAAAAAATATAATGGACTATAGATCGTCCATTTTTTATGCAAAAATATTTTTTTATGGAAAAAATATAATGGACTATACATCGTCCATTTTTTATGCAAAAAATTATTTTTTATGCAAAAAATATTATGGACTATACATCGTCCATTTTTTATGCAAAAAATTATTTTAGACAAAAAATATAATGGACTAT
Source organism: Nowickia ferox (assembly GCA_936439885.1). NCBI lineage: Eukaryota > Metazoa > Arthropoda > Insecta > Diptera > Tachinidae > Nowickia > Nowickia ferox. The sequence goes on along the minus strand of OW387027.1, from coordinate 24,942,900 downwards.
AGATCGTCCATTTTTTATGCAAAAATATTTTTTTATGCAAAAAATATAATGGACTATACATTGTCCATTTTTTATGCAAAAAATTATTTCATGCAAAAAATACAAAGGACTATACATCGTCCATTTTTTATGCAAAAAATTATTTCCTGCAAAAAATATAATGGACTATACATCGTCCATTTGTTATGCAAAAAAATATTTTAGACAAAAAATATAATGGACTATAGATCGTCCATTTTTTATGGAGAAATATTTTTTTATGCAATAAATATAATAAACTATACATCGTCCATTTTTTATGAAAAAAATTATTTCATGCAAAAAATATAATGGACTATACATCGTCCATTTTTTATGAAAAAATTTTTTTAGACAAAAAATATAATGGACTATAGATCGTCCATTTTTTATGGAAAAATATTTTTTTATGCAAAAAATATAATGGACTATACGTCGTCCATTTTTTATGCAAAAAATAATTTTAGGCAAAAAACATAAAGGACTATACATCGTCCATTTTTTATGCAAAAAATTATTTTAGACAAAAAATATAATGGACTATAATGGACTATACATCGTCCATTTTTTATGCAAAAAATTATTTTTTATGCAAAAAATATTATGGACTATACATCGCCCATTTTTTATGCAAAAAATTATTTTAGACAAAAAATATAATGGATTATAGATCGTCCATTTTTTATGCAAAAAATATAATGGACTATACATCATCCATTTTTTATGAAAAAATTATTTTAGACAAAAAATATAATGGACTATACATCGTCCATTATTTATGCAAAAAATATAATGGACTATAGATCGTCCATTTTTTATGCAAAAAATATAATGGACTATACATCATCCATTTTTTAAGCAAAAAATTATTTCATGCAAAAAATCTAATGGACTATACATCGTCCATTTTTTATGCAAAAAATTATTTTAGACAAAAAAATTTAATGACTATAGATCGTCCATTTTTTATGCAAAAAATTATTTTTTATGCAAAAAATATTATGGACTATACATCGCCCATTTTTTATGCAAAAAATTTATTTAGACAAAAAATATAATGGACTATAGATCGTCCATTTTTTATGCAAAAAATATAATGGACTGACTATACATCGTCCATTTTTTATGCAAAAAATTATTTCATGCTAAAAATATAGTGGACTATACATCGTCCATTTTTTATGCAAAAAATTATTTTAGACAAAAAATATAATGGACTATAGATCGTCCATTTTTTATGCAAAAATATTTTTCATGCAGAAAATATAATGGACTATACATCATCCATTTTTTATGAAAAAATTATTTTAGACAAAAAATATAATGGACTATACATCGTCCATTTTTTATGCAAAAAATATAATGGACTATACATCGCCCATTTTTTATGCAAAAAATATAATAGACTATACATCGTCCATTTTTTATGGAAAAATATTTTTTTATGCAAAAAATATTATGGACTATACATCGTCCATTTTGTATGCAAAAAATTATTTTAAACAAAAAATATAATGGACTATAGATCGTCCATTTTTTATGCAAAAATATTTTTTTATGCAAAAAATATAATAAACTATACATCGTCCATGTTTTATGAAAAAAATTATTTCCTGCAAAAAATATAATGGATTATACATTGTCCCTTTTTTTATGCAAAAAAATATTTTTGACAAAAAATATAATGGACTATACATCATCCATTTTTTATGAAAAAATTATTTTAGACAAAAATTATAATGGACTATACATCGTCCATTTTTTATGCAAAAATATTTTTTTATGCAAAAAATATTATGGACTATACATCGTCCATTTTTTATGCAAAAAATTATTTTAAACAAAAAATATAATGGACTATAGATCGTCCATTTTTTATGCAAAAATATTTTTTTATGCAAAAAATATAATAAACTATACATCGTCCATGTTTTATGAAAAAAATTATTTCCTGCAAAAAATATAATGGATTATACATTGTCCCTTTTTTTATGCAAAAAAATATTTTTGACAAAAAATATAATGGACTATACATCATCCATTTTTTATGAAAAAATTATTTTAGACAAAAATATAATGGACTATACATCGTCCATTTTTTATGCAAAAAATATAATGGACTATACATCGTCCATTTTTTATGGAAAAAATATAATGGACTGACTATACATCGTCCATTTTTTATGCAAAAATATTTTTTTATGCAAAAAATATAATGGACTATACGTCGTCCATTTTTTATAAAAAAATTATTTTAGACAAAAAATATAATGGACTATAATACATCGTCCATTTTTTATGCAAGAAATTATTTCATGCAAAAAATATAATGGACTATACATCGCCCATTTTTTATACAAAAAATATAATAGACTATACATCGTCCATTTTTTATGCAAAAATATTTTTTTATGCAAAAAATATTATGGACTATACATCGTCCATTTTTTATGCAAAAAATTATTTTAGACAAAAAATATAATGGACTATACATCGTCCATTTTTTATGAAAAAATTATTTTAGACAAAAAATATAATGGACTATAGATCGTCCATTTTTTATGCAAAAAATATAATGGACTATACATCGTCCATTTTTTATGAAAAAATTATTTTAGACAAAAAATATAATGGACTATAGAAAATTATTTTAGACAAAAAATATAATGGACTATACATCGTCCATTTTTTATGAAAAAAAAATTTTAGGCAAAAAATATAAAGGACTATACATCGTTAATTTTTTATGCAAAAAATATAGTGGACTAGACATCGTCCACTTTTTATAAAAAAATTATTTTAGACAAAAAATATAATGGACTATTATAGATCGTCCATTTTTTATGCAAAAATATTTCTTTATGCAAAAAATATAATGTACTATACATCGTCCATTTTTTATGCAAAAAATAATTTTAGGCAAAAAATATAAAGGACTATACATCGTTCATTTTTTTTGCAAAAAATATAATGGACTATACATCGTTAATTTTTTATGCAAAAAATATAGTGGACTAGACATCGTCCACTTTTTATAAAAAAATTATTTTAGACAAAAAATATAATGGACTATAGATCGTCCATTTTTTATGCAAAAAATATTATGGACTATACATCGCCCATTTTTTATACAAAAAATTATTTAAGACAAAAAATATAATGGACTATAGATCGTCCATTTTTTATGCAAAAAATATAATGGACTATACATCATCCATTTTTTATGAAAAAATTATTTTAGACAAAAAATATAATGGACTATACATCGTCCATTTTTTATGCAAAAAATATAATGGACCATACATCGTCCATTTTTTATGCAAAAAATTATTTCATGCAAAAAATATAATGGACTATAGATCGTCCATTTTTTATGCAAAAATATTTTTTTATGCAAAAAATATAATGGACTATACATTGTCCATTTTCTATGCAAAAAATTATTTCATGCAAAAAATATAATGGACTATACATCGTCCATTTTTTATGGAAAAAATTATTTTCTGCAAAAAATATAATGGATTATACATTGCAATTATGCAAAAAATTATTTCATGCAAAAAATATAATGGACTATAGATCGTCCATTTTTTATGCAAAAATATTTTTTTATGGAAAAAATATAATGGACTATACATCGTCCATTTTTTATGCAAAAAATTATTTTTTATGCAAAAAATATTATGGACTATACATCGTCCATTTTTTATGCAAAAAATTATTTTAGACAAAAAATATAATGGACTATAGATCGTCCATTTTTTATGCAAAAATATTTTTTTATGCAAAAAATATAATGGACTATACATTGTCCATTTTTTATGGAAAAAATTATTTCATGCAAAAAATACAAAGGACTATACATCGTCCATTTTTTATGCAAAAAATTATTTCCTGCAAAAAATATAATGGACTATACATCGTCCATTTGTTATGCAAAAAAATATTTTAGACAAAAAATATAATGGACTATAGATCGTCCATTTTTTATGGAAAAATATTTTTTTATGCAATAAATATAATAAACTATACATCGTCCATTTTTTATGAAAAAAATTATTTCATGCAAAAAATATAATGGACTATACATCGTCCATTTTTTATGAAAAAATTTTTTTAGACAAAAAATATAATGGACTATAGATCGTCCATTTTTTATGGAAAAATATTTTTTTATGCAAAAAATATAATGGACTATACGTCGTCCATTTTTTATGCAAAAAATAATTTTAGGCAAAAAATATAAACGACTATACATCGTCCATTTTTTATGCAAAAAATTATTTTAGACAAAAAATATAATGGACTATAATGGACTATACATCGTCCATTTTTTATGCAAAAAATTATTTCATGCAAAAAATATAATGGACTATACATCGTCCATTTTTTATGCAAAAAATTATTTTAGACAAAAAAATTTAATGACTATAGATCGTCCATTTTTTATGCAAAAAATTATTTTTTATGCAAAAAATATTATGGACTATACATCGCCCATTTTTTATGGAAAAAATTATTTTAGACAAAAAATATAATGGATTATAGATCGTCCATTTTTTATGCAAAAAATATAATGGACTATACATCATCCATTTTTTATGAAAAAATTATTTTAGACAAAAAATATAATGGACTATACATCGTCCATTATTTATGCAAAAAATATAATGGACTATAGATCGTCCATTTTTTATGCAAAAAATATAATGGACTGACTATACATCGTCCATTTTTTATGCAAAAAATTATTTCATGCTAAAAATATAGTGGACTATACATCGTCCATTTTTTATGCAAAAAATTATTTTAGACAAAAAATATAATGGACTATAGATCGTCCATTTTTTATGCAAAAATATTTTTCATGCAGAAAATATAATGGACTATACATCATCCATTTTTTATGAAAAAATTATTTTAGACAAAAAATATAATGGACTATACATCGTCCATTTTTTATGCAAAAAATATAATGGACTATACATCGCCCATTTTTTATGCAAAAAATATAATAGACTATACATCGTCCATTTTTTATGCAAAAATATTTTTTTATGCAAAAAATATTATGGACTATACATCGTCCATTTTTTATGCAAAAAATTATTTTAAACAAAAAATATAATGGACTATAGATCGTCCATTTTTTATGGAAAAATATTTTTTTATGCAAAAAATATTATGGACTATACATCGTCCATTTTGTATGCAAAAAATTATTTTAAACAAAAAAATATAATGGACTATAGATCGTCCATTTTTTATGCAAAAATATTTTTTTATGCAAAAAATATAATAAACTATACATCGTCCATGTTTTATGAAAAAAATTATTTCCTGCAAAAAATATAATGGATTATACATCATCCATTTTTTATGAAAAAATTATTTTAGACAAAAAATATAATGGACTATACATCGTCCATTTTTTATGCAAAAAATATAATGGACTATACATCGTCCATTTTTTATGCAAAAAATATAATGGACTGACTATACATCGTCCATTTTTTATGCAAAAAATTATTTCATGCTAAAAATATAATGGACTATACATCGTCCATTTTTTATGCAAAAAATTATTTTAGACAAAAAATATAATGGACTATAGATCGTCCATTTTTTATGCAAAAATATTTTTCATGCAGAAAATATAATGGACTATACATCATCCATTTTTTATGAAAAAATTATTTTAGACAAAAAATATAATGGACTATACATCGTCCATTTTTTATGCAAAAAATATAATGGACTATACATCGCCCATTTTTTATGCAAAAAATATAATAGACTATACATCGTCCATTTTTTATGCAAAAATATTTTTTTATGCAAAAAATATTATGGACTATACATCGTCCGTTTTTTATGCAAAAAATTATTTAAAAAAAAAAATATAATGGACTATAGATCGTCCATTTTTTATGCAAAAATATTTTTTTATGCAAAAAATATAATAAACTATACATCGTCCATGTTTTATGAAAAAAATTATTTCCTGCAAAAAATATAATGGATTATACATTGTCCCTTTTTTTATGCAAAAAAATATTTTTGACAAAAAATATAATGGACTATACATCATCCATTTTTTATGAAAAAATTATTTTAGACAAAAAATATAATGGACTATACATCGTCCATTTTTTATGCAAAAATATTTTTTTATGCAAAAAATATTATGGACTATACATCGTCCATTTTTTATGCAAAAAATTATTTTAAACAAAAAATATAATGGACTATAGATCGTCCATTTTTTATGCAAAAATATTTTTTTATGCAAAAAATATAATAAACTATACATCGTCCATGTTTTATGAAAAAAATTATTTCCTGCAAAAAATATAATGGATTATACATTGTCCCTTTTTTTATGCAAAAAAATATTTTTGACAAAAAATATAATGGACTATACATCATCCATTTTTTATGAAAAAATTATTTTAGACAAAAATATAATGGACTATACATCGTCCATTTTTTATGCAAAAAATATAATGGACTGACTATACATCGTCCATTTTTTATGCAAAAATATTTTTTTATGCAAAAAATATAATGGACTATACGTCGTCCATTTTTTATAAAAAAATTATTTTAGACAAAAAATATAATGGACTATAATACATCGTCCATTTTTTATGCAAGAAATTATTTCATGCAAAAAATATAATGGACTATACATCGCCCATTTTTTATACAAAAAATATTATAGACTATACATCGTCCATTTTTTATGAAAAAATTATTTTAGACAAAAAATATAATGGACTATAGATCGTCCATTTTTTATGCAAAAAATATAATGGACTATACATCGTCCATTTTTTATGAAAAAATTATTTTAGACAAAAAATATAATGGACTATAGAAAATTATTTTAGACAAAAAATATAATGGACTATACATCGTCCATTTTTTATGAAAAAAAAATTTTAGGCAAAAAATATAAAGGACTATACATCGTTAATTTTTTATGCAAAAAATATAGTGGACTAGACATCGTCCACTTTTTATAAAAAAATTATTTTAGACAAAAAATATAATGGACTATAGATCGTCCATTTTTTATGCAAAAATATTTCTTTATGCAAAAAATATAATGTACTATACATCGTCCATTTTTTATGCAAAAAATAATTTTAGGCAAAAAATATAAAGGACTATACATCGTTCATTTTTTTTGCAAAAAATATAATGGACTATACATCGTCCATTTTTTATGCAAAAAATATAATGGACTGACTATACATCGTCCATTTTTTATGCAAAAAATTATTTCATGCTAAAAATATAATGGACTATACATCGTCCATTTTTTATGGAAAAAATTATTTTAGACAAAAAATATAATGGACTATAGATCGTCCATTTTTTATGCAAAAATATTTTTCATGCAGAAAATATAATGGACTATACATCATCCATTTTTTATGAAAAAATTATTTTAGACAAAAAATATAATGGACTATACATCGTCCATTTTTTATGCAAAAAATATAATGGACTATACATCGCCCATTTTTTATGCAAAAAATATAATAGACTATACATCGTCCATTTTTTATGCAAAAATATTTTTTTATGCAAAAAATATTATGGACTATACATCGTCCGTTTTTTATGCAAAAAATTATTTAAAAAAAAAAATATAATGGACTATACATCATCCATTTTTTATGAAAAAATTATTTTAGACAAAAAATATAATGGATTATACATTGTCCCTTTTTTATGCAAAAAAATATTTTTAACAAAAAATATAATGGACTATACATCATCCATTTTTTATGAAAAAAATTATTTCCTGCAAAAAATATAATGGATTATACATTGTCCCTTTTTTTATGCAAAAAAATATTTTTGACAAAAAATATAATGGACTATACATCATCCATTTTTTATGAAAAAATTATTTTAGACAAAAAATATAATGGACTATACATCGTCCATTTTTTATGCAAAAAATATAATGGACTATACATCGCCCATTTTTTATGCAAAAAATATAATAGACTATACATCGTCCATTTTTTATGCAAAAATATTTTTTTATGCAAAAAATATTATGGACTATACATCGTCCATTTTTTATGCAAAAATATTTTTTTATGCAAAAAATATAATAAACTATACATCGTCCATGTTTTATGAAAAAAATTATTTCCTGCAAAAAATATAATGGATTATACATTGTCCCTTTTTTTATGCAAAAAAATATTTTTGACAAAAAATATAATGGACTATACATCATCCATTTTTTATGAAAAAATTATTTTAGACAAAAAATATAATGGACTATACATCGTCCATTTTTTATGCAAAAATATTTTTTTATGCAAAAAATATAATGGACTATACATCGTCCATTTTTTATGCAAAAAATATAATGGACTGACTATACATCGTCCATTTTTTATGCAAAAATATTTTTTTATGCAAAAAATATAATGGACTATACGTCGTCCATTTTTTATGAAAAAATTATTTTAGACAAAAAATATAATGGACTATAATACATCGTCCATTTTTTATGCAAGAAATTATTTCATGCAAAAAATATAATGGACTATACATCGCCCATTTTTTATGCAAAAAATATAATAGACTATACATCGTCCATTTTTTATGCAAAAATATTTTTTTATGCAAAAAATATTATGGACTATACATCGTCCATTTTTTATGCAAAAAATTATTTTAGACAAAAAATATAATGGACTATATATACATCGTCCATTTTTTATGAAAAAATTATTTTAGACAAAAAATATAATGGACTATAGATCGTCCATTTTTTATGCAAAAAATATAATGGACTATACATCGTCCATTTTTTATGAAAAAATTATTTTAGACAAAAAATATAATGGACTATAGAAAATTATTTTAGACAAAAAATATAATGGACTATACATCGTCCATTTTTTATGAAAAAAAAATTTTAGGCAAAAAATATAAAGGACTATACATCGTTAATTTTTTATGCAAAAAATATAATGGACTATACATCGTCCATTTTTTATGCAAAAAATATAATGGACTGACTATACATCGTCCATTTTTTATGCAAAAATATTTTTTTATGCAAAAAATATTATGGACTATACATCGTCCATTTTTTATGCAAAAAATTATTTTAAACAAAAAATATAATGGACTATAGATCGTCCATTTTTTATGCAAAAATATTTTTTTATGCAAAAAATATAATAAACTATACATCGTCCATGTTTTATGAAAAAAATTATTCCCTGCAAAAAATATAATGGATTATACATCATCCATTTTTTATGAAAAAATTATTTTAGACAAAAAATATAATGGACTATACATCGTCCATTTTTTATGCAAAAAATATAATGGACTATACATCGTCCATTTTTTATGCAAAAAATATAATGGACTGACTATACATCGTCCATTTTTTATGCAAAAAATTATTTCATGCTAAAAATATAATGGACTATACATCGTCCATTTTTTATGCAAAAAATTATTTTAGACAAAAAATATAATGGACTATAGATCGTCCATTTTTTATGCAAAAATATTTTTCATGCAGAAAATATAATGGACTATAATCATCCATTTTTTATGAAAAAATTATTTTAGACAAAAAATATAATGGACTATACATCGTCCATTTTTTATGCAAAAAATATAATGGACTATACATCGCCCATTTTTTATGCAAAAAATATAATAGACTATACATCGTCCATTTTTTATGCAAAAATGTTTTTTTATGCAAAAAATATTATGGACTATACATCGTCCATTTTTTATGCAAAAAATTATTTTAAACAAAAAATATAATGGACTATAGATCGTCCATTTTTTATGCAAAAATATTTTTTTATGCAAAAAATATAATAAACTATACATCGTCCATGTTTTATGAAAAAAATTATTTCCTGCAAAAAATATAATGGATTATACATTGTCCCTTTTTTTATGCAAAAAAAATATTTTTGACAAAAAATATAATGGGCTATACATCATCCATTTTTTATGAAAAAATTATTTTAGACAAAAAATATAATGGACTATACATCGTCCATTTTTTATGCAAAAATATTTTTTTATGCAAAAAATATTATGGACTATACATCGTCCATTTTTTATGCAAAAAATTATTTTAAACAAAAAATATAATGGACTATAGATCGTCCATTTTTTATGCAAAAATATTTTTTTATGCAAAAAATATAATAAACTATATATCGTCCATGTTTTATGAAAAAAATTATTTCCTGCAAAAAATATAATGGATTATACATTGTCCCTTTTTTTATGCAAAAAAATATTTTTGACAAAAAATATAATGGACTATACATCATCCATTTTTTATGAAAAAATTATTTTAGACAAAAAATATAATGGACTATACATCGTCCATTTTTTATGCAAAAAATATAATGGACTATACATCGTCCATTTTTTATGCAAAAAATATAATGGACTGACTATACATCGTCCATTTTTTATGCAAAAATATTTTTTTATGCAAAAAATATAATGGACTATACGTCGTCCATTTTTTATAAAAAAATTATTTTAGACAAAAATATAATGGACTATAATACATCGTCCATTTTTTATGCAAAAATATTTTTTTATGCAAAAAATATAATGTACTATACATCGTCCATTTTTTATGCAAAAAATAATTTTAGGCAAAACATATAAAGGACTATACATCGTTCATTTTTTTTGCAAAAAATATAATGGACTATACATCGTCCATTTTTTATGAAAAAAAAATTTTAGGCAAAAAATATAAACGACTATACATCGTTAATTTTTTATGCAAAAAATATAGTGGACTAGACATCGTCCACTTTTTATAAAAAAATTATTTTAGACAAAAAATATAATGGACTATAGATCGTCCATTTTTTATGCAAAAATATTTTTTTTTGCAAAAAATATAATGTACTATACATCGTCCATTTTTTATGCAAAAAATAATTTTAGGCAAAACATATAAAGGACTATACATCGTTCATTTTTTTTGCAAAAAATATAATGGACTATACATCGTCCATTTTTTATGCAAAAAATATAATGGACTGACTATACATCGTCCATTTTTTATGCAAAAAATTATTTCATGCTAAAAATATAATGGACTATACATCGTCCATTTTTTATGCAAAAAATTATTTTAGACAAAAAATATAATGGACTATAGATCGTCCATTTTTTATGCAAAAATATTTTTCATGCAGAAAATATAATGGACTATACATCATCCATTTTTTATGAAAAAATTATTTTAGACAAAAAATATAATGGACTATACATCGTCCATTTTTTATGCAAAAAATATAATGGACTATACATCGCCCATTTTTTATGCAAAAAATATAATAGACTATACATCGTCCATTTTTTATGCAAAAATATTTTTTTATGCAAAAAATATTATGGACTATACATCGTCCATTTTTTATGCAAAAAATTATTTTATGCAAAAAATATAATGGACTATACATCGTCCATTTTTTATGAAAAAAATATTTTTGACAAAAAATATAATGGACTATACATCATCCATTTTTTATGAAAAAATTATTTTAGACAAAAAATATAATGGACTATACATCGTCCATTTTTTATGCAAAAAATATAATGGACTATACATCGTCCATTTTTTATGCAAAAAATATAATGGACTGACTATACATCGTCCATTTTTTATGCAAAAATATTTTTTTATGCAAAAAATATAATGGACTATACGTCGTCCATTTTTTATGAAAAAATTATTTTAGACAAAAAATATAATGGACTATAATACATCGTCCATTTTTTATGCAAGAAATTATTTCATGCAAAAAATATAATGGACTATACATCGCCCATTTTTTATGCAAAAAATATAATAGACTATACATCGTCCATTTTTTATGCAAAAATATTTTTTTATGCAAAAAATATTATGGACTATACATCGTCCATTTTTTATGCAAAAAATTATTTTAGACAAAAAATTTAATGGACTATATATACATCGTCCATTTTTTATGAAAAAATTATTTTAGACAAAAAATATAATGGACTATAGATCGTCCATTTTTTATGCAAAAAATATAATGGACTATACATCGTCCATTTTTTATGAAAAAATTATTTTAGACAAAAAATATAATGGACTATAGAAAATTATTTTAGACAAAAAATATAATGGACTATACATCGTCCATTTTTTATGAAAAAAAAATTTTAGGCAAAAAATATAAAGGACTATACATCGTTAATTTTTTATGCAAAAAATATAATGGACTATACATCGTCCATTTTTTATGCAAAAAATATAATGGACTGACTATACATCGTCCATTTTTTATGCAAAAATATTTTTTTATGCAAAAAATATTATGGACTATACATCGTCCATTTTTTATGCAAAAAATTATTTTAAACAAAAAATATAATGGACTATAGATCGTCCATTTTTTATGCAAAAATATTTTTTTATGCAAAAAATATAATAAACTATACATCGTCCATGTTTTATGAAAAAAATTATTCCCTGCAAAAAATATAATGGACTATACATCGTCCATTTTTTATGCAAAAAATATAATGGACTATACATCGTCCATTTTTTATGCAAAAAATATAATGGACTGACTATACATCGTCCATTTTTTATGCAAAAAATTATTTCATGCTAAAAATATAATGGACTATACATCGTCCATTTTTTATGCAAAAAATTATTTTAGACAAAAAATATAATGGACTATAGATCGTCCATTTTTTATGCAAAAATATTTTTCATGCAGAAAATATAATGGACTATACATCATCCATTTTTTATGAAAAAATTATTTTAGACAAAAAATATAATGGACTATACATCGTCCATTTTTTATGCAAAAAATATAATGGACTATACATCGCCCATTTTTTATGCAAAAAATATAATAGACTCTACATCGTCCATTTTTTATGCAAAAATATTTTTTTATGCAAAAAATATTATGGACTATACATCGTCCATTTTTTATGCAAAAAATTATTTTAAACAAAAAATATAATGGACTATAGATCGTCCATTTTTTATGCAAAAATATTTTTTTATGCAAAAAATATAATAAACTATACATCGTCCATGTTTTATGAAAAAAATTATTTCCTGCAAAAAATATAATGGATTATACATTGTCCCTTTTTTTATGCAAAAAAAATATTTTTGACAAAAAATATAATGGGCTATACATCATCCATTTTTTATGAAAAAATTATTTTAGACAAAAAATATAATGGACTATACATCGTCCATTTTTTATGCAAAAATATTTTTTTATGCAAAAAATATTATGGACTATACATCGTCCATTTTTTATGCAAAAAATTATTTTAAACAAAAAATATAATGGACTATAGATCGTCCATTTTTTATGCAAAAATATTTTTTTATGCAAAAAATATAATAAACTATATATCGTCCATGTTTTATGAAAAAAATTATTTCCTGCAAAAAATATAATGGATTATACATTGTCCCTTTTTTTATGCAAAAAAATATTTTTGACAAAAAATATAATGGACTATACATCATCCATTTTTATGAAAAAATTATTTTAGACAAAAAATATAATGGACTATACATCGTCCATTTTTTATGCAAAAAATATAATGGACTATACATCGTCCATTTTTTATGCAAAAAATATAATGGACTGACTATACATCGTCCATTTTTTATGCAAAAATATTTTTTTATGCAAAAAATATAATGGACTATACGTCGTCCATTTTTTATAAAAAAATTATTTTAGACAAAAAATATAATGGACTATAATGCATCGTCCATTTTTTATGCAAGAAATTATTTCATGCAAAAAATATAATGGACTATACATCGCCCATTTTTTATACAAAAAATATAATAGACTATACATCGTCCATTTTTTATGCAAAAATATTTTTTTATGCAAAAAATATAATGTACTATACATCGTCCATTTTTTATGCAAAAAATAATTTTAGGCAAAACATATAAAGGACTATACATCGTTCATTTTTTTTGCAAAAAATATAATGAACTATACATCGTCCATTTTTTATGAAAAAAAAATTTTAGGCAAAAAATATAAAGGACTATACATCGTTAATTTTTTATGCAAAAAATATAGTGGACTAGACATCGTCCACTTTTTATAAAAAAATTATTTTAGACAAAAAATATAATGGACTATAGATCGTCCATTTTTTATGCAAAAATATTTTTTTATGCAAAAAATATAATGTACTATACATCGTCCATTTTTTATGCAAAAAATAATTTTAGGCAAAACATATAAAGGACTATACATCGTTCATTTTTTTTGCAAAAAATATAATGGACTATACATCGTCCATTTTTTATGCAAAAAATATAATGGACTGACTATACATCGTCCATTTTTTATGCAAAAAATTATTTCATGCTAAAAATATAATGGACTATACATCGTCCATTTTTTATGCAAAAAATTATTTTAGACAAAAAATATAATGGACTATAGATCGTCCATTTTTTATGCAAAAATATTTTTCATGCAGAAAATATAATGGACTATACATCATCCATTTTTTATGAAAAAATTATTTTAGACAAAAAATATAATGGACTATACATCGTCCATTTTTTATGCAAAAAATATAATGGACTATACATCGCCCATTTTTTATGCAAAAAATATAATAGACTATACATCGTCCATTTTTTATGCAAAAATATTTTTTTATGCAAAAAATATTATGGACTATACATCGTCCATTTTTTATGCAAAAAATTATTTTATGCAAAAAATATAATGGACTATACATCGTCCATTTTTTATGAAAAAATTATTTTAGACAAAAAATATAATGGACTATAGAAAATTATTTTAGACAAAAAATATAATGGACTATAGATCGTCCATTTTTTATGGAAAAAATATAATGGACTATAGATCGTCCATTTTTTATGGAAAAATATTTTTTTATGCAAAAAATATTATGGACTATACATCGTCCATTTTTTATGCAAAAAATTATTTTAAACAAAAAATATAATGGACTATAGATCGTCCATTTTTTATGCAAAAATATTTTTTTATGCAAAAAATATAATAAACTATACATCGTCCATGTTTTATGAAAAAAATTATTTCCTGCAAAAAATATAATGGATTATACATTGTCCCTTTTTTTATGCAAAAAAATATTTTTGACAAAAAATATAATGGACTATACATCATCCATTTTTTATGAAAAAATTATTTTAGACAAAAAATATAATGGACTATACATCGTCCATTTTTTATGCAAAAAATATAATGGACTATACATCGTCCATTTTTTATGCAAAAAATATAATGGACTGACTATACATCGTCCATTTTTTATGCAAAAAATTATTTCATGCTAAAAATATAATGGACTATACATCGTCCAATTTTTATGCAAAAAATTATTTTAGACAAAAAATATAATGGACTATAGATCGTCCATTTTTTATGCAAAAATATTTTTCATGCAGAAAATATAATGGACTATACATCATCCATTTTTTATGAAAAAATTATTTTAGACAAAAAATATAATGGACTATACATCGTCCATTTTTTATGCAAAAAATATAATGGACTATACATCGCCCATTTTTTATGCAAAAAATATAATAGACTATACATCGTCCATTTTTTATGCAAAAATATTTTTTTATGCAAAAAATATTATGGACTATACATCGTCCATTTTTTATGCAAAAAATTATTTTAAACAAAAAATATAATGGACTATAGATCGTCCATTTTTTATGCAAAAATATTTTTTTATGCAAAAAATATAATAAACTATACATCGTCCATGTTTTATGAAAAAAATTATTTCCTGCAAAAAATATAATGGATTATACATTGTCCCTTTTTTTATGGAAAAAAATATTTTTGACAAAAAATATAATGGACTATACGTCGTCCATTTTTTATGAAAAAATTATTTTAGACAAAAAATATAATGGACTATAATACATCGTCCATTTTTTATGCAAGAAATTATTTCATGCAAAAAATATAATGGACTATACATCGCCCATTTTTTATGCAAAAAATATAATAGACTATACATCGTCCATTTTTTGTGCAAAAATATTTTTTTATGCAAAAAATATTATGGACTATACATCGTCCATTTTTTATGGAAAAAATTATTTTAGACGAAAAATATAATGGACTATACATCGTCCATTTTTTATGAAAAAATTATTTTAGACAAAAAATATAATGGACTATAGATCGTCCATTTTTTATGCAAAAAATATAATGGACTATACATCGTCCATTTTTTATGAAAAAATTATTTTAGACAAAAAATATAATGGACTATAGAAAATTATTTTAGACAAAAAATATAATGGACTATACATCGTCCATTTTTTATGAAAAAAAAATTTTAGGCAAAAAATATAAAGGACTATACATCGTTAATTTTTTATGCAAAAAATATAGTGGACTAGACATCGTCCACTTTTTATAAAAAAATTATTTTAGACAAAAAATATAATGGACTATAGATCGTCCATTTTTTATGCAAAAATATTTTTTTATGCAAAAAATATAATGTACTATACATGGTCCATTTTTTATGCAAAAAATAATTTTAGGCAAAAAATATAAAGGACTATACATCGTTCATTTTTTATGCAAAAAATATAATGGACTATATATACATCGTCCATTTTTTATGCAAAAAATATAATGGACTGACTATACATCGTCCATTTTTTATGCAAAAAATTATTTCATGCTAAAAATATAATGGACTATACATCGTCCATTTTTTATGCAAAAAATTATTTTAGACAAAAAATATAATGGACTATAGATCGTCCATTTTTTATGCAAAAATATTTTTCATGCAGAAAATATAATGGACTATACATCATCCATTTTTTATGAAAAAAAAATTTTAGGCAAAAAATATAAAGGACTATACATCGTTAATTTTTTATGCAAAAAATATAGTGGACTAGACATCGTCCACTTTTTATAAAAAAATTATTTTAGACAAAAAATATAATGGACTATAGATCGTCCATTTTATATGCAAAAATATTTTTTTATGCAAAAAATATAATGTACTATACATCGTCCATTTTTTATGCAAAAAATAATTTTAGGCAAAAAATATAAAGGACTATACATCGTTCATTTTTTATGCAAAAAATATAATGGATTATACATCGTCCATTTTTTATGAAAAAAATTATTTTAGACAAAACATATAATGGACTATACATCGTCCATTTTTTATGAAAAAATTATTTTCGACAAAAAATATAATGGATTATAGATCGTCCATTTTTTATGCAAAAAATATAATGGACTATACATCGTCCATTTTTTATGAAAAAATTATTTTAGACAAAAAATATAATGGACTATAGAAAATTATTTTAGACAAAAAATATAATGTACTATACATCGTCAATTTTTTATGCAAAAAATAATTTTAGGCAAAAAATAATTTTAGGCAAAAAATATAAAGGACTATACATCGTCCATTTTTTATGCAAAAAATATAATGGACTATACATCGTCCATTTTTTATGAAAAAATTATTTTAGACAAAAAATATAATGGACTATAGAAAATTATTTTAGACAAAAAATATAATGGACTATACATCGTCAATTTTTTATGAAAAAAAAATTTTAGGCAAAAAATATAAAGGACTATACATCGTTAATTTTTTATGCAAAAAATATAGTCTAGACATCGTCCACTTTTTATAAAAAAATTATTTTAGACAAAAAATATAATGGACTATAGAAAGTCCATTTTTTATGCAAAAATATTTTTTTATGCAAAAAATATAATGGACTATAGATCGTCCATTTTTTATGCAAAAATATTTTTTTATGCAAAAAATATAATGGACTATACATTGTCCATTTTTTATGAAAAAATTATTTCATGCAAAGGATATAATGGACTATACCTCGTCCATTTTTTATGAAAAAATTATTTTAGACAAAAAATATAATGGACAATAGATCGTCCATTTTTTATGCAAAAATATTTTTTTATGCAAAAAGTATAATGGACTATACTTTGTAAATTTTTTATGCAGAAAATATAATGGACTATACATCGTCCATTTTTTATGAAAAAATTATTTTAGACAAAAAATATAATGGACTATATAGATCGTCCATTTTTTATGCAAAAATATTTTTTTATGCAAAAAATATAATGTACTATACATCGTCACTTTTTCATGCAAAAAATTTTCTTATAAAAAAATTTAATAGACTATACATTGTCCATTTGTCATGCAAAAAAATTTTTATTTAATGCACTATACATCGTCCATTTTTCATGCAAAAAACATATTTATGAAAAAATTAAATGGAATATACATCGTTCATTTTTTATATAAAAAATTTAAGGAACTATACATCGTAAATTTTTAATGCAAAAACTTTAATGGACTATACATGGTCGATTTTTCATGCGAAACATTTTTTTATGATAAATTTTAACGGGTTATACATCATCCATTTTTATGAAAAATTTAATGGACTATACATCGTCCATTTTTCATGCAAAAAACATTTTTATGAAAAAATTTAATGGACAATACATCGTCACTTTTTTATGCAAAAAATTTTCTTATGAAAAAATTTAACAGACTATACTTCGTCCATTTGTCATGGAAAAAATTTAATGGACTATACATCGTCAAATTTTTCATGCAAAAAATTTTTTTTATGAAAAAATTTAATGGACTATAATACATCGTCCATTTTTTAATGCAAAAAAATTTAATTGAATATAAATCGTCCATTTTTTATGAAAAATTCAATGGGCTATACATCGTTAATTTTTCTTGCAAAAAATTTTT
Source organism: Nowickia ferox (assembly GCA_936439885.1). NCBI lineage: Eukaryota > Metazoa > Arthropoda > Insecta > Diptera > Tachinidae > Nowickia > Nowickia ferox. The sequence goes on along the minus strand of OW387027.1, from coordinate 24,923,979 downwards.
TTGTGGAAAAATTTAATGGGCTATACATCGTCCATTTTTCATACAAAAAATTTTTTTTGTGGAAAAATTTAATGGACTATAATACTTCGTCCATTTTTTAATGCAAAAAATTTAATAGACTGTACATCATCAATTTTTCATGCAAAAAAATTTTTTATGGAAAAATTTAATGGACCATACATCGTCAATTTTTCATGCAAAAAAAAATTTTATGGAAATATTTAATAGACTAAATCGTCCATTTTTTATGAAAAATTCAATGGACTATACATCGTCCATTTTTCATGGAAAATTTTATGGACGATACATCGTAATTTTTTCATGAAAAAAAATTTTTATGAAAAAATTTAATGGACTATACATGGTCCATTTTTTATAAAAAATTTAATAGACTACATCGTCCATTTTTCATTGAAAAAAATTTATATAAAAAAATTTAATGGACTATACATCGTTAATTTTTTATACAAAAAACTTAATGAACTATACATCGTCCATTTTACATGCGAAACATTTTTTTATGAAAAAATTTAATGGACTATACATCGTCCATTTTTATGAAAAATTTAATGGACTATAAATAATAATAAATAATAAATTTTCTTATAAAAAAATTTAATGGGCTATACATTGTCCATTTTGCATGCTAAAATTTTACCGGACTATACATCGTCCATTTGTCATGCAAAAAATTTTTATTTAATCGACTATACATTGTCCATTTTTAATGCAAAAAACATTTTTATGAAAAAATTTAATGGATTATACATCGTTCATTTTTTATACAAAAAATTTAAGGAACTATACATCGTAAATTTTTAATGCAAAAACTTTAATGGACTATACATGGTCGATTTTTCATGCGAAACATTTTTTTATGATAAATTTTAACGGGTTATACATCATTCATTTTTATGAAAAATTTAATGGACTATACATCGTCCATTTTTCATGCAAAAAATTTTTTTTGTGGAAAAATTTAATGGACTATACATCGTCCATTGTATGCAAAAAAAACTTTTATGAAAAAATTTAATGGACTATACATCGTTCATATTTTATACAAAAAATTTAATAGACTATACATCGTTAATTTTTTATACAAAAAATTTAATGAACTATCAATACATCGTCCATTTTTCATCAAAAAACATTTTTATGAAAAAATTTAATGGACTATTTAATGGACAGACTATACTTCGTCCGTTTGTCATGGAAAAATTTAATGAACTATACATCGTCCATTTTGCATGCAAAAAAATTTTTTTTTGGAAAAATTTAATGGACTATCGTCCATTTTTCATGGAAAAAAAATTTTTATGAAAAATTTAATGGACTATACATCGTCACTTTTTTATGCAAAAAATTTTCTTATGAAAAAATTTAACAGACTATACTTCGTCCATTTGTCATGCAAAAAATTTAATGGACTATAAATCGTCCATTTTTTATAAAAAATTCAATGGACTATACATCGTCCATTTTTCATACAAAAGATTTTTTTTGTGGAAAAATTTAATGGACTATATATACATCGTCCATTGTTCATGCAAAAAAAATTTTTATGAAAAAATTTAATGGACTATACATCGTTCATATTTTATACAAAAAATTTAATGGACTATACATCGTTAATTTTTTATACAAAAAATTTAATGAACTATACATTGTCAATTTTTCATGCAAAAAACATTTTTATGAAAAAATTTAATGGACTATTTAATGCACAGACTATACTTCGTCCGTTTGTCATGGAAAAATTTAATGAACTATACATCGTCCATTTTGCATGCAAAAAAATTTTTTTTGGAAAAATTTAATGGACTATACATCGTCCATTTTTCATGGAAAAAAAATTTTTATGAAAAAAGTTAATGGACTATACATCGTTCATATTTTATACAAAAAATTTAATGGACTATACATCGTTAATTTTTTATACAAAAAATTTAATGAACTATACATCGTCCATTTTACATGCGAAACATTTTTTTATGAAAAAATTTAATGGACTATACATCGTCCATTTTTATGAAAAATTTAATGGACTATACATCGTCCATTTTTCATGCAACAAAAAATGTTTATAAAAAATTTAATGGAGTATACATCGTCACTTTTTCATGCAAAAAATTTTCTTATAAAAAAATTTAATGGACTATACATTGTCCATTTTGCATGCTAAAAATTTAACGGACTATACATCGTCCATTTGTCATGCAAAAAAAATTTTATTTAATGGACTATATATACATCGTCCATTTTTCATGCAAAAACAATTTTTATGAAAAAATTTAATGGACTATACATCGTTCATTTTTTATACAAAAAATTTAAGGAACTATACATCGTAAATTTTTAATGCAAAAACTTTAATGGACTATACATGGTCGATTTTTCATGCGGAACATTTTTTTATGATAAATTCATTCATCATCTATTTTTATGAAAAATTTAATGGACTATACATCGTCCATTTTTCATGCAAAAAACATTTTTATGAAAAAATTTAAAGGACAATACATCGTCACTTTTTTATGCAAAAAATTACATGGACTATAAATCGTCCATTTTTTATGAAAAATTCAATGGACTATACATCGTCCATTTTTCATGCAAAAAATTTTTTTTCTGGAATAATTTAATGGACTATACATCGTCCATTGTTCATGCAAAAAATTTTTTTTGTGGAAAAATTTAATGGACTATACATCGTCCATTTTTCATGCAAAAATATTTTTATGAAAAAATTTAATGGACTATACATCGTCAAATTTGTATGAAAAAATTTAATAGACTATAAAATGTCCAGTTTTTATGAAAAATTCAAAGCACTATACATCGTCCATTTTTATGCAAAAAATTTTCATATGAAAAAATTAATTGGACTATACATCGGCAAATTTTTCATGCAAAAAATTTTTTTATGAAAAAATTTAATGGAATATAATACATCGTCCATTTTTTAATGCAAAAAAATTTAATGGACTATAAATCGTCCATTTTTTATGAAAAATTCAATGGACTATACATCGTCCATTTTTCATACAAAAAATTTTTTTTGTGGAAAAATTTAATGGACTATAATACATCGTCCATTTTTTAATGCAAAAAATTAAATAATTTTAATTTTTATAAAAAAATTTAATGGACTATTTAATGGACCATTTTTCATGAAAAAAAATTTTTATGAAAAAATTTAATGGACTATACATCGTTAATTTTTTATACAAAAAATTTAATCAACTATACATCGTCCATTTTTCATGCAAAAAAATTTTGTATGGAAAAATTTAATGGACCATACATCGTCAATTTTTCATGCAAAAAAAATTTTTACGGAAATATTTAATAGACTAAATCGTCCATTTTTTATGAAAAATTCAATGGACTATACATCGTCCATTTTTCATGGAAAATTTTATGGACGATACATCGTACTTTTTTCATGAAAAAAAAATTTTTATAAAAAAATTTAATGGACTATACATCGTTAATTTTTTATACAAAAAATTTAATGAACTATACATCGTCCATTTTACATGCGAAACATTTTTTTATGAAAAAATTTAATGGACTATACATTGTCCATTTGGCAAGCTAAAAATTTAACGGACTATACATCGTCCATTTGTCATGCAAAAAAAAAATTATTTAATGGACAATACATCGTCCATTTTTCATGCAAAAAACATTTTTATGAAAAAATTTAATGGACTATACATCGTTTATTTTTTATACAAAAAATTTAAGGAACTATACATCGTAAATTTTTAATTCAAAAATTTTAATGGACTATACATGGTCGATTTTTCATGCGAAACATTTTTTTATGATAAATTTTAAAGGGTTATACATCATCCATTTTTATGAAAAATTTAATGAACTATACATCGTCCATTTTTCATGCAAAAAACATTTTTATGAAAAAATTTAATATACAATACATCGTCACTTTTTCATGCAAAAAATTTTTTTTGTGGAAAAATTTAATGGACTAAATACATCGTCCATTTTTTAACGCAAAAAAATTAATGGACTATAAATCGTCCATTTTTTATGAAAAATTCAATGGACAATACATCGTCCATTTTTCATGGAAAAAATTTTTTTTGTGGAAAAATTTAATGGACTATACATCGTCCATTGTTTATGCAAAAAAAAATTTTTATGGAAAAATTTAATGGACTATACATCCTTCATATTTTATACAAAAAATTTAATGCACTATACATCGTTAATTTTTTATACAAAAAATTTAATGAACTATACATCGTAAATTTTTCATGCAAAAAACAGTTTTATGAAAAATTTAATGGACTATACATCGTCCATTTTTCATGCAAAAAATTTTTTTTGTGGAAAAATTTAATGGACTATACATCGTTCATTTTTCATGCAAAAATATTTTTATGAAAAAATTTAATGGACTATACATCGTCAAATTTTTTATGAAAAAATTTAATAGACTATAAAATGTCCAGTTTTTATGAAAAATTCAAAGCACTATACATCGTCCATTTTTATGCAAAAAATTTTCATATGAAAAAATTAATTGAACTATACATCGCCAAATTTTTCATGCAAAAAATTTTTTTATGAAAAAATTTAATGGAATATAATACATCGTCCATTTTTTAATGCAAAAAAATTTAATGGACTATAAATCGTCCATTTTTTATGAAAAATTCAATGGACTATACATCGATAATTTTTCTTGCAAAAAATTTTTTTTGTGGAAAAATTTAATGGGCTATACATCGTCCATTTTTCATACAAAAAATTTTTTTTGTGGAAAAATTTAATGACTATATATACATTGTCTATTTTTCTTGAAAAAAAAATTTTTAAGAAAAAATTTAATGGACTATAATACATCGTCCATTTTATAATGCAAAAAATTAAATAATTTTAATTTTTATAAAAAAAATTAATGGACTATTTAATGGACCATTTTTCATGGAAAAAAATTTTTATGAAAAAATTTAATGGACTTCGTCACTTTTTTATGAAAAATTCAATTGACTATACATCGTCCATTTTTCATGCAAAAAAAAATTTTTATGAAAAAATTTAATGGACTATACATCCTTCATATTTTATACAAAAAATTTAATGGACTATACATCGTTAATTTTTTATACAAAAAATTTAATGAACTATACATCGTAAATTTTTCATGCAAAAAACAGTTTTATGAAAAAATTTAATGGACTATTTAATGGACAGACTATACTTCGTCCGTTTGTCATGGAAAAATTTAATGAACTATACATCGTCCATTTGGCATGCAAAAAAATTTTTTTTGGAAAAATTTAATGGAAAAAATTTTCTTATAAAAAAATTTAATGGACAATGCATTTTGCATGCTAAAAATTTAACGGACTATACATCGTCCATTTTTCATGCAAAAATATATTTATGAAAAAATTTAATAGACTATACATCGTCAAATTTTTTATGAAAAAATTTAATAGACTATAAAATGTCCAGTTTTTATGAAAAATTCAAAGCACTATACATCGTCCATTTTTCACGCAAAAAAATTTTTATGAAAAAATTAATTGGACTATACATCGCCAAATTTTTCATGCAAAAAATTTTTTTATGAAAAAATTTAATGGACTATAATACATCGTCACTTTTTTATGCAAAAAATTTAATGGACTATAAACCGTCCATTTTTTATGAAAAATTCAATGGACTGTACATCGTCCATTTTTCATGCAAAAAATTTTTTTTTTGGAAAAATTTAATGGACTATACATCTTCCATTGTTCATGCAAAAAAAATTTTTATGAAAAAATTTAATGGACTATACATCGTCCATTTTTCATTGAAAAAAATTGTTATGAAAAAATTTAATGGACTATACATCGTTAATTTTTTATACAAAAAATTTAATGAACTATACATCGTCAATTTTTCATGCAAAAAACATTTTTATGAAAAAATTTAATGAACTATACATCGTCCATTTTGCATGCAAAAAAATTTTTTTTGGAAAAATTTAATGAACTATACATCGTCCATTTTTCATGGAAAAAAAATTTTTATGAAAAAATTTAATGGACTATACATCGTTCATATTTTATACAAAAAATTTAATGGACTATACATCGTTAATTTTTTATACAAAAAATTTAATGAACTATACATCGTCCATTTTACATGCGAAACATTTTTTTATGAAAAAATTTAATGGACTATACATCGTCCATTTTTATGAAAAATTTAATGGACTATACATCGTCCATTTTTCATGCAACAAAAAATGTTTATGAAAAAATTTAATGGAGTATACATCGTCACTTTTTCATGCAAAAAATTTTCTTATAAAAAAATTTAATGGACTACATTGTCCATTTTTCATGCAAAAAACATTTTTATGAAAAAATTTAATGGAGTATAATACATCGTCCATTTTTTAATGCAAAAAAATTTAATGGACTATAAATCGTCCATTTTTTATAAAAAATTCAATGGACTATACATCGTTAATTTTTCTTGAAAAAAAAATTTTTATGAAAAAATTTAATGGACTATAATACATCGTCCATTTTTTAATGCAAAAAATTAAATAATCATCAATTTTTATGAAAAAATTTAATGGACTATTAAATGGACCATTTTTCATGGAAAAAAAATTTTATGAAAAAATTTAATGGACTATACATCGTCCATTTTTTATGAAAAATTTTATGGACGATAAATCGTACTTTTTTCATGAAAAAAAAATTTTTATAAAAAAATTTAATGGACTATACATCGTCCATTTTTTATAAAAAATTTAATAGACTACATCGTCCATTTTTCATTGAAAAAAATTGTTATGAAAAAATTTAATGGACTATACATCGTTAATTTTTTATACAAAAAATTTAATGAACTATACATCGTCCATTTTACATGCGAAACATTTTTTTATGAAAAAATTTTATGGACTATACATCATCCATTTTTATGAAAAAATTTAATGGACTATACATCGTTCATTTTTTATACAAAAAATTTAATGAACTATACATCGTAAATTTTTAATGCAAAAATTTTATTGGACTATACATGGTCGATTTTTCATGCGAAACATTTTTTTATGATAAATTTTAACGGGTTATAATACATCATCCATTTTTATGAAAAATTTAATGGACTATACATCGTCAATTTTTCATGCAAAAAACATTTTTATGAAAAAATTTAAAGGATAATACATCGTCAATGTTTTATGCAAAAAATTTAATGGACTCGTCGATGGCATCGTCCATTTTTTAAGAAAAATTCAATGGACTATACATCGTCCATTTTTCATGCAAAAAATTTTTTTTGTGGAAAAATTTAATGGACTATACATCGTCCATTGTTCATGCAAAAAATTTTTTTTGTGGAAAAATTTAATGGACTATACATCGTCCATTTTTCATGCAAAAATATTTTTATGAAAAAATTTAATGGACTATAAATCGTCCATTTTTTATGAAAAATTCAATGGACTATACATCGTTAATTTTTCTTGCAAAAAATTTTTTTTGTGGAAATATTTAATGGGCTATACATCGTCCATTTTTATACATAAAATTTTTTTTGTGGAAAAATTTAATGGACTATTTATCGTCTATTTTTCTTGGAAAAAAAAATTTATGAAAAAATTTAATGGACTATAAATCGTCCATTTTTTATGAAAAATTCAATGGACTATACATCGTCCATTTTTCATGCAAACAATTTTTTTTTGTGGAAAAATTTAATGGACTATACATCGTCCATTGTTCATGCAAAAAATTTTTTTTGTGGAAAAATTTAATGGACTATACATCGTCCATTTTTCATGCAAAACTATATTTATGAAAAAATTTAATGGACTATTTAATGGACCATTTTTCATGGAAAAAAATTTTTATGAAAAAATTTAATGGACTACACATCGTTAATTTTTTATACCAAAAATTTAATGAACTATACATCATCCATTTTTCATGGCAAAAAATTTTTTATGGAAAAATTTAATGGACCATACATCGTCAATTTTTCATGCAAAAAAAATTTTTATGGAAATATTTAATAGACTAAATCGTCCATTTTTTATGAAAAATTCAATGGACTATACATTGTCCATTTTTCATGGAAAATTTTATGGATGATACATCGTACTTTTTTCATGAAAAAAAAATTTTTATAAAAAAATTTAATGGACTATACATCGTCCATTTTTTATGAAAAATTCAATGGACTATACATCGTCCATTGTTCATGCAAAAATTTTTTTTGTGGTAAAATTTAATGGACTATACATCGTCCATTTTTCATGCAAAAATATTTTTATGAAAAAATTTAATGTATTATACATCGTCCATTTTTCATGCAAAAATATATTTATGAAAAAATTTAATGGACTATACATCGTCAAATTTTTTATGAAAAAAATTTAATAGACTATAAAATGTCCAGTTTTTATGAAAAATTCAAAGCACTATACATCGTCCATTTTTATGCCAAAAATTTTCTTATGAAAAAATTTAATGGAATATAATACATCGTCCATTTTTTAATGCAAAAAAATTTAATGGACTATAAATCGTCCATTTTTAATGAAAAATTCAATAAACTATACATCGTTAATTTTTCTTGCAAAAAATTTTTTTTGTGGAAAAATTTAATGGGCTATACATCATCCATTTTTCATACAAAAAATTTTTTTTGTGGAAAAATTTAATGGGCTATACATCGTCCATTTTTCATATAAAAAATTTTTTTTGTGGAAAAATTTAATGGGCTATACATCGTCCATTTTTCATACAAAAAAATTTTTTTTGTGGAAAAATTTAATGGACTATATATACATCGTCTATTTTTCTTGAAAAAAAATATTTTTATGAAAAAATTTAATGGACTATAATACATCGTCCATTTTACATGCGAAAAATTTTTTTATGAAAAAATTTTATGGACTATACATCATCCATTTTTAAGAAAAATTTAATGGACTATACATTGTCCATTTAGCAAGCTAAAAATTTAACGGACTATACATCGTCCATTTTTCATGCAAAAAACATTTTTATGAAAAAATTTAATGGACAATACATCGCCACTTTTTTATGCAAAAAATTTTCTTATGAAAAAATTTAACAGACTATACTTCGTCCATTTGTCATGGAAAAAATTTAATGGACTATACATCCTCCATTTTACATGGAAAAAAATTTTTTTGTGAAAAAATTTAATGGACTATACATCGTAAAATTTTTCATGCAAAAAATTGTTTATGAAAAAATTTAATGGACTATACATCGCCAAATTTTTCATGCAAAAAATTTTTTTATGAAAAAATTTAATGGAATATAATACATCGTCCATTTTTTAATGCAAAAAAATTTAATGGACTATATATCGTCCATTTTTTATGAAAAATTCAATGGACTATACATCGTTAATTTTTCTTGCAAAAATTTTTTTTGTGGAAAAATTTAATGGGCTATACATCGTCCATTTTTCATACAAACATTTTTTTTGTGGAAAAATTTAATGGACTATAATACATCGTCCATTTTTAATGCAAAAAATGTAATAGACTGTACATCATAAATTTTTATGAAAAAATTTAATGGACTATTTAATGGACCATTTTTCATGGAAAAAAATTTTTATGAAAAAATTTAATGGACTATACATCGTTAATTTTTTATACAAAAAATTTAATGGACTATACATCATCCATTTTTCATGCAAAAAAATTTTATGAAAAAATTTAATGGACTATACATCGTCCATTTTTTATAAAAAATTTAATAGACTACATCGTCCATTTTTCATTGAAAAAAAATTTTTCTGAAAAAATTTAATGGACTATACATCGTTAATTTTTTATACAAAAAATGTAATGAACTATACAGCGTCCATTTTACATGCGAAACATTTTTTTATGAAAAAATTTTATGGACTATACATCGTCCATTTTTCATGCAACAAAAAATGTTTATGAAAAAATTTAATGGAGTATACATCGTCACTTTTTCATGCAAAAAATTTTCTTATAAAAAAATTTAATGGACTATACATTGTCCATTTGGCAAGCTAAAAATTTAACGGACTATACATCGTCCATTTGTCATGCAAAAAAAATGTATTTAATGGACTATACATCGTCCATTTTTCATGCAAAAAACATTTTTATGAAAAAATTTAATGGACTATACATCGTTCATTTTTTATACAAAAAATTTAAGGAACTATAAATCGTCCATTTTTTATGAAAAATTCAATGGACTATACATCGTTAATTTTTCTTGCAAAAATTTTTTTTGTGGAAAAATTTAATGGACTATATATACATCGTCTATTTTTCTTGAAAAAAAAAATTTTTATGAAAAAATTTAATGGACTATGATACATCGTCCATTTTTCATGCAACAAAAAATGTTTATGAAAAAATTTAATGGAGTATACATCGTCACTTTTTTATGCAAAAAATTTTCTTATGAAAAAATTAATTGGACTATACATCGCCAAATTTTTCATGCAAAAAATTTTTTTATGAAAAAATTTAATGGACTATAATACATTGTCCATTTTTTAATGCAAAAAAATTTAAGGGACTATAAATCGTCCATTTTTTATGAAAAATTCAATGGACTATACATCGGTAATTTTTCTTGCAAAAAATTTTTTTTGTAGAAAAATTTAATGGGCTATACATCGTCCATTTTTCATAAAAAAATTTTTTTTGTGGAAAAATTTAATGGACTATAATACATCGTCCATTTTTTAATGCAAAAAATGTAATAGACTGTACATCATAAATTTTTATGAAAAAATTTAATGGACTATTTAATGGACCATTTTTCATTGGAAAAAATTTTTATGAAAAAATTTAATGGACTATACATCGTTAATTTTTTATACAAAAAATTTAATGAACTATACATCGTACTTTTTTCATGAAAAAAAAATTTTTATAAAAAAATTTAATGGACTATACATCGTCCATTTTTTATAAAAAATTTAATAGACTACATCGTCCATTTTTCATTGAAAACAAATTTTTATGAAAAAATTTAATGGACTATAATCGTTAATTTTTTATACAAAAAATTTAATGAACTATACATCGTCCATTTTACATGCGAAACATATTTTTATGAAAAATTTTATGGACTATACATGATCCATTTTTATGAAAAATTTAATGGACTATACATCGTCCATTTTTTAATGCAAAAAAATTTAAGGGACTATAAATCGTCCATTTTTTATGAAAAATTCAATGGACTATACATCGGTAATTTTTCTTGCAAAAAATTTTTTTTGTGGAAAAATTTAATGGGCTATACATCGTCTATTTTTCATACAAAAAAATATTTTTGTGGAAAAATTTAATGGGCTATACATCGTTCATTTTTCATACAAAAAATTTTTTTTGTGGAAAAATTTAATGGACTATATATACATCGTCTATTTTTCTTGAAAAAAAATTTTTATGAAAAAATTTAATGGACTATAATACATCGTCCATTTTTTTAATCAAAAAAATTTAATAGACTGTACATCATCAATTTTTATGAAAAAATTTAATGGACTATTTAATGGACCATTTTTCATGGAAAAAAATTTTTATGAAAAAATTTAATGGACTATACATCGTAAATTTTTTATGAAAAATTTTATGGACGATACATCGTACTTTTTTCATGAAAAAAAATTTTTATAAAAAAATTTAATGGACTATACATCGTCCATTTTTCATGCAAAAATATTTTTATGAAAAAATTTAATGGATTATACATCGTCCATTTTTCATGCAAAAATATATTTATGAAAAAATTTAATGGACTATACATCGTCAAATTTTTTATGAAAAAAATTTAATAGACTATAAAATGTCCAGTTTTTATGAAAAATTCAAAGCACTATACATCGTCCATTTTTATGCCAAAAATTTTCTTATGAAAAAATTTAATGGAATATAATACATCGTCCATTTTTTAATGCAAAAAAATTTAATGGACTATAAATCGTCCATTTTTAATGAAAAATTCAATAAACTATACATCGTTAATTTTTCTTGCAAAAAATTTTTTTTGTGGAAAAATTTAATGGGCTATACATCATCCATTTTTCATACAAAAAATTTTTTTTGTGGAAAAATTTAATGGGCTATACATCGTCCATTTTTCATATAAAAAATTTTTTTTGTGGAAAAATTTAATGGGCTATACATCGTCCATTTTTCATACAAAAAAATTTTTTTTTTGGAAAAATTTAATGGACTATATATACATCGTCTATTTTTCTTGAAAAAAAATATTTTTATGAAAAAATTTAATGGACTATAATACATCGTCCATTTTACATGCGAAAAATTTTTTTATGAAAAAATTTTATGGACTATACATCATCCATTTTTAAGAAAAATTTAATGGACTATACATTGTCCATTTAGCAAGCTAAAAATTTAACGGACTATACATCGTCCATTTTTCATGCAAAAAACATTTTTATGAAAAAATTTAATGGACAATACATCGTCACTTTTTTATGCAAAAAATTTTCTTATGAAAAAATTTAACAGACTATACTTCGTCCATTTGTCATGGAAAAAATTTAATGGACTATACATCCTCCATTTTACATGGAAAAAAATTTTTTTGTGAAAAAATTTAATGGACTATACATCGTAAAATTTTTCATGCAAAAAATTGTTTATGAAAAAATTTAATGGAATATAATACATCGTCCATTTTTTAATGCAAAAAAATTTAATGGACTATATATCGTCCATTTTTTATGAAAAATTCAATGGACTATACATCGTTAATTTTTCTTGCAAAAAATTTTTTTTGTGGAAAAATTTAATGGGCTATACATCGTCCATTTTTCATACAAACATTTTTTTTTGTGGAAAAATTTAATGGACTATAATACATCGTCCATTTTTTAATGCAAAAAATGTAATAGACTGTACATCATAAATTTTTATGAAAAAATTTAATGGACTATTTAATGGACCATTTTTCATGGAAAAAAATTTTTATGAAAAAATTTAATGGATTATACATCGTTAATTTTTTATACAAAAAATTTAATGGACTATACATCATCCATTTTTCATGCAAAAAAATTTTATGAAAAAATTTAATGGACTATACATCGTCCATTTTTTATAAAAAATTTAATAGACTACATCGTCCATTTTTCATTGAAAAAAAATTTTTCTGAAAAAATTTAATGGACTATACATCGTTAATTTTTTATACAAAAAATTTAATGAACTATACAGCGTCCATTTTACATGCGAAACATTTTTTTATGAAAAAATTTTATGGACTTTACATCGTCCATTTTTCATGCAACAAAAAATGTTTATGAAAAAATTTAATGGAGTATACATCGTCACTTTTTCATGCAAAAAATTTTCTTATAAAAAAATTTAATGGACTATACATTGTCCATTTGGCAAGCTAAAAATTTAACGGACTATACATCGTCCATTTGTCATGCAAAAAAAATGTATTTAATGGACTATACATCGTCCATTTTTCATGCAAAAAACATTTTTATGAAAAAATTTAATGGACTATACATCGTTCATTTTTTATACAAAAAATTTAAGGAACTATAAATCGTCCATTTTTTATGAAAAAATTTAATGGACTATATATACATCGTCTATTTTTCTTGAAAAAAAAAATTTTTATGAAAAAATTTAATGGACTATGATACATCGTCCATTTTTCATGCAACAAAAAATGTTTATGAAAAAATTTAATGGAGTATACATCGTCACTTTTTTATGCAAAAAATTTTCTTATGAAAAAATTAATTGGACTATACATCGCCAAATTTTTCATGCAAAAAATTTTTTTATGAAAAAATTTAATGGACTATAATACATTGTCCATTTTTTAATGCAAAAAAATTTAAGGGACTATAAATCGTCCATTTTTTATGTAAAATTCAATGGACTATACATCGGTAATTTTTCTTGCAAAAAATTTTTTTTGTAGAAAAATTTAATGGGCTATACATCGTCCATTTTTCATAAAAAAATTTTTTTTGTGGAAAAATTTAATGGACTATAATACATCGTCCATTTTTTAATGCAAAAAATGTAATAGACTGTACATCATAAATTTTTATGAAAAAATTTAATGGACTATTTAATGGACCATTTTTCATGGGAAAAAATTTTTATGAAAAAATTTAATGGACTATACATCGTTAATTTTTTATACAAAAAATTTAATGAACTATACATCGTACTTTTTTCATGAAAAAAAAATTTTTATAAAAAAATTTAATGGACTATACATCGTCCATTTTTTATAAAAAATTTAATAGACTACATCGTCCATTTTTCATTGAAAACAAATTTTTATGAAAAAATTTAATGGACTATAATCGTTAATTTTTTATACAAAAAATTTAATGAACTATACATCGTCCATTTTACATGCGAAACATTTTTTTATGAAAAATTTTATGGACTATTTAATGGACAGACTATACTTCATCAGTTTGTAATGGAAAAATTTAATGACATGGTCCATTTTTATGAAAAATTTAATGGACTATACATCGTCCATTTTTCATGCGACAAAAAATGTTTATGAAAAAATTTAATGGAGTATACATCGTCACTTTTTCATGCAAAAAATGTTCTTATAAAAAAATTTAATGGACTATACATTGTCCATTTTGCAAGCTAAAAATTTAACGGACTATACATCGTCCATTTGTCATGAAAAAAAAATTTTTTTTGGAAAAATTTAATGGACTATACATCGTTAATTTTTTATAAAAAAAATTTAAGGAACTATACATCGTAAATTTTTAATGCAAAAACTTTAATGGACTATACATGGTCGATTTTTCATACGAAACATTTTTAATGATAAATTTTAACGGGTTATACATCATCCATTTTTATGAAATATTTAATATACATCGTCCATTTTTCATGCAAAAACCATTTTTATGAAAAAATTTAATGGACAATACATCGTCACTTTTTTATGCAAAAAAATTTCTTATGAAAAACTTTAACAGACTATACTTCGTCCATTTGTCATAGAAAAATTTAATGGACTATACATCGTCCATTTTTCATGCATGGTCGATTTTTCATGCGAAACATTTTTTTATGATAAATTTTAACGGGTTATACATCATCCATTTTTATGAAAAATTTAATATACATCGTCCATTTTTCATGCAAACAAATTTTTATGAAAAAATTTAATGGACTATAATACATCGTCCATTTTTTAATGCAACAAATTTAATGGACTATAAATCGTCCATTTTTTATGAAAAATTCAATGGACTATACATCGTCCATTTTTCATGCAAAAAATTTTCTTATAAAAAAATTTAATGGACTATACATTGTCCATTTTGCAAGCTAAAAATTTAACGGACTATACATCGTCCATTTGTCATGCAAAAAAAAATTTATTTAATGGACTATACATCGTCCATTTTTCATGCAAAAAACATTTTTATGAAAAAATTTAATGGACTATTTAATGGACAGACTATACTTCATCAGTTTGTAATGGAAAAATTTAATGAACTATACATTGTCCATTTTACATGCGAAACATTTTTTTATGAAAAAATTTAATGGACTATACATCGTCCATTTTTATGAAAAATTTAATGGACTATACATCGTCCATTTTTCATGCAACAAAAAATGTTTATGAAAAAATTTAATGCAGTATACATCGTCACTTTTTCATGCAAAAAATTTTCTTATAAAAAAATTTAATGGACTATACATTGTCCATTTTGCATGCTAAAAATTTAACGGACTATACATCGTCCATTTGTCATGCAAAAAAATTTTTGTTTGATGGACTATACATCGTCCATTTTTCATGCAAAAAACATTTTTATGAAAAAATTTAATGGACTATACACCGTTATTTTTTTATAAAAAAAATTTAAGGAACTATACATTGTAAATTTTTAATGCAAAAGCTTTAATGGACTATACATGGTCGATTTTTCATGCGAAACATTTTTTTATGATGAATTTTAACGGGTTATACATCATCAATTTTTATGAAAAATTTAATGGACTATACATCGTCCATTTTTCATGCAAACAAATTTTTATGAAAAAATTTAATGGACTATAATACATCGTCCATTTTTTAATGCAACAAATTTAATGGACTATAAATCGTCCATTTTTTATGAAAAATTCAATGGACTATACATCGTCCATTTTTCATGCAAAAAATTTTCTTATAAAAAAATTTAATGGACTATACATTGTCCATTTTGCAAGCTAAAAATTTAACGGACTATACATCGTCCATTTGTCATGCAAAAAAAAATTTATTTAATGGACTATACATCGTCCATTTTTCATGCAAAAAACATTTTTATGAAAAAATTTAATGGACTATTTAATGGACAGACTATACTTTGTCCGTTTGTCATGGAAAAATTTAATGAACTATACATCGTCCATTTTGCATGCAAAAAATTTTTTTGTGGAAAAATTTAATGGACTATACATCGTCAATTTTTCATGCAAAAAAAATTTCTATGGAAATATTTAATAGACTCAGTCGTCCATTTTTTATGAAAAATTCAATGGACTATACATCGTCCATTTTTCATGGAAAAAATTTTCTTATGAAAAAATTTAATGGACTATACATCGTCCATTTTTTATCAAAAATTTTATGGACGATACATCGCACTTTTTTCATGAAAAAAAATTTTTTATAAAAAAATTTAATGGACTATACATCGTCCATTTTTTATGAAAAATTTAATAGACTACATCGTCCATTTTTCATTGAAAAAAAATTTTTATGAAAAAATTTAATGGACTATAATCGTTAATTTTTCATACAAAAAATTTAATGAACTATACATCGTCCATTTTACATGCGAAACATTTTTTTATGAAAAAATTTAATGGACAATACATCGTGACTTTTTTATGCAAAAAATTTTCTTATAAAAAAATTTAATGGACTATACATTGTCCATTTTGCATGCTAAAAATTTAACGGATTAGACTTCGTCCATTTGTCATGCAAAAAAATTTTTATTTAATGAACTATACATCGTCCATTTTTCATGCAAAAAACATTTTTATGAAAAAATTTAATGGACTATACATCGTTCATTTTTTATACAAAAAATTTAAGGAACTATACATCGTAAATTTTTGATGCAAAATCTTTAATGGACTATACATGGTCGATTTTTCATGCGAATCATTTTTTTATAATAATTTTTAACGGGTTATACATCATCCTTTTTTATGAAAAATTTAATGGACTATACATCGTCCATTTTTCATGCAAAAAACATTTTTATGAAAAAATTTAATGGACAATACATCGTCACTTTTTTATGCAAAAAATTTTCTTACGAAAAAATTTAACAGACTATACTTCGTCCATTTGTCATGGGAAAAATTTAATGGACTATACATCGTCCATTTTTCATGCAAAAAAATCTTTTTGTGAAATAATTTAATGGACTATACATCGTCAAATTTTTCATGCAAAAAATTTTTTTATGCAAAAAAATTTAATGGACTATAAATCGTCCATTTTTTATGAAAAATTAAATGGACTATACATCGTCCATTTTTCATACAAAAGATTTTTTTTGTGGAAAAATTTAATGGACTATACATCGTCCATTGTTTATGCAAAAAAAATTTTTATGAAAAAATTTAATGGACTATACATCGTTCATATTTTATACAAAAAATTTAATGGACTATACATCGTTAATTTTTTATACAAAAAATTTAATGAACTATACATCGTCCATTTTTCATGCAAAAAACATTTTTATGAAAAAATTTAATGGACTATTTAATAGACAGACTATACTTCGTCCGTTTGTCATGGAAAAATTTAATGAACTATACATCGTCCATTTTGCATGCAAAAAAAAATTTTTTTGGAAAAATTTAATGGACTATACATCGTCCATTTTTCATGGGAAAAAAATTTTTATGAAAAAATTTAATGGACTATACATCGTTCATATTTTATACAAAAAATTTAATGGACTATACATCGTTAATTTTTTATACAAAAAATTTAATGAACTATACATCGTCCATTTTACATGCGAAACATTTTTTTATGAAAAAATTTAATGGACAATACATCGTCACTTTTTTATGCAAAAAATTTTTTTATAAAAAAATTTAATGGACCATTTTTCATGGAAAAAAATTTTTATGAAAAAATTTAATGGACTATATATACATAGTTATTTTTTATACAAAAAATTTAATGAACTATACATCGTCAATTTTTCATGCAAAAAAAATTTTTATGGAAATATTTAATAGACTAAATCGTCCATTTTTTATGAAAAATTCAATGGACTATACATCGTCAATTTTTCATGGAAAATTTTATGGACGATACATCGTACTTTTTTCATGAAAAAAAAATTTTTATAAAAAAATTTAATGGACTATACATCGTCCATTTTTTATAAAAAATTTAATAGACTACATCGTCCATTTTTCATTGAAAAAAAAATTTTTCTGAAAAAATTTAATGGACTATAAATCGTTAATTTTTTATACAAATAATTTTACATTGTCCATTTCACATGCGAAACATTTTTTATGAAAAAATTTTATGGACTATACATCGTCCATTTTTCATGCAACCAAAAATGTTTATAAAAAAATTTAATGGAGTATACATCGTCACTTTTTCATGCAAAAAATTTTCTTATAAAAAAATTTAATGGACTATACATTGTCCATTTGGCAAGCTAAAAATTTAACGGACTATACATCGTCCATTTGTCATGCAAAAAAAAATTTATTTAATGGACTATACATCGTCCATTTTTCATGCAAAAAACATTTTTATGAAAAAATTTAATGGACTATACATCGTTCATTTTTTATACAAAAAATTTAAGGAACTATACATCGTAAATTTTTAATGCAAAAACTTTAATGGACTATACATGGTCGATTTTTCATGCGAAACATTTTTTTATGATAAATTTTAACAAGTTACACATCATCCATTTTTATGAAAAATTTAATGGATTATACATCGTCACTTTTTCATGCAAAAAATTTTCTTATAAAAGAATTTAATGGACTATACATTGTCCATTTGGCAAGCTAAAAATTTAACGGACTATACATCGTCCATTTGTCATGCAAAAAAAAATTTATTTAGTGGACTATACATCGTCCATTTTTCATGCAAAAAACATTTTTTATAAAAAATTTAATAGACTACATCGTCCATTTTTCATGCAAAAAATTTTTTTGTGGAAAAATTTAATGGACTATTTAATGGACAGACTACACTTTGTCCGTTTGTCATGGAAAAATTTAATGAACTATACATCGTCCATTTTTCATGCGAAAAACATTTTTATGAAAAAATTTAATGGACTATTTAATGGACAGACTATACTTTGTCCGTTTGTCATGGAAAAATTTAATAAACTATACATCGTCCATTTTGCATGCAAAAAATTTTTTTGTGGAAAAATTTAATGGACTATACATCATCCATTTTTCATGCAAAAAAATTTTTTATGGAAAAATTTAATGGACCATACATCGTCAATTTTTCATGCAAAAAAAATTTTTATGGAAATATTTAATAGACTAAATCGTCCATTTTTTATGAAAAATTCAATGGACTATACATCGTCAATTTTTCATGGAAAATTTTATGGACGATACATCGTACTTTTTTCATGAAAAAAAAAATTTTATAAAAAAATTTAATGGACTATACATCGTCCATTTTTTATAAAAAATTTAATAGACTACATCGTCCATTTTTCATGCAAAAAATTTTTTTGTGGAAAAATTTAATGGACTATTTAATGGACAGACTATACTTTGTCCGTTTGTCATGGAAAAATTTAATTTTTCATGCGAAAAACATTTTTATGAAAAAATTTAATGGACTATTTAATGGACAGACTATACTTTGTCCGTTTGTCATGGAAAAATTTAATAAACTATACATCGTCCATTTTGCATGCAAAAAATTTTTTTGTGGAAAAATTTAATGGACTATACATCGTCAATTTTTCATGCAAAAAAAATTTCTATGGAAATATTTAATAGACTAAATCGTCCATTTTTTATGAAAAATTCAATGGACTATACATCGTCCATTTTTCATGGAAAAAATTTTCTTATGAAAAAATTTAATGGACTATACATCGTCCATTTTTTATGAAAAATTTTATGGACGATACATCGCACTTTTTTCATGAAAAAAAATTTTTTATAAAAAAATTTAATGGACTATACATCGTCCATTTTTTATGAAAAATTTAATAGACTACATCGTCTATTTTTCATTGAAAAAAAATTTTTATGGAAAAATTTAATGGACTATACATCGTTAATTTTTTATACAAAAAATTTAATGAACTATACATCGTCCATTTTACATGCGAAACATTTTTTTATGAAAAACTTTTATGGACTATACATCGTCCATTTTTATGAACAATTCAATGGACTATACATCGTTAATTTTTTATACAAAAAATTTAATGAACTATACATCGTCCATTTTACATGCGAAACATTTTTTTATGAAAAAATTTAATGGACAATACATCGTGACTTTTTTATGCAAAAAATTTTCTTATAAAAAAATTTAATGGACTATACATTGTCCATTTTGCATGCTAAAAATTTAACGGATTATACTTCGTCCATTTGTCATGCAAAAAAATTTTTATTTAATGAACTATACATCGTCCATTTTTCATGCAAAAAACATTTTTATGAAAAAATTTAATGGACTATACATCGTTCATTTTTTATACAAAAAATTTAAGGAACTATACATCGTAAATTTGTAATGCAAAATCTTTAATGGACTATACATGGTCGATTTTTCATGCGAATCATTTTTTTATGATAATTTTTAACGGGTTATACATCATCCATTTTTATGAAAAATTTAATGGACTATACATCGTCCATTTTTCATGCAAAAAACATTTTTATGAAAAAATTTAATGGACAATACATCGTCACTTTTTTATGCAAAAAATTTTCTTATGAAAAAATTTAACAGACTATACTTCGTCCATTTGTCATGGGAAAAATTTAATGGAATATACATCGTCCATTTTTCATGCAAAAAAATCTTTTTGTGAAATAATTTAATGGACTATACATCGTCAAATTTTTCATGCAAAAAATTTTTTTATGCAAAAAAATTTAATGGACTATAAATCGTCCATTTTTTATGAAAAATTAAATGGACTATACATCGTCCATTTTTCATACAAAAAATTTTTTTTGTGGAAAAATTTAATGGACTATACATCGTCCATTGTTTATGCAAAAAAAATTTTTATGAAAAAATTTAATGGACTATACATCGTTCATATTTTATACAAAAAATTTAATGGACTATACATCGTTAATTTTTTATACAAAAAATTTAATGAACTATACATCGTCCATTTTTCATGCAAAAAACATTTTTATGAAAAAATTTAATGGACTATTTAATGGACAGACTATACTTCGTCCGTTTGTCATGGAAAAATTTAATGAACTATACATCGTCCATTTTGCATGCAAAAAAAATTTTTTTTGGAAAAATTTAATGGACTATACATCGTCCATTTTTCATGGGAAAAAAATTTTTATGAAAAAATTTAATGGACTATACATCGTTCATTTTTCATGCAAAAAACATTTTTATGAAAAAATTTAATGGACTATACATCGTTCATTTTTTATACAAAAAATTTAAGGAACTATACATCGTAAAGTTTTAATGCAAAAACTTTAGTGGACTATACATGGTCGATTTTTCATGCGAATCATTTTTTTATGATAATTTTTAACGGGTTATACATCATCCATTTTTATGAAAAATTTAATGGACTATACATCGTCCATTTTTCATGCAAAAAACATTTTTATGAAAAAATTTAATGGACAATACATCGTCACTTTTTTATGCAAAAAATTTTCTTATGAAAAAATTTAACAGACTATACTTCGTCCATTTGTCATGGGAAAAATTTAATGGAATATACATCGTCCATTTTTCATGCAAAAAATTTTTTTTGTGAAATAATTTAATGGACTATACATTGTCAAATTTTTCATGGAAAAAATTTTTTTATGCAAAAAAAATTAATGGACTATAAATCGTCCATTTTTTATGAAAAATTAAATGGACTATACATCGTCCATTTTTCATAAAAAAAATTTTTTTTGTGGAAAAATTTAATGGACTATAATACATCGTCCATTTTTTAATGCAAAAAATTTAATAGACTGTACATCATCAATTTTTATGAAAAAATTTAATGGACCATTTTTCATGGAAAAAAATTTTTATGAAAAAATTTAATGGACTATATATACATAGTTAATTTTTTATACAAAAAATTTAATGAACTATACATCATCCATTTTTCATTGAAAAAAAATTTTTCTGAAAAAATTTAATGGACTATACATCGCTCATTTTTCATGAAAAAAAATTTTTATGAAAATATGTAATGGACTATAATACATTGTCCATTTTTTAATGCAAAAAATTTAATAGACTGTACATCGTCCATTTTTATGAAAAAATTTAATGGACTATACATCGTCCATTTTTCATGGAAAAAAATTTTTATGAAAAAGTTTAATGGACTATACATCGTTAATTTTTTATACAAAAAATTTAATGAACTATATATCATCCATTTTTCATACAAAAAAATTTTTTATGGAAAAATTTAATGGACCATACATCGTCAATTTTTCATGCAAAAAAAATTTTTATGGAAATATTTAATAGACTAAATCGTCCATTTTTTATGAAAAATTTTATGGACGATACATCGTCAATTTTTCATGCAAAAAAAATTTTATGAATAAATTTAATGGACTATAAATCGTCCATTTTTATGAAAAATTCAATTGACTATACATCGTACTTTTTGCATGGAAAAAATTTTCTTATGAAAAAATTTAATGGGCTATACATCGTCCATTTTTATGAATAATTTAATAATATACATCGTCCGTTTGTCATGGAAAATTTTAATGGAATATACATCGTCTATTTTTCATGCAAAAAAAATTTATTTTTGGAAAAATTTAATGGACTATATCCATTTTTCATGCAACAAAAAATGTTTATGAAAAAATTTAATGGAGTATACATCGTCACTTTTTCATGCAAAAAATTTTCTTATAAAAAACTTTAATGGACTATACATCGTTAATTTTTTAAACAAAAAATTTAATGGACTATACATCGTTAATTTTTTATACCAAAAAATTAATGAACTATACATCGTCCATTTTACATGCGAAACATTTTTTTAAAAAAAAATTTAATGGATTATACTTCGTCCATTTTTAGGAAAAATTTAATGGACTATACATCGTCCATTTTCATGCAAAAAATTTTTTTTGTGGAAAAATTTAATGCACTAAATACATCGTCCATTTTTTAATGCAAAAAATTTAATGAACTATACATCGTCCATTTTACATGCGAAACATTTTTTTAAAAAAAAATTTAATGGATTATACTTCGTCCATTTTTAGGAAAAATTTTATGGACTATACATCGTCCATTTTTCATGCAAAAAAGTTTTTTTGTGTCAAAATTTAATGGACTATACATCGTCCATTTTTCTTGAAAAAAAAATTTTTATGAAAAAATTTAATGGACTATATTACATCGTCCATTTTTATGAAAAATTTTATGGACGATACATCGTACTTTTTTCATGGAAAAAATTTTCTTATGAAAAAATTTAATGGACTATACATCGTCCATTTTTTATGAATAATTTAATAGACTATACTTCGTCCGTTTGTCATGAAAAATTTTAAAGGAATATACATCGTTTATTTTTCATGCAAAAAAAATTTTTTTGTGGAAAAATTTAATGGACTATAGATCGTCCATTCATGCAACAAAAAATGTTTATGAAAAAATTTAATGGAGTATACATCGTCACTTTTTCATGCAAAAAATTTTCTTATAAAAAAATTTAACAACTTCGTCCGTTTGTCATGGAAAAATTTAAGGGACTATACATCGTCCATTTTTCATGCAAAATTTTTTTATTTTTTTTTAATTTAATGGACTATACATCGTCACTTTTTTATGCAAAAAATTTTCTTATGAAAAAATTTAACAGACTATACTTCGTACATTTGTCATGGAAAAATTTAATGAACTATACATCGTCCATTTTTCATACAAAAATATATTTATGAGAGAATTTAATAGACTATAAAATGTCCAGTTTTTGTGAAAAATTCAATGGACTATACATCATCCATTTTTCATGCAAAAAAATTTTTATAAAAAAATTAATTGGACTATACATCGTCAAATTTTTCATGCAAAAAATTTTTTTATGAAAGAATTTAATGGACTATAATACATCGTCCATTTTTTAATGCAAAAAATTTAATGGACTATAAATCGTCCATTTTTTATGAAAAATTCAATGGACTATACATCGTCAAATGTTTTATGACAAAATTTAATAGACTATAAAATGTCCAGTTTTTATGAAAAATGTTTATGAAAAAATTTAATGGACTATTATACATCGTCCATTTTGCATGCTAAAAATTTAACGGACTATACATCGTCCATTCGTCATGCAAAAAAATTTTTATTTAATGGACTATACATCGTACATTTTTCATGCAAAAAACATTTTTATGAAAAAATTTAATGGACAATACATCGTCACTTTTTTATGCAAAAAATTTTCTTATGAAAAAATTTAACAGACTATACTTCGTCCATTTGTCATGGAAAAATTTAATGGACTATACATCGTCCATTTTTCTTGAAAAAAAATTTTTATGAAAAATTTAATGGACTATACATCGTAAAATTTTTCATGCAAAATATTTTTTTATGAAAAAATTTAATGGAGTATAATACATCGTCCATTTTTTAATGCAAAAAACTTAATGGACTATAAATCGTCCATTTTTTATGAAAAATTCAATGAACTATACATCGTCCATTTTTCATGCAAAAAAATTTTTTTGTGGAAAAATTTAATGGATTATACATCGTCCATTTTTCATGCAAAAAATTTTTTTTGTGGAAAAATTTAATGGACTGTACATCGTCCATTTTTCTTGAAAAAAAATTTTATGAAAAAATTCAATGGACTATAATACATCGTCCATTTTTTAATGCAAAAAATTTAATAGACTGTACATCGTCCATTTTTATGAAAAAATTTAATGGACTATACATCGTCAAATGTTTTATGACAAAATTTAATAGACTATAAAATGTCCAGTTTTTATGAAAAATGTTTATGAAAAAATTTAATGGACTATAATACATCGTCCATTTTTTAATGAAAAAAATTTAATGGACTTTAAAGTGTTCATTTTTATGATCAATTCAATGGACTATATATAGTCCATTTTTCATGAAAAAAAAAATTTATGAAAAAATTTAATGGACTATACATCGTCCATTTTTCATGCGAAACATTTTTTATTATATAACTTAATGGACTATACATCGTCCATTTGTTATGAAAAATTTAATAGACTACATCGTCCATTTTACATTGAAAAAAAATGTTTATGAAAAAATTTAATGGACTATATATACATCGTCAAATTTTTTATGAAAAAATTTAATAGACTATTAAATGTCCATTTTTTATGAAAAATTCAATGAACTATACATCGTCCATTTTTAATGCAAAAAAATTTTTTTGTGGCAAAATTTAATGGACTATACATCGTCCATTTTTCATGCAAAAAAATGTTGTTACGAAAAAATTTAATGGACTATACATCGTCCATTTTTCATGCAAAAAATTTTTTTAGTGGAAAAATTTAATGGACTATACATCGTTCATTTTTCAAGCGAAACATTTTTTTATGATAAATTTTAATGGACTCTACATCGTCCATTTTTATGAAAAATTTAATGGACTATACATCGTCCATTTTTCATGCAAAAAAAATTTTTATGGAAAAATTTAATGGACCATACATCGTCAATTTTTCATGCAAAAAAAAATTTTATGGAAATATTTGATAGACTAAATCGTCCATTCAATGGACTATACATTCCATTTTTCATGGAAAAAATTTTTTTATGAAAAAATTTAATGAACTATACATCGTCCATTTTTTATGAAAAAATTTATGGATGATACATCGTTTCATGGAAAAAAATTTTGTATAAAAAAAATTAATGGACGTATAGACCATTTTTTATGAAAAATTTAATAGACTTCATCGTCCATTTTTCATTGAAAAAAAAATTTTGTGGACTATACATCGTTAATTTTTTATACAAAAAATACATCGTTAATTTTTTATACAAAAAATTTAATGGACTATATATCGTCCATTTTTATGAAAAATTTAACGGACTATACATCGTCCATTTTTCATGCAACAAAAAATGTTTATGAAAAAATTTAATGGAGTATACATCGTCACTTTTTCATGCAAAAATTTTTCTTATAAAAAAAATTAATGGACTACACATTGTCCATTTTGCATGCTTAAAATTTAACGGACTATACATCGTCCATTTGTCATGCAAAAATATTTTTATGAAAAAATTTAATGGACTATAATACAACGTCCATTTTTTAATACAAAAAATTTATTAGACTATAAATTGTCCATTTTTTATGAAAAATTCCATTTTTCATGCAAAAAATTTTTTTGTGAAAAAATTTAATGGACTATAATACAACGTCCATTTTTTAATACAAAAAATTTATTAGACTATAAATTGTCCATTTTTTATGAAAAATTCCAGTTTTCATGCAAAAAATTTTTTTATGAAAAAATTTAATGGACTATACATCGTCCATTTTTCATGCAAAAAATTTTTTTATGAAAAAATTTAATGGACTATACATCGTTAGTTTTTTATACAAAAAATTTAATGATTTATACATCGTCCATTTTTCAGGCAAAAAACATTTTTTTTGTGGAAAAATTTAATGGACTATATATCGTCCATTTTTCATGCATAAAAATTTTTATGAAAAAATTTAATGGACTATACATCGTCAAATTTTTTATGAAAAAATGTAATAGACCATAAATTGTCCATTTGTTATGAAAAATTTAATGGACTATACAACGTCCATTTTTCATGCAAAAAATTTTTTTATGAAAAAATTTAATGGACTATACATCGTCCATTTTTCATGCAAAAATTTTTTTTGTGGAAAAATTTAATAGACTATACATCGTCCATTTTTCTTGAAAAAAAATTTTTATGAAAAAATTTAATGGACTATAATACATCGTCCATTTTTTAATGCAAATAATTTAATGGACTATAAATCATCCATTTTTTATGACTAAATTGTCCATTTTTTATGAAAAATTCAATGGACTATACTTCGTCAATTCTTCATGCAAAAAATTTTTTTATGAAAAAATTTAATGGACTTATACATCGTCCATTTTTCATGCAAAAAAATTTTTATGACAAAATTTAATGGACTATACATCGTCAAATTTTTTATGAAAAAATTTAATAGACTATTAAATATCAATTTTTTATGAAAAATTCAATGGATTATACATCGTTCATTTTTCATCCAAAATATTTTTTTAGTGGAAAAATTTAATGGACTATACATCGTTCATTTTTCAAGCGAAACATTTTTTTATGATAAATTTTAATGGATTCTACATCGTCCATTTTTATGAAAAATTTAATGGACTATATATCGTCCATTTTTCATGCAAAAAAATTTTTATGAAGAAATTTAATGGACTATACATCGTCCATTTTTTATGAAAAATTTAATAGACTATACATCGTCCATTTTTCATGGTAAAAATTTTTATGAAAAAATTTAATGGACTATACATCGTTAATTTTTTATACAAAAAATTTAATGAACTATATATCGTCCAATTTTCATGCGAAACATTTTTTTATGATAAAATTTAATGGCCTATACAGCGTCCATTTTTCATGCAAAAAATTTTTATGACAAAGTTCAATGGACTATACATCGTCAAATTTTTTATGAAAAAATTTAATAAACTATTAAATATCAATTTTTTATGAAAAATTCAATGGATTATACATCGTTCATTTTTCATGGAAAAAATTTTTTTAGTGGAAAAATTTAATGGACTATACATCGTTCATTTTTCAAGCGAAACATTTTTTTATGATAAATTTTAATGGACTCTACATCGTCCATTTTTATGAAAAATTTAATGGACTATACATCGTCCATTTTTAATGCAAAAAATTTTCTTATGAAAAAATTTAATCGACTATACATCGTCCATTTTTTATGAAAAATTTAATAGACTATACATCGTCCATTTTTCATGGTAAAAAATTTTTATGAAAAAATTTAATGGACTATACATCGTTAATTTTTTATACAAAAAATTTAATGAACTATATATCGTCCAATTTTCATTGCGAAACATTTTTTTATGATAAAATTTAATGGCCTATACAGCGTCCATTTTTCATGCAAAAAAATTTTTATGACAAAATTTAATGGACTATAATCGTCAAATTTTTTATGAAAAAATTTAATAGACTGTTAAATATCAATTTTTATGGAAAATTCAATGGACTATACTTCGTTAATTTTTCAAGCGAAACATTTTTTTATGATAAATTTTAATGGACTCTACATCGTCCATTTTTATGAAAAATTTAATAGACTTCATCGTCCATTTTTCATTGAAAAAAAATTTTTATAAAAATATTTAATGGACTATACATCGTTAATTTTTTATACAAAAAATTTAAGGAACTATACATCGTTATTTTTAATGCAAAAACTTTAATGGACTATACATGGTCGATTTTTCATGGGAAACATTTTTTTATGATAAATTTTAACGGGTTATACATCATCCATTTTTATGAAAAATTTAATGGACTATATATACATCGTCCATTTTTCATGCAAAAAACATTTTTATGAAAAAATTTAATGGACTATACATCGTTCATATTTTATACAAAAAATTTAACGGACTATACATCGTTAATTTTTTATACAAAAAATTTAATGAACTATACATCGTCCATTTTACATGCGAAACATTTTTTTATAAAAAATTTAATGGACTATACATCGTCCATTTTTATGAAAAATTTAATGGACTATACATCGTCCATTTTTCATGCAACAGAAAATGTTTATGAAAAAATTTAATGGAGTATACATCGTCACTTTTACATGCAAAAAATTTTCTTATAAAAAAATTTAATGGACTATACATCGTTAATTTTTTATACAAAAAATTTAATGAACTATATATCGTCCAATTTTCATGCGAAACATTTTTTTATGATAAAATTTAATGGCCTATACAGCGTCCATTTTTCATGCAAAAAAATTTTTATGACAAAATTTATTGGACTGTACATCGTCAAATTTTTTATGAAAAAATTTAATAGACTATTAAATATCAATTTTTATGAAAAATTCAATGGACTATACATCGTTAATTTTTCAAGCGAAACATTTTTTTATGATAAATTTTAATGGACTCTACATCGTCCATTTTTATGAAAAATTTAATAGACTTCATCGTCCATTTTTCATTGAAAAAAATTTTTATAAAAATATTTAATGGACTATACATCGTTAATTTTTTATAAAAAAAATTTAAGGAACTATACATCGTTATTTTTAATGCAAAAACTTTAATGGACTATACATGGTCGATTTTTCATGCGAAACATTTTTTTATGATAAATTTTAACGGGTTATACATCATCCATTTTTATGAAAAATTTAATGGACTATATATACATCGTCCATTTTTCATGCAAAAAACATTTTTATGAAAAAATTTAATGGACTATACATCGTTCATATTTTATACAAAAAATTTAACGGACTATACATCGTTAATTTTTTATACAAAAAATTTAATGAACTATACATCGTCCATTTTACATGCGAAACATTTTTTTATGAAAAAATTTAATGGACTATACATCGTCCATTTTTATGAAAAATTTAATGGACTATACATCGTCCATTTTTCATGCAACAAAAAATGTTTATGAAAAAATTTAATGGAGTATACATCGTCACTTTTTCATGCAAAAAATTTTCTTATAAAAAAATTTAATGGACTATTATACATTGTCCATTTTGCATGCTAACAATTTAACGGACTATACATCGTCCATTTGTCATGCAAAAAAATTTTTATTTTATGGACTATACATCGTCCATTTTTCATGCAAAAAACATTTTTATGAAAAAATTGAATGGACTATACATCGTTAATTTTTTATACAAAAAATTTAAGGAACTATACATCGTAAATTTTTAATGCAACAACTTTAATGGACTATACATGGTCGATTTTTCATGCGAAAGATTTTTTTATGATAAATTTTAATGGGCTACTCATCGTCCATTTTTATGAAAAATTTAATGAACTATATATACATCGTCCATTTTTCATGCAAAAATATTTTTATGAAAAAATTTAATGGACTATAATACATCGTCCATTTTTTAATACAAAAAATTTATTAGACTATAAATTGTCCATTTTTTATGAAAAATTCAATGGACTATACATCGTCCATTTTTCATGGAAAAAATTTTTTTATGAAAAAATTTAATGGACTATACATCGTCCATTTTTCATGCAAAAAAATTTTTTTGTCAAAAAATTTAATGGACTATACATCGTCCATTTTTCTTGAAAAAAAAAATTTTATTGAAAAATTTCATGGACTATAATACATCGTCCATTTTTTAATGCAAAAAATTAAATAGACAGTACATCGTCCATTTTTATGAAAAAATTTAATGGACTATACATCGTCCATTTTTCATGGAAAAAAATTTTTATGAAAAAATTTAATGGACTATACATCGTTAATTTTTTATACAAAAAATTTAATGATTTATACATCGTCCATTTTTCATGCAAAAAACATTTTTTTTGTGGAAAAATTTAATGGACTATATATCGTCCATTTTTCATGCATAAAAATTTTTATGAAAAAATTTAATGGACTATACATCGTCAAATTTTTTATGAAAAAATGTAATAGACCATAAATTGTCCATTTGTTATGAAAAATTTAATGGACTATACATCGTCCATTTTTCATGCAAAAAATTTTTTTATGAAAAAATTTAATGAATTTATACATCGTCCATTTTTCTTGAAAAAAAAATTTTTATGTAAAAATTTAATGGACTATATATACATCGTCCATTTTACATGCAAAAAACATTTTTTTTTGTGGAAAAATTTAATGGACTATATATCGTCCATTTTTCATGCATAAAAATTTTTATGAAAAAATTTAATGGACTATACATCGTCAAATTTTTTATGAAAAAATGTAATAGACCATAAATTGTCCATTTGTTATGAAAAATTTAATGGACTATACAACGTCCATTTTTCATGCAAAAAATTTTTTTATGAAAAAATTTAATGGACTATACATCGTCCATTTTTCATGCAAAAATTTTTTTTGTGGAAAAATTTAATGGACTATACATCGTCCATTTTTCTTGAAAAAAAAATTTTTATAAAAAAATTTAATGGACTATAATACATCGTCCATTTTTTAATCCAAATAATTTAATGGACTATAAATCATCCATTTTTTATGAAAAATTCAATGGACTATTCATCGTCCATTTTTCATGCAAACAAATTTTCTTATGAAAAAATTTAATGGACTATACATCGTCCATTTTTTATGAAAAATTTAATAGACTATACATAGTCCATTTTTCATGGTAAAAAATTTTTATGAAAAAATTTAATGCAAAAAATTTAATTATCGTCCAATTTTCATGCGAAACATTTTTTTATGATAAAATTTAATGGCCTATACAGCGTCCATTTTTCATGCAAAAAAATTTTTATGACAAAATTTAATGGACTATACATCGTCAAATTTTTTATGAAAAAATTTAATAGACTATTAAATATCAATTTTTTATGAAAAATTCAATGGATTATACATC
Organism: Nowickia ferox; assembly: GCA_936439885.1. NCBI lineage: Eukaryota > Metazoa > Arthropoda > Insecta > Diptera > Tachinidae > Nowickia > Nowickia ferox. Next base: position 24,891,972 of record OW387027.1, on the reverse strand, counting down.
GTTCATTTTTCATCCAAAATATTTTTTTAGTGGAAAAATTTAATGGACTATATGTCGTTCATTTTTCAAGCGAAACATTTTTTTATGATAAATTTTAATGGACTCTACATCGTCCATTTTTATGAAAAATTTAATGGACTATATATCGTCCATTATTCATGCAAAAAAAATTTTATGAAAAAATTTAATGGACTATACATCGTCAATTTTTCATGGAAAAAAAATTTTTATGGGAATATTTAATAGACTAAATCGTCCATTTTTTATGAAAAATTCAATGGACTATACATCGTCCATTTTTAATGCAAAAAATTTTCTTATGAAAAAATTTAATGGACTATACATCGTCCATTTTTTATGAAAAATTTAATAGACTATACATCGTCCATTTTTCATGGTAAAAAATGTTTATGAAAAAATTTAATGAACTATACATCGTTAATTTTTTATACAAAAAATTTAATGAACTATATATTGTCCAATTTTCATGCGAAACATTTTTTTATGATAAAATTTATGACAAAATTTAATGGACTATACATCGTCAAATTTTTTATGAAAAAATTTAATAGACTATTAAATATCAATTTTTATGAAAAATTCAATGGACTATACATCGTTAATTTTTCAAGCGAAACATTTTTTTATGATAAATTTTAATGGACTCTACATCGTCCATTTTTATGAAAAATTTAATAGACTTCATCGTCCACTTTTCATTGAAAAAAAATTTTTATAAAAATATTTAATGGACTATACATCGTTAATTTTTTATACAAAAAATTTAAGGAACTATACATCGTTATTTTTAATGCAAAAACTTTAATGGACTATACATGGTCGATTTTTCATGGGAAACATTTTTTTATGATAAATTTTAACGGGTTATACATCATCCATTTTTATGAAAAATTTAATGGACTATATATACATCGTCCATTTTTCATGCAAAAAACATTTTTATGAAAAAATTTAATGGACTATACATCGTTCATATTTTATACAAAAAATTTAACGGACTATACATCGTTAATTTTTTATACAAAAAATTTAATGAACTATACATCGTCCATTTTACATGCGAAACATTTTTTTATAAAAAAATTTAATGGACTATACATCGTCCATTTTTATGAAAAATTTAATGGACTATACATCGTCCATTTTTCATGCAACAAAAAATGTTTATGAAAAAATTTAATGGAGTATACATCGTCACTTTTTCATGCAAAAAATTTTCTTATAAAAAAATTTAATGGACTATTATACATTGTCCATTTTGCATGCTAACAATTTAACGGACTATACATCGTCCATTTGTCATGCAAAAAAATTTTTATTTTATGGACTATACATCGTCCATTTTTTTATGATAAATTTTAATGGGCTACTCATCGTCCATTTTTATGAAAAATTTAATGAACTATATATACATCGTCCATTTTTCATGCATAAAAATTTTTATGAAAAAATTTAATGGACTATACATCGTCAAATTTTTTATGAAAAAATGTAATAGACCATAAATTGTCCATTTGTTATGAAAAATTTAATGGACTATACATCGTCCATTTTTATGAAAAAATTTAATGGACTATACATCGTTCATATTTTATACAAAAAATTTAACGGACTATACATCGTTAATTTTTTATACAAAAAATTTAATGAACTATACATCGTCCATTTTACATGCGAAACATTTTTTTATGAAAAAATTTAATGGACTATACATCGTCCATTTTTATGAAAAATTTAATGGACTATACATCGTCCATTTTTCATGCAACAAAAAATGTTTATGAAAAAATTTAATGGAGTATACATCGTCACTTTTTCATGGAAAAAATTTTCTTATAAAAAAATTTAATGGACTATTATACATTGTCCATTTTGCATGCTAACAATTTAACGGACTATACATCGTCCATTTGTCATGCAAAAAAATTTTTATTTTATGGACTATACATCGTCCATTTTTCATGCAAAAAACATTTTTATGAAAAAATTGAATGGACTATACATCGTTAATTTTTTATACAAAAAATTTAAGGAACTATACATCGTAAATTTTTAATGCAACAACTTTAATGGACTATACATGGTCGATATTTCATGCGAAACATTTTTTTATGATAAATTTTAATGGGCTACTCATCGTCCATTTTTATGAAAAATTTAATGAACTATATATACATCGTCCATTTTTCATGCAAAAATATTTTTATGAAAAAATTTAATGGACTATAATACATCGTCCATTTTTTAATGCAAAAAATTTAATAGACAGTACATCGTCCATTTTTATGAAAAAATTTAATGGACTATACATCGTCCATTTTTCATGGAAAAAAATTTTTATGAAAAAATTTAATGGACTATACATCGTTAATTTTTTATTCAAAAAATTTAATGATTTATACATCGTCCATTTTTCATGCAAAAAACATTTTTATGGGAATATTTAATAGACTAAATCGTCCATTTTTTATGAAAAATTCAATGGACTATACATCGTCCATTTTTAATGCAAAAAATTTTCTTATGAAAAAATTTAATGGACTATACATCGTCCATTTTTTATGAAAAATTTAATAGACTATACATCGTCCATTTTTCATGGAAAAAATTTTTTTATGAAAAAATTTAATGGACTATACATCGTTAATTTTTTATACAAAAAATTTAATGATTTATACATCGTCCATTTTTCATGCAAAAAACATTTTTTTTGTGGAAAAATTTAATGGACTATATATCGTCCATTTTTCATGCATAAAAATTTTTATGAAAAAATTTAATGGACTATACATCGTCAAATTTTTTATGAAAAAATGTAATAGACCATAAATTGTCCATTTGTTATGAAAAATTTAATGGACTATACAACGTCCATTTTTCATGCAAAAAATTTTTTTATGAAAAAATTTAATGGACTATACATCGTCCATTTTTCATGCAAAAATTTTTTTTGTGGAAAAATTTAATGGACTATACATCGTCCATTTTTCTTGAAAAAAAAATTTTTATAAAAAAATTTAATGGACTATAATACATCGTCCATTTTTTAATCCAAATAATTTAATGGACTATAAATCATCCATTTTTTATGAAAAATTCAATGGACTATTCATCGTCCATTTTTCATGCAAACAAATTTTCTTATGAAAAAATTTAATGGACTATACATCGTCCATTTTTTATGAAAAATTTAATAGACTATACATAGTCCATTTTTCATGGTAAAAAATTTTTATGAAAAAATTTAATGCAAAAAATTTAATTATCGTCCAATTTTCATGCGAAACATTTTTTTATGATAAAATTTAATGGCCTATACAGCGTCCATTTTTCATGCAAAAAAATTTTTATGACAAAATTTAATGGACTATACATCGTCAAATTTTTTATGAAAAAATTTAATAGACTATTAAATATCAATTTTTTATGAAAAATTCAATGGATTATACATCGTTCATTTTTCATCCAAAATATTTTTTTAGTGGAAAAATTTAATGGACTATACGTCGTTCATTTTTCAAGCGAAACATTTTTTTATGATAAATTTTAATGGACTCTACATCGTCCATTTTTATGAAAAATTTAATGGACTATATATCGTCCATTATTCATGCAAAAAAAATTTTATGAAAAAATTTAATGGACTATACATCGTCAATTTTTCATGGAAAAAAAATTTTTATGGGAATATTTAATAGACTAAATCGTCCATTTTTTATGAAAAATTCAATGGACTATACATCGTCCATTTTTAATGCAAAAAATTTTCTTATGAAAAAATTTAATGGACTATACATCGTCCATTTTTTATGAAAAATTTAATAGACTATACATCGTCCATTTTTCATGGTAAAAAATGTTTATGAAAAAATTTAATGGACTATACATCGTTAATTTTTTATACAAAAAATTTAATGAACTATATATTGTCCAATTTTCATGCGAAACATTTTTTTATGATAAAATTTATGACAAAATTTAATGGACTATACATCGTCAAATTTTTTATGAAAAAATTTAATAGACTATTAAATATCAATTTTTATGAAAAATTCAATGGACTATACATCGTTAATTTTTCAAGCGAAACATTTTTTTATGATAAATTTTAATGGACTCTACATCGTCCATTTTTATGAAAAATTTAATAGACTTCATCGTCCACTTTTCATTAAAAAAAAAATTTTATAAAAATATTTAATGGACTATACATCGTTAATTTTTTATACAAAAAATTTAAGGAACTATACATCGTTATTTTTAATGCAAAAACTTTAATGGACTATACATGGTCGATTTTTCATGGGAAACATTTTTTTATGATAAATTTTAACGGGTTATACATCATCCATTTTTATGAAAAATTTAATGGACTATATATACATCGTCCATTTTTCATGCAAAAAACATTTTTATGAAAAAATTTAATGGACTATACATCGTTCATATTTTATACAAAAAATTTAACGGACTATACATCGTTAATTTTTTATACAAAAAATTTAATGAACTATACATCGTCCATTTTACATGCGAAACATTTTTTTATAAAAAAATTTAATGGACTATACATCGTCCATTTTTATGAAAAATTTAATGGACTATACATCGTCCATTTTTCATGCAACAAAAAATGTTTATGAAAAAATTTAATGGAGTATACATCGTCACTTTTTCATGCAAAAAATTTTCTTATAAAAAAATTTAATGGACTATTATACATTGTCCATTTTGCATGCTAACAATTTAACGGACTATACATCGTCCATTTGTCATGCAAAAAAATTTTTATTTTATGGACTATACATCGTCCATTTTTCATGCAAAAAATATTTTTATGAAAAAATTGAATGGACTATACATCGTTAATTTTTTATACAAAAAATTTAAGGAACTATACATCGTAAATTTTTAATGCAACAACTTTAATGGACTATACATGGTCGATATTTCATGCGAAACATTTTTTTATGATAAATTTTAATGGGCTACTCATCGTCCATTTTTATGAAAAATTTAATGAACTATATATACATCGTCCATTTTTCATGCAAAAATATTTTTATGAAAAAATTTAATGGACTATAATACATCGTCTATTTTTTAATGCAAAAAATTTAATAGACAGTACATCGTCCATTTTTATGAAAAAATTTAATGGACTATACATCGTCCATTTTTCATGGAAAAAAATTTTTATGAAAAAATTTAATGGACTATACATCGTTAATTTTTTATTCAAAAAATTTAATGGTTTATACATCGTCCATTTTTCATGCAAAAAACATTTTTTTTGTGGAAAAATTTAATGGACTATATATCGTCCATTTTTCATGCATAAAAATTTTTATGAAAAAATTTAATGGACTATACATCGTCAAATTTTTTATGAAAAAATGTAATAGACCATAAATTGTCCATTTGTTATGAAAAATTTAATGGACTATACATCGTCCATTTTTCATGCAAAAAATTTTTTTATGAAAAAATTTAATGAACTTATACATCGTCCATTTTTATTGAAAAAAAAAAATTTTTTATGTAAAAATTTAATGGACTATACATCGTCCATTTTTATGAAAAATTTAATGGACTATACATCGTCCATTTTTCATGCAACAAAAAATGTTTATGAAAAAATTTAATGGAGTATACATCGTCACTTTTTCATGCAAAAAATTTTCTTATAAAAAAATTTAATGGACTATTATACATTGTCCATTTTGCATGCTAACAATTTAACGGACTATACATCGTCCATTTGTCATGCAAAAAAATTTTTATTTAATGGACTATACATCGTCCATTTTTCATGCAAAAAACATTTTTATGAAAAAATTGAATGGACTATACATCGTTAATTTTTTATACAAAAAATTTAAGGAACTATACATCGTAAATTTTTAATGCAACAACTTTAATGGACTATACATGGTCGATTATTCATGCGAAACATTTTTTTATGATAAATTTTAACGGGTTCTACATCATCCATTTTTATGAAAAATTTAATGGACTATATATACATCGTCCATTTTTCATGCAAAAAACATTTTTATGAAAAAATTTAAAGGACTATAAATCGTCACTTTTTTTTGCAAAAAATTTAATGGACTATACATCGTCCATTTTTATGAAAAATTTAATGGACTTATCATCGTCCATTTTGTATGCAACAAAAAATTTTTATAAAAAAATTTAATTTAATTTTTCATGCAAAAAATTTGCTTATAAAAAAATTTAATGGGCTATACATCGTTAATTTTTTATACAAAAAATTTAAGGAACTATACTTCGTCCATTTTATATGCGAAACATTTTTTTATGAAAAAATTTAATGGACTATACATCGTCCATTTTTATGAAAAATTTAATGGACTATACATCGTCCATTTTTCATGCAACAAAAAATGTTTATGAAAAAATTTAATGGAGTATACATCGTTACTTTTTCATGCAAAAAATTTTCTTATAAAAAAATTTAACAACTTCGTCCGTTTGTCATGGAAAAATTTAAGGGACTATACATCGTCCATTTTTCATGCAAAATTTTTTTATTTTTTTTTAATTTAATGGACTATACATCGTCCATTTTTCATAGAAACAATTTTTTTTTTTAAATTTAATGGACTATAATACATCGTCCATGTTTTAATGCAAAAATTGTAATGGACTATAAATCGTCCATTTTTTATGAAAAATTCAATGGACTATACATCGTCCATTTTTCATGGAAAAAATTTTTTTGTGGAAAAATTTAATGGACTATACATCGTCCATTTTTCATGGAAAAAATTTTTTTTGTGGAAAAATTTAATGGACTATACATCGTCCATTTTTCTTGAAAAAAAATTTTTATGAAAATATTTAATGGACTATAATACATCGTTCATTTTTTAATAAAAAAAATTTAATAGACCGTACATCGTCCATTTTTATGAAAAAATTTAATGGACTATACATCGTCAAATGTTTTATGACAAAATTTAATAGACTATAAAATGTCCAGTTTTTATGAAAAATGTTTATGAAAAAATTTAATGGACTATAATACATCGTCCATTTTTTAATGAAAAAAATTTAATGGATTTTAAAGTGTTAATTTTTATGATAAATTCAATGGACTATATATTGTCCATTTTTCATGAAAAAAAAATTTTATGAAAAAATTTAATGGACTATACATCGTCCATTTTTCATGCGAAACATTTTTTATTATAAAATTTAATGGACTATACATCGTCCATTTTTATGAAAAAATTAATGGACTATACATCGTCCATTTTTAATGAAAAATTTAATAGACTACATCGTCCATTTTACATTGAAAAAAAAATGTTTATGAAAAAATTTAATGGACTATATATACATCGTTAATTTTTAACACAAAAAATTTAATGAACTATATATCGTCCAATTTTCATGCGAAACATTTTTTTATGATAAAATTTAATGGCCTATACAGCGTCCATTTTTCGTGCAAAAAAATTTTTATGAAAAAATTTAATGGACTATACTGTTGTCCATTTTTCATGGAAAAAAATTTTTTATAGACTATACATCGTCCATTTTTCATGCGAAACATTTTTTTATGATAAATTTTAATAGACTACATCGTCCATTTTTATGAAAAATTTAATGGACTATACATCGTCCATTTCTAATGCTACAAAAAATTTTTATGAAAAAATTTAATGGGCAAAAAATTTTATGGAAATATTTGATAGACTAAATCGTCCATTTTTTATGAAAAATTCAATGGACTATACATTCCATTTTTCATGGAAAAAATTTTTTTATGAAAAAATTTAATGAACTATACATCGTCCATTTTTTATGAAAAAATTTATGGACGATACATCGTACTTTTTTCATGGAAAAAAATTTTGTATAAAAAAAATTAATGGACGTATAGTCCATTTTTTATGAAAAATTTAATAGACTTCATCGTCCATTTTTCATTGAAAAAAAAATTTTGTGGACTATACATCGTTAATTTTTTATACAAAAAATACATCGTTAATTTTTTATACAAAATATTTAATGAACTATACATCGTCCATTTTACATACGAAACATTTTTTTATGAAAAAATTTAATGGACTATACATCGTCCATTTTTTATGCAACAAAAAATGTTTATGAAAAAATTTAATGGAGTATACATCGTCACTTTTTCATGCAAAAAATTTTCTTATAAAAAAATTTAATGGACTATACATTGTCCATTTTGCATGCTAAAAATTTAACGGACTATACATCGTCCATTTGTCATGCAAAAAAAATTTTATTTAATGGTCCATTTTTCATGCAAAAAACATTTTTATGAAAAAATTGAATGGACTATACATCGTCCATTTTTTATGAAAAAATTTATGGACGATACATCGTACTTTTTTCATGGAAAAAAATTTTGTATAAAAAAAATTAATGGACGTATAGGCCATTTTTAATGAAAAATTTAATAGACTTCAGCGATCATTTTTCATTGAAAAAAAAATTTTTTTTTTTAAAATTTAACGGACTATACATCGTCCATTTGTCATGCAAAAAAATTTTTATTTAATGGTCCATTTTTCATGCAAAAAACATTTTTATGAAAAAATTGAATGGACTATACATCGTTAATTAATTATACAAAAAATTTAAGGAACTATACATCGTAAATTTTTAATGCAACAACTTTAATGGACTATACATGGTCGATTTTTCATGCGAAACATTTTTTTATGATAAATTTTAATGGGCTACTCATCGTCCATTTTTATGAAAAATTTAATGGACTATATATACATCGTCCATTTTTCATGCAAAAATATTTTTATGAAAAAATTTAATGGACTATACATCGTCAAATTTTTTATGAAAAAAATTTAATAGACTATAAACTGTAATTTGGCTTAAAAGGCGATACGAACATTGGCCTGTTCAATTCATTAAATATAGAAACAAATGCACTTCGAATAATAATAATTAAATTAACTATAATTAATAGTCATGAGCTTGTGGCAAAAAATTAAATAAAAATATACTTAATAGTAACAAACCCAAAAAGTTTGTCTTAAGTAGAACAAAAATAAGCAAATTAACTAACATGTGCATAATTAGTAATGATAAAACGACAATGGTAAGACTGTTGTAAATTTAGTGATGGTAAATTTGGGCCTTCATTACAAAACACATTTCACCAAATTGAAATACGTTGAATCAAACCAATTCACATATTCCATTTGCAGAAAATTATACATCGTCCATTTTTATTAAAAAATTAATGGACTATACATCGTCCATTTTTCATGCAAAAAACATTTTTATGAAAAAATTTAATGGACAATACATCGTCACTTTTTTATGCAAAAAATTTTCTTATGAAAAAATTTAACAGACTACACTTCGTCCATTTGTCATGGAAAAATTTAATGAACTATATATCGTCCATTTTTCATGCAAAAAAATTTTTATGAAAAAATTAATTGGACTATATCGTCATCATCGTCAAATTTTTCATGCAAAAAATTTTTTTATGAAAAAATTTAATAGACTATAAATTGTCCATTTTTATGAAAAATTCAATGGACTATAGATCGTCCTTTTTTCATGCAAAAAATTTTCTTATGAAAAAATTTAATGGACTATAATACATCGTCCATCTTTTATGAAAAATTTTATGAACTATACATCGTACTTTTTTCATTTCAAAAAGTTTTTTATAAAAAAATTTCATGGACTATACATCGTCCATTTTTTATGAAAAAGTTAATAGACTATACATCGTCCATTTTTCATGGAAAAAAAATTTTTATGAAAAAATTTAATGGATTATACATCGTCCATTTTTCATGCGAAACAATTTTTTATGATAAAATTTAATGGACTATAAATCGTCCATTTTTTATGAAAAATTCAATGGACAATACTTTGTTCATTTTTCATGCAAAAAATTTTCTTATGAAAAAAATTAATGGACTCTACATCTTCCATTTTTTATGAAAAATTTTATGGACATCGTACTTTTTTTGAAAAAATTTAATGGAGTATACATCATCGAATTTTTATGAAAAATTTAATGAACTATACATCGTCCATTTTTCATGCACAAAATTTTCTTATGAAAAAATTTAATGGACCAGACATCGTCCATTTTTTATGAAAAATTTTATGGACTATACATCGACCATTTTTCATGCAAAAAAAAATTTATGAATAAATTTAATGGACTATAAATCGTCCATTTTTTATTAAAAATTTAATAGACTACATCGTCCATTTTACATTGAAAAAAAATTTTTATGAAAAAATTTAATAGACTATACATCGTTCATTTTTTATACAAAAAATTTAATGAACCATACATCGTCAATTTTTAATGCAAACACTTTAATGGACTATACATCGTCCATTTTTCATGCGAAAAATTTTTTTATGATAAATTTTAATGGACTATTGTTGTATATAAATTGGTACTTTAATGTTTAATAGTTTAATTTATATAATAGAAGTATGCAATGCTTTTTCTTTAACATTTGTAATGAAAATTTATTTAAAATTTTTCTTTATTCTTTTAATAAAACTTGTATAATAAACATACAAAATTATTCTTTGTATCCGCCATATTTTATAGGTTAGGGGCCCAGGACCCACAAAATAAATACATAAAAATAAAATGAGTTATTCGGGATTTAAAATAGAACCATTGTGTAGAGATAACTTTGACACATGGAAAATTCAAGCAGAGGCACTGCTTATAAAGAATGATTGATGTAAATTCGTAAGTGGAAATTTTCCAAAGCCAAAAACACCTCCAGAAAGTGTCAGCTCGTGGGAGTCTGAAGATGCAAAAGCAAGAGCCGATTTAATTTTGTTGATGTCACCAAATGAACTAAAGCAAATTAAAAATTGCAACACAGCTAAAGAAGTATGGGACAAACTACATAGCATTTACCAATCAAAAGGACCCGCAAGGAAGGCAATGCTACTAAAAAATTTAATTTTATTAAAAATGAAGAACAGTGATGATATAAGAGACCACATAAGAAAATTTTTTGACATTGTGGATAAAATAAATGAAATGGAATTACAAATAATTGATGATTTATTAACAATTTTACTTTTGTATAGCATTCCCGAAGAGTATGAATCATTTAGAATTGCAATCGAAACTCAAGAAAGGCTGCCAATGCTGGAAATATTAAAAATTTAACTTTTAGAAGAATACGAAGCCCGCAAAAGAAATGTTCGTGAGGAATCATCAGATGCAATGATTGCAAAGGAAAAACACAATAAGTTTTTTAAGCCAAGCGAAACTCAACTTAGTAAAGATGGGAGATTTAAGTTTTCCTGTAATAATTGCGGAAAAATAGGACACAAAGCAAAAGATTGTTGGTCCAAAAATCAAAATCAACACAAATATGGAAAAAAAATCAAGAAACAACCAGATACGCAGAAGTTACACTTCAAGTGAATGGAGAATGTGATTCCTGGTGCTTAGATTCTGGAGCTTCATCCCACATGTGTTCAGACAAAATGAAGTTTCATACACTAGACCGTTCGTGTTCCAATGTGTTACATTTGGCGAATAATGAGTCAACCAGAATTGAAGGTAATGGAGTATTTAACAACTCCAAAACTAAAACAGGATTCATATCTAAACTAGAAAATACTCTTTACGTTCCGGATTTAAGATCAAATCTATTATCAGTAGCAAAAATAACTGATCATGGATTTGAAGTAAGATTTAATAAGAGAGAAGCTGTTATAAGAAATCCTAAAACTGGTGAGAAGTTACTAATTGCAAAACGAAATAAAGATTTATATTACGTCGAAGAAATAATTCAAAAATGTAAAGCAGCAGAAACATCATGTATACAAGAATGGCATGAACGTTATGGTCACTTAAATGAAAACGACTTAAAAGATTTACTACGAAAGCAAAAGGTAAATGGTTTAAATTTTAATATCAATGAAAAATTTAAAACTTGTGAGGTATGTATAAAAGGCAAGCAAACACAAAAGCCTTTTAACAAATCAGTTTCAAAGTCATCAGAATTATTAGAACTTATCCATACTGACGTTTGCGGTCCTATGAGAGTGCATTCAATTGGTGGTTCTAGATACTTTTTAACTTTCATCGATGACAAATCAAGGTGGTGTGAAATCTATTTTCTAAAGAAAAAGAGTGAGGTATTCGAAAAATTTAAAGAATTCAAAAGTATGGTGGAAAATAGAACAAATCAGAAAATCAAATAATTCGCTCAGACAACGGAACTGAGTATGATGCATTACTAAAAAATAAGACCTGGCGTTATGTTGAATACCCGAAAAATTGTAAACCCATAGAGTGCAAATGGGTACTGCGAAAGAAGTTCAAAGCAGATGGAACACTAGACCGTTACAATGCTAGACTAGTAGCAAAAAGTTTTACGCAAATACATGGTATAGATTACACTGAAACCTTTGCACCTGTAGCAAGAATCGGTTCGATAAGGTTGTTAATGGCTCTTTTAGCACAATTGAAACTTGACGTATATCAATTGGATTTTGTTACCGCTTATTTAAATGGTGACTTAAAAGAAACAATTTACATGAAAATTCCAGACGAAATTGAATTGTTTTTAGAAGAGAATGAATATAAAGGTAAATCATGTTTATTAAAAAAAGCATTATATGGACTGAAACAGTCTGGAAGACAATGGTATAAGAAATTGGATGAAAAATTTAAGCAACTTAAGTTTGAACCCCTAAATTCAGATAATTTTGTATATATGTCAAAGCAAGGGGAAGATCTTGTATTAATTGCCATTTATGTTGCTGATTTGATTGTGGCAACAAACAATACGAAAAAAATTAAGGAACTGAAATTAGCATTAGCAAAATCTTTTGAAATGAAGGATTTGGGTCAATTAAATTTCTGTTTGGGTATTGAATTCAAACAAGATCTAAATACTAAAGAAATAACACTATCGCAAACAAAATATATAAAAAACGTTTTAAGGAAACTTAATATGGAAAATTGTAAACCGGCAACAACACCATTTAATACAGCAATAAAATTGTCAAAGGAAATGTGTCCCACGGAGGAAGATAAAGCTGAAGTTGAAGTACTGCCGTATCAAAATCTAGTCGGAGCTCTTATGTATTTAGCAGTTTCAACAAGACCAGATATTGCGTACTAAGTCAATACAATACTAACTATGGAAAAGAGCACTAGGTTGCTACAAAAAGAGTTCTACGTTATTTAAAGGGTACTCAAGATATTGGCTTACATTATAAATCAACAAATGAGGTATTGACTGGTTATGCTGATGAAGATTGGGGAGCTAATATAGATGATAGAAAATCGTATACAGGGTATTTGTTCAAATTAGCGAATGCTGCTGTAAGTTGGCATTCTAGAAAACAGTGTACAGTGGCAATGTCAACTACGGAAGCAGAATACATGTCACTCTCAGAATACACAAAGGAAGCTATCCATCTTAGACGAAGAAATTTTAGGTAACATGTCCGCCATATTTTATAATACATCGTCCATTTTTCACGGAAAAAATTTTTATGAAAAAATTTAATGGACTATACATCGTTAATTTTTTATACAAAAAATTTAATGGACATCGTCCATTTTTTACGCACAAAATTATTTCAAGCAAAAATTTAATGGACTAGACATCGTCCATTTTTTATGCAAAAAATTATTTCATGCAAAAATTTAATTATCGTCCATTTTTCATGCGAAAAATTTAATGGACTATACATCGTCCAATTGTCATGGAAAAATTTTTTTTATGAAAAAAATTTATGGACTATAACACATCGTTAATTTTTTTTACAAAAAATTTAATGCACTATACATCGTCCATTTTTCATGCAAAAAAATTTTTTACGATAAAAATTTAATGCACTACACACCGTTAATTTTTTATCCAAAATTCTAATGGACTATACATCGTTAATTTTTTATACAAAAAATTATTTCATGCAAAAAGTATAATGGACTACACATCGTCCATTCTATATGAAAAAAATTATTTCAAGCAAAAAATTTAATGGATTATATATCGTCCATTTTTCATGCGAAAAATTTAATGCACTATACATCGTCCAATTGTCATGGAAAATTTTTGTGAAAAAATTTTATGGACTATAATTTATCGTTAATTTTTTTACAAAAAATTTAATGGATTATACATCGTCCCTTTTTTATGCAAAAAAAAATTTTATGGACTATATATCGTTAATTTTTTATGCAAAAATTTTAATGGAGTATACATCGTCGATTTTTTATGCAAAAAAATTTCTTATGATAAAAATTTAATGCACTTTACATCGTTTATTTTTTTTCATGCAAAAAAATTTTTTATGAAAAAATGTAATGCACTATACATCGTTAATTTTTTATCCAAAAAATCTAATGTAGTATACATGGTAATTTTTTTTTTTAAATTTAATGGACAATACATCGTTTTTTTTTACGCAAAAAATTTAATGGACAATACATCGTTAATTTTTTATGCAAAAAATTATTTCGTGCAAAAAGTATAATGGACTATACATCGTCCATTTTTCATGCGATCATTTTTTTACAAAAAATTTAATGGACTATACATCGTCCATTTTTCATGCAAAAAAAATATATGAAAAAATTTAATGGACTATACATCGTTCATTTTTTATACAAAATATTTAATGGACATATACATCGTCCCTAATTATTTTAATTTAATTAAATTAAAAATTCAAATTTAATTAATTCAATTTAATTAAATTTAAAATTAAATGGACTATACATCGTCCATTTTGTATGAATTTTTCATTTAAAAAATTTTTCATCAATTTTCGTCTGTTGTTGAAGTGCTCGGGCGTCCGGCACTCCCTTCGTCATTCAAATCTTCTCGGCCTTCTGAGAACATTTTGTTCCACCGATAAACGTTGCTTCGGTCCAAGGTAGCTTCTCCGTATGCCACAGTCAACATTCAGAATGCATCCATCCGCTCACATAACTTAATTTTTCACACAAAATTTGATACAGGTTCTTTGTTCCATTTTTTTAATAGGTAAAAATCGAAGACGATCCAAAACACGTGCAAGCAAAGCAAATGTCAACAATTAACTGAACATTCAAAATGGCCGAAATTGTCGTCATAAGTGAGATACATTAATATCAACATAACAAAACAAAAAAAATCAAAATTCGAATATACGTAACCCGCGAAAATTAAAAATTCGCGATATTTTTTGAACACACTTCGTACATTGTCAATTTTTTTTATGAAAAAAAAATTAAATGGGTTATACATCGACCATTTTTTAATAATTTAATAGACTTTTCATCGTCAAGTTTTTACCCAAACATTAAATGGACTTTACATCGTCCAGTTTTTACACAAACATCAATTCATGTAAAAAATTAAATGGACTATAACTGTCCATTTTTCATGTGAAAAAAATTTTATGAAAAAAATAAATGGACAATATATCGACCATTTTTTAAGGAAGAAATGAAATGGAGATCCTCCATTTTTCATGTAAAAAATTTGTTATGAAAAATTTAGTGGACGTCCATTTTTATGCAAAATATTAAATGGACTATTATTAAATGGACTGTACAGCAAAAAAAATTTGTATGCAAAAAATTTAATGGATTATACATGGTCCATTTTTTATACGAAAAATTAAATGGTCATTAAGCATTAAATGGACTATACATCGTCCATTTTAAAAAGTTTAATAGACTATTTATCATTCATTTTTCATGTAAACAATTTCTTTATGAAAAAAAATAAATATACTGGCGCATAACCATCAAAATACTGGTTTTAAATTCTTAAAGTATACTTTGTTTTGACTATGGTTATACGCCACTATATTTATGATTTGATCAGGCTAAAGTTCGTATCGCTTTTGCAAGCCAAATTACATGTAATAATTATTATTACTATTGTTGTTTTGGCTTTTACGTAAAAAAAAGAAACAAATAACACCAAAGTTAATTGTAAATATTCTGACAAACACGTAGTAGAACGGAACAACTAGCTGTTTTACGAAGGCCACTACACCTTCATCATCAGCGTTCTTTGTGTTTGGTCTACTGTGTGTGGTGTCAGTTGATGTAGATTTCTGCTTTATATACGCAACTTTTATTGCAAATAGAATATGTGAATTGTTTTGATTCATCGTATTACAATTTGCTGAAAGCTTTTTTGTAATAAAAACTAAATTTTACCATATCTAAATTTACAACAGTCTTGCCATTGTTGTTTGTTCTTTGCTAAATATGCATTATGTTAGTTAATTTGCTCATTTTTTCTACTTAAGACAAACTTTTTTGGTTTGTTACTATTAAGTATATTTAATTAATTTTTGCGTAGGCCAATGGCTATTAATTTTAGTTAATTTTAATTATTATTGTTCGAACTTCATTTTTTTCTATATTTATGATTTGATCAGGCTAAAGTTCGTATCGCTTTGTTAGCGACTATACATCGTCCATTTTTTTATGCGAAAAATTAAACGGACGATTGTAGGTCCGTTTTTTAGGGAAAAATTTTTTTTATGAAAAAATTTTTATTTTTTTTTTATGAAAAAAATTTTTTAAGCACAAAGTTCAATGCAAATGGACTACACAGCATCCATTTTTCATGCAAAGAATTAAATGGACTATACATCGTTAAATTTTTTTGCAAAAAAATAAATGGACTTTTTCATGCAAAAAAATAAATGGACTTCACATTATGCATTTTTACGCAAAAAATTAAATGGAGTATACATCGTCCATTTTTTATGCAAAAACTTAAGTGGATGTATGTATACTCCATTTAATTCTTTCCATAAGAAATGCGCGATATATAGTAAAGTTACTTTTTTTGCATAAATATTTTTCATTGATTTTTTTTTTTTGCATGAAAAATGGACGATGTATATATATAGTCCATTTAATATTTTGCATAAGAAATGGACGATGCATTTACTTTTTTGCATAAGAAGTGGACGATGTATAGTCCATTAAATGTTTGCGTAAAAATTTTTTTTTCCATGAAAAATGTGCATTACATTTTTTCATAAAAAATTTGTTTATGTAAACTCAGCATGTTGTTTATTACTTATCGAGATATAACGATTATGAGAATTTATTGAATTTTTTCACTAAGGTAGAAGGCCATCAGACAGGCCAAGGTTTGTCCATTTTCTAGCAGACATTCCAATCTATGATATAGTGCAACAACCACCCGAATCCGTTCAGCGGTTACTGAGTTATAAAACTTTTAAAAGCAAAAGAAATGTACTCTTACCAGATTCTGTTGACCTGGTCTTTTACAAAAAAAACGAAAGAATTTTTCACATTTTTTTCAGGTTCAAAAAAACATTTTCAGTTTTTATGTAATATGTATGTACATATTGTATGTATATCCGTTGTTTGTGTACATAACTGCATGAAATTTTCTGAGTTGATAGAGAACAAATTGAGGAATAAATACATATGTGGCGAAAAATTTTGTCGGTCGTAAGTCGGAAATTGATAATTCTATGTTTTCTTTGGAATGTGGAAAGAACCATATATATTGCATGCAGCTGACGTTGAGATCTTTCATCCGAAAAAAATTTCATCATAGGAGCTACAACTCAATAATTAATCTATCTAGCAAGGCCCATCACAATCGATATTAATAAGCCTGGATTTCTAATTTTATTTTTAATTTTATTCCGCCGTTCGTTTACAACTGCTATTTTTATTTATTTTACTTTATTTAATGAAAAAATGTTTACAAAGTATTAGATACAATATAAGACTTACGAAAATAAATTAAAACAATCAACAATTTAATAAATTATCATTTGCTTCCACAGCAACTTTTTCATTATTATTTGTGGACCACCATGATATAATAAAAGCTCTTAAACTAGTTAACGCCAATATGGCATTTGTATCGATTTGCTGGTCATAAAGTTCGAGGCAATAATCCTGCAATGAAGAACAACCCATGCCGCCGTTTTCAAAAATCGATTGCAAAGGTAATACCAACGAACTGAAATGTTTTTCGGCACACGAGAGTAGTCTGCTTAATTGTTCCGAAGACATGGCCAAATATTGTGAAGACTGCAGGCAAGTTTTATTTAAAATATTCATTAATTTAGCAAAATTATTGACTGAAATGCGAGGCGATATTAAAGGTATGAGTAGTAAAATTAGTCGGTGCATTTCAAGTAAGATGTAAGAGAAGTTATGGAACTCTTTTTCGTTGGCTTTGAGGGCATACCACAGATTATTGATAATGCTTATAAGACCTTCAATTACGTCAAATTGATAAAATTCTATGGAAGTGATAATAGAACTTAGCCACGGCAGCAGGCCGATGTGTTCAATTATAATTTTTGAGGAAGCAGGTATCTTGGCACAAGTCGAAAATATTGAAAGTATTTGTAGATTTAAGTCCAATGTCGACATGGTACTGCCATAGAAGCCCATTAGTACTTTGAAGGTGTTAGTGGAGACGAGTAAAAACAAATCAGAACTGGATTTAACACCCTGCCTTATTATTTGGACTATGAATTGACGAAATTCTTGATGCTCCACTTCGGGAGAATAGAATAATACATTGAACTCGGGTATGCACTGAAAATTGAAGCTGGATTTCAGTCTCAAGTACATGGTAAGTTGTTTGTATAGCAAATGGGTGGGATCGTTGGTTAAATTAAATGTTTTGGCCACAAATAATCCGGAAATGTATGGAACGCGAGGAGTACCAGAATTTAACTTGTGTTTCATCCAAGAGTTTCTCAAATCATGAAGACCGGATTGCAAATTTTCATAGGCTTGTATCCATAAAGGTTTTTCATAGAACTTACTATTTTCAAAGTGGCTGCGGTATCGCAATTGTACGCAACCCGCAGCTTGGCGCATTTCTTTATCCTGAGACGATAGAGCGGCAAAAGTTAAAGCCAGTAAACCATTTTGCACGGGCCGAGCTGGATGTGCATAAGACTCAGCTGAAAAGCACATGGACATTAGAGGCACAAAAAAAGCGGGATCATAACATTGTTCATAGATTTCTGAACGTTTGGGGCACAAACGCATTTCACTTTCGGCTATTTGCCATATGCCCAACTCAACTTTCTGTTCCAGACCATTGGCTCCGAATTTCCAAGCTTTAACAAACGGATTTTCGAATTGTGTTGCGGGCAGTTGTTGCAATGTGTCCAATTTACGCCATATGGGGAAGTTATCTAGAGTATATTCACATAACTGACGATCCACCAAAGACATGACTTGTTGTATAGAGGTTTCTTGTTGTGTTAACTTGGCTCTCTCCTCATCGCCTGCCTTAAGCGAATAGAAGGCTATGGCACTTTCACCCCAAATAAAAGGACGATATTTGTTTAGTCCACAGTCATAATATTCAAATAAATTTAATAAAGCCAAGCAATAACGATCGGAATCATATAGTTTGGCTTGATAGGCTCCTAAAATTAAAGGAATTTGTATTTCTTGCAATGAAGATGGTGCCTTTTTGGCCAGAACATACAGCAAATGTAAAACTTGAGTCTTCACCAAAGATTGTGAAGGCTTTGTTAAAGCAATATCACAGAATTTGGAATGAGTAAATATCATTTCATAGAACTGACCACATTCTATATTAATCGTAGAATCTTCGCACTCTTCCTCATAATCATTATATATATTGTCTGCCAGAAATGCCAATAGTTTTAATAACAAACCATTAAATTTATCATTTAAATCAACTTCCACATCAGAGTCACTGATGTGCATGCCAGTTTTCAAGAGCAATTTGCAAAGCTGCAACCATTGTTGAGATTTCAAAAGCTTCAAAAAATCGGGCAACAAAAGCTGTTCCTCATTGCTATTCTCCTTCTGCTTATCCTTCTCCTTCTCATTAAATGTCTCCCAGCCGTATTTGAACCACTTCTGCAGTTGATAGCTAAACAATTCCAATTTTTCCTCATTCAATTTTTGCATTTTCAAGTCCAGCAGCAACATTTGTACTTGCAACGTTATAAAATTTACAAATATTGTAGACTTTTGTTTTAATTCGCTGTTTAGAAATGCTTTCTCATATATCTTAAATACAGTACGCAACTGATAGGTTTCTATGTGTTCGAATTTGAGTTGTTTGTTGCAAAAATCTTTGCATTCCGTTAAGGGCATGCAAAGTTCTATTAATTTCAAGCTGGTGTCCACGTGCTCCTTGTAAATCATGCCCGCCTTTAAAGGTTTCTCAATGATTCTCATGAAACCATTTTTGTAATTTTGGTAGACTTTTTGCAAGGTGCTGTGTTCCATCACAAGGTTTTTCTTTTTAAAAGCCAAATCAATTAAAGGATACATAAGTTCCTTTCTATCCATTTGGTGTTCTAAATGTTGCTTAAATATTTCGTTAAAACCGTCATGACGTTCAAATAACAAAACAGCCAATTTTATGCCAGATTTAGTAAGTTTTCTTTCATCGAAAAACGCTTGAAAGAATTTATTATCCACTACGGGTATGCATTGATGGTTTATGAGCAAAAAATTGTAAAAAGCTTCTTCTAAAAGTTCCACATTGAAGTCACCGGATAATTTTTTGAAAAAATTGCAATAGATTTTACTAAATTTTTTTATAAATTCTGGGCATTTCACGGACTGCTTCAAATCAGCTAAACGCTGCAAGACCGTTATCAATACGGAATAATAAATTGTTTTTTTGTTGTTGTTTGTTGGAGCCAGGAAAAAATCTCTGTAATTCAATTGATCCATTAACAAGTTTAAGATTTCCACACAATGTTCCTTACATAATTGGAAGACTTTTAGCAGATTGATAAACTCCTCGAAATGTTCCGACTGTTGTTTGACCGGCTCTTTAAAGTTTAAAGAAATTGCTATCGCTTTGACCAATTTCAATTTAAAATTCTCTGCATAAATATTAAAGTTTTCCAACTTGTTGCAATGCTGCGTTATTAAATTAATGAAAATTAAATAACTTTTATAAGACTCGTTGATATTTTCCACAGATAACAATTCATTAGACTTCAAACCATTAAATCTAGCACCATAAATGTATTTCAGCAGTTTATGTATTAACAATTCATTATTTAAAACCTCGTTGTCATTATTTATTAAATCGAATTCTTGTATGGAAAATTTTGAAATCATCTCTAAGCAAGTATTAACGAATTCTGATGTTTTTAGTGCCTGCTGCAGTGTTAGCATATGTTTCTCTTGCAAATGTTGCACCTCAAAGAGCACATGCTGTATGTATATCATTAACAAATGAGGATTCTGTACTAAACGTGTAAACTTTTTTATATTTCCTTTAAATTCCACATCACACAAATCTTCTTGAGACTTGCTTTCGAATAATTGTTCAAAATCTTTATGGCCATGAAGTATTAAAGCATTTATTTCCTTTAGGCAAGGTATACTAATGCTGGCTCTGGCTTCCAACAATAAATGCTTTTCTTTACAAGGCTCTTTTTTAAGCCAGTTTTTCATATAAGGCACCATGGTTTCGAATTTCTGTTTATACAATGTTAGACTTCCTTCAGCTGAGGGGTAATAGTGGAACATTAAAAAGCATACAATCTCCAAATAGATACTCAAGGGTGGTTCAATTTCTACACCTTTATAGATTAAAGGCATTAACTTGCTAATATTTAGGGTGTCAACATGGGCCTGCACGGTTAAGCCTTTTTCGATATTTTTAAAGAGGGTTTGTAAATTTTCCGAATGGGTGTCGTGTTTTGCGATTTTAGGCATATCAACTGGTGCTTTGGTCACCTGAAAAATAAAAATAAATATGCATGTATAAGATTATTTGACGACAAATTAAAAACTCATGCAATGTTACCTTTAAAACTTCATTAAACACTTGAGTCACTACATTTACTGTCTCCATATCGAAAAATTTCAATGGCTCTAGCCATAAATGAATTTCTAATTCACCCGATTCGAAAATTCCCGTGTTTTTGAATATACTTCTAAGCAAAGCTCCAGCCTCACGACTAACTTCAGCTTCTCCAAACACAAAGGCTTTAATGAACGATCTTAAAACACTGCCAAAACGTTCTTTTTCAGGTTCTAGTGCTTTGGGGAACAACAACAATATGGTTTTTATAGCTTTCATTTCCAATTTTATGTTAGTCCTTGTGTCAGCCTCTAGCTCCATGGTGTCCTCTTCTTCCTGAGCATACAGAGGTCTAAGCAATTCCAAATAATCCAATATCACCGAAGTTTTGTTAACAAACGAACGGTTCTCTTGACACAA
Source organism: Nowickia ferox (assembly GCA_936439885.1). NCBI lineage: Eukaryota > Metazoa > Arthropoda > Insecta > Diptera > Tachinidae > Nowickia > Nowickia ferox. Next base: position 24,869,701 of record OW387027.1, on the reverse strand, counting down.
AATCAATATTAAATCCAAAGTAACATCCAGGTGTGCCAACACATCTACATCATCTTGTGTTCTCAGTTCTATGGAAGTATTTAACGATAACAGTATATTTTCCATGGTGGGAAAATTCATAAGTAAATGATTTAAAATATCAAATTTGAAGCGTCTCAAGGAGTTCGAGCCTTTATTTTGTTCTCGTTGATTGATAATTTGCATATAGTTGGTGTATTGCTGAAACATTGCCAATAGCAAGCGATTGGTGGCTAAGCGGTGCTGGAAATTTTTGTGCAGTAACACTTTATTACCATTAATGTGCACCAATGATTCCAAGGGCAAACAAATGTCTTTAATCCAAAATGAAAAATCGGTTAGGGTGAGCTTATCTACGGCGCCTTTAAGATGGCGTGGGTGACAGGCACTTATGACTTTTGTCAAGAATTCTGCAGCCATAGTCCAAAAGCGTGTTGCTGTACGTAAAGGATTAAGAATTCCGGCGAAGTTTCTTACAGAATTACGGTACAACTCGGGGCAGGACTCAAGTATTTTCAGTACTAATTCAGTTTTGCGTTCATCGGCCCAAGGAATGCGCAAGTATCCCATAATTTGACCTGAAATTGGGAATATATTCGATAACAAAATAATGCGTCCCACTCAAATTCAAATTCGATATCGGTTTTAATGAATTCATGTTCAACCACACACACCAGTACAAAAATAATCAGCTCAATTCTAAATATTCCCTGGGATATAATTCCCACGGAATTAATTTTTTTTTCTAAAAATAAAATCCACCTATCCCTAAACAGATTGAGCTAAAAGTATAAATTTGAGGGAGAACTTCGAATTATCGAAGTCAGCTATTTTGTTTCTAATTGTTTTATTTTAACTGGAAGCTTGCAAAAGACTTTTTAAAGTGAATGAATAGGGAATAAGCTCCTGGCGAGATGTAATTCAGAATAAGGCTGAATATAGTATAAAGGTATGGTCACACTTGGGCAAGCATTTGCCCAAAAAAAACGTAACACCTAAATATTAATGAAGAAGCTTTCAACTCAGAGACGTGTTTAAGTTAAATGGTTTCCAATAATGTTGGATTCTATGACATTGTCTATTATGTGTTTATCAAATTGTTTAACTTAAGAAAGACGTGTTTGAATCAAAATGTTTTTCACTGATATTTAGTGGTTACGTTTTTTTGGGGGCGAATGTTTGCCCAAGTGTGACCATACCTTTATACTATATTCAGCATTATTCTGAATTACATCTCGCCAAGAGTTTATTCCCTATTCATTGTTCCCCCACTTTAAAAAGTCTTTTGCAAGCTTTCAGTTAAAATAAAACAATTAGAAACAAAATAGCTGACATCGAAAATTCGAAGTTCTCCCTGAAAAGAGATAAGTGTACAACTAAATATGTTATGAATAGATTTTATCTAGAGCTATGTGACGAAAAAAATGTTGAAATCGGATGAGAAACAAAAAAATGGCTACCGGTAAAAAATTGCCTATCGCGCAATTTGGACAACTAGTATTTCAATCAAAAAATAGGAATACTCCTCTGCTACACCGTTTAGAAATGGCTGATTTATTTCCCAAATATTTTTAGATTTGTTGAATCATGTCGTGAAATAATCGCCAAAAACGACACATTTCTTAAGTTCGAAAATTATGCCGCTTTATCTTTTTGCCGGTTATGGCACGATATGATTATGTAAGTAAATACATAAGTTTTTATATATTTACATATGTAAGTATATATATGCATACAACCATTGACGTTTCCTTTTACATATCGCTCATTAAAGGTTTTCAATTTACTCACAACTTAATGGAAAAAGAAAATTTATTTTTATTTCACGATTTGAGTAAACAAGATATTTGTATGAAATTTTTACACAATATGAAGAACGATATGAGGATTAATTCTGCATAGCAAACTGAAAAATTCCATTTTTTTAGTTATGACGTTCTTACAGTAAATGAGCGATGTGTTAAAAAAGTTTTGGTTTTTCGCGTTCCTGTACATTTTTGTCTTTTATTGAAAGAAGTTATAGTTTGCTCTCATTTTACCGAACTTTACCCAACTTGTAAGGAAACAGACCTATTGTGAGTAAATATTAACATGATAATAGTGAGTTGCCATCCAACTATTTGGACGTACTTATCCCGCAAGAAATAAATTTTCTTTTGTGTTTATAATTTACTTACTTACAAAAATAATAATAATATATGCACCAGTTTATATTCACCTTGAATTGTATTGTGTTTTTGACGGAAAAACTTGATGGTATCAAAAGTTATGCCAAATTTCCTTGATGTCAATAAAACCAACAGGAATTCATGTACCGCCTTTGAAACAGCCTCCTTTTCCTGTGGATTAATTAGATTGTCCAATTGGCCACTATTTAGATGTTTTTCTTCACCCTTTTTCCCAGAATGTTTTGCGGCAAACACTCGCGGTCCCATCCAATCATACAGTTGAACAAAAGATTTACAACAAGCCAAGTCAAAAACATGAATCTTTTTAGTTTTCGAAATTTCCACACATTCTAAAACGTATTTCTTTAGCGTACTCAAAACCACACAAACTGTAACGGAATCGTCGTATAGCAGGCCAGCAGCCAAAGCTCTTATAAGAGAACCGCGATCGAGTATATTGCGTATAAGTAGAGTATTCCCATCCACTAAAAATGACAAAACAAAATGTATGAAACATTTGCGTACTGTTTCAAATTCGCGATCGGTTTGTTGTTGCAACTCGAATGTGGAGTGTGAAAGGAACTGAGTAATACTTTTCACGTTCGCAAGAATTTCATAGGATGATAATACTTGTCGACCTAATTGAGGCTCCACGCACACAATGGCTGTTAATAATTTAAGAGATACTTTGCGATGATTTAATTGTGCAGATTGTAGTAGTAACTCTAACAGCGGTCCATGCGATTTAAGAAAGTAACGTGAAGCATATACTGCTGATTCTATGTGATTGCGCTGATTGCTTACAATTTCCATTATGACGAGCTGCAGAGCTTCACAGATGTAGGCAACATGCAAAACATTCGATTTATCGACACGCTCCAAAGCTTCGGCTAATTCCAGCGGTTTGCCGCGTTTTTCTACATATTTAGTAATGGTTTTTGGACGACTTTGGCATAAATGTATAAAATGTCTTAATTCTGAAAGAAATTAAATGTTTATTATGCACATTTTGAAATTGATAAATCTTGATCATACCGGTTATAAAATTGTCCCCCCTCAATTTAGAACGAAACTCCATCATTTTGAAATCCTTGGAAAACTTTACTTCTTTCTCCCCAGTGTCTAAACCAGAAGCTAGTTGGTTGTCATCCACTTCTGCTTCGACATTATTCAAGGTCTTTTTCTTAGGTGAAGATTTTTTTAATTGCTTTTTGGGTGCCACCTCAGCCTCGTCATCTTTGGGAGTGCTCTCATCATGTTTTCTTTTCCTTTTATTTTTAACTTCCACAGCCATTACTTGTTTCTTTTTTTACTTTTTCAATAAATATTTGAGTTTTTGCAAAAAATTATAAAAAATACATAAACTTTTCACAATGTGGCCTGCACGTGTTGTTTTGTTGGCTCCTTTTTGAAAATAAAACAAAATAGAAACTAAAAAAAAATAAAGAAGAAGACGCGGCAATTTAGTGCTGCCAGAGTAAGTGAATAAAAGAAAATAGAGACGCAAAACGATGAGTTCTAAAGTGTTCACCAATTTCAGTGCTCACTTTTGTTTTGTGTGTCCGCAACGGTGAAAAATAAATATTTTGACATTTATTGCAAATACTTGAGCAAAAATTGTCACTGGAAAAACTGCAGAGAATTCTGAACACTGTAGTTGGTGAACACTTCAGATTTCATGGAATCCGGTCCCTGGGTGGAAGAACAGCTTTCGCCTCACCGTACTTACTTCTTAAGGCCATGATTCACTATCCTACACAATCGCGCGATCTACGAAAAAATACAAACCTGATCTGATTAATTATTTTTGTCTTTTGAAAATGTTCATAGACTCCATCATACCAGGGCTGTATTTTCTCAAAAATCGCACGATCGTGTAGGCTAGTGTATCACGGCCTTTAACGGTGGTTATGGTAGAATTACTGAAATCGCGTCGTGCTGTTGCGTGTCAGCTGACAAAATCCGTAACACTTAATAAGCATGTTGATGGTTATTGAAAATGAGTTGGCAACGTTTGATACGTAAAAATCTACAGAAAATAGATTTTTACGTAGCAAACGTCAACTTCTGGCTTACATACATACACACACGTATAAAGCAAAGAGAAACACACGGTTTTACTAATTATTATCCAGACTTAAACGATACGACAACTTCAAAAGTAAGACGATACGATTTGACTAACGAAGCCATTAGGCTTGTGTACGTTGTTTAGCTTTCAATTGTGTTACGTCTCACTCTAACGGATTCATTAATTTGCGTCAAGTTACTGCAAAGTTTTGACGTTCTTTTGTGAAACTTCGTTGGTAGCAATGCTTATACTCCCTAAAGGTCACTTTCCTACACAATCGCACGACTTTTGAAAAATACAAAGCTGATCTAATGAATTGTCATTGTCTTTTGAAAATTTTTTATATAGACTCCATCATACCAGGGCTGTATTTTCTCAAAGGTCGTACGATTGTGTAGGATAGTGAATCCTTTTATAACGCGTGCTGTGTAACTTGCCGGTATTCATGCGCTGAAGCTTTCAAACGTACGATACTTAACATGTGCTATGTACTTCTACCTTTTGTTCACCAACCTATCTGAAAATAAGCATTAAATTGGTTTTTTATTTATATAGCACGACTAATAGCCTGTTTGTAGAACACGACTCGTCGATAATAAGCGCTAACATGTTAGCATTTCTCTTTTTTCGGTTGTCAGATGGCGACTGTTATAAAACGTAACAACTGTCAATTTCCCTACAAGAAAACTACTAGTCAATTGACTAGTCATTTGATTATGATAATTATTTGGGTTTGTGTATCACGGTTTGGCTCATTATAAACGTCAAGATGAGCGATTAAAAATTCTAATCATTAGAATTTTTTTTTAATAATAAAAGTAATAGATACATATGTTTTTTATTCAAACTTAAAGTTGATGAACTTTTTACATCAAACATGAAAAGTTATTAGGATTTAAAGAAAAAATGACAAAACTCTTTGTCAACGCATACCACAATCATAACAACAATATTCTTCATTACTTGTTCAAGTAGGTTAAATTACTGTATATATTTAAGTAGAATATATCAATTTTATTCATGCAACATGACATTTAAAGAAAAAACAACCGAAGATATAAAAGGAAGTTTGAATATATTTAATAAAAGAAATTTTATTAATAAAAAATAAATATCAATTTCATTTGATTAAAACATAACACAACAATAAAATTTTTGTATTTTGCTTTGAATCACCTTCGTTGAGTAGAATATGCATTGATATACATCATAACTCTACGTCTCCACCTGACATGAAATTTTGCTGTAACTTGAAGTTATAACTGAGTTGTTAAAACAAATGCACTAACAATAATGTTTTAACTTCAAAAAAGCATTAACTTGAGCAGTCTACACATAACATTAACTTGAAGTTAATGTTAAAGTTAGTCATTTTATGTCAGGTGGAGACCGCAAATAACAATTGCTAATAACAATATTAATACTTTTACGTTGGAAAGTTGCCACATATGCAAAAAATTGCTGATTGCTGTAAAACAATTTCTAAAATATATAACAATTGTGGAAATGGCGCAATATTGCAGCTCTATATCTCCTGATATATTCAAGATATCGGAATACTGATAGTGAATTTTGAAAGAGGACACATTATTCATATATAATCAATCAATAACCAAATTTTTTTTTTAATTTTTCATACATCAAACCAGTAACCAACCGATGATATGAAAAAAAATTTAGGAATCGTTGCTAACTTTTATTGTATATTATACGTGCAATGATCGGCTCTTTAATTTCCCCACATATAAAAATCGCTCGATTGTCATCACAGCATTAGAGTATTTTTTGTTTACAATAGCACAAAATATACAATAGTGTAACTTTTCTGTAATTCAGTTAATAGTCTATAAACAGTTTGCTGCAGCAAAAGTTATAAAAGGAATTACGAGCCAATTAACCTATCCACCTCCTCATTTCCAAAAAAAGTTAACTTAACCAAACATCCCATCGATCTGCCTTCAGTTTACCGCAACAAAACTATTACAAATTAAGAAAAATACACTTACATTATACACTTCATATAAATACATATTCTAATGAATTTTATGAAATTTCAAAAACTTTTTGGCAAATTCATGATGATCAATTTTCGCTTGCGAGTAATGTTCTTATTCCTTTTAATATTGTGTATAATTGGTGTTATAATCACTTTGTATCAAAAACCCGATATGCGCTTGTGTTTTGTGGATTTCCATCCTATAGTGCAAGACGACAATGAAAGCTCATACGAGAAATTGGAAGATATTTTGCTGGCCAAAATACAGCCAACCCCGGGCAAAAGTATATTTTTTCATGAAACTTCGTGTCCCCGTCAACAGAACGACATTCACATATCCTCAGTTGCTTTCGATAAAACGTCAGAAGAAGCTTTATATTGGAATATGGTCAAATTAAATGCTAGACAAGCGTGTGCTATTGAATCAGCTGCTTTACACAATGCTAAATCAAAAGTATTTGTACTTTTTGCTAGTCCTCGCTATAAGTACCTTAGTAATAACAGTAGTAGTAATAGAGGTAATGAAGCCCTGCTAGATGCTATATTATCTTATGAAAATGTACATTTAAGGAATCTAAATTTATGGACATATGCGGCTAATACTCCCATCTATGAATGGCTCAAAGACGGAAAGTTATTTAAGTCTAGGTAAGACAAACTTGGCTAAAAAAAATAAGAAACAACTGGATGAAACCTGTTGTTTTTATATACATATGTTTGTTTTATATACATATGTATGTACATTTTTGAAAATTTAATACCTTATATACACACATATTCGTACATAAGTTCATAACAAGTTAAATAAATGAATAAAAAACAGAAATTGAGTTTTCAATTTAAAAAATTAAATGAAATAGCAAAGTTATTCATATCTTTATCACGTGCTCATTCCGACTGGAGGGAAATTCATGCAGGGCTTTTTTTTTATTTATTTTATAAGCTGAACTCGTAGGTATAAATTACCTGTAAGTAGAAATTACGGGCATTAGTGAAATTTATTAATTTTAAGGCTTGAGTCCGATTTTAGTATTATTTAGTAGCTTTTTAACAAACGTTTTGGAACTCACATATCCATGTAATAAATTTCTGTAAAAAAATTTAACAAATGATTTAAACTTTTTTCTTTTTATCTCTTCTTAGCTACGTACTCTCACACATATCTGATTTTTTACGTTATTTAACCCTTTGGCGCTGGGGAGGAACATATCTTGACATGGATATTGTTATGTTGCGCTCTATAGAAGAATTGCCTCCAAATTACACAGGTGCTGAATCAAATACTCACTTAGCAGCTGGCGTAATGAATTTTGATTCAGAGAGTTTTGGTCACGAAATTGCCCATCAATGTTTGCAGAATTTTCAGCAAACCTTTGACGGCAGCAACTGGGGCAATAATGGTCCTGGTGTTATTACACGAGTAATGCAACATGTTTGTGATACTAAAAATATTGAATTAATGATGGATATTAAACGTTGTATGGGTTTTAAAGTGTATCCCATAGACGCTTTTTATGCCATACCTTGGCGACAATGGAAGGATTTCTTTGAGCCCGAACAATTAGAACAAACTATAAAAAGAACTAAAAATTCCTATGTAGCTCATATATGGAATAAACATTCGATCAAACGCACCATACGAGCGGGTACTAAATGTGCTTATAGTGCATTAGCTGAAACGCATTGTCCTCGTGTTTATAAAGCAAGTGGTGAATACTTTTAAATTGATGGTTTTTAAAGTAAAAATAACTGAATTATGATTATAAATTAGTACGAAGCATCGCATTCCCGTTAAATTTAATTGAAAACTAACTCATCGGTATGTGAAAAACTCTTACATACATTTCCTTTTATTTTGATTTCCAAACTTATAGGAATCTCTTAAATTTTTATTACGCTAACTTTTTAGTTGTAATTAAGAATCTCAAATTTTTTTGTATTATATTTAGTAACGAAAAAATTAAAAGGTGTATGGTAAATTTCATTGAAAACTTTTTATCAGCAACTCTTAAATTTTTACTCAGCGAAACTATTATGTTATATTATATTTAAGAATCTCTAATTATGTTTATTATTTTCTTAACATAATTTAAATGTCATGTTAATGAATCTATTTTTAACATTTAAAAACCAAAGCAATTTTACCTAAACGTTTATGCATTTACTTGAACTATATATACATATGTATATGTATAAACATAAAATTATGTATATTATATTATTAACTAATGTGTACTAAGTATTTATTGTATGTAATTGTAAATATGAAAAACACTCCTTTTTTAAACTGGTTTAATAAAATTGAATTGATACATAATCTTTTACTAAATGTAGAGCTAATTAGGCTGTATTCCAACATACAAAAAGATATATAAAATATGAGTTTTTCTTTGAAAAACAATCTGCGTCACAAAGCAACGGAACGTGAAAATATGTGGAATTTTCTGTGGAAATACCGATATGCAAATAAGTATATTTGACAAATAAAAAGGCTCAATATTATAATTCATACTTCGAATGAACATTATTTTCGATTCGACATTGCTCTAAAACTATGTACGAGTACATATACATATGTACATAAAAAATATTTTGGTTTTATAAAAGGTTTATTAATAAAATTTCCATATAAAACTTGTTTTATAAACCTTATCTAGTCCAAAAATATTTTTTATGAATAAGGCAGGTAGTAATCAAGTGAACACTGAAGATGGCACATAGTCGAATAGCCCATTGAAAACTATTAAAAAAAATTATATTAATTTTTCGCGGTTTTCAAAAAAGGTCACCCACAAAACGCGGTAAAGTTGGAAAATTAATATTTTTTATTTTTATTTGTACTTATACATTTAGCCAAAAACTCACAGTACAGGATATTTACCCATTATGCAAAACAACACGCACTTTAAATTTGAAATTCATGTCCTTTAATAATTAAGAAACTTTTTAACTTTTTTTTCATTTATTAATAAAATATTTAAAAAAAATTTTTCATAATGGATTTTAGAAAATCGCTTTTGTGGGTGAGGTTTTTATTTTCAAGCGACCCAACCAAATTGTTTTCGTAAATAATACAATATTCACTATCGCGTAGTGCTAGGGCCAAAATTTGGTTATACCCCTAATGTACATACTTAATAATTTGAATCTATGATTCAAACCCAAACCAAATTTAAGAGTCAATTCTTTTACGCCAATTTCCTAAAATCGAGTTGTCATCATATTTCGAGGTTCTGAGAGTAGGTGCTGACTATTTTAGCGATGATGTCCGTATGTATGTTTGTGAGTATATGTACACATGTATCGAAAGTTGTTGAGCTCAGTTATATGTACGATAGTGAATCGATTCAGTTTGATAGATTTCGGAAATAAAATTTCACTAAACTGCTTTAAAAAAATTTAAAGCTTCTAATCCGCTCAAGATCTAATCATATCTTTCTTAACCTCAAAAGGACAGGTTGATTGCTGCCAATTTGACTAAAATCTTTAGCTTAGCGGGAAGTTGTAGGAATGACCTGCAATATCAACTGATTCCCACATTTGTTACTTTTAATTTTATATGAAAACATAGAGAGAACTAATTCAAACTTTCGTGCCCATTTAGAGGAACAGGCCCTAAATTTTACTTCGACAATACTCAAAATTTCTAAACACAAAATAACAAGTTAAACTCTTTTCTATAATTTGGAACTATTTCCCATCAGTCCAAGTCAAATTTGGTGTTCTGTTGAGTACTCGTCAACCAAATTTGGCGTAAAATGATGGAAAGCTCCCGTCGGAAGAAAAATATGTATGTACATATTTTCTATGTTTCTTTGTTTGTAATTACTCGAGTAAGTGTGATTGGTGAAATTGTTTGAAACTGTTCCTTTACATATTTTTTTGAAAACTTCATTTCAAAATTTGCCATGTAAAAGATAAAGTGCATTTCTGGCCGAATTAATGAAAATCAAACAAATTAATACAATGAAAAAAATGTTTGTCTATTAACACCATAATTTTTCTTAAATCAGTTGAGTTTAAAAATATAAACCTCTGTTAACATCAATCAACCTTTTTATCTGTACTGGGAATTGTAGGCGGCGTAGTGTTATGATCAGACATCAGCGGCGTAGTGTTATGACAGACAGAGTCATTTCTTTTACTTTTATAATAATAACTTGAACGATCATAAGGTAAATGTCTATTTGAATAATTCTTGTCATGATGTTTGTAATTCGAACTTCCACATCTATTAGTGTATTCAGTATGATAACTTTTCTTGTTTGTTTGATCCAGGTTTTCCCTCCAATTTGAACTATCATGACGTTTGTAACTGGAACTTCCACTTCTATTAGAATGTTCACTATGAAAACTTATGTTGTTTGTATTATCCGGTTTTTGCCTCCAATTATCTGGCTGATTATCTGGTTGTGTTGTTTTTCTCCAATTCTGCCTATCAGTTTTTGTCAGCTTGTTCAAGGCTTCAACGTACATATCTCTTTCTATTTTATGACCTCTGGCATTTTGAAATTCTATTTAAATATATTGATTTGTGAAACAAAAATATGGAATCTATTTGCTTCTATGTGCACTTGAATGTATGTACTTACTGTCGATGGCCTCTTTTGGTTTCATATTCATTTCCGTAATCATATAGTTGCAAATCATATAACCAGTGCGATTTACGCCGTGTGTGCAGTGAACTCCTATCAATTTACCTTTAAACAAAAAATCATACATAAGTATATTATTAGTTACAAAAAACATACTCACTGCATATACATACATACATACACATGACCTTGTTCTATAAACCGAAATCTAGTGGATTATTTGATTTTCAAAACGTTTTAACATTTACGGTATTCTCACAACCGGATTTACATAATTATATTCGTTTCATCAGTCGTAAAGCAGCTCTGGGCGAGTCAACATCAAGCGTCGTTGGCAATTATTTCTTAAGTGCAACCAGGCCACTGTTGTTTATTGGCCTTCGAGAGTTTTGCGTCTCACTCGCACTGGTTGACTGATCTGCCACGGATAACCGTATATTCTTGCGGTTCTTCCGTGGAATTTCTTTAACAACCACGTTGCTACTTCCTATGTGAAGGCATAGGTCGTATACAGTCAGTCACAAAACATTTTTAAAATACTGTTAATAACATCTTGGGCATATGGTCTAGTTACTCCGCCCATTTTTGTGCAACCATATTATGCAAATTTACTTTGTATAATATGTATAAATAAATAAATAAATAAATATTCGTTTCAAAATCTAGTAAACAAAGACGGTCAAAAGTAGTTCGAATGCACTATTATTATAATAAATGAGGAAATAAAATTAATATTACTTAATATAATATATTAATAATACTAATATTACGCAAACTATTCGCTTCTAGTAAGCTGCCCATTAGTAAGTTCCCTCAAGTGGTGGCTAATTAGCGGTTTAAGCAAAAGTATGTATTTTTGCCAACTCTTGGGCAGAATTTTGTCCGCATTGCAATAGATTAGAACTCAGCATAGTATTACACTATACCTGTTAATTAGACCATTAATAGATCTCGTACGGCCGGTTACTAGTTTTGATCGGACAATATGCCCCTTCAAAGCCTTTAGCGCCTTCAGTAGCTTTTACGATCATCAATAACGAGGCCTTTTTGATAACTACGATGTCTTCCCCTAATACAGACCCCCCTCCTCCAATTACCAAATAAAATGATTTGCAGAATACTCAACCCCGATTTACTTGTTTTCAAATATCTATCGTTTTTAGAAAAATATTCGGTTTACAGAACACTGTTCATAAACTCAGTTTTAATTAAATTCCTTACCATTATCTTTGTTCTTTTTCATAAATTCATTGACAATCCATACAAATCTAGTTATGGTAAAAAATATATATATATTTTTTTTTCTAATGCATTTTATGGCCCATTCGTCGATCTCAAGTCAATCAGTTCAGTACTGAGAGACAACCCAACTTTCATATTGGTATCGTCATTCAAAACTTAAATTACAGTTGAGCTTGTGATTCACAACACAGAAAAATAAATTGGTTGTGTGACAAGTGGCCAAACTTCGGTGAGTTGAGAACGACAGTAGGGTCATTAATAAATATTATAAACATACTTATCTGAGAAATTTTTCTTTGGAATTTCACGACCTGGTATCATTATTTTTTCATACATTATTCCAACGTCTTCAAAACTCTTTACAAATATAATGAACACTTTTCCTATAAAAATTTCAAATTACAAAAACAATATGCTACAAATTAACTTACGGCAGGACTATAATAACGACAGGTATTTGTTAAATCTATAATAAGACCTAACGTTGGTATACTTCTTAGTAGTATTCTTTCATCCAAACGGTTATTCGTATCAACGGTTTTGGAAACGTCCTGAAAAGAAAAGGAAAAAAGAAAATAGTACAAAATTTGAATTTTAATTAAAAATAATTTTTGTGTTAATTTCTTCTAGTTACAAAATCTTAAATATATTGTTCCAGTTTCATTAACACCCGACCAAAAAAAGTGGTGTATAAGTTTGTAGTGTGTCTGTCCGTGTCCACGTACAGACCAAACGGCTGGACGGATTTTGATTTAGTTTTTTCTGTTTGAAAGGTGACTTGGTCGAGACGGTTCTTAGCTATGTTTTAAGAAAATCGGTCCAGCCGTTTAGAAGATACATATCACATATTTTCTAGATATATCGGGGGTTTTTTAATTTTTTTTTTGTTATTTTAATTGAGCCACTATATGGTATGTAAGCAATTATTTAAAAGTTCATAAAAAGAGACAATTTTCCCCTTATATGAAAAAAAAACTTTGCTTCTATGTTCAGGTTCACACACTAATATTATTATTATTATTTATTAGAAGTGTAATAAATTACAAGCTACTAATACGAAAAAGGAGCATAAGCTACATAGGCTATCAGCTCTAGGTGAAAAAATAACAAATATAAAAGTAATTAAATAAAATAAGAAAATATGTACATATGTTAAAAAGTTAATTTTGATTACAATTTAAATAATAATATTCAATTTAGTGATGAATTCATTAATTTTAATTATGTTATCCCCGGAAAGAGTCTCCAGTAGTCTTATTGAATCATGTGGCCCAAAAATGGTTTTTCTCGTGTTCTGGTATTTTGTACACTCCGAAAGAATGTGTTTAATAGAAAGATCGCAGTCACATTCAATGCAAAAAGGCTTCTGTTCTCCATTTAGCAGGAAACCATGTGTTGTAAAAGAATGTCCTAGACGCAAGCGAGTAAAAACATAAATATCCATTTTCTTTACATTTGTTGGATAAATAGGTTGTTTGCGATATCGTTCCACTTTAAAACTCGCTGTTGATTAATATGGATTTTAATAAAAGATCTTATATCTGATTTCTAATGTATTATTTCCATAAATATTGGGGACTTGGACTCATATCTAGCCGCTATATCTGCTCTATGGTTACCGCTTATGTTTGAATGCCCCGGGATCCAAAGGATTTTTAAGTTGTGTGGGTGCATAGTTAGAAAATCACGAATTTTGTTTATAACATTCCAGCTACGGGACCGTGTATTATTTATCGATTTAACAACTGACAAACTGTTTGTACATATAACGCTTTTAATGTTAGATTCAAGAGATATTTTTATAGCATTGAGTATGGCCGCAGCCTCTGCTGAAAATATAGATGAAAGTGGCGGTAGAGTTTTCATCTCAAGTATATGCGGTATTCCCATTATCCAGTTTCGATCCGACGGTATATATTAAATTCCATCTATGGTTTAAAAAGTGTCTTTCCTTTTCTAAATAAAGTTGCTTAAAGATGTCATTTGTTGTGTTTTGTTTACAGAATTTTGAAAGAGAGATGTCACATAAACTGTTAGGATGTATCCAAGGGGGAACTTTAGATTTTGCGGATTTAGTTATCACATCAATTTCAAGAGATTTTGCAATGCTCAGTGATTGGTATATAGCAGTATTTTTTCTGTATGTTCTTTTGGAGTTGAAATTGTTCTGTACATCTTTATCAACCAGAGTTGTTTTGGAAAGTTAGTTTGGGAATTAACCTCAACTTGGACTCATAAATTTTTTCCTCAAGAGACGGCAGAACCGATTCAGCCAAGATATTATTAATTGGAGTGGTTCTAAATGCATATATGCTTGATCTAACAGCTTGATGATATGTGCTTTTAATAATATTAATTGTCTGTTTGTTTGTATTGCCAGTTAAAAATAATCCATAATCAATCTTGCTCAGAATCAAAGTTTTTGTTAGATATATAATAGTGTTAATATGCACACATGATCGTTTAGTTGCAAAATAAGCAATTAAGTTTAATCTTGGAATTAAATATTTTTTTTAGATTTAAAAACTGTTTTTCCACAAGTAATTTTTTGTGAAAATAACACCTAATATTTTCAATTCTTCAACGTTCTCAATATTATTCATATTAATTTTATACGAATTGGTATCGCATAATTTTTTGTTGCATATATGCAGTTTTTTTGTTTTCTTAACTGATATAATAGCTCCTGATCTTGTAGACCAACCTTGTAGTATATTTAAAGCATTTTGTAAAATATTATTAGTTTCCAGGTTGCTGTTCTTCTTACAAAGAATGTAAAGGTCGTCAGCATGTATATAATGATCCATATATTTTTGTTTTTCAAGTATTATACTAATTTCACTGAATGCTATATTAAACAATATGACTGACAACGGCGAACTCAACGGGATACCGTTATGAAGTGAATATAATTTTGAGAAATTATGATTGATTATTACACGAAATTTGCGAGAGCTTAAATATATTTTGACAATATTAAATATTTTTGGGCCAACTTTCCATTTGTGTAAAAGATTTAAAATTACGTGAGCTCCAATCCTGTCGAATGCTTTCTCGAAATCAATCGAAAGAATTGATATATGATTACGAGATGATAATGCCTTAGTTATATAATTATCCATGTGTAATAAAGCATCCGGACACCCTCTGCAAGCTCTAAATGCGACTTGGCTAGGGGATATTAAACAATTTTTTTCAGTAAACCAGTACAGTCGAGAGGCTATTATTTTCTCCAAAACTTTACTAAGACAAGACAATAACGAAATTGATCGGTAAGATTTTATTTCAAGACAATTCTCCCTTGTTTTGGGAATAGGTACAATCGTGGCCGTTTTCTAATCTGTCGGTATAACACCAGAATTTAGAATATTATTATATAGAACTAATAGTCTATTTTTTGCCTGTGGACTTAATTCCTTTATCATTTTGTACGATATCAATTGTTATTACGATATCAGTTGTTACTACGTTTTCTTTTTCAATGGCTAAGATTTTTTTGTTTGTATTGTTGTTAGATAATCTGTTTATTTTATTCACTAATGGATGAGTTGGGATTAATACTTTTCGTAAAATTTTCAAAACTAATTTGTTTATATTTTTTCATCTCTTTCCGAAATTTTGCATTATTTTGTTTAAAGGCAATTAAATTTATTATTGTTGATGATTTTTTGAATAAATGCCAGGATGCAATTTTGTTAGATCGAAGATCCTGGGGTTCCTTGTTCCACAAGGGTACGTTACATTTTATTTTGTTAGATGATTGAGGTATAGACATATTTTTTCATTCATTCATTCATTCATACATTTTATTATTTGTTAACTATTTATAGCCCAATGGGCAATAAATGCATAAATGCCGGGCCACAATGAACCGTCATACGTTAAATTTCGCCTTTTTCAACTGACATTAACACAACGACGGAGAAGGTTGGCACAATGAGTACTTTATATAAGGAAGCATTTGAACAGCTTCAATAGGTTGGTTCTCCATTTTATTCACTAAATTCTTTTTTTTTATTTACTTCGTTTATTTCTTTTGTTTTATTTTATTTATGCTGCTGCAAAACACAAAAACATAAATTAGAACATTTATTCTAGTCCAAAATTATAATTTATTTTTCATATATCTTTCTAAGATTAATTTTTTCTGTTTGTAATTAATAGTCATTCTTGTCTATGTGCACATGGTCTAGTTACCCGGCACATTTTTTGTATGTATATTTTACAAATTTATTTACACAAATTTATTTTCAATTTCAATTTCAATTTATTCATTCATAACACGAAAACCTAGCCTCATGGCCATAATCAGTTTTCACTAATACTACTACAAAAGGTACTACTACAATAGTTTTATATGTAAAAATATCTATAAATATTTAACAAATATAATAATATAACAGAAAATAAATAAAAAAAAAATCCTTAACGTATTAACCAAAAATATATAAATATGAATGTATACTAAACAAAGTTTAAAACAATTAAATTAATAAATGCATAATAATAATGATAATAAAAAATAATAATAAAAATAAAAAATAAAAATAAATAATAAAGCACAAGTTATTAACTGGAAGACCATCATCACAAGATGAAGGAAATAAAGATATGAAAGCTGGCGTGAGTCAGTGGTCCAAGGTGTACAGTAAAAAAAAAAAAAAAAAAAAAAAAACTACAACAACACGCTATTTTGACGTATATGTAGAAAAAGCTTTCTTTTGAAAGTTTCCACAGATAAATTAAATACTTTTAAATCAGATGGTAGTTCATTATATGCCCTAGCTACTCTTACATTATAAGAACGCTCCAATATTGTTGTTAATCTTGGTATCCTAATTTGCCTACTTCTACGTGATCTACAGAAGTCAAATAAGTCAATAAGGAATGTAGGTACCTGCAACTTAAATGTCTTATAGAAGTGTAATAGATTACGAAATTTAACAAAATCTGCAAATGACAATCCTAAAAAATCTAAAACATACGATGAAACATGTTGACGCAATCTAAGTGAATAAAGATACCTGATAACTCTATTAAAAACTAAGCGAATCTTCTTGAATATATAACCCAAACTTCCAGAATAAACTTCCAGAGCATATAAAAATAAAGGCATAATTAACCCATAAACAATACGTTTCTTAATGTGGAAAGGTAAGAGCAAATCTAAGCTATATAGTTTACGTAATACAAAGTTAACCCTCGAAACGACGGAGTTAATATGACTCTCAAAATTCAACTTAACATCAATAATAAATCCAAGACATTTAATCTTGTCAACAAATTCAATTGAGACACCTCCCAATAAAATAGAAATATTACGACATCCACTACCACCTAAAAGCATCGCTTTGGTCTTAGAAGCATTAATATACAGTTGATTATCATCCATCCAATCACTAAGCTTACCGACAGTATAATCAATCATATTTTGCAGCACATCAGGAAAATCACAACTACCCTTAAACAACAGTTGTATATCATCTGCAAAGGAAAATGGCTGGCACATATTGCTGGTTAGAGTCCCGAAAAGATCATTAATGTATAATATAAACAATAGGGGACCTAAAACAGATCCTTGTGGTACACCACTAATAATAGGAAGCATTCCAGAGCTACAACCATTACTAACTACATACTGTTTCCTGTTGGCAAAATAAGAATAAATCAATTTACAAGCCGATCTAGAAAATCCATACAATCTATACAACTTATACACCAGACGAGAATGACTTACTCTATCAAAAGCCTTTGCCAAATCTAACGAAAGTAAAACGCAAACATTCCTTCCAGTTATATTCTTCCTGATATTATCAGTTAAGCCAATTAACAAAGAGGCAGTACTTCTATTGCACCTGAATCCAGTTTGACAATCATCTAAAAAGTTATTTCCATCAACATGTTTAATAAGCTGTATTTTAATAAGATGTTCAACAATTTTCGACAAAATAGGTAATATTGAAATGGGTCTCAAATCATCAACACAATTAATACTATTACTCTTCTTAATAGGAACAATTTTAGCAACCTTCCACAACAACGGAAATTTGGAGGATGTAAGAATAGTATTAACTAAGTGCAGAACATATTTACCAATTACTGGCATTAAAAATTTAATAAATTTAAGAGCAAAATCATCAAAGCCAACAGCTTTCGACTTAATTAAATCAAAAGCAGCATACATTTCCAAAACATCAACCCTCCGAAAAGAAAAACCAATACAAGGAATGCTAGAAAAATCAACATAATCATCATCGCACGCAATTTGATGCCTAGAAAAAGTATCATTCAAAGTATTCACATCAAACAAAACTAAATCATCAGAAGTGCCACCAACTCCATTCTTATTCAGTATCGACCAGATCTCCCTACTATCCTTGTTCTCAAAAATTGAACTATGGGCTATTCTCTTAAATTTCCTAATAACTGACTTAACTTTATTTCTATGCTTACAAAAGACTTTCCAGTTCTCAACAGTTCTGTTTTGTAAATACACATTATAGGCAAGATCTCTAAGTGATTTTTGATAATTAATCTCCGGTGAGTTTATCCAACGATCCCCACAAAACTTAATAATCTTCCTCTTTAAAGGCACAAACGAATGTAAAAACTTCATATTATTATTTAGTATTCCTAACTGCTCATCCACATCATCAGTCAAGTACATATTATCAAGCCAGCATTCATGCAATTTACTCTGAATCAATTCATTATTAATAGCATTATAATCATAATATTCAAACATTTGTGCTGTAACCGACCGTGAAGCTCTAAGCGAGAGAAATATAAATGAGTGCCGTGTAATACCAGGACACTGAAATTGACCGCTTTTAACCACCATATCGGGTAAAGAGACAAGAAAATAATCCAACAAGGATGTTGAACTGTGTTGTACATCAAAATGCGTTGGCATTGAGTTATGGACAACAGAAAGACCCATTCTATTACAAATACTGCGCACCAATGAAGACGTAGCAGTATTAAACAGATTGTTGTTAAAATCACCAACAATGACAATGTTAGCATATCGTACAAGCAAGTCCGATACTTCACTCTCAAAAGAATTAAAATCCCCATGAGGAAGATACACAACTCCAACCAAAATTTTGTCACAACCAATACAAAGTTCCACAAACAAGGACTCAACAACTCCAAAACCACTTCCCCTATAAACTACTCTATGCTTAAGAGTTCTGGAAACATATAGAGCTACTTGTAAAATATAATTGAAATAAATAAATAAATTATTATTATTAAATAATTATTGTAATGGTAGGTAGAGACTTAGCAACATGTTTGTGCAACCAGGTAGGTTGCATTGTCGGTCGCATAGTGTGCACGTTTGTGTTTGCGGTTGCGTTCGAAGTTGCATTCGAAGTTTAGAAAATATCAAAATGCTTTGATGTTTATAGGTTGCATCGACGGTTGCATTGCAGGTTGCTGTGTCTGTGTCAAAATATGCAACATGTAATACAAACGTGTTGCGTAAACAAGTTGCAAAGTGTGTACCCAATATAACAGACCTCATATGAAACCATGTATTTGTATGTCAGTTGAAAAAAGCGAAGTTTAACGTACATATGATGGATTCATTGTGTCCCGGCCTTAATACATACATGTCGTGTAAAAGCATTAACACTATGCATCCTACACACAAGTGTGTGTGGAATATGAAGAAAGAGGTTATGTCAGATGTAACTAACATATAAGTACATTTGTGTAAAATACGGGCCGTGTGAAAGTAGCGGTATTCTTTTATATACACATGTATATGTATTTACATATGAAGATAACAAACACCTTCTTTCGGCTGCATTTTAAACGAAAATAAAAAGTGTAATTCATTGTAGTTCTATTACTATTTGAACTGTTTTAAGTATTTTGCTTTAAGCAATTTTTTGACCCTAGTACACACGTATGTTTACAGATTAAACCAAATAGTTGAATTTGTTTTCCTTTAATTATGCTGCAATTGCTGAGATTTCCACTAAAAGTTATAAAACTTACCTCTCTTAAAGGAACTTTAAATGCAATGAATCTTGTTCCCTCTATTTTCTTTCCAATTGGCTTATAGTCTGTCCACCTTAAAGAAACGAGCATAACGCACTTAGATATATATAACAAGAAATCTTTTGCAGCGCAAAATACACAGCGTACCTGTCTGGTATAGCTTTAGCCATATTGCGTACAATTTTTATTAGTATCGCGATAAAAATTAACAAATAAAATTATTTCTGTGTTTAAAATGTAAAATTAGTACAAAAAATGTTGAAGTGTTGAAAACACACTAGGGATGAGAAATAGTCATGATAAGTTATCGAATTATACACGGGAAAAAATTGTAAGTAATACTCAAAAGTTTTTCTCCCTCCATGTTACACAATGTTCACACGACACAATCTGGCATATGATGGAAAACGATTGATTTCAGATTGCGCGATTTTACGAAACGAATAATAGGTGTCCTATAAATCGCACAATACAGTGAAATCGAATTTAAGTTAGGGTAAACTATTCTAAAAGTCTCCAAAACAATAAAAAATTATCCGAACGTTTTACTTGATTTGACACAGAAGAAATTATCAGCTGATCGCCATTTCGCCACAGAGAATAGATTAGCTCTCAAAATTTTCTATGGCAAACCATACAAATGTACATGTATACACACTAACATTATGTATATATATATATACTATAGTTTTCATCACCCCAATATGGGGTGCGAGTGCGAAGAATGGACGAGACAATTCGAATATAGAAACAGGTGATCTACTCAGCCCTGGTGATAGTCAGCTGTTTAATGTCCGATTGAACTGCCTTAGACCCCAACTGTCAAAATCTAATACGTTTTAGATGAAACAATGACAACAAAAGTATGCCAAAACTTAAATTGTGGCTCTATTTTTTGAGCCTTTCCTGAGTGCTCCTTTTCGAATAAAGCTTGCTATCCAAGAAAACATCCAAGTTTTTGGGCCCCTCTGCTACCGACAGCTCCACCCCTCTCCCGTAGGTAGTGCAAATCAGCCTATTTTGCATATCTTGGTAAAGAGGAATCGCTCAGTTTTGTCTGGATTGATCTCGCCCTTTGCTGCTAGAGCAGGAGGATATCTCACCCGACACTGACTGTACGACTTCACTGATAGTAGGAAGAATACCGGGAAAGTTTCTTCTTCTTCTTGTAAAACCATGTCGTCCGTATAAGCAACTATCTTCCGACCGCTCCTGTCAAAACGCATAAGAATTACGTTCATCGCCAGCAGCCAACTTTTAACGATAAAACTGGGAAGAAAAACTTCAAGCTTAATTGAATTTTTAATAAGTTTTTATTTCTCTTCTCTTTTAATTTTTTTGTATTATTATTTTTTAATGTGTTATGTGTGTGTCTGTAGTTGTGTTTTTAAATAAAATATCTTGTTTCCATTGTTGTAATCATTTTGATTTGCTTCAATGTTTTTTTATAATTGGTTTTGTTTATTTGCTATTGGGCCTTATTGTTGTTGGCGTAGTTCGACCTCGACTGCAACATTTTTGTCCTAAAAATCTTGCGGTGTTCTTTAATCTATTACAAAAACGCCGAAGTCGAAATACGCCAACCACTATAAAGGGAATTATTTTATATTGATAATACTCTTCTTCTCATCAGAAATTTTTTATATTTTCAGAGCCAATTACAATAATTCAAAATTATTAATCGTTGGTACAATTAATCATGTGTACAATTGAAAAAGAGTATTTCATATTAAAAATTACAAATCATTAATATGTTTATAATCATCATTTAGTTAGGTTGCATTTAAACTTTTCTTTTATTTAATAAAATAATCTCATACATGCTGTCTGCTACTGTTTTGTAAATGTTGGTGGACGTTTTTAAATATACATCAGGCATCTCCTGAACCACAAACTGCCACATTTGCCCCATTATTGGGACCACTTTTGGGTGTATAAATTGTAGCATTTGGATCTAAGTTGGAACCATTAGCATTACCAGCGCTATTAGGTACTTGGGGGCATGTTACTAAAACTGACGTTGCTACAGAAACTGGTACAACACCAGCACACTGCTGTTGTTGTTGGTGCTGTTGTTGTTGCTGCTGCTGCTGCTGCTGTTGATGCTGCTGTTGATGATGCTGCTGATGTTGATGCTGCTGTTGTTGATGTTGCTGTTGTTGATGTTGCTGTTGTTGATGCTGCTGTTGTTGATGCTGCTGTTGTTGATGCTGCTGTTGTTGATGCTGCTGTTGTTGATGCTGATGTTGTTGATGCTGTTGTTGTTGATGTTGCTGTTGAGAGTGAGGGGCAACAACATATTCTCCAGATATTGTTTGGTGCACATAATCGGATGCCGCTGCAGATACGATTACACGTCCTTTCAATTGTTGTTGGGCTTGTGCTGCACTAAGACTGGTTAGCATAGGGGAAGCAGGACCCTGACAGGTTTGTAGCGGTGGGGTATCGTTCATACGTAGCATAGAGCTGGCACCAGTTGAACTACAAGCTGACAAACACAATGTATCAGTGGGCATAACCGCTAGCAGTTGTGCAATCTTCGCCTTGAGATCATGAACTTCATCTTCCTTGGACCGACGTAGGCCTTTGTAAGATAAAGCAATTAATTTATATTAAAAAATTTTCCCCATGGAATGCAAGTTCAAGACTTTCATTTATTTACAAATCTTACTTTCTGATATTTCCAATTGTCGTTTGGCATCTCCCAGAGCTGAGAATAAGTCCAGCTTAACTCTCGTCTCTGCCGAGAGATTTTTCTCCAGGGTGCAATTTTTATCTTGCATAGCGGCTAGTGCGTTCATTAAAACATCCGTGCCAGGTTGTTTGGAGTCTCGATTACGTATTTCTTGCTCAAAAATACGAAGCTGGAAAAAACCAAAGAAAATTAAAAAAAAAATACTATGCCTTAAGTACATAAATAATTGAACTCTCAATACAGACTTCTTGTTCCCATTTACGACCATTTTGTTCAGCCATCTGCTTAGCCTCTTCTGCCAGTTTTAATTCACGTCGTAGCTGTTTTATTTCCTCCTCCATTTGCAGTTTCTTTTGTTTACACTGTGAACTACACTCGGGACGAGATGCCTTTTCCTCAGCCAATTTACGCGCCTTTTTTTCATTATTGAGTTGAGCATCTAAAGACTGTTTTTGACGTCTCTCCTCTGTCAAGCGGCGTTCGACCGTCTGCAATTGCATCATGTCATTATGTCGGGCATTGGTCAATTCGTACAAACGCTTTTCCAATTCATCACATTCTTTCTGTTTGGCCTGCAAACAGGATTTTGTTGTCATATTGTTGTCCAGCTTTTGCCTCAATTCATTTTCGATTTGCTTCATGTGACTAATCTCCGTGCGATGTTTCTTCACATCAGCTTCCAGTTTCAAACATGATTCGCAAATTTTTGAGACAACTTTAGAAGCCAGATGAGATATGGTGGAGGTGGCTGAATTTCCGTATACTCCCGAAGATGATGAAGACGATGTACTTGATGAGGAAGAGGACACCGAGGAAGCATCCGAGTTGTGATGATGATTATGATGAGTATCTTTAGTTGTATTATGGTTTTCTTTGTTAGAAGATTCTTTTGTATTAGGATGATTATTGTTGTTGTTGCCATTGTTGTTGCTTGTGCTATTATTGTGATTATGATGGTGATTGTCTTTGGAAGCATTATCCTTCTTACAACGATTTCGCCGTCCTATAATTAGCAGTCATTTATAACATTGTATTTAAAATGTTTGATATTAATCTTTTTATTACCTTTAACTTTCTCCACCGGTTCCACTATTACAACATCTTCCGATTCCATATTTACATTGACATTGCCATTTACATTATATGTCGATGAAGTTGTGGAAGTATTTGACTTTTTATTAAATTTTGATTGAGATTCTTGAAAATAAACAAAATTATACATTGCTGAATAAAAGGAATTCTTGATATTTAGAATCTTACAATACGTCACGTCAAGACAATACTAAAAAGTTGACGCTGGTGTAGCCGTTGTCTCGAAAACAACTTAGATATTGACAGGGTCATGCTTTCAGTCCCAACTTTTTGGTAGGTATTGTATTGAAGTCACGTCGGCAGACAGTTACAGAATGAGGGCAATTATACTTTTTATATTTATTTAGGACAAAAAATATGGTAATCGGTTGATCTTGCAGGTCATACCTGAAACTTCTCGCCAGTTTTTAAGTGTAGATTTGACAAATTATGGAGTAATAAAATACAAAAACTTTTTTTTTTTTTTTTTTTTTTTTTTTTTTTTTTTTTTTGCAAATTTTCGACAAAGATAAGTATCTCTTGAACCATTTTACAGATTCGCATAAAATTTTCGGCAGACTATACCGTTTTTAAGTCTTTAAAAATCAGTAAATATCTAAAATAGATTTGACAAAGTCTTTTGAAGTTATAGAAAAATGTTTATTTTTTTCAAATTCTTCGTCCACGACATCTGTCGAACGAATCGCCTGATTGTAGTCAAATTGGCAGGAATCGGTGTTTCATTTTGAGGTTAAAAGCTGTTTAGATTTTGACCTGATCGGCTTAGTAGTTTAAAATTTGTTGAAAGAAAAAACAGTTTTGTGAAAATGTTAAAAATCTGTCGAACCGTATCGACATCAAAGTGACCTCAACATCTTTCGAATGCAGCAAATTTGCTTCTGATCCGTTGACATGTTCTTAGGTCATGAGATATTTGCACACATTCACACATACAGTATTCAGAATTGACTCGAGAATGACTTCAAAACGTCAACACATGATGAAAACTCGATTTTCGAAAATTGGAAAAATTCAATCAGTATAGCGGGAAGTTAAAAAATGTTGTTGTTGGTTAAGCACGTCTAGCTAAAGTTCATTGCAGCTTAGGGCAACTCATCTGTAGACGTGCTTCAGTAACAACCTAATTTTTTTAATTTTTACACGTTTTAAATAAAAATAAGAAATTACAGGAACAAAAAAATATATAAAAGTTTTATTCGAAAATTTTTGGAGCCAAAAAATATTTTCTTAAACAACTTGAACTACGAAAAGTTTTCTTAATCCTACGTCTATATTTGATAGATTTTTATCATGACAAAAGTCAAACTTTATATTGAAAAAGAATTTTTTTATGTTAGCTGTTTTTCTTATATGGAATTTGACATTTGTAATGCATGATAGAAATATATCAGCTATAGACGCAGGGTAAGCAAAAAAATTTTCAGATTTTTTAAATATTTCTAAAGGATTTTTTCTTTTATTTAAATATTAAATAACAAGACACAAGACACCCGATTTAAAAAAAATTTTTTGAAGATAAAATTTTTCGAATTCCAATTTTTTTAATAAAAAAAAATTATACGGAAAAGTTATTCAGATTCGGAAAACTTGGTGTCCACACATGAGGAATTTATATTATGATAGTTGTCAAATTTAAACTATATAGTTGTGTTCATTTACTTTCCTAGCAGAAACTTGCAACGAGATATTAAGGCGGAAATTTACGAAATTACTCTCCCAGATACGAAAAAGTAAATGAACGCCTTACTAGCAAAAAAAATTGCAAGAAACTTTTATGGAAATCATGATGAAATTTTACATTTTCTGGTGCATTTTGGTCATTATTTTATGATAATATTTTAAATTACAAAATATTCATAGAAAGACTTTATTTACACAGTTTCATTTATTATTTGCTATTTTTATTAATTTTTTCATTCTATTCTATTAACAAATACAGAAATGCCATTTTCCATCTGTGATCAGATATGATAAGCAAACAAAATTCTTTTCAACGAAAAACAAAAAATTAAGAAAGTATACTTTCTTCTTACATTTGTACTAGATTAAAGGGAACGTGTACAAATTTTCTTTAATCTAGGACTTAACTGTCCTAAACGAATATTCGACTCGACATAAGCAAATACGTGTGAATACAAATTCATCACACAGCACACTAAGGAAAACATTTATTACAGAAACAATTGATTGGATTCTGAAAAACCTTTTTTTAAAACAAATTTTTCGTTTTCCTATGGAAAATAAGAAAAACTTTTTTTTTAGAAATTTGCATTAAAGCTTACCAGATTTGTCTCTATCCTTTTGTTGGGTTTGCTGACAATTATTACTCTCCCATTCTGTTGATTTTTCTTTGTTGATTTGATTTTGCTGCTGCTGATGATTATTGCTTTCATTGGACTGGTTCAATTGATTATAATTGCTATTTTTATTATTGTTTTTTGTGTGAACTTCGTTATCACCAGCAGCTGAATTGTTATGATTAGACGATGAGCCACCTTTGTGCTTGTTTTCTTTATCCATACTACGTCGATGGTTTTTACCTCCTGATGTGCTAGCTGACACAATATGACCGTTCGATGATGCTGCTATGTGCCACAAGAGATAGAAAAACAACATAATGGTATTAACAAAAAAGAAAACAAAATTGCACAAAATCGGACCATGCTTTTGATATGAATTTAAGATATAAAATATAACAAAACTTTATCGCAAGCCTGCAGTATATTCATTAATTTTCTTAACTGAAAGTACATATCTACATACATACATTTAAGCATTGCCATAGAAAAGTCCACTTGGTCCTGTTCTGTAAACCGATCGATTTGAAATCGCACGATTTTAGAAAACTA
This sequence comes from Nowickia ferox, assembly GCA_936439885.1. NCBI lineage: Eukaryota > Metazoa > Arthropoda > Insecta > Diptera > Tachinidae > Nowickia > Nowickia ferox. The sequence goes on along the minus strand of OW387027.1, from coordinate 24,842,965 downwards.
GCTCCGACAATAGAAATATTTTTTTAGATTTTTTTCAATTCTTTTATTATATACATAGATTCTCAAATATCATATCTGAAAGAAAATTATCTTGTATGTTTTTAAACACGTCTGCAGGACCATTATTAATTTTTTGAAAACGAGAAATTTACTCGGATTCGGTTTACAGAACAGGGCCGAATATACGTCACAAAGAACAGTCCCCTTTTCATTGTTTATTTAAAAAAAAATTTGTATGACAAAAACTAAAAAAAAATATAGACAAATTTTAGTATAAGGAAGAAATAAAAGAGAATGTGAAAAATTTTGACATACAAAAAACTAAAATACACATCAAGCCCCATTTATCAGCTTAATGCAAGCCACAAATTATAAATAAACTGCCAAACTTGGGCACCATCCACTTTAGTTCATGCTTGTGTGTGTTTCTGACAGCTTGAGCAGTTCTTGTTTTTTTGTTCAATCCTTTCAGTTTTAAAAGTAGAAATTTACTCAAAATCTGTGGGTATTTCCCTAACGACAAATCGACTACCTACTACAGTAGCCACAAGTAATGCAAGAGTTCGCTTTTGACTGTCTCACTCATGCCTTTAACCTCAAAAATTTTTTTGCGAGTGCAAAAAAATGCTGTTATTCCAAAGAAAATCAACAAGAAAAAAATTATTTTAAGTACATGCATAATTATTTTAATTTTGTTTTGGCGTCATTTACAATTGGAAATTCGTGGTCAGTGAACGTGTAATTTTTTGTGAAAAAAGTGCTTTTCTTTTAGAAAGTTAAAATGAGCAGCACAAGTCAATTAAAACGTCGCATAAAAAAAGAAAAAAAAACAATTAATTGGAAAATGTATTAATCACTCTTATCGGGAATAAAAGTTTACATAAATTGTGTTCCCTTTCTCTAAAATTGTGATCGCCAACGTTTGCGTTGTAGTATATACTAGTATAGTATACTATTCTTTAATTTTGTTCACGGAAAATATTTGTATTCCCGATAACGGTGAATAATTAATTGTTGTATCAATAGCAAAATTAGTTGTATTGATTAGCGAAATCACTGAAGAATGATTATGCAGATGGTGGCAATTGACTACTGGTGACGAATCGTGGGTTTATGGTTATGACGTAGAAACCAAAGCTCAATCATCTCAATGGAAGCTGTCGCACGAACCAAGGTAAAAATCGAAGAGCCAAAACACGTGCAAGCAAAGCAGCTGTCAACAATTAGCAACATTCAAAATGGCCGAAATTGTCGGCATCAGTGAGAGACATGAGTACCAACATAACGCCACAAAAAAATCAAAATTCGAATATACGTAACCCGCAAAAATTCAAAATTCGCGATACGTTTTGAACAAACCTCGTAAGTATGTATAAAATGCATTTCATTGCTGAAACAACAAACGAAATCTTTGGAATTCGTATTTATTTTGACATGCATTAAATAAAAATAAAAAATGATCTTTGAAATTAGAAATTACAACATAAAAATTTATGCTTCTTTTGCATTGTTGTAGAATTGTATGCATGTATGTACTTGATATAAATATATAATATATACTATGTATGTACTTATATAATTACTTTGGAATTAATTAAATTTTTAGTTCAATTTGCATTTTGAAGTTTTAGTTTCATTTTTCCAAAAAACTTAAGGTTAATGTTAGATATATTAAAATTTCGTAAAAATGTTACATTATAATCGCGATATTTAAAAAAAAAGCAAAATATCTAGTTTTTGATTATTTTCCAAAAAAAAATCTGCTATTTGCCATTATTTACAATAATCATTACTGGTTACTGGCAACCAGGAAATTCAGGTTACCAGCAATCATGCAATTTTTCATAGATAATTATTTCCTTTTGGAAACCGAACTTAAGTGGGATTGTCATAAACTCTAAGACTTGTTTCTTGGTTGTTTTCATTATTTTATTTTTAGTTGTTAATTGCGACTATTCTGTTCTATTTACTTTCCGCTGCGCTAATTTGCATTAAATAAATTGTAAAGCGATAAAATTTATTTTGACGTTTAGAGCATATTATACATATTAAATTACCACCACTACCGCCACCAATTTGTACATAGCTTTTTTCATCATTCGACGATGATGATGTTGATGTTGTTAGCGTAGAAGATAAATATGAGGCTGACGTAGATGTTGCATTGTTATTGTTATTATTAGAAGTAGTAGAGGAGGAAGTATAATTAGAGGAGGAGGAGGAGTTTGTGTTGGCAACACCTGTAATAGTAGTAGATGAAGCCATTGAAGCGGTACCATTTGTTGTTGTTAAACTGTTACCATTTTGATTATTATTATTATGAAGATAATGTTCCTGCTGTTGATGGTGATTGTGCTGATGATGCTGCTGCTGCTGCTGTTGATGTTGACTTTGTGCTAGGACCACAGATCCATTTGCCGTAGCTATAGAATTTGATATTTGTGTATGAGCTGCTGTTAACGAAGCTGCTGTCGTTAACGCTACATTTCCAATACCGACACTGCCATTAGCTGCCAAAGCAGCAACAACATTTGTAGTTGAAGCATTTGTGGTCACCACATTTTGAGTGTCTTCTGGCGGTGAAGGTTCCTCTTGTGGCAATGCTTGCTGCAATAGTTGCATATAAAATTCATTTTCTTTAGAGACCTCCCGTTGCTTCCGCTGACGGATACGATAGCCTACATAGCTTTTAAAGCCAAAGCCTAATGTTACAACTGGATAACCAATGCTGAAAATATAGACAATAAGCAATGTTTTATATCATATTTTTTAATTATATTCTATTAACAAATACAAAAAAGCCACTTCCCATCTCTATGATAAACAAACAAAATTCCTTGACAATAAAATTGTATTTATGTCGATTAATCAAAGAAAAACAATAAATTAAGAAAATATGTTTTCTTTTTACATACCCAGCAAAAAAAAAGACATACCAAAGAAATAGTTAATGCATGGGTTCTACTGAAAACGAATTGGTTCAATTAAGGTGCATTTGATTTTAACACATCCGTGTCATTGACGAGCATGGGTTCACATTTAATCAAACTGCTCATCATTGAAATGAGTGCTTAGAACCCATGCAAGTTCCCTGATTTTATGACGTTTTTTCACGTAAATACATAACAAACAAACAAAAATATTGTCGCAGCCAGGATACGAACCGTGCTGTTCCGACAGACAATGCATACTCTCTACCACTGAGCTATTGTATTCTTGTTACTTGTTGGAGATAAAACTTGTTTTATGAAAATGTTTCAATATGATGATTTAATTCCGTTTTTGCATGCCTTTTTCACTGGATATTTATTTCAATATATTACCCAGTAAAGTCGCATGCGTTTTTAATGAGTTCAAAAACTCTAGCATTATTTACGATTTGCGATGCTATTCAGAATATATTCGAAGAAACAAATGCTCAAGAAAGCATGAAACAGTATTTCATTTTGATAACTACACAAAAAATCGAAATCGAGTTTTTGATTGATTATGGTTCATTTTATCAAACTACATGTTCACGCAAATATTTAGACGTCTGCGAACAAAAATTACGACTTTATTAAATAATCTATTTCTTATTGCAAAGAACGTAGCTAACATAAAAGCTTAAATATATATAAAAAGGAAGTAAATGGTTAAAAATATGGTATAAGTATCCATACTACAAATAATTTTGAAGAAAACTTTCAAGAAATAAAGTATTCTTGTTATTGATTTTTTAACGTTTTTTGTTTCTAATGTAAAAAAATAAAAGTGTAATAAAGAAGTGCTAATTTTTTAGTTTTCCTTTTTCGGGTATTTTTCAAATAATTAATTTAAGTGCGTCCGAGAACTCAAAAGTTGTTAAAAATTTTTACTATTTTTTGTTGGATTGCGTTCGCGTACACAAAATCCAGTAAATGAGAGGGCGAATTGAGAGAGAAAAATGACAGTTCATTTACTGAGTAATAAATTATGAAACAGAATAAAGTGCGCAACTTCAGGAAAATCGCTCCTAAATTAATAAAGCTCCTAAAATAATAACATCGTAGGCTCCATAAAAAATCGCCCAAAACCAAATCGCCCGAAATTAAAAATAAAAAATCGCCCAAAATTTTTTCATAAAATTTTGGGCAATTTTTTTGGTGATTTTTCATTTTGAAATTTTGGGCGATTTTTCATATAAACAATGTCTTCATGAAAAATCGCCCAAACCCAAATCGCCCAAAAAATAAAAAATTAAAAATCCCCCAAAAAGTTGTTCATACAAATTTTAAGTAATTTTTCATATGAAAAATCGCCCAAAATTTTTTAAACACTTAAAAATTAAAACGGAAAATACACCCAAAAAATCTAGCAATCTGAAAACTTTATTAGACAAGAAAACCTTATGAGGCAGAAAATCATTATTAGGGTGCGCCGTGTCGGAAAACACCATGGTGGAGAAAATCCTTAAGCCCGGCCGAAGGCCAGCAGTGCAAAAAATCGTTATAAGGCAGGAAGCCATTAGTGCAAGAAAACGTTATAGGGCAGGAAAACTTTGCGAGGCAGAAAATCTTTATTAGGCTGCGCCGTGTCGGGAAACACCATGGTGGAGAAAATCCTTATGCCCGGCCATAGGCCGGCAGTGCAAGAAATCGTTAAATGGCAGGAAAACTTTGCGAGGCAGAAAATCTTTATTAGGCTGCGCCGTGTCGGGAAACACCATGGTGGAGAAAATCCTTAAGCCCGGCCGTAGGCCGGCAGTGCAAAAAATCGTTTTTAATATAAAAATTAAATTACTATACCTTTGAATTTTTTTTGGTGTTTTTTGAATTTTGGGCGATATTTAATTTTTTGGGGCGATTTAAAATTTTTTTTTGGTGATTTTTCATTTTGAAATTTTGGGCGATTTTTCATTTTTTGTGTGATTTTTCATTTTAAAATTTTGGGCAATTTTTCATTTTTATTTTTGGGCGATTTTTCATGGAGCCAACATCGTCGGCAGTAACTTCAAATGCTCTCTAATTTTTGTTTTATTTTATTTTGTGCATATTTTTCTTTGTAGTTTTGTTTAAAAATGTATCAAATTTATTAAAAGTATGGTAACATTTTTGAGAGAATGAGTACTTATATGTTGTGCAATTGGGCAAACTTGCGAGACTTGTTTCACGAAGCCCCTTTTGAACTTTTGCGCAGTTTATGGAAATTTGAAGCAAACGTGAAAAAGTTCATTTCATAAAAATAATATAAGTAAATTTCAAGCAATTTTTAATTTAAAAACATATTTACATATATATTTCTATAAATATAAAAAAGTGTGTGTGTGTCTAAAAATGCCTAAAGAAATCAAAAAAAAACAAGAAGATTTTGTTAACAAAATGCGCAATAGCACAGCTTAAGTTTACGAGTCAAAATTGTTGGTCAAACTTAACAGGTTTGTGTAAATAAATTTCAATACAATTTTTGACATTTTATTTACGAGAGAGAGAAAAATGCACAATTGCACAGTTTGCGATACTTTTGAACATTCTCATGAAATATGCTTCGATGCTACAATAAATAATGCCCTCGCTGGGCAGATAAACAAATGCTGTTGCATGCTTTTGATAAAATTGAATACCAGTTCCAGTGTTCTCATAAAATCAAGAGCACTAAAAAGAGAGAACAATTCAATAATTTACATCATGAAGATTAAAGGCTCAAGGTTCAGTTAGCCGACTGTAATGGAATGTAACTGCAACAGTAGGAAACAGCTGATCGATATTTTTATATGAAAAGCAGGTTACGTTACATTACATCTCTATAACCATTTTCATTACTTTTCACATAACAATATCGTTCAGATGCTTCCTACTGTTGCAGTTACATTCCATTACAGTTGGCTAACTAGTATTTACTCAATTACGGGATTTTACTGGAAAAGTACTCAAACGCACCTTTTGTAAACAAAACATAGAAAAGCTGTTTGGATAATTCTTAATTTGGTAAAAATTTTACCAGTAATAAATTGTGTTTGTGTACGCAAAAGTTTTTAAAATTTTTTACTGAACTTTATGCATTTTACTATTAATTTGCAAGAATTTTTTTTCTCTCAATTTTTTACTCTCTTTTGATGCTCTCTCCCTGCACACTTTTTGAGTTAATTAACACTTTCCAGTAACAATTGTTACAAATTCGTAAAAATTTTAGTAAATTCTATTACAAAAACTAATTTTCTATGAAATATTTGTTCGAAAAGTTCCTATCACTTCTGTTAGCAAATACAGTCAAATCCCGATAATTCGTACCCCGATAAATCGTAATTCCCGATAATTCGTAATAAACTGTCGGTCCCTTGAAAAAATCTCGTTAATTCGTAAGATTTCCATACATTTTGGTCCCCTCGCTAATTCGTAATTTTTTTTTTAAATAAAATCTTCTTTACCTCTTATAAATCGTAATTGTGTGCTAACTACCACTTATAATTCGTAACAGAAACATGTAATAAATGATTTTTTGTTTACCGCTATTTTTTTGCGTGGGTTTTTGCTTTTGCTTGTGTGTGTGTTTATTTTTTTAAGATCAGTTTGTTACATGAATAATAAAGAAAAATGTCAAAGCGCATAAAACTCTGTCGGTGTTACAAAAACAAAAAATTTTTGTTTTTTATGTTTTTTTATCGTTTTAGTAAACAAATTGAAAAACCCCGTTAATTCGTATTTATTTTATTTTAACCCCGTTAAATCGAAACCCCACTAAATCGAAAACCCCTATAAATCGTAAGAAATGGCCGGTCCCTTGCAATTACGAATTATCGGGATTTGACTGTAATCAGTTCCAAGCAACAAATTTTAATGTTAAGTTGTGAATTTCGATTCTATCTATTTTTGAAAAAAAAAATATTACATATTGTTGATAACTCACCAATGTGCTGCAAACGGCCTACATAAATCTAGATGAGGCATATGTCTGCTATCCTTCCACCGTATCCCAGCTTCCAAATATACAAATAACATCCATAGTATAATGGTGGGCAAACAAATGCCTTTATCTTTTACAGAAAGACAACAAGTAAATAAAATAAAAGCAAGTTTAGAAATCATTTTGAAGTTATGTGAATATAAATCTTCTTTCTTACCTGTATGCCAAACATATTGTACCCACACATATGTGCTGGCAGCAAATAATAACCAATTAACTGGTATAAAAAATAAACAAACCAAATCGGATGTTATGGCAATACACACAAACAATACGGAAAATGCCTACGGCCAGAAAATTATCATAAATTAAAAAACAATTCGATATTACATACATACATATGTATGTATGTACGATTATATAAAAGGGTGTTACATACCAATCCTTTATATTTAAATGAATCATGTACGGATCGCAGTAGTAACCAAAAGGGCCATAAAAATTCAAAACGGAACATAAACATAAAATCTGCAGTTATCACAATTGCCCATAGTACCAAAAATTTCATATACAATACGGTTGTGCTAAAAAATAATGAATTTCAATTGCTTTAAATGCTTATAATTTTTATATTGTTAATCAAATTATTAATTTTATGTGCTCATTATCGTTCATGGTTGTATTGGTTTCGGTTTGAAATCAACTCTTTACTTTGAACAAATATGTATCTTATGTTTATTTAAATATAAAATCAACATATTTAATAAGTATATACATATGTATATGCATAATAATCAAATAAAAAGTAACAAAAGCAGTACTAAATCGAAAACAAGTCAACACTCTTTAATGTTGGCAGAGATTAAAATCCAATTAATTTAAAATGGAGCTAAATATATGTGAGTACATATCGCTCATTTACTAAAACAACGTCATATCTAAAGAAAAACTAGTTTACCAGATTTAGGTTTTCAATTTACACACAACTAAATGAAAAAATAAAATTTTATTTTTCTCTCAAGAGTTGAGTTACATACTAGAAATTTGTATAAAATTTTTGCACAATGTGAATAACAATGTGAGGATTACTTCTTCATCATTAACTCAAACAGTTTTTGAGTTATGACGTTGTTTTAGTAAATGAGCGATATGTAAATAGCAATTAAAGTTACATATTTGTCTTACTATAAATTGTAAAAACGGCGATAGCTTAATTTAACCTTGAACATCATTTGAACCGAGATTTTCTATAAAATTAAATTTTTAAAAAAGATGCTATTAAATAGTACTCTTTTTAATGAAATGTACATTTTTATAAAATGTAATTTTTCATAAAAGCTACTCTTCTTAAAAGTAATTTGCACTGAAGGTTCCTTTTTACAAAATGTTTTTCTTTATAAAAGGTACTTTTTTATAGAAGGTACTTTTTATAGAAGGTACTTTTTATAAAATGTAAAGGGTCCGCCATCTAACGTTTTTTTTCAACTAGTGCTTATTTCCTGAATGGCAACACTTGGCTCATGTCTGATTTGACAGATAATTAGTTTTATCCTTCCGGTGAACGAATATGGTTGTGTATACGCTTGAACAACGCTTCGCTAAATGGGCCTGCGATTGACTTACAGAAGATGCCGATTTTGCCAAAAAAAAATCATCTTTTCAGATGAAGCTCATTTTGATCTTGGCGGGCATGTAAACAAGCAAAATTTTCGCATTATGGCACAGAAAATCCGCACGCATACATTGAAAAGCCGACGCACCCAAAACGAGTCACTGTTTGGTGCGGATTTTGGTCCAGAAGAAGAAGAATTGAAGAGGAGGATATTGGCAACATTTGGTTTCAACAGGACGGCGTTACGTGCCACACTGCCGAAGCTACACTCGATGTTTTGCGCCCTGTTTTCAAAAAAAAAAAAGTTATCTGGCGGAGAATTACAGTTTCCCCTCTACCTCCCTCTGTTGAATTGTTGAAAATTTCAATAATTATTACTTTTAACATAATACACGAAAATCACCAGTTGTAAGGGCCACCTTGAAAAAATTTTTAGTTACGCCACTGGTGTTGGGTTAGGTTAGGTAATACAGGCTGCCAGATTCACAATAAACTGGCTTACTTGGATCATGATTGCTCCCGTTGTGTTACATGGGCAGGTGAGAAAGACAAAATAGTTCTTTAGTCATCCCATTTACTCGGCGCATCAAACCAAACTGATTGTTGTACGAATGTATTTATTCTTCTAATGTCACTACATTTCGTTATTTTTGCAAGGTCCAGCAAGAATAGGAAGCCTTGCTAACTATAGACATCGATTTTAGTTCTTCCCCCCTACATATTTTAGATACATACTTCCCTTCTCCAGTTTTCACTAACATTTAACGGAAAGTAATATTTTCATATAACACTAGCTGAGCCCTGCCCTTTTTAAGTACAAATTACTCCACACAGTGGTCACTCGTTGGGTCAAAAACGAAACAAAAACCTACCGGGTATTTACCTGAAAAGATATTGAAAATTTCAGCTCCACAGCTCTTATAGTTCCAGAGATCATGAGTTACGAACAAACACACTCTACGATTTCATATACATATGTATGTACTCGTATATAGATATTTAAACGTATGAATCAAATCTGATAAATGCTAAAAAATGAAAAAAGGCAAAGTGGTTCTAATTAAATTGTTGTTATTTTTTTAAATCTTAATGAATGCTCTTTCCGATGGTAAAAAGATTTTAGCTGTGGACAAGAAATTTAAAAACATAATTTAAGTGGTGGTTCTAATCATATTATCGGGAGTGTATATCATACAAATATTTTTATATCTTCAATAGTTCATATGTAAATTAAAATTACGTTACGTTATGTTGTTTGAGCAAATGAACGACATGTAGTTGCATATGCATAACTCACCTGCCATACATGCTTTCCGTTATTTTGTTGCGTTTTATAGGTCTCCGTAGTTTGCCGCAATCGGCATTACGACGTTTCATTTTGAAATTTGTAATTTTTCCAATTTATAAAAATAACCGTTTTGGAAAAAATATATTTCGTAACTTCTTAATTTCACTTGTAAATACGAATGTTTCTTTACGAAACGACCTCTCAAGTATCGTCTTCTTATATATTCCAATATACTTATATGTATGTATATAACGATTTCCAATTTGCAATAAGAATAGGTCTTATTGGCGTTGTAATTTTATTTTATTTTTATTCTTGCAGTTAATATATGTATATACATATGTATGTATGTATATAATTCTTTTAGTGTGCTTTTGATATTTTAAGTTTCAGTAGCAGAGTTTCAACAAATGCGATGAAGACGTCGACGCGTTGAACTGTACAAACTAAAACGACGTGTAGGGGGTAATAATTATTCAACAATCAAACAAGATAATGCACTAAAAAGAGTACGCGAATTTGAATGAAAAAAGTCCAACAACAACTTTATAGTGCAAGTTGTTGTTAGTGTTGAGCCTAATGCAGCTTTCAATTTCAAAAATTTGCACATATATAGTCTCCTATTTCCCCCTTTTTATTTCTTCTGTTCATAGACTTGTGCTATTTTTGTAAAGAACAAATTATAGTTGATTTGTGTATTTTGATTTGAATTCTGTTTGCTGCCGTTTGAAATTTTATGCTGATTTAGTACATATGAACGCCTTGTGGAGTGTCAAAGATGATCTTTTCTTTTCTTTTTTTTCTGGTTTTTATCTTGCTATTACGTTCTCTGGTAATATGTACGTTGGAAGGAAGGTTGTCGTTAAATGCATACCATATTTCCTTTATTTTTTTGCTAATTTTTTTTATTGCAAATATATGTAAGTGTGCTGCTATTACGTTTAGTTGAATTCTATTGCCATTAGTCCGTTGATATTCTTTAGATTTTATTTACGGTTGCTAAAATCTATTTGCTTGTATTTTACGTATAGACTGCAAACAAAAGTAAAATTAAATATGTACATATACTGTAGTTCTGAATATCGTTTGGCAAGCGTATTTAACGTGTGAAACAGCTTTTCATTCAATGTTGACACTACTCGCTGTGCATTCCTCCTTCTAATAATTTTTGTTGTAGGTTTTTTTGTTTTCGAGCGGTCCTCTTCTTTTAATGTTGTTGCATTTTTCTGTTTGTTTATGTTTGAGCTTTTTCCTCACAGTTCTGAATTTTGTTTTTTGCAAACTATATATACTTCTGATACTATAGTTGTTGTATCTGTAATTAAAACAAATGCAAAAATAGAAATTAATTTATTCAAATGTTCTCTTCTTTACAGAAAATTAAACAAGAAAACTGCAGTCAAAGAGTACAAAAAAATAAAATAAACAAATTACATAAATTTTACTTTCAAATGTCAATGTTTTGGTTTGCTTTCCACGATTTGATTATATGTACATATAAATAAATATGTATGTACATATTTAAATAAATACATACATATGTATGTACATACATACCTACGTGTTAATAGTAAAAAAATTATTCCTAAATAATAATAATAAACTGAATAGTTGAAACGCTAACTAAATTCATATTTCATTTTCGTGTGAGATGTTATTTTTGAAACGTATTTTTTGACAAAATTTATTCGAGTTATCAAACAAATTTTCGAATAAATTATATTTTGGAATTCAGAACGAATGTACGGCCCTTAAAGTTTTTCTGTGTAATAAAAACAAATTCATACATATGTACATACATACATATTTATGTATGTATATGATAATTTTCTACCGAATATTCGAATAATTTTGATCCAGCCAATACTATAAGCTTAAAAGTGTTTAGTGACTTGAAGTTATTCCAAAATTTAGAAAACCATACATCCAACAATAGTTCTATTACACACTTTTTGAACACAATAATACTATATTTTCGAAATAAAAACACTAAGCAGTATTTAAAGATACTGAAAATATTTTTTATGAAAGATTTAAAAAAGACCACTTGCAGAGCAACTTATTATTTCTTTAGTGAAAAAGATCAAGAGAGGAATACAAAATACATATTCAAGCAATGCCGCAACAAAAACTGCAAAGTTTAGACCGGTACTTAGAGGGCTGAAATGTTCTAGAAATACTCGTATGTTCTTTGTAGGTTTCTATACAAAACTGACGGACATGCACGTTATTTAAGTTTAATTTCAAACTTTGGTGTAATTTTATTGCAAATAGTTTTGCAGCACAGTTTAATCCGTGATATCTCCCTTTTAAGAGACCAGTACGTTTGGACTCCTCTGAAAGAATCAGCCGTACATTTTTTTTTATTTATTTATTTATTAAGGGCTAATAAATCAGTGCAAGTTAATATCTAATTTTGGTTTAAAATTCAAATTTGAACCAGCAAACCTATAAATCAGTACAGTATTTAAACTAGGGATGTAACGATACGCCATTTCGCCGATCCGATACCTATACTCAAAAATAAATATCGCCGATACCGATTCCGATACCGATACGCATATTTAAATTGAGCTCAAGTAAAAATTAACAAAACCCAAGTAGGATAATTCTTCTATTATACAAAATAACAGTGTTTATTAATGAGTCATTCAAATCATCAAAATTTTCAGTACATTTCAGTTTCTAAAATTCAAATTTTCAAACTACAAAACGTCTGCAATATTTATGATTTTACAAAATAAACGTTGGCATTCAGTTTAGATTGGCTCAAGATTTAAAATTGATATTAATAAGACTTAAAAAAATAGAATTGAATTTCAATTCATGTTAACAAAAAATTAATAATTGTTTTTCACAAAATAACAGTGTAAGATTGAATGAGTCAATTCAAACTGAATGAGTCAATGAGTCAATTCAAACTGAATGTCATACTGTTTATTTTCGAAAATCATCAAAATTGTCAATACATTTCATTTTCAGTTGTTCAAAAAACTCTAAAGAAAAATATAAGAAGTATCGGCGTATCGACAGTAAAATATCGCCGATATCGATATATCGGAAAACCAGCAGTATCGCCGATATCGGTATCGGTATCGGTTGCATCCCTAATTTAAACCATCTGTAAAAGCATAAAATTGGGCGTTTAAACTACCAATGCAGACCACATGGTTTTGTTACTTACAGACCATATGTTTTGCATTAAAAGAGCATTCAAATTTTTTTTCAAGCCTCCACTTTTTCTTAAGATCTTGTTCGATCTGTTTTCTTACACTCTATTATTCTTTTATACTATTCTACTTCGCCAATCATAAATATCATTTCTTTCTCAGTAAAATATGGAAACCTTTAATAAAAAAAAATTGTTTAATTGTTTGCTTTTTGATTGTGCAAAGAATTGATAGCCTGCTGCAAAACAGCGGTTTTTTGGATTTGGATGGATTAACAGTTGTCAATTTAGCTAGAAATGCCATACTTTGTTTTTAATATAAGTAGATGTTGCATTCTGGAAAATATTTTATGTAAATAGGGCAACATATAAAAAGCAATGTGACAGTTCTTTAAAATTATTAAAAAAAAACTTAAATAACTTGATTCAGAATTTTCGGAAAATTAAAAAATAAATAATATGGGCATAAAAAATAGTGATGCTTCAAAAATAAAAAAAATAAAACCAAAAAAGATCATCAAATTTTAAATATAACGAAATAGACTTTCTTCCAATTAATTCCAAAATCATCATACACAAATTTTTTATTAAACAAAATCTTTGTAAGAATTCCAATTCATTATGCACATAAAATTTATTTGGACGTGTTTTTATCTCTTTTAGTTTTCTCACAATTGCCATTTGCCAATCTTCGCCGTCATAACAAACATCTATTTTATTTATGTATGAATGCATTTATTTATTAAACTTTTTAGTAAAACTATTTTTTTTTCCAATTGCGTATTATTTATTTCATATTTTGACTTGACAGTTTTAACTTGAGTATAACTGAGCAATGTTGCTCAGCTAAACTAAGATTATTAGCTAGATAATCTTTATTTGAAAAACAATATTTTAAGTTTAAACTACAGTTAACTGACAAGTCGAGTTTATCTTTATGTTGAAAACTAGCCCTAAGTCCTAGTTTACACTATGCAAGTCTTATTGCTAAGGTGATTAGTTTAAGGGAGAGAAAGACGAGGGGAACTGGCATTTTTTTTCAGTTATCAGTAAATTTTGACTGGATACTGAAATTTTTTTCAGTAATCAGTAAAAATTTATTTTTACTGCAATATTACTTTTAATACAGTATGTCCATTTATTATGAAAGAGGTCTAAGTCATGTATTTCTTTTGTCGAGATATTTACTAGATTAAATTTGAACAAATGAAAAAATATTTTTATATAGTGCAACATTTTAATTTAGAGGGTTATAGTATCGATTAATATAAATTTATTTAATATTTATTAACTATTTATTGTAGTTTTCTTTAAGATTTATTTAATATTTCGAAACAAAAATGCATATGACTTAGACCACTTTCATAATTAAGGGCACATATGTGTGTAGTTACTTAATTTTATCGTGCATGGCAACAAAGATCTTCACCCATTATTGTAGAGCAGACCAGTCTTTGGTGCCAATCACACAAATGTGGATATTTTTGGACGTAAATAAACAAAAAATTATTTCGAACACGTTTTTAGCATAAATTTTTATTTAATAATATTAAGATGACTTTTAATCTCTCGATACAAAGTTGTTTTGTATTTCTCTCTTCTTTTAATCCCTTATAACATTTGCTGAACGATGTTAGTGGTAGAACAGAAACAGGATCACAACAAATGAGGGAGGGGGTGGGGTGGTGGTAAGAACAAAAATAAGTACAAAATCATTCAAATAACATGCAACAATTGCCAAAAAGCAAACAAACAAATGTTATTGCTTATTCAAAAGAGAAGTCTATAAGAAATTTATATAAAAAAATACATACATATGGATACATGTGTACACTGCAAATCACTTAAATAAGGTATTAAATTTGATAAATTTTGAACCAATATTTTGCCGAAGAAAATAATTTTTATATCGACGACCCAGATAGATACAACTTTTCTTTCCACTGCTTAAGAAGCGAATTTCAGAGCAGGAAAGAAATAAATAGTGAACAAGCATCGTGCAAAAGGTTATTTGCAAGGCGCGTTTGTATAATTTAAAAAGAAAGAAAGATACGAATGTCAGTCTACCAACACGATAATACTCCCACACTGCCAGAGCTGTAAATCAGTGAAATCGTGAGCAGGATGTAGAATGTCTTAATTGGCTGCTATTTCTCCCAATCCGGATGAAAAATATCTTGGGCTGGTTTGTTAGAAAATTATACGGGGATTTAAAGCAAATTGGAAGAAAGGGAAATGTCTGGAAATTAATATCACTAGATTATATAAGATCGCTTTACCGCTTAATTTTTAACACAATTTTTGAAGTGCTAAGAGCTTTTGCGCATCCCATTTTTTAAATTCAAAATAAAACTGTTTATTTTGAATGACTATAATATTCTCTACTTTTTTAAAAACATAAAAACTCGTTATTCAAATGATGCATAAAAATCTCTAAATTTATTGTAGGTAAGTTAAAACTAAACAAATTTTCTTTGAATGAAAAAAATTCATAATTTTCACAAAACTAATGGTAAAAACTTTAGAGATTAACAGTCGGGTTTTCGAAATAATAAACCTTTTTTTCTTATATTTTGTTTATAGACAATAACATTTAAAAATAGGTTTTTATAAAAAAAAATCTAAAGCTTTCGTCTATTCTATTTTGGCATAAAACTAGTTTTTTTCGTATAATCAAAAACAGATGAACTCACAAAATAATTACAGAGACGGACTGTAGTTTATTTTTTTTAACTGATTCTAGCATTCATTTACTTTTTTTCTTATAACATTAACTTTATTTATGCTAAAAAGTTTTGTGGTTTATTTTGCAGTTAAATTATGAAAAATAAATCATGATTTTTGATGATGTTTGTTTATACGGAATTTGGTGTTGATTATTTGACAGTTAAAATAGCAGAAATAGTCGAAGTCGTGATAAGTTCTTTTGAAAGTTAAATTAATCCAATTATAAAGTCATTATTATTATTTACTGGTTTAGTTGTTTTTTTTTTGCAAGTTAAAGTAAAAAATAAAAAAATTGTATTTTGCGGTTTTAAGTGAATTAATTTTTTAACATTGAGCCTATTTCACCAATGCTGTGACTAGAAGGAAAAAGTACTTCATTCATATTTTGCAGTAGAGCACTTTTTAACTTTTACAGTTAAATTAGTAAATTCGGTATTCAAATAATTTTTTTTTTAGAAAATTTCATTCTACACACTATAAATAATACATTTGATTTGAAATATACTAAAGTATAAGCTAATTTAAGCTATTATTCCATATGAGAAAATTAATAAAATTTTGCCCAGGAGTACTTTTGAATATGGAGATTACAGGGGTGCCGTTAACTCAAAAACATTTTATCTCGACTTAAGGACTTTTTCCTTTTTTTGCCACAGAATTCTATTTAAATATCAATTCATATTTCAAAGTTGTTTTTCGAATTTTTTTCAATGAATATTTAAATAGAATTGGTGAAATAGACTCTTAGGGTGACTTTTTGAATTCAAGAATAGAGATTAAATTAACCTTAATCTTCATTTGTGATTTTTGGGTAGTCTATTATATGGTTTTACTTGCTAGTTTAAGCGGCCAATCGTGTTGGGTTAATTTTACATAAATTTTGACAACATACACTTGTGAAACATATAACTTTTTGTAAAAATTATATGATAAAATCATTAAAAAACACATAAATAAATAAATATATTTTATATTACTAATCTATTTCCTTTAACACGCGCAATATTTAACTTGTAAATAACAAAATATGGCAGTTTCTTCTTCTTTCCACAAAAAATCAAAGTGCGTAGATAACATGTAAGACTTTTGCATATAAAATGTTGCCACTATTTTGTTCCTCAGTATGGTAATACTACACATAATAAGAAGTTTAAACTACCACTCAAAAACAACAAATTCAATTAAGAGAGATTAAGTTAATTTCGAATTAGTTAATTAGCGAAATAAACTAATCTTAATCTCGAACTCAAAAAGTCGCCCTTAAAAACTAATGTTTAGTTTCCACAATGCAAGCAAGCGACTTGTCTAGAAGATTTGTATAGGAATCACTCAAAAATTTTAGTGCTTTTGATATATTTTTTCTAGACAAGTTGCTTGCTTGCATTGTGAAAACTACACATAAATTAAGTTTTCGTTAAATTTGACTGAAAATACTTAGACTAGACCGGATTTTAAGTGAATTTTCATTTATTTAATTACAATTTCATTTAATTTAACGTAAAGAATTTTATGAGTATAGCAAAACTTATTATTATTTTTATGAAGTTATACACTTAAATATTAATTTTCGAAAAAGTCCACAAGTCCAATATCTTATTTACAATATATGTATATGTATACGCATCTACATATTCGTTCAATATTAAATACCATATTTAAATGATTCGCAATGTATGTATAATTATTCAGTATATATACACATACACATACATAAGTATATATATATACATACATATTTACTCGTACATGAATATATAAGCCAAAAAAAAGCTGTTTTACATGAACTAATTTTTTTCGTTGTACAAACAAACAAAAAGTCACAACAAAATCAAAACAAGTTGACATTGACAAACAAACTTGCTAAATTTGTTGTGAATTTAAGATAAAAATTAACAAAAAGTATTTATTTTATTAAATTATGAGTTTGACAAATTAACGCGAAACAATTTAAATACATATGTATCTAGAATATTTGTCTGTCAACCTGTAAGTCCCGGTACAGACTTGCAATTTTTGTTGCAAAAACATTTTATTTTTTTAATGAAAGAGAGCGAGAGAGAGGAATAAAAAATTTATATATTTGCATTTCAACACTCCCCCACATATACGAGAATTGCTGCAACAAAAATTGCAAGTCTGGACCGGGACTAAGTCTCTTTATCTATTCGCATTCCGTTAAAGTTACCACTTCCTATTTCCTTGTTTTATATGCATATTTTTATTATATACTTTATATTTATTTACACAAGATAAAAAATATATCTATAAACTACTTCTCTGTTGACCGAACGACCCCCATAATATATAAATACATACACCTCAATGGTTTGTTAATAATGCAAAACAAATAAAAAAAAATGTCTAACTATAATGCCGCCTTTAAAATTTCTTTAGCATTTGCATATTTATAATCACACAGACAGACTGACTGCACTTGACACCGTACATTTTGTGTAGATAACTTGTTCAATAATGTTCTCTAAGTGAAATATGTTGTTATTGCTTTAATGCCCGCAGATACTAAAAGGAAATTGAGACATATTG
This sequence comes from Nowickia ferox, assembly GCA_936439885.1. Classification (NCBI taxonomy): domain Eukaryota; kingdom Metazoa; phylum Arthropoda; class Insecta; order Diptera; family Tachinidae; genus Nowickia; species Nowickia ferox. Next base: position 24,824,764 of record OW387027.1, on the reverse strand, counting down.
TATTGGCTTGTAAGAGAGTGCAGGAGGTGACTCCAATGAAGGTAACCATTTTCTACCACTGCATCGTAGTCTAATCAGCAGCACCATCATCATCATCTTCACAACGTCATCATTGTTTTCTCATCTGCATGCATTTCCTATCGTTGCATACAAAACGTTCGAAGTATTATGTTGTAATGGTGATGTGTTGTGTTGTGTTAACAAGCAATAAAAAATAACTATGACTGGATGTGATTTTAAGGGCAGACAAGACATTTTGCATTGAATTATGGAAAACAAACAATATGCATAAAAAACATGTACAGCAATCTCCTTATTTAATGTCTGAAAATTTTGAAATTTAGCAAGGATATTACATTTTGACTTAACAATACCCTAATAATAATAAAATCTTTCAAAATACATTCCTCTTTGTTTGTTAGAAAGGCGGTTTGCATTTGCGATGACGATATATGTACATATATGTAAGGCTATGCGCTTATATGAAAATTTATCAACTACATACAATATTTAATGTTGCTGCCATAAATATTAGCGCCCCTCAAAAGAACCACCCTGGAAAATTTGGGGATTTTTTGATCATTTGTTTAAAAGATATTGAATTTCCAAAAAAAAACCCTTTTTCTAGTTTTTTGTTCACAGCTCTGGTTTTAGACTCGGCTGTTTTAGTTGATCAACTTTTTATTTTGTATGAGAGAGTTGAGAAAGTAATATATACCTTTTGTATACCTATCTTTTTCTTTCTCATTATAAAATCAAAAGTTGAGCAAGAAAAACTGCCGAGTATAAAACCAGAGTAATTTCTTAGTTATGGATATTTTTTTTTTTAAATTTTTTGTTTCAGAATTTTTTTTTTATATCCCAAGTGTTTTTGATAAAGATTTTTGGATTTTAAATTTTATATCGTGTTTTTGGAAACGAGTGTTTTCATGTTTTTAACCCCCGACCAAAAAAGGGGTATTATAAGTTTGTAGTGTGTGTCTGTGTATCTGTGTGTCTGTCCGTGTCCACGTACAGACCAAACGGCTGGACGGATTTTGATTTATTTTTTTTTTCTTTTTGAAAGGTGACTTGATCGAGAGGTTTCTAAGCTATGTTTTAAGAAAATCGGTCCAGCCGTTTAGAAGACATCACATCTTTTCTAGATATATCGGGTGTTTTTAAAATTTGTAATTTTTGTTATTTCAATATTTATACGAGTATGAATTTAAAGTAATTCAAATTTAAAGTTAATGGAGACAATATAGGTATTTATCCAAATTTCATCTATCATTCATAAAAAATCTAAAAAAAATAGTAAATATGGAATGCACACTACCGAGCCAGGGTTTAAAAGTTGTTGGGTGGGTGGAAATTTAAAATTACAAATATAAAATTTAAAATCCAAAAATATTTGAAAGATTTTTTCATATTTTTTCTATAAAAAAATATATAAAAACAAACATTTTACCAAATAAAATTTGGATCATTGTTAGGAAAGTTATGGACAAAACACTAGAACATTTTTTTTTGTAGCTTCCTTTTAAAAATTTCCAAAATTTACCAAACCGAATCGTTACATTAGCGGTATTCACGGTTGGCTATTGCAGATCTTTTACATATTGTATGGTAAATCGTGCTAAATTTAAAACATCCACTGTACTAAAAACTGTAGATGTTGTAGCTGAACTTATTTACCAGAGTTTGTACAAAAGAAGAACAAGATACATACAAATACTCTCAGAGAGTCTGAACAATAAACATTTTTTACAATACAGAAGAAAAGGTCGCTCATCTTGAACGTTTAAAATCGTAGTACATTTAAAAGGGGTTTAAATTTAATACGAACAGTGAATTCCGCTATTATTTTACATCACCAAGTGAGCATGAAGTAATTTTCCGACACACACAAACATGTACATCCATAAGAACATAATAAAATAGTTAGAATAAATTTCCATGGCCTCAAAGCGTTAAGATGTCATGAAAACTCGGTTTTCGAAAATCGGGGCTAAATCAGTAACTTGCTATTTTTGACAGCGAATAGTTAAAAAATATTATAACAAATTACTACACCCTCAAATTCCGTGATATTTGTTGTTATTGAAGTTTTTTGAAGTAATTTGCTTCTCCTTGTCTCCAACTAATTTCTTTCATGGCTTAAATTCATAAATTCAGAGTGTTGTCAGTAATCCTCTAAAGATACACATCGCTCATTTACTCAAACAACTTCATATCTCATATTGTGTAAAAATTTCATACAAATATTTTGTTTACTCAACACTTGAAAGCAAAATTAAATTTTCTTTTTCCATAAATTGAAAACTTTAAACTCGTTTTCTGACAAACTAGTTTTTTTTTGAGTTATGACTTTGTTTGAGAAAATGAGCGATATGTAGGTACTCTATTTTTTCTATGCTGCTTTCCTTCTTAACGTTGCTATTATAAAATAAAAATAAAACTTATATGTACAATAATTTTCATGAAAAAATAAACTGTGCAAATTTAGAAAAATATACATATATAAAACAAAACTTTTTTTCTTTCACACAAATAGTTCACAATTATTATTATCGTACAAAGGAACAGAGGAAAGAGGTTGAGTGTATTGACATTATTGCTTGCCTATGCATTATTAATTATTGCCACAGCAAAATAAATTAACGAGGAAATTACAGACTGGAAAAAATAAATAAAAATTAACTAAAAAATTTATACAAGAGATATTCCACCTACAACCTGAGGAAAATCGACACGATGCATGCTACATTTTAATGAGTCAGACAGGGAGCAAAAGAGAAAAATGAGAAAAAACCGAATCAAGCAACGGGAAAATAATTTAATGACGAGAAAACTGAAATGCATGATCACTTTTCTCAGTTTTGGGATACTTCGGGATTGGGGATAAAATTTTAATGATAATCCCCAGGAGATTAGTTGGTGTATAACGTGTTAATCTGCGAAGAAAGTGTAGATTTTTCTTTTTAAAGTTAAAAATTCTATTTAGCGGTATCATTTAAGAAATTATATATAATTGGGGTATTCAAACGGTAGTGTTAAAGTCATAACGTCATAATGTCCTAAAACTTTAAACTAGTTTAAAATATGACTGCTGTGAGCAACCCCTCATATTTTAGTGTGTAAGTTGATACAAATGAGAAAAAATATTACAAAATTAAAATAATATTTGGTACGAAAATGCAAAATTATGAGAAAATTATTCAACGGCATCTATCTGTATCCGAAAATTATTTACAAATTTTTGTAATTTTTACAATATGTTAAACAAAAGTTTTTCAAGCACTTATCCTTTTAAAATTTTAAGGCATTTTGTGAAAAAGGAAAGTAAAAAAGCAAAATAATTAGTTATGACAGTACAAATACATACGTTGAAGAATGGTATTAATATAGTACACCTTTTATATGAAAGAAAATAAAAATAATTTTAATTTTAATGTTAGGACTTTATGACTTTATGACACTTAAGACACCAGTGTTATAGTTTGCAAACAAATTTATTTTTTTAAATATTATTTATTTAAAATTATTTATTAATATTTATTTAACAAGAAAAATTTCTTTTTATAATAATTTTATATAAAACTAATTACAATATAAAAACAAACTTGATCCAGAAATTTCAAAAAATCAAACAAAATAAACAAGTATTAGATATTACAGTATATAAGAAACCGTCACTACATTACCCCCCCTTTTGAAAAATTTAGTACATTTAAATTAAAACTTAGTCTTTGTTTTTTGATATCGGAATCTAAAACCTTATTTTCTATAAAAGCAGGTTTAATTTTGTCAATTGATATATTCTGAATATTATTACTCATTTTAAGCTTAAAATATTTCGAATTTTTATCTAAAACTTCAAATGGTCCAATATACGGACAACACAAGCTCGGTTTCTTCAAGTCATTACGCACAAAAACATACTGACAATTATCGAGATGTCTAGGAATGAACACTTTTATTGAGTTTTTGTGATGTGAAATATTAGATCGAAAATTACCGAAATGTTTCCTAATTTTATTTAAGAAATCTGAACATTCAAACGATCCGCTAGAATCAACCACCATTTCACCAGGTAATCGTACACATTGACTATAAACCATTTCCGCTGCGGATGTCTTAATATCTTCTTTTATAACCGAACGTAGTCCTAATAAAATAATAGGAAGTTCCTCAGACAAATTACTAACATTTTTATATAAAACTAATTACAATATAAAAACAAACTTGATCGAGGAATTTCAAAAAAACAAACAAAATAAACAAGTATTAAATATTACTGTGAATACCCCCAATATATATATAGGATCCCATTGTTATAAGAGCACCAGTCTAGCCTTTGTTTAGTTTGTTGGAGGAAAATATTTTCTATCTACTTTGGTATATTTTTTCTTTATATTATTATTATTATGTTATATCTTTTACAGCTCCAGTGATATGTACAGGATCATGTTACTGTTATAGAGTCCATTGAATCGGTACAAAAATGCCATTTAATTCTGTAAGTTTTGTAGGTTCACCCAGTAATCCAACTGCTTAAAAATTGTAATTCTATTGTTCCATAGTACGTTACAGTACCAACAAAATAAGACTGCCATATCTGCTGATGCTTTTGTGGCGGTTCAAAAACATCGCTGTTTCATTGCAACATACAATATTTTTATACAATGTACTGTATGTATTTTAAAAGCGAAGTTTTTCTGCATTAATAACTCCAAAAACGCATTTTTTTGAGAGGTATATCACTGTGTTAAAATAAAGTAGCAATATATTTAAGGAATAAAAAAAATCAAAAAATCTCTATTAAACATAAGATATTTTCTTTTTAATTTCAGTTATAGAACAAGCATTTAAAAAAAATCGTTTTAAAAAGGTGTGATGAATTCCGATCGATTTCGATAATCCTTTTTAAGCCAATCTCAAACTACTGATTTAAAAATTACACTAGAAGATAATTTTAATTTCTGAAATAAAAACATCAAAATTACGGCAAAAATCGTCAAATAATCAAAGTGAAATTATTAGGATGCAAAAGTTTAAATAACGGTTTGCAGATCTGGCAGTTATGGCAATAAATCAAAGCGGAAACGGAAACACTTCAGCCACCGTAACATTCAAAGGACTTTGTACTAATTCAAGAACAATAGCTATTGTTGTCATTTTAGCATTTTCACTCCTAAATTTAGCATATATTTCTTCTTTTTCAGATTTATTTGGTGAATCGGCATATGGCGTAGGAAGGCCATTCTGAAAATAATTGGTTTTACTCCCACCCTCCCTTAAACAAAATTATTTAACAGGGGTGTTCTGTAAACCGCACGTTTTGAAATCGCCTAATTTCCAGGAAAGAACTTAATTAAAACGCTGACTTGTTGCAACTTTTTAATTGGTTTTAATATTTTAGATGTTTAAAATATTTTATACGAACTGACTTGCGAATGCGCTAAGTCGTCCGATCAGCAGATCACTGTTTTTCGTTTTTGAAAATTGCCTGTAGTTATCTAAGTAAAATTTTAAGGGTCAACAATAATTCAAAACTTAAATTCGTATAGAGGGTTAATTCCACTCCTACATATTTAAAATCAGTATTAAAAAGGATAATGTGTTACAACATTACTGTAATTGACCAAACAAGAGAAGGCAATATATAATATCTATTAATAATAAGAGGAGTACAAATTTGGATATTTTTAAGTAACAATTTACGATATGTACCTATGTGAAGTGCATACAAACATACGTGCACTTCTTGCCTTTATAACGTACTTCAATAGGACACAGCTAAATGGAATTTTTACCACGTGAATCGGATTCTGTTGCCAACTGGTGCTCGAAGTAATCCATGTGAGAATTTAATTAATTTTTTATGTGCGTGCTTGATGTAACTTATTACAAATATCCTTCCATTTTGATTTTATATACAATTTTATTTTATAATTTAAACAACTGTTAATGTCAAATTACATATGTACATATATGTATGTATGTATGTACTATATATAGAAGAGGTAAACTAGGCAATCTTAATGGAATATTTCTTGATATAAATTTAAACAGAAATCTTTTGATACTAGGTATCACATTAGCTTTTAAATACACAGACCATACATACTAATATTCTTATTAGTAAAATTTTTATTTTTTGCGTTTTTTCTTTAGAAACAATTTGACGTCATAATTGAAAAACAATCACGCATTTCACTTTTTATAGCTTTTTTTTTGAACATGGAAAACCAAGGTAAACGAGTTGTACCTATTTTAAACACAATACAAAAATATTAACAATAAGAGAAAAACAATTTATGTAAAAATATCGTACTCAAAATAGCAACAAGGATTCTAAAGAACGAAAATTTTACGAGAATGTGGTGAAATAACTAAGTGGAAAGCGGAAATAAGAAGGAATAAGCAGCATCAGAAAAGGGAATTGAGGACGAAAGAAAAGAAACAAAACAAAAAATCATCAAAAGAAGGTTGCAGTTTCGCACTACAAACATTAACATAATGTAATGGTATTAGACCATCTTTACCGCAATATGTATATAAAAACCATGCATAAATGCCAGTTAACATTATTATCACGTAGGTACATACTCTATATGTACACTTAAACTAAATTATAACAAAACTGTATATGTACTTTCTTACTCTTTTTTTGCCAGAGAAACATTCACCCTGATTAGGTAAGCTCAATCAAATCTTTTCTTTGCTTTATCAATAGATTTTCAAAAAATAATTACTTGCAAATGCCAATAAGAAAACGATAACGTAGGTATATTAAGGGAAATAAACTTATTTCCCTTTTCCATACATACATAGATACATATCCCTCCTTTATTGCAACACAGTCATATCTCAAAAAATGCATATTTAGAGTTAATAATGCAGAAATATTCGTTATATTCATATTTAATATTGTGTACAATTTTCATACTATAAGCATTTACACTCACGTCTTGAGAAAAGCAAATATTTTTATATTTTCATTGAAGTGTATGTAAATTGGAAACTTTAAGCTTATTTTCTGCAAAACTAGATTTTTTTAGTTATGACTATCTTGCAATAAAGAAGCGATATGTACATAAAACTGCGAAAATCCTGGTGGGGGAGCGTGTGTGTTGTTATGTTATCAAACATGCCAATAGCTTGAAAGTATGAGAAAAAGCATTAACATTTACCAACAACAACCAAAGTGGCGCAAATGCAAAAAAAGAAAAACAACGTATGAAAACTCGCATAATAGAAAATCAGAGAATATAATAATGGGGAAAATAAGAAAAAGCAATAGCGGAGAAAACATGAATAGACCGAACTTTTTCTTTTTATAACATTTTGATGATGCTACACATTCAATAAAAAAAATAGTAAAATACACATAAAATTTTCAGAAAATTTTTCTCGTACATAAATTTTTAACAATATGCACACGATATTAGCACAAATACACATGAAAGTTTTTTTTCAACATTTTCCTAATATGCACATAATTTTTTTTTACTTTTCCATAATTATATTTATGAAAGGCATGCATACATACGTACAATTTATTTTTTATTTTGTAATATTGGCTAAAAAATCCTTTTTATGCTGCTACACAATTTCTTCTTGAATCGTTTTGTGCTTTATTTCGTGGATATAAATTTTTGGCTTTAAAATTTTGCATGTGCAATATTTCAAGTTTTCTTTTTTTAATTTACATATTTACAGTAATTTCTGTGTAAATTATTAGTTATTTTTTTAAAACACTGATATTTTTTAAAACTTTTTTGCGAATTTTTCTCCTTCAATAAAAACAGCAGAAAATTTTTTGCTTCTTCTTATTGTAAATGATGGAAAACATGCGTTTTCTATATTCGATTGAACTCTTTTTGAATTTAGGCGATTTTCATTATGAAATAAACAGTGTGCCCAAACTTATGAACATACATACGTTAAAAGCAGCTCACAACAATCCCAGCTGGTTAATGTGTACATGAAAAATATTTACATATTTTACCTAGTCCCCTTTTACAATTGAGAAATTGAAAGGCAGACAGACGAAGTTTGTAGGCGAGGGGTTGAAGAGGTAGAGTGTGTAGTAAACGATCCTTTCAAGGCGAATTGATACCAGGTGCTCTTAATTTGCAACTCTTCTTATTCGCCTTGTATATTTGTTAGTGTAAAATTTCCTGCTGTCAGAATATTTCCTAGCGTTTTGTATTGATTGTAAGCAGAGAAATTATGTCAGCTGGCGAATTAAGATCACCTGATGTGATTTCGCCGTGGACCCTCTGTACTGGAAAATTTTTGTATATCTTTCAGTGATGCCATTAGGATACGAAAGATACATTTTTCGTATCTTTTGATGACTTGAGGTGCCATGTGTAATCCCGACATTTTTCGTATCTTTTGAATCTGTACGCAAAATGTACCGAAAATATGAACAGCTTTTTTTTTTGAGATAAAAGAACATCTTTTTTATTTTCAGTAAATTTTTATGAACTTTTTGATATAATCGCCTTAGTATAAGCGCCTCAACTCGTATATTAATTTTCACAAAAATTAATTTGTTTTGATAACATCCAAAGATAGTTATGTACATATAATTAATTTTAAAGTTTGCTTACTGTATTTTTAAAAATGACATGCCTAATATTTATGACTCAAATAAATATAAAAATTAATTTATACGATATCATTTTCTTTACAATATTCATTAAATATGAAATAAAAACGTTATGTTTATAAATGTTAAACGTTAAAAATGGACTTTCAAATTTTTTACAAAATGTATCTTTTTGGGAACAAATGTATCTTTTTGGAAACTAAAATGTATCTTTCTTGAAATTTCACTGGAAACACTGATCTCTTTTCTACTTTTCGTAATTTATTCTTGTTGCCAAGGCGAATTCACATCAGGTGATCCTAATTCACCAGCTGACATAATTTCTCTGCTACCAATCAATGCAAAACGCTAGTAAATATTCAGACAGCAGGAGTTTGGCGTTTCATGTTCGCAATAATTGTCAACGAAAAACTCTTGACAATTATTGCCAGCACCGGCAATGAGCTGTCTCCATTGGCAATATCAATATTTTGACATTTGCTGCAATATATGTTAACGAATTTATTGCCAGTCTAGACTGGGGGATACATATAGTGTAACATATTTTTTTTCAGAAAAGAAAGCGCTATAACATGATATGCACAAATTATCTTGATTTGTCTAACTTATGGCGGTGGAAACATACTATTAATTAATTTTTTAATTATAAAGGGTATTACATAGTGTATATAAAAATAAAAATGTCTATACAGTTATTTATTTATTTCGGAGAAAATAATGACTGCAAACTAGAAAAAAAAACTATTCTCGTATCCCTTTTCACAAGCAGCTGTGATTTTATGAAAGCACAATGGTTCTCGTGTGTGTAACCTCAATGAAATTCATAAAATAGTGCTGTCAAGTTTGTGCTACCTACTGTCAACGAGATAAAATTCTTTTTCAATCGTTTCTTTTCCGGTTGTAGAATTTTTGCAGGCTGGAGCAATTTAGCCGACGACACAGAATATATAGTATTAAATTATTTCAACTGAATTAAATTTTAAATAAACAGAAATGGCTTTTGGCGATGTTAAAACTCCACAAGGGCTTAAGGAATTGAACAATTACTTGGCCGACAAGAGCTACATTAATGGGTAAGTACTCACAGAATAGCATGCCATTTGTGTAGATAAGGTTATGTGCAAAAAATCAACGACATTACACGTCGGCAGTTTATTAACTACATGTATACAAATTTTTATTCCTTTATTCCAGTTATGAGCCATCAAAGGCTGATCTATCTGTGTTCGAGGCTTTGGGTAAAGCTCCCAACGGTGATGTACCTCATGTGCAACGTTGGTACCGCCACATCGCCTCTTACGAGGCTAGTGAAAAGTCTGCATGGGGCGGTTCTCCTTTGCCACAAGTTGTCGGTGGTAAACCTACTGTTGCTGCTGCTGCCGCCGATGATGATGATGATGTCGATCTCTTCGGTTCCGATGAAGAAGAAGACGCTGAGGCTGCCAAAATCCGTGAAGAACGCGTAGCGGCCTATGCTGCCAAGAAATCTAAGAAACCCGCCTTGATTGCCAAATCGTCTGTGCTACTCGATGTCAAGCCTTGGGATGACGAAACCGATATGAAGGAACTGGAAAAACAAGTTCGCACCATCAAAATGGACGGTCTTTTGTGGGGTGCCTCCAAATTGGTGCCTGTTGGTTATGGCATTAACAAATTGCAAATTATGTGTGTGATTGAAGATGACAAAGTTTCCATTGATTTGTTGACAGAAACAATTCAGGAATTTGAAGATTATGTACAATCTGTCGATATTGCTGCCTTCAATAAGATCTAAGAAGCAGGTGTTCAATAAATACCAATAAAAAAAAACAAAAATTCCTAAAAAAGTATGCTGTTAGCGCATTTCAATAAAAACATTTGATATTAATTTTTAAATTAGTTTTTTTTTTAGTTATGGCCTACTTCGAACAATAAGCCACTGTCGTCCTCAATTCAGTTTAATTGTCTGAAATTTTACCCCCTCACTCGCTGAATTTATTTTGTTGTGTTGTGAATCTCAAATTTTTTACTTCAAATTGTCTCAGCAAACACGGATGCACCATTGCCTGGATGATCGTCAACAACCGAATAAATAAAAAAGATGATAAACTAGCAATAGGAAGATAAGAATATTTTGCATTTTAATTTGCGTAGATTTACAGATTTTCTTATTAATGGACTTCGATTATCGCTAATGTGCTCAAATTTGTCCAAGCGTGCTTCTAAATCGCAATCCCCGTAGATTTAATCAGCTTGAATAAGCATGCATGTTCATATCCATATCCGTATCTACAAAAATTTCGTCCATAAATTTTGTAGCCAGCATTTTTCTTAGTTCTTTAATAGCTTTAAAAGTCATTCAGGACTATCATGAATAAAATTCCGCGTGAAATTTCTGTCTTTTCCAATTAGAATTTTTTGTTTTCCCTATTGCTATTAGTTGGAATTGTTCCCAGGGAAAAATTTCACGCGGAATTTTATTCATGGTTGCCCTGATTATGTGGAGATTACTCCATTTTTTATATAAACTGACCTAAGTTTTGAACGACAAAGGGGTCTAAATTTCAATTTTCTTTCTAGAACATTAAGGGAACTCTTTTAGTCCCCATTGGGCACATACTACATATCGATGGTCTCAAGTAGAAAGGCCATAAATCGTATTTTTTTTTACGAAATTCGAGTTTTTCAGTGATTTCATTACATTTCACACAAATACACCTCGTCACAAATATTTATTGCAATAGCGTAAAAATAACAAGCAGTTGTACAAAAAAAGTTACATATTGAATATTACAGTTTCATTTATGTTCTTACCTTCTCCTGTAAAGTTACAATTATTTGAGTTAGGGCCTTTCTAGTTGAGACCAACGACATATTCATTGACTAAAATTTATTAACGTGTCGTCAATAAAGTCACTAACGATAATACGCACATACATACATACATACATACTATGTACATATAATTCATTTACTAAAACAACCCCTTAACTCAAAAAATTGGAATTTTTGAGTTAAAATTTAATTTTTTGAGTTTATGATGCCGAATTAATCCTCATATTTTTACTCATGTTGTGTACAACTTTCGTTTCGTGGGAATCGGTTAAGTAGAAAAAAAAGAAAAACATATAATACTAACCTGTCAAGGGCGTGTCTACGCCCAATTTTTAGTAAAACATTGATCCTTTTTCACAGCTCAGGGTGTGTGCAGTTTTGTAAGAATCGGTCAAGTAGAAGTAAGTGAAATATAATAGTAAGTTTTAATGGGCGTGGCTCCGACCATTTTTTTACCTTTGAGATTGTGTCATTATGAAAGCGCAATGTGTTTGCCAAGTTTCACAGCAACCGTCCACTTTTTGACAATGGGATCAAATATTATCAGTTGTGATATGGGATTGCATGAGTAATCATTTTCTTTTTTCCCAATTCGTTCGTAGTACATTAAACTCCAGCGAGTTGGCTAAAAACTAAAACAACAAACAAAGTAGCTTCTTTTCATAATAAAAAAAACATGCCAGCTGGCAACATTTTTCATCTTGAATTCCTCTCGCAAGTTTATGTCTTAAGTCTTTTGTTTATTCTAATCAATACAATTTTCAAGCTTGAAAAGCTCTTCTGCTGAACTTGGCTGCTGTAGTCGCACAAAAACAGACTGTATGCAAATCTTTTAAATTAGTTTCAATAAATTTAGCAAACATTGAACATCGTTTTAGTTGAAATCTCTTCGGACTTAGTGATTTACATACATACGCACTCTTATTTATTCTGATTATTTATTTAAATAAAATATATTCGACAATTTCTAAATTGCTTTTAAATTTTTTAATAAAAAATATTTTACATACATACATAAATATAAAAAATGGCAAATAAATTGTTCTACACCGTTTTCATCGTTGGTGTTTTTGCTGTGGTCTTAGTTCAGTTTTCCCAGGCTGATATCTCAGGTAACTATACATGTGTATTTTAAAATTATGAAAATTACGTATTAAAAGAAATTTGTATGTTAAGCTTTTAAGCAAAGTAAGATTTTTATTTCAGCTGTCTGAGTTCTAGTCTAATTTCAATAGCCTACGCTTAGATTTTGGCAGTTAAAATTCATATCGTACATTCCTCGGTTGTATTTTCATCTGAGCTAAGAAAAAATTAGAAGATTTTATATTAGATACGCTATTAAAATCAGATGAGCATTCAGCTAGTGTAAAGATAGTTTTAAATAATCTTAAAATTTTCACTGAGCAGTGAGCGGGTTTTGAATAACAATTATTTCTTAAAAGTTTTCAAAAGTACAATTCTGCTGTTACCGGCTTGGTTTTTTTTTGTATTCTAAGAATTTCTAAAATATTCATACGTACATATCTTGTTTTTTTTTCTTCTGCATCGTCAATACTACTTACCAGTTCCGTTTTAGATTAAATCCGTGTTTTCTCTATATTTGCTTGTATCATTGTTATTATAATTAAATAATTAAAGAAACGTGTTTCTACTTTATGTTTATTATTGTTAATATTCTCAGTATTATTATTAACAATTAATCGTTGTTAGTATAAAAGCACACACCGCTTATTTTATAAAAACATACATATGTACATACATTTTTCAAGTTTTTGTCACAAATCAAAGGTGAAATTCTTAAAAATATAATCACACAAGAACATAAAGATTTATAATAGTGTAAATAATGTTAATTGAAAAAGCATTTTGTGACAGATAATTCTGCCAAAAAAATCAACTTCAATGCAAAGGTCTGATAGAACATTTTCGAAAAAAGGTTATGGGACCAAAATGGAAGTAAACTCTTTCAACAAAAAAAAAAAAAAAAATAAAAAATTACAAAAATTAAAAATTTTAAAAACCCCCAATATATCTAGAAAATATGTGATATCTTCTAAACGGCTGGACCGATTTTCTTCAAGCATACATAGCTAAAACCCCTCTCGATCAAGTCACCTTTCAAACAGAAAAAAAAATCCGTCCAGCCGTTTGGTCTGTACGTGGACACGGATAGACAGACAGATACACAGACACACACTACAAACTTATAACACCCCTTTTTTTGGTCGGGGGTTAAAAATGGCTTATTAATCATTTTAGGCAATGAAACTCCAAATAAAAATGGCCGACTAAGCCCGAGCTACACATGTATATTTATAGATATCAGACAGGCGAGAGTATACAAAATTGTAGATAAAATTTTAGTGGGCCACTCAGAGAAAAAAACTATTTTCGAAATTGGTTGACAAACGAGGGAGCTTCATATTTTTGAAATATGTTAACAATTAAATACATATATTTTCTTATGTTTTATCTTATCGAGCCTTTAATGCAATAAAGTCGTATCTGAAAAAACAAGTTTTTTTCATATCTGAAATTAAATAATTAATTGTGATATAATTCTTTATATAGTGCCATAACCGCCAAAAAAGCTTAAGCAACATAATATCCGAATTGAATTTTTTGGACAAAATCGGTTATATGCGATAATAAATAGTCGATTTTCGTCAAAAAACAAAGTCAAAAAATGTGTCGCTTAAGCTATTTTAGTGGTTATGGCTCGATATTATGTAAAATTTTAATACAACTATAAAAAATTTATTTATTGTTGGCTTAGCACGCCCAGTTGCTTTTCGTTGCTTAGATTGTGGACGTGCTAAGCCAACAACAAATAAATTGTTTAAATTCGTATTCATGGTTGAATAAAAATAAAATACCTTGTACACACATTTCTTGAAAGTAAGATCATACGTTATTTTAAGATTGAATTGTTTGTAAATTCAAAACATTAACCTCGGTTTTCTGTGCAACAATTTTTTTTTGCATTATGACTCTCTTGCAGCAAAAGCTGGGCTTAAGGCCGAGCCACACAAAATCCCTTTTTCGACTGACAGCTAAGTTGAAATACAAGATTTCTTATGGGATCTGTCACATTCAGTGACACTCTACGTCAATGCAAAGTACAAAAAATGGGCAAAATTTAACTTTTAGAGTACTTTGTGTTTTATGGGAGCAAGAATAAAACAAAACAAAATAAAACTATATAAAATAATTAAAAGAAAACTTAAGTTTAATTAATGAAATTGAGAACAAACCTATTGAGGCTGCTCAAATGTTTCCGTCAACAAAGTGTTGATTGTGTCAACTTACTTCGTCGTTGCGTTAATGCCAGTTGAAAAAGGGGACCTATAATGTATGAAGGATTGCATGTGACTCGGCCTTTATAGTCAATATCTTCATTTTGATTTTAAATTTTATACAAAAACAAAAATTGATTACATTTCAAATCAAAAACATATACATATTAGTTATTTTCCGGCTTTTTTAATTTATGTAGTAAAACTGCAACATTTTATATTATTTTACAACTTACCGTAAATGCGAGTATAATTAATATTTAATTAATATTTTTTTTTATAGTTCAACAATAAATTTTATGCAGTAGTACAACTTAAATGAAAATTATATATATATAAATAACTATTCGACCTTTTTTTTATTTAAAGTATAATGTGTTTTTTATAGAATTAGTGCCTTATTCATAAAAAATATTTCAGGTTTATTAAGCGCTTATTTGACATATTTCTATGGGAAATTTGTCAAATAAACCTGTAGTAAACCTAAAATATTTTTTATGAATTAGACCGTTAATATATTCGGGCTTCCAAGGTCATTCAAAATGATTTAAATGCAAATAAAAGACAATTTTATTTTATTCATTCATATCCGACGTTTCGTTGGGATTTTCCAACATCTTCAGGGATACTATTTATATTGAAATCTGGCAACATTAATAAATAAAAGCACAATTTTAATGCAATAACAACAATGATAATAAAACAATTAATATTTTGCTTAAACTTACACATTGTATATTTTAATAAAATTTGCATTTAAGTTTTAATAATGTTATTTAAATTATGTGTTTTATGTCGTATGTTGTCATGTCGCGTGAAATAATTTATTTTGCTTTTGTGATTTTCAAAAATATTATTATTTGTGAATTCTCAAATAGTTTGTGAAAGTGTGTGCATAAGATAAGAGGTTTGTGACCATGATACAATTACACAAGGTACTTGCACGACTACAACAAAATTGCAACACCAAGAAACACACGTATTTTGTTGGTAGAAACATACCTATAATTGTCAGAAGCAGATGTCTTTTGTTTTTAAAAACAGCTATCACAGGGTAACTAAAGTACAATTGCAGACGCGGCATGATTCATGCATGATTATAGTCATTCAGTGTTGCCAATATGTGTGTAATACACAGTGTGTAATTTTGGCTCTCTCATGTGTGGGCCATGTAATGAGATTCATGTATAATCTGTGTGTAATTATACCTTGCGTTCTATTTTTATTTATTTTTGTTTTAATTTTAACCTACACAAAAGATGTGTAGTGTAATTTTCTTCAATGTGTAATTGGAGACACAGCCATATGCAAATTCATTGGCAACACTGTAATCATTTTTTTCACACACATACACATACACACATACCTTTTACAACTTGTAAACAAAGTTTGACAACTATATGCATTGTAAACATTAACAGGCTGGGCTTGTGCAAGTACCTTGCATAATTGTATTATGTTTGTGACTATTCAAAATGTGTGGTTGAAGTCTACTGTCTTTTGCTTATCTCTGATTTAGAAGTACAACTTCATAAACTTTGCTATAGTGTGCGATATATTCGGCATTTCTGATAGAGCTGCTTCTTGTTTGGCTACTGCCTGCCTCATTTAAAGATATTGACTTTAAAAATGAAAATGGAGAACTAATTGTTATGGATAAATCTAAGGTAGCTCACGAAAAAATTAAAAGCAGGGAGTACGTATGTATGTATGTACGTGGGAGGAAGAATAATGATTCGAATTAGGTTGCATTTACTTCAGTGCATACATTTTTCTATTTGAACAAATTTTTTTTTATAAAGAAGAGGAAATTTTCATGTCGAGAGATGCGGTATAATAGGGTTTGATTTTAGATCCATGGTGCATTCGGAGAATTTTCTCAGAACTTCGTACTAACTTCGCCCTAATGTACATACATACATATTAAAAATTCCAAAAACAAACATTTCTATTATAATTATTAATTATTATATGTACATAATAATAAAATATTTATATGATTGTTGCTGCCTGTCTTTAATATGTCATGCACATTTATACTTTTATACATACAGGCAAATCTCTGTATAACGAATCTCGCTTTAACGAAAACCCGATATAACGAACGTCCAAATTTTTTACATTAACGACTTTATATAGCGAATAATATCCTAATTTTATACTGGATATAACGAATTATGAAGAAAAAATCGCAAAATAAAAAACAAAAACTTGCTAGAAACACATTACTAACGTTTAGTTCTTCTTTATATAGCGAATGTTTTGACAAATGTGTGCTCTGTATAACGAACGGCAAAAAAATATTAAACAAAATCTAAAGTAGCAATGTAAATGCAGGAAAAAACATGATATCGTTAGTTTGTATTTGATATCTTCTTTAAAAACAAGTTGTACGCATTTTTTTTATTGTATTGTATCATGTCTACAATAAAAATAGTTAAAGTAACACTTGAAAAAAACTTTGCGATATAACGAATTTTTCGGTATATAGACATTATATCGTTCGTTATACCGGGATTTGCCTGTATGTATATAAAGACCTCTAAAATTAAAAATCTTCTACACAATCATATAAGAGGATTGGTATGTATGTATGTAGGTATGTATTTATGTATGTATGGATGTATGTATGTATTTATGTATGTATGTATGTATGTATGTTATTTTTTTTTAAGCCATACGAGCTAAGGAGGAAATCTTCAAAAGATATTGGCAGCCCGAGCTGGCCAATATGCACGATCCATAGCAAGTTATTTTTTTTTGGATTGCCAATGTGCCTACGTGCTAAAACCTACCCTCGTTCGCCCCTCTTGCAACCATTCTTCCCCCCCGGAACCACTACTAAGTATTACTTCGGGGGGTGGTGATTCAGCGAATGCTGCTTGCTAATAGATTACATCCCTCTTTCCCGGATTTTGATTTAAGATATACTGATTCTTCTACGAATCTCTTCTAACCTGCGTAGTTCTAGTAGAACTAACTTTACAAAATTATCCACACTAGTTATACAAGGACTCTAGCATAATTGGAACTATGTATGTTCTCCGCTCTAATGCTACGCCCTACACTAGCTTCTAAATACGTCCTCCAATTGTAAAATCGTGGACAGACAAAAAATACATGCTCGACATCCTCTACAACGTTTCCACTACCATTCGGGCAAAACGGAACATTGTCGTGTCCGAAGCGGTGTAAATACGACCTATAGCAACCATGACCAGCCAAAAACTGTGTTAGGTAGTAATTTAGTTCACCATGTTTTCTAGTCAACCATGTCCTGATGTCGGGTATCAATGTGTAAGTCCATCTTCCTTTTTCAGTTGTTGACCAACGTTCTTGCCATTTGCGTAAACATAAATCTATATCACCTTCCCTATCTAAGACTTCCAAATCAATGGGCATTATACCTGCAATGACAAAAGCGGCTTCGTACGACACAGTTCAAAATGCGCTACATACTCTCAAGGAAGCCACCCTATACACCGGTGATATCAACCTCATATAAGTAGGGTATCTTAGTGAGTCTGACCATATAGGGTGTGCGTATAAGATAATGTTCCTTACAACACCAGCGAGTAGTTTCCTCTGAAGATATTTTGGGCCTCTTGTATTCGGCATAATCCGAGATAGCCAAGCAGGTTTTTGATGCCTTGGAAGCTATACATCGCAAGTGTTCACGAAAGAATAGACGTGTATCAATTATCACACCTAAGTATTTCAGAAATGGCTTGGATTCTATGCAACAATTACCTACATTAAGGGTAATAGTTTTCCGACTACTTATCAAAACTGCTTCTGTCTTATGGTCAGCTAGAGATAATCCCATTGAGCTAAGCCAGGACTTTACGATCTGTGCACTGGCATTTGCAATGGTCTCTGCCTCTATACTAACGCTATGTCATCTGCGAATCCAACTATTTTCACTTTTTCAGGTAAACTTAATCTTAATATTCCGTCGTACATCACGTTCCACAACAGTGGTCCAAGTATGTATGTATGTATATATATAAATATGTTTATATGTATGTATGTATATATGTACTTTTCTAATAACAATTGCGAATGAAATTCAATTATATTAAATAAAATTATTAATAACAGAGTAATCGTATTGCGGACACAAGGCACACAATGATAATGAGCTTATCAGCAACAATTGCAAAAAACTATATGACCTATTTTTGCGTAACTCTCAATGCACGCAGTATTGTTTGCAAAATACCTAATTGGAATATCAAATAGTTTTTGGTGATTTCATAGTTTCAGCAACGTGAGTTGATTTATAAAATCAATAAACAACCCACACTGATTCTATATTTGTTAAAAAAAGAGAAAATTATGTAGGTATTGACTGAGCGATGAGATAAGGAGAAAAAAGATGCCAAGTTCTTTAAACTTTCTTTATTTATGGCACATTTACGACAAATTTGGTTTAAACAGTTTTATGTTTTAGATGCTGTTAGAAATTTTAGCTAAATGAGTCAGCATTGCTATATTTTATATAGTCTTCGATTGCTGGCTGCTCTTTCTGCAAAAGATTGCTTATTACTGTTTTATACTTAAAAAGAGCTTCTTTTTTTTGTTTAAATCATTGGTCCGAAACACCACAAAATATATGAGAGGTTCATTATCAGGATGTATACAAACATATCGTAGTAGTACAATTAGAAAGACCCTACTCGTATTTTCACGAATTTGAGTTTTTCAGTGCAATAGTTTTGCAAAGCAGTTGTACAAGCACTTGTACTGCTTATTATCATGTTTTTACCTTCTCGCGTAAAGTTACAGTTATTTGAGTTAGGGCCTGTCTAAATTTGATCTTACTTCATGCCTGTATGGGCATTTTAGGGAAACTTCAGCAAAATGAAGGGTATATATATAGGTTTGTCATTCTGTGTATAATTTCCACAATATTTATATGCGATCAATTAAGTTTATATGTATATATGTATTCTGGGTCCTTATGAATAGGGCAGACGAATAAGCGATTTCAGTCTGTCTGTCCATCCTTCTGTCTGTACGTGAAACCGGTTTTACGAAGATCCCAGAAAAGCTAGAGACTTCAGTCTTGGACAGGTGTGTCCGAAATGGTCCAAAATAGATTGGTAAACGAAAATCAGCAGAATCGAAAAAACGGTTTCAGAGCTGGAAAATTTAAACTTTCTTTGGTATATAAAACTATCTAAAGACAAATAATTATTCGGCCCTGTTCTGTAAACCGAAAAATGAATAATGGTCCTGCAGACGTATTTAAAATCATGCCCGATAATTTCTTTCAGATATGATATTTGAGTATCTATATAATAAAAAAATCTAAAAATATATTTCTATTGTCGGAGTTAGTTTTCTAAAATCGTGCTCTATTGTTTTTTTTTTTGTTAAATAAACCTATTCTTTATATCAGTAAGAATTAAATTGGTATTAAAAAAAAAAAATAAAAAATAAAAGACGATTCCAGGGTTGGAAACTTTTTTAACTTTTTTTGGTATATAAAAATAACCAACTAAAACTAATTTGTTCTCTATAAATTAAACATATCTTATACTTTTAAAAGAAGTAAATTGGCATTGCAAAATAAAAAAAATCTAAAAAGATGATTCCAGAGTTGGAAAGGTGATACTTTTTGGTATATAAAAGTAACTAGCTTAAATTATTATTTTTTTCTTTTTTTATAAATTATATATATATTATATTTTAGAAAAATATAGCGTTGTATAAAAAATTAGTAAAATACGTAACACAGCTGGGAGCTGGAAAATTTAAACGTCTTTTTCGCTATATTAAAATAACTAAGGAAGCCAAGAAATAAATTAATATTAAAGATCAGAAAAATAAAAAATATGGTTCCAAGGTTGGAAAATTGAAACCTTTTTTTGTGTAAAATAGTAACTAAATAAATATTATTTTATTTTTAATTAATTTTATTTTATTTTTTAGGAAGAATTTTTTTTATATTTGTTTAGTTTTCAGTGTCTGTATTGTTAAATCATTAGTTACTTTTGCCGAACCCTGTATATCACAAGCTAAAGAAAAAAATCTCAACCTCATACATATTTGCATATAAAGGGTGTTTTTTATAGAGTGACTCAAGTTTAATTCATAATAAAACAAGAAAATATATTTTTAATATCAATGAAACGGGTTTTATTGGAAAGAAAATTTTATGAAATTAATGTTTAAATATGATTTCATGGGACCGCCACGGCTGGCGCGTAGAAGGCGCAATCTGGAACACCAATTTTCAACAACTTTTCGCAGCATTTGCGGCCCGTATTTCGCCGATAACACTTTGAATGTTGCTTTTCAGGTGTTAAATTATTTGTGGTTTATCTACGTAGACAAGTGACTTAACATAACATCAAAGAAAATAATCCAATGGCGTTAAATCACACGATCTTGGTGGCCAATTAATTGGGCCATTCCGTAAAATTATTTTTCATCAAAAGTTTCTTTGAGTAAATCAATTGTAACGCACGCTGTGTGGCATGTGGCTCCGTCCTGTTCGAACCACATATCAGCAAGATTAATGCCACGTAATTGAGGTACGAAAAAATTTCGAATAATTTTTCTATAACGTTTACCATTGACAGTAACATTCTGACCATAATCGTTTTTGAAGACATATGGACCAATAACTCCGCCAGCCCATAAAGCATACCAAACAGTAATTTTCTGTGGATATAATGGTGTTTTGACAAAAGTTAGTGGATTCTCCTCACTACAAATACGACAATTCTGTTTATTTACGTACCCATTCAACCAGAAATTGGCTTCATCGGAAAATAAAATTTTGAATGGAAGAAGTGCACGATGAGTTTGACGAATAGAACAACTATTTTTTATTAAAAATTTCAACAATTTGCACGCTTTGCTCTGGTATAAGTCGATTCATAATGAAATTTCAAAGCAAACTAAACAAAAAGCAACTATCAGCTGTTAAATGGGTGCTCAAATAAAGCAGTGATGTCAACTCAAAGTTGTAACACTCTAAAAAAACACCCTCTATTACTTTAAATAATCGCTAAAAAAGGAAAAAAATTGTTTTTTCACAGTCGCATATTTCGGTCAAAAATTTTCAAAAATTACAAATGCTCTTACATTTATAAAGTGGAAACCTTTCAGCTTTAATATTTAAAACAAAACAAAAATTGTTGAGCAAAAAAGATTTTTTTTAGTTGACCTTTTTCTGGAATTAGCCATATGTGCCTTTAATTATGAAGTGAAATTCGAAATAAATATTAAAAACACTTCAACAAATATTTAATGAAGTTAATGAATATTAAATAAATTTAAATTAATCGATATTAGTACAACACTCTTATTTAAAATTTTGCATAATATAAAAATTATTCTTGATTTGTTCAAATGTAATCTACTAAATATCTCGACCAAAGAAATATATGACTTCTTAGACCACTTTAATAATAAAGGGCACATATGTACTATGAAATACTAAATAATACTTCAGTAAGAAAACCAGTCAGACAAATAAATTTGGCGGTTTTCATGAAGAACAACCTATTTTATATACTTCTCATTTCTTGATTTTTAAAAATGTCTAAGGAAATTTTGAAAAATATGCACATCATTTTTTTTTCTAAAAAAGAACAACACAATTAAAAAAAACGTTAGCTCACATGGGACCGAATTTCGCAATTATGAGTTTTGAAGTGTTCACCAATATCAGTGTTCACACCGCACCGCACCGCACTTTTTCCAGTGACAAATTTTGACACTAAGGTGTTCACTATAACTGTCAAAATAATTCATTCTGAGCGTTGTGGGGGCACAAATCGACAAGTGAACACTATATTGGTGAAAACTTCAAATCTCATCGTTTATGAATCCACTGGCCCCTGGTTGTCGTATAAAAAAGTTGTCAGATGTGTTCTTTTGCGTTGCAACACTTAGAGTATTTGATAGAAATTGTCAATTATTAATCGTTTAAGCTTGTGTTAAATGTAAAGAGTTAAAATATAAACTATAATGGACCATAAAGAAGTAATTGCAATGATTTAGGCTGCATACAAATATTTTATTCACCTCTATCGTGAATAACAAGTGGAATTTGTGTTCACGTGGAATTTTTATTCCCCTCGAAGGGAAAAATGATATCGTGAATCTCCCGTGAAACAAAGTGTGAATGTATTGAACTTTGAAACCAAAATTGAAGCAAAAATTGAACGTGTAGCCTCCAAGTAAGCTTCGCAAATCGGACAATAATAAAATATCTGAAATATAACAGACAATAATTTGACAATGACTGATTTAATTTGATTCGACTATATAGGATAGAGAGAGAGACAGATAGCAAGATATTGCAAATAGTTCCATTATCAAATTTGAAAGGAGAATTGCTTTATTAAAAAAAAACTAAAAAAACAATGATTGCTTTCATGACTATTGATCTTCTAAATATGTTATTGAATTTTAATGAAGTCTCAAATTTAAATACACTATTAAAAAATTCATTGAAAATTGAATGCCCATATCAATTTTTTTTTATTGTAACATCTTTTTTTTATAAATACATACACACGTATGTATGTATGTATGTAATATAAATTCAAAGTTTATCAAAAAGTTTACACAACAAATTTCCATACAAAATCACTTTTATATACATTTTTTGTAAAACAAAAATATTTTAATGTGGTCATACACACACTTTCGACTCAAAATCATTTTACCAGTCTACCTTAAGGCACTTTTTTTTTAAATTGATTAATTTTAAGTTTATTTCAAACCAGAAAGCGTATTGTGTGTAAAAAATTGTTATACTAAACCAGTCAACTTCAGCACCCATTAATTCTTGCGATGTTGCAAAACTAGTTGCTGGTCGTCATCCTCAGTTTTGCGCCTGCATCTAGTGACAGTATAATTATACTAGAGTATCGGCTCTACTAAACCATCTTTACACAAGCAGTCGTGTATTACTTTAGTATTGGGAAAAATATACATACTTACATATGAACATTTAAATTTACATTATTTTTTTGCGACATTCTTAGAGTTCAGGGACGTTTATAATACGCTCTCATGTTTTCAAGTACAAAAATATTTTTATATTTATGCAAATTTTATAAAGGCCTTTAAGTTTTGTTTTCCTGTGAGATGACAGGAAGTGTAAATGTTCTTTCTTATAATTGAATTTTTGCATGCCAAATGGGAAAAGGCCATTAATATTGATTATTTAGCAAATCGACAGGTTAGAAACATTTTAATAAACTTGAGAGATAATCTTACATAAATGATTAAATATATTGTTCTGTTTTAGAAATATTAAATGTTTGCTCAATGCAGTTGTGAAGCAGCCAATTAATTTTTATTGAAATCGATTAAATGCTTGTCTTTTGAACTAAGAAATGATTTTAACAATTTGTTTAGTTGAGAAAATTAAAACTAAATGACTTCATTATAATTAATTTAGTTTTAGTCATAGTTTGAAAGAAACTCATACAGCCTTACATAGGATATATGAATATTAGGATTTATTTACATATATAATTATTAAGCAAAAATTTATAAAAAACATTATTTAAAGCAATATGGCAACACATACTTACATATGTACACTGTACATTAGGGATATAACTTTTGGCATTTTTTTAACAAATGTCAAAATTTGCCTGGCAGAGCTGAATAATCCATGGAAGAATATGAACAATTGTGTTTGAGTTAGGATTTTTTTTGAACGCACTATTTAAAATAGTTTTTCAGATTTGTTTTCTCTATGCAAATCACGATTTTATTTCATTTAACACCTAGTTTGTACTTTTTACACCCTTAACCAAAAATGGTGAATGGAGTTAATTTCTTTTATTATTAATTCACGGTTTGCATTTCGTGAATTTTTGCTTTTCTAAATATATTTATTTTAAATTGACATCATTTCAAAATTTTTGCGTCATTACTTGATTGAGCTTTTCAACTGTGGATTTTTTTAATTTCTCCTCGTATTCGATTTTTTTTTAATGGTAATAATTACTCGTCACATGAGTAGACTATTTGGCCGATTCTAACAATATGTCGACTACTGCGTCCAACACGACAATTAGTACAGATACTGACAGTGAATACAGCACTGCCGGCAGTGGCTGCAACAACATACGCCACGTTGCATGATCCACTACTGGTGAACACTTTTTTTGACTACACAAACTGATCCACTATTTCTGAAAGGCCTGACCGCGTACTTGAATCCCCAACTTTCAATAGCACCGCAGCTCAAGACGACCATGGAGGGGCAGAAATCTGTCCCAGGATTGCAACTTCTTTAGATGTCGGGAGTATTCAAAGAGTTGTAGAGACGTCAGTTGGGATGTATCTGTCCAGAGGCTGAAGGACGTAGATTTAAAAATCCAAAATGCTCCAGCACGTATAAATACGTATTCACAGGTGCCTTTGTCTAGGCCACCGTTAATTCCAGCACCAAAGGCTAGAACAGCAGTGAATGGCGTGAGATGGGAAGCCGAGCCACCACAGGTGGTTCAGCAACCCACACGTTATCCACAACAACAACCACAGCAACAGCCGTATGGGTTACCACCTCCTAATGAGTGGCCATAAGTACCTTCTAATCGTCGGCAGGCTTTCGATAATTTTCGTTCAGAAGAGGCAGCTCATACACAGCCAGCCTCCGTATCAAAATGGGTCTAATGATAGGGGTCGCCCAAATGGCTAGATTGGATAGATTTCACGCGAATATGACCCAAGCAGCCTACCCACAGCATTGGTGGGATAACCCAAATTTTAGGCCGGATTCACGCTATCCGTTGACTGGATCAGGAACAGGATACGGGCTGGGAGATCAGTTCCACCTGTACAAATGGGGGATAAAGTTCGACGGCACCACTAAGTCCATGAGCGCCAAAGACTTTATTTTCCGGGTCGATATATTTCGGCAAGACTATAATGTGTCATTTAATAACTTTCGCCAAGCCTTGGACTGAATTTGGAACTTCAGGAAAATGAATCCAGTTCAAACGTGGGAAGAATTGGTAAATGCTTTCCTGATTCAGTAAAGGAGGTATGAAAGTGACTTCCAACTGCAGAAAAAAATAATGGACAGATGTTTGGGACATCTAAGTAACACAGATATGAGATGTCATGGAAGACTGGGTAATAGAGCCTGACATAACATCAGCCAGTTCCTCTTGCCAAAGTGACGGGATAATAAGGAGAAGTCATAGCTAAAGTGTTTGCTCGGGCCTCATAATTTTTTTTCTTTTTAAATTGTATTTGTACAGCTGGTATGATTTTTTTTGTTGATGTTGTAAGTAGCAGTCACCACCAGATTGGCTGACAACAACTCCACCCAAGACGGCGAGCCTTAAGGCTCAGTTAGCCGACTGTAACGCAATGTAACTGTAATGTAGGAAACAGCTGATCGATATTTTTATATGAAAAGTAGTACGTTACATTACATCTCTATAACCATTTCAATTACTTTTCACAGAGCAATATCGATCAGCTGTTTCCTACTGTTGCAGTTACATTACATTACAGTCGGCTAACTGAGCCGGTGCATACGCATATCAGCGCTGCCAACAATCTGGCCACTCAAATATATTTCGTTTTTTTTACATCAAACAGCTGCTTACATTACATACACCACGACACCCAATTTACACAATATTCATAAGCCACCAATAAAGTATATATGTACATAAATATATTCTGGGTCCTTATGAATAGGGTCTATCCGTCTGTCTGTACGTGAAATAGGTTTTCCAAAGCTTCTATAAAAGTTAGAGACTTCGGTCTTGGACTGGTGTGTGAGAAATGCTCCAAAATTGATATTCAAAATCAGCAGAATTGAAAACACGGTTTCAGAGCTGCAAGATTTAAACTTTTTTTGGTATATAAAAGTAACCAACTAAAACTAAGTTTTTCTTTTTCTCTATAAATTAAACATATTTTGTTCTTCTAAAAGAAATAGATTTGTACCAGAAATTAGAAAAATATAAAAGGTTGATTACAGGGTTGGAAAGTCTACACTTTTTGGTATATAAAAGTAACTAGGTTAAGTTATTTTTTCTTATTTTTCTTTTAAATTAAATAAATTTTATGTTTTAGAAAAAAACAGTTTTATATATAGAAAATTAGAAAAATAGAAAACACATCTGTAGAGCTGGAAAATCTAAACTTTTTTTGTAAATAAAAGTAACTAAATAAACCATTTTTTCTTTGTTAATTAAACATATTTGATATTTTGTAAAGAATTAAATTAATATTAAAGATCAGAAAAATCCACAATATGGTTGCAAGGTTGGAAAATTGAAACTTTTTTTGTTGTGTAAAATATGAAACTTAATAAAAATTATATATTTTTTTAATTCAACTTATTTTATATATTAGGAAGATCGTTACTCTAGAGTTTTTCTTATATAGATGATCAATTTTTTGTGGCTGTATCAATATATTAAAGGCTGGCAAAAATTTTAACTTTTACTCGTATATTTATGCACATTCAAGTTGCTTTAGATGTGGGTGAATAAATTGCCATTAGAAAGTGCTGATCTCTGTTCAAGACCTCTTAAATTAATTTAAAAAGGGAAAATATTAATAATGTAAAAAAGATGCTTAAATACAGAGTGCAGAGTAAAATATTCAACTATTGATTATATCGAAAATAAAATGTTTGAATCAAATTCTTTAGTTGAAAAATACCTATAGTTCACTTCCCATAAATTGGACTATAGAAAAAAATAAATTACCTATTCTTTTCCCAAAACAAATATGTATTTATGTACTTATGTTTGTATATATATATCGTCACCTATAATTCAAAAGGCCGTAAGTACACTTTTTACTCTTTTACAGGAGAAACAAAAAACCTTATAAATTTAAGACTATTTATTTGTTAGGTGCCAAATTGAATAATGAATAAAATCGGTATTTTTGAACATATGTGAGTCAAATTTTTAGGAAAGATGTATTCTGGTTAATATCATAATTAATCAAAAATTATGTTTTGATTTTTTTTGGCTGTTACGACCTTTTGGAGTTTAGGTGACGATATATTCCATAAACGTACGTCGGTGAAGGTATATAAGGTTCGGCATAGCCGAATATAGCGTTCTTGCTTGTTTAAAAATTTTCTTTTTTAACAAAAAATTCATTAAAAATGTGTAATTTGAAGTTGTTGAGGGTTAATTTGAAAAAGGCGACCCAAATAAACAAATGATTCCTTTGTGTGTTTTTCAATCAAATTTAATTGTTAAAAATTCTTAGTACTCGTAAAAACTACTGCACAAATGTTATCATATAAATTCCTTTACATACACGCTTAGCATATGTTATCAATTTTTAGTTGAACTATAGTGAATTTTAATCAGAAATAATTTCGTAGTCGGGCTTAAGTTCAATAATTGCAATTCTTGTTGAATGAAATATTTTTATTAATTAATGCGACTTTCTAAAGAAGAGAAGAAAAATTAAATTAGACTTTATTAGCTGGGGGAAATACCGATATTTTTCTGTGCAGCCACGCACTTCATCAGCACCCAAGTCTATCTACTGGGGTAGAGATTGTTATTAACATCAGCCACTTAACGCAAATTTTCAATGAAATGAAATATGAGAAATTTTATATTATGTACATAAGTACATATGTACTCGTATACATACATACATATGCATGTACATATTTATTTGTTTTTTACTTTTTTCAATTACAATAAAATTAATTAAAATAAGATATGGTAGGGATTTTTATTACCAAAAAAATCAGGTTTCATTTAATTGTCTCTTTATGAATATCAAATGCTTCTAGAATGATTTAAGTATAAATTTAATGGGTCCAATAAATAATATTGTTTAATAATATTTACATGCTAGAATGTGTTAAATGTTTTATATCTATATTCAATTAAAAAAATGTATACATACTCGTATATACATACATACATATGAAGATGACGAATCATCTAACAAAAATATCGTGTGAACTCAGTCGCATTTGGTATTGAACCAGGGATGGAAAAGTTGGTACAATTGTACCATTTTTAGCACTATTTGAATGCCAAAAGTACCGTAGCACCCCAATGACCATTTTAGCACTATTGATTTTTTTTTATTATGTAATATAAATACAAATAGCATTAAAAATATAGAACATATAAGTAACCAGTTTCGAGCGCAGGTTGATGTAGAAGTTATTAATCCTTAAGAAACTACAGGATATATATGTACCTTTTGCTCGAAGGTATTAGAAATGAAAAATTAGGTAAATGAAGCGATGAGGAATGTTATCTATTCCAAATTCATCTGCAAATGTGAAAAATATATTTTCAAAGGATGGAAAACTAACTAAATGTTACTTTTATATTCAGATCTCAGCAACTAATAGTCTTTTTTATACGTTCTGACATTAAAGAATAATATTAATTAATAGTATTAATTAATAATATTATAATCATTGAACTTCAAAGTGCCTTTTTGTCAATTGTTAAGCTTTTACACATATACTATGTGTGCTCTTTTAGTTAATTAATAGAAGTATTAGGGCCAAATTTACAGTCATTAGTTAACTATTAGTAAACTAAAATGATAACTATTGTTTAACTAATACTTCATATTCACAGTGCATTGTTTAAGTAAAGTTCTTAATATGAGCAACGAATGGTAACCTTTTAAAATTATTAAGTTTTACTATTGGCAGCACTGCTATAGCATATGGTTTTTGTTTACATTCTTTTATTATTTCTTAAAAATGGACAAAACAGTGCTCGCTCGTCTAACTTTACGGTCCAAGATAAAAAAAAATAAAATTAGTTCGGAAAAACCAAAATATAATAGAAAATAAAAAAAAAGAATATGTTACAGCTAAATACAAAGAAGGTACTTGACAACGTGTGTGTGAAATGTGTCTAAAATTGTTCGCAAAACAATAATACTAAAAAGTATACAACTATGCAGCTGTTGTCTAACTATTTGTTAACCAATGACATTTGGGGGTTTTACTAATGGTAAACAAAGAGCTGTGAATCAAATATTAGTGGTTAAACTATTGCTATTAGTTAACTAATGACTGTGAATTTGGGCCTTAAAAAATTAAAACTAAAGAATTTGGTACAATCGTACTGAAAAAAGTACAATTTTTCTTGAAAATTATTACAATTTCTAAATCTGATTTCGATCCCTGTATTGAACGTTTTGAAATTAATTACAAAAAAATTAAAACGCAATAAGATATTTTCCAAACGTATATTTTTTTTTTGCAACAGACCCAATGACTTGCATGGTCTGATTTTAGATTGTGTAAGTTTTTCTGAAGCTTTCATTTCTTCAATTCACACGAACTGAAAGTTTTTTATATGCAGGTAGTAAACCTGCTTTAGGGTTGAAATAACGTGTGAAAGATTACACCTCTTTCCCTATTTTATGAAAATAAAAATTCGTCATCATATGTAGCTGCATCATAGTGACACTTCACTTACATAGTTAAACACAGTAATTCTTTTCTTTCTGAGAGTTTAAAGCTTCCATGTGGTTCCATTGTCAAAAAAGCAGGCTGGACCACGCCCAGTAAAATTTTTATGATTTTATGATCTTTTGCTGTGAAACCTAGTTGAAAAAATAGGCGGATAGGCCTATTAAAAATTTATATTATATTTCATGTGATTATACTTAAACGATTTTGAAGAGAGTTTGCGTACAGCCTGAGCTCAGAAAAATACTCAATCTTGCTCATAAAAGGTTTGTATAAAATTATATACAATTCTACTTATCCGATTCGCACGAAACTTGGCACACAGTTTCGGCTCTCAGAAGGGTATAATTTTGTGCTTAAAGAATTGGGCGGGGCCCACTTAATATTATATTTAATTTTCTGCTACGTGATTGATTTTTACCCAATTTAGTACACACCTTGAGCTCTGAAAATGACGCGATGTTGAATTTAGAAAAGTGGGCGGGAATTAATATTTTCAAAATTGCGCGCGATAATATAAAATTGGCACTAAAAATGTATTAATAACCGATCCAAAATTAATTAAATTAAATTAATTTAAACACAATAATTAATTTTAATGCATTTTTTAATAAAAAAATACCTATTTTACTGAATAAGTAAAATAATTACTTGGAATTATTAGTCCGTTAACAAATGTTAATGATCAAACAGAATTGCGGCATAAACACATTTTCCATACAAATTGACACAAAAAAACCAGCTCCAGAAAGCAGTCGAGAGATAGAATCTATTTTATTTTGACAGCGTTTTTTCTTATGCTCCCACATAAAAATAAATATTCTCTCATCAATGCTATCATACTTTCAATAAATTTGACACATTTTTTAAGCAAAACTACAAAGAAAAATAAGCAAAAAAGGAAATAAAATAAATATTAGAGAGAATTCTAAGTTAATGCGAATTTTCCTGAAGTTGCGAACTTATTCTGTTTGATCATTTAAACTTAAATTGTAACAATTCCCATTAATAACACTAATTGTTAACTTGACTGCACCCGGTCAAAAATACTTGTGTGGCAACACTCTATTCCTGAATAGCTGTTGTTGTTTTTACATTTATTTTCTTTGGCCTTTCACACAGGAGACTAATTTTTATGCCGCACAATTTTTGTTGTTTAGAACACACGAGACTAATTCATCTGGCATAAAAATGTATACGTGCACACAGCTTTGTGTGTATTAGTGTTTTTTGTATTCATTTTACATTTGCTGTTTTTTAAGTTGTGTGTGTATTGGTTTTGTGCTGCTGATGCGGGGTTGTGGCTGGTTGAAAAATTATGCCAAACACAAAACCATTCTCTTTGCCCCTCTCACCAACAAACTAGCATTCTATGCCAGCGCAATTGTTCTCGTGTGTGACTGGCCTTTCAAACTACAATTCGAACTTAAAAAAGTCATCCAGTGCAGCAATGGTAAAGAAAGAATATAAAAAACATGTTGATTATTGAGTTCTTGTTTCAACTTTGTTATTTGTTGAGCTTCTCATTTGTTTAAATGAAAGTTTAACATAATAAGTCTAGTTGTTCTAAGAAATTTTTGGGTAAAGGTTCCCTTGTTATTAGTGCGTTAACAAATGTTAGACTTAAATTGTAACAATTCCCAAAAAAAAACACTAATAATTTAAATTCAGTTACGCAGAAAAAAATATTCCTGCAATAAACAACTTAAGTTGAAAATAAAACCATAAATCAATTAAAAATGTAATAAACAAACTTTAATTGAAAATAAAACCATAAATCAATTAAAAATGTAATTGACTAAATACATTTTTAATTGATTTTTGGTTTTATTTTCAATTAAAGTTTGTTTATTGCTGAAAAATTTTTTTTTTTTTTAATAAAATGTGTAATCGTATGTGTTACCTATATATCTGTGGCAATAAATAATAATGGCTTAAGTCGAAATTTCTTGTTTTGAGATATTAAGGGTTTTGTCTTTTTTTATGTTTAGTTTTTAAATAAATTATTTCCATGTACAGACCAAACGGCTGGCGGGATTTTGATTTAGTTTTTTTTGTTTGAAAGGTGACTTGATCGAGAGGGTTCTTAGCTATGTTTTAAGAAAATCGGTTCAACCGTTTAGAAGATATCATCTTTTCTAGATATATCGGGGGTTTTTAATATTTTAATTTATGTTATTAATAATAACATTTCATAATTGAAATTTAGCTGAGTGATAGATCTTGAAGAAGAGAATAAGAATATGTAATAAAATGAAAAAGCACTTATGTCAACTTAAGCCATTATTATTTATTACCACATGAAAAACCAAATGAAAACTAAAGGCATGAATAAGTAAATATAGATTTTGTTGACCTAATTTCGGGTTTCTTTAAAAGCTTGAAAGCTTTCACACTTGTATAGTTATAAGCTTTTAGAATTTTTAAGAAAAAATAATTATTATGCAGCAGAACTATATAATTACAATAAAAAACTTTAAATCAGCTACGTCCAAACCACGACTGACCAAAGTGGCACCAGAGTGCCGAACATCAATCGGCTTCTTATACAAATGAATACACATGCGCGAATACATTTCTCTCGGTCAGGATTGATCCAGACACATGTAAACTGACATTTTCCTTTGAGGTGAAAAGCTTTGAAAGCTCTTAAAATTTACTCTTATTTCTTGGCGAAGTAAGCAGCTGGCATTGTGTTGTCGCCGAGATCTGATTGGTTGTTGTGCTCTCGTCGGTGTGAAAGCTCAAAGCTCTGTTTTAAAAGCTCCCACATTGTGCATATGGCGTGGACGTAGCTGCTTTAAATCAATTCTCGAAAGCTTCTAACGAACTTTATTCAATTAATAACTATGTTTTTTTAGAGAAACCTGTAACAGATGTTTGCTTGGGTTGTATTTGTGAAGCTATAAGTGGTTGCAATCAAACAGCCTATTGTGCTGGTGGCGTTTGTGGTTTGTTCCGCATTACCTGGGCCTATTGGTCTGATGGCGGCAAACTAACAATTAATAATGAAGAAGCCGGCTCTGAGACTGGTATGTTTTAACAAATTTTAAACAATTTTGTTTACCTTATCTTTTACTCTCTCTTTCCTTTCCTTACAACAGCCTACGCCAATTGTGTCAACGATCCCTACTGCGCCGCCAACACAATTCAAAATTATATGCGCAAATATTCTCAAGATTGTAATGGTGATAATACTGTAAATTGTTATGATTATGCTGCCATTCATAAGTTGGGCGGCTACGGTTGCACGGGAGAACTGAGCCATCAATATGTCACTAAATTGTCCGAGTGCTTGGGGAGTTTTGGTGGCATCAATGTGCGTTCTAGCTTTTAAATTTGACTTTTAAAGAAGAATCTTTGAGATAATATTTAAGCCATTTTTCATACACACAGATAACTTTTTATTTTATATACATAGTGTACAAGTTGTTTTTACATAAACATGAAAAAGAAACTTATGTACATATGTATGTATGTATGTATATACTTACACATCGTTACCTTAATATAGAAAGGCCTCAACTCATTATTTTTTGTAAATCGAATTGTATCGAAATCTAATGTATCGAAAAATGCAAAAATCTCGATTTAAAAAAATTAGTTTGGTATTTTCTATATTAAGGTACCGTAACATAAAAATTTCGTATGTCTGAAAATGAAATAAAGTTAAATCTAAAGTAAAGAAAGTATCTTGAGCAAAATGTTTTATATTATATTAGCAGAAATCACTCATCGTTGCAGATCTGCCACTTACTTTTAAGCAAAAATTTTAAACATAAGTCCCTTAAGCGTAGCATTCACGGTAAAAATGCATGACCGGCATTATAATAAGTCTTGTTTTAGACTCGGCAGTTTTTCTTGAAGCAGTTCTCTTCAATTCTCTTTTAAAACTGCTCGTTTGTTTACACACAGACGGTTTCTTGTTCAATTTTCCTATTGTTTTAATACAGCGAATGAAATAACAAAAGAGAATTGAAGTAACTTTTCTGTACAAGCAAGTCAGTACCCCTCTTCTTCTTCATAAACTCAGACTTGCTTCAAGAAAAACTGCCAAGTGTAAAACATGACTAATATTGGTTAAATTTTGTCTGTTTCGGCAAACCGACGATGCTTTAGCAAAATCAAAATTTTGCTGATTATTCTCACATGCATGTATGCAATACAAACATAATAAGATAAGTTATTGGAAGCCGTAGGATATACAAAGAACTGTCAAATTCTATTTTATATGTAGTTTGAAAGTTTGGTTGCACTTAGCTTGTAATAAGATGATATTAATTTTTCAATGCATGTTCGTGTATGCTGAGATCACGTAAGAGAATGACAGAGGAGCTTTGCTACGCTGTTATCAAATCCAAGTGCCCCTCAGGAAAAACACCGACGGCAGGTGGAGAATGCCATAAATCAAAACATTTACATTCTAGCAGCTGACGAGAATGCTCCACAAATCCCCAAATTGAGAGCAGTAAATGTATCAATCAAGTCGAAGAAAGTAAAGGGAAGGCCTTATTTGAAAGTTGATAAAACTCGCAATGGATGGTGATGGTGGGGTCGACTAAGAATCCCCAAAAGAGTCGGAGCCAAACAAGAGGGAAGAGTCTGAGATGACTCCATCTCAAGAAGACTTCCTATTGACCGAATGAAATGATCCTGCTACTGCAGATCAACCTCCATCGGATTAAAACGCACACTCAGACCCCGATGGAACAAATAACAAAAGGTAAGATATATGTTGTCCTCATACAGGAACCTTGGACAGTTAAGAACAAGGTTTCTGGTCTGTAATTATCATTATTTTTTATGCCATGTCTGAGTCCAGACCCAGAGCATGCATGCTATGTCATAAGTATCTTAAACTTTCCTTTTTCCCCCAGATCTATCAACAGTCGGAATATGCTGTCAGCATCCTTGTATGTACCCTCAGATATCACGACATTGCCACAAACGTCAGAGTTAAGGTAAATCATATCATCCGCCCGGAATAAAGGTTTAATAATATTTTAGTGGGCTGGGACGCCAACTCACATTATCTCTTTTGGTGCACAGCGCCAACAGAATTCATAAATGGAAATAACCGGTTTTACATATTAAATTTAATTGAACTAGAGTCAATTTTAATCAGGAATAACTTCTTAATCAGGCTTAAGTGCAGTATTTCCAATTCTTATTGAATGAAATATTTTTATTAATTAATGTGGTTTTCTAAAGAAGAAAAGAAAAATTAAACTAGACTTTTTAGCTGGGGATACTTTTAATTTTCACTCTGAAAGCTCTATGATTTGAATAACAAAAATGGAGGGTGGCGTTGGCTGAAGTAGCTAGCAACTTGACTACAAAACCGAAGATCCTGGGTTCGAGCCCGGTCTCCGACAGTCATTAAATAACAACACTACGCATTTTTCTGACGTGGAAAGTTCAAGTGATGAAGGTGTATACACTGGTCATTGAACTACACCGGCTTCAGCGGATACTAATCCTAATGTAACAGGAGCGCCCTAATTCGTCGGTATTGTGTAGTAGAATCGTCAACGAAGTAAAATAACCAATAAAATGGCTACTAAAAACAACTGCAAAGATTTAATACCTCTCAGTGACACCTGAGGCGCTGCAACACTGCATTATTAAAAACGTGCAAAAAAAAAAGAGTTGTAAAAGAATGAAGCTTTCCTCTATCTCTTCCTTCACCACCTGTTTTCTCCATCACTTCGTGTTGGGGACTTAGGGATTTTTTGGGGATTTTTTAAATAACTGGGGCCTGATTCCTCCACTCGTGATCGAAATTGCATTCGAATAGAAATTAATTCCATTTTCTGATGATGTCACTCGATACCAAGCGAATCGAGTTTTTGTTTCAGGGTTGCAAAAGGCAAATAAATTCATTTATTTCACAACACTGAATAAATTTTAAGCAAAAACATATGTTTGTATGTATGTATGCAAAAACATACATACGTATATGAAAAAAAGAAACTAGTATACATAAATATTATTTTCATTTTCATTTAATTAATAACACTAATAATTAATTTGTATAAAGTGAGAGGATAGAGCACTTTTATTGGTTGATCAGAAGCAGTTAATTTGTTATTTAGATGCTCCCAGAGTTGATTGATTTTTTTATTTTCCCTGACAACTGTTGGGAAAAAACTTTATTTGCCAAATCAGTGTATTTTGTTATCTTTAAAGTCAACTAGAAATTCTTTATATTTGTATTTTTTTTACGTACATATCTACATCCATTCATATATACATACTTACAGATATAAATAAATAAGCAAAATATTGAGCTTACGTT
Source organism: Nowickia ferox (assembly GCA_936439885.1). Classification (NCBI taxonomy): domain Eukaryota; kingdom Metazoa; phylum Arthropoda; class Insecta; order Diptera; family Tachinidae; genus Nowickia; species Nowickia ferox. Next base: position 24,788,315 of record OW387027.1, on the reverse strand, counting down.
TTCTTTTTCTTCGCTTTTTCTATGGTAAACGTTATTTCGAATGCCTTTTTCTTTGCGAGTAAAAACACGAACGGTTGCATTCGAATGGCTACTCCTTATCGAACGCTGTCATTAGAAATTTAGAAATGTGTTATTCGAAATCGAATGTGAAAATCCCAAAAGTTAAAAAACTCGCACGTTCTAGTAATAACTCGCTTGCAATCGAATATATTAACGGTCTAATTCATAAAAAATATTTTAGGTTTATTACAGGTTTATTTGACAAATTTCCCATAGAAATATGTCAAATAAGCGCTTAATAAACCTGAATTATTTTTTATGAATAAGGCAGTAAATATACATATAATTTGAAAACACCATATTTTTATATTATATTACAACAAATTTATGGAAGTTTTACTGTTTGTTTATCGGTGTTGAAAGAATTCCTTCTTTCTCACTGTAAGAAAAAACGCAAAATTTTAAAATTTGTTTTTGTTTTAAATGGAATTGTTAGAATGAAAAATTTCCTTCGACATCAATAAACAGGGTGTTAGTGTTTAAACAGACGATGAGCAACGTATCAAAAGTAAATTTATTCATACAATCATTCAAACGAACTTTTGTAAAATAAAAAAAACAATGAAAATTTTGATATTAAAGCATAGATGTCAGTTTCATACCACAATTGTGCTACCTAGCTAGCTAGTCGTCAATGAGACAGCACAAAGTATACAGAGATGTCACAAGACGGAAGATAATTGCGAATTCTTGACGTCTCGCTCACACCGAGTATGTGTCTTCTTTAATTTTTCTTTCGTAGTGGCATTAATTTAATAAAATGATACTTTGTGTCCTCATTCGCTATGGGATTTTTGTAATTAAAAGTTTCAAATTAATATTTATGAACGAAAAAGCTTAAAGTTATATCAATACTAATAATCATGCTCACATTCTGTTTTTTAATTCAACACAAATTCTTTGATTTAATTTTGTACAAATGTTCAAATGAATTTTTATTTTATGCTTTTTGGTAAAAATGAATATTTTTTTTTAATAAAAATGCTTAAAATGAAGTCTGTAATCATTTGGAAACTAATTTTAATCACTTTTTTAATATTAATAATCTTTTAAACAATGTGTTATTTAATTTAAAAATGTTCTCTTGTTCATTTCACAAATTACACATTTTCTCTTGTTTGTTTTTATTATATCGTTAATAACTTAATAACAAATATACTACAGTTGTCCCTTTCTTGCCAAACCTGTGTCAAAGCTGATTTTAGCTTTTTTCATCACTCATTTTCTTCACCTCTGTGTACTTTGCGGAGACAGCGACGATAACACATGCGTAACAGGTGTGTTAAATTCATTAAACTACACTTTTTATTTAAACTTTTAATACCAATAACTCGGGAAATATGGGTCGCATCAAATTTTTTTCATTAATTTTTTTTTCACGTTTGTATCAGGTAAGCTATTTAAACATTTCTTTTTGGAGATTTTTTACAGTTTCCTATGAAAAGTTCAGAACCTCATAAGTCGGAAAATATGAGTCGGCTCCAACTTTCTTATTAATTTTTTTGCTCCTATTTTTTAATTTTCTACCTCATAGGCCCTTTTTTTATTTTTTGGAGCCGCTTTACTGTATGTACTTCAGAGACGAATGAGACAGCTTTTCTCACACATACAACAAGAATTTTATTTTTGACATCACTGGCCTATAACCATATGTCTCTATGTCAGCACTCTTTTCTCTAGCGAAAATTTCACTAGCTGAAATATCGACAACTTTCCTTTTATGTGCGAGTAGAGAGTAGTGAGACAAAATATGCATTTTCATTATCAAAAGTGTATACTGGAATTACTAAAATGTATTAGTGACTATCTGTTTCCAATGTCTTCATATGGTCCCTAAAGAACTATGTAATCAATGGTATCAATGTCAGTAGTTGCTTTTCAATGACACGCACATGTTAAATGTCTATAGCAAAAGGCATTGTATGGGGTATAATTAATAGGAAGTAGTGGCGACAAAATCAGTATTGATTCACTAGTGACATTTCCTACAGGGCATTTGCTCATTGCCCAACCATACAATAATTGCTTAAAAAAATCAACATTATGAACTAGTAACAGAAACGCTGAATAACATATTTATTCATATCTGGTATGGTTGGGCAATGAGCAAATGAGAACAACGCACTTGTTTGTTTGGATCTGACCAATACACACGCAAAACTGATGCAAACAGGTACATCTGTGCAGGCCTATAACGTGTATAGGTTCGTCATTTTGTGTATAATTTACACAATATTATTATGCGACCAATTAAATATATACATATGTACATATATTCTGAGTCCTTATAAATAGGGAAGACGAATAAGCGATGACCGTCTCTCCGTCTATTTATACTTGATATCGGCTTTCCGAAACTCTGTGCAAGAAAAAATGTAATGGTATGAGAATTGAGTAACTTTTGAGATTCTTTGTGAAGTTTGGTAGATAATGAAACAAAAAAGCTATAGACTTCGAGACTTCTGTCCTGAACTGGAAAATTTTAACATTTTTGATATATAAAAGTAACTACACGAGATCATCTGTTGCACATGCTTTGCAACTGCTAAACATCTGTGCTCAGTTGACGTTTTTGAACGAAGTTGGCAAGTAATTTTATTCAAAAAAATCGTGATAACAAAAGTGAAAATTTTCTTTGAAATTATAGGAAGAAAAAAAATTGGAAAGAAAATCAACGCGACTATTTCTTATAAGAACACAATTGGGCGTAAAAATAATACAACTAAAATAAAAAAAATTCTTTGAAGTAATACAAAACTGCCAAGATAATGTGTTTCAAAGTTGATTTCGAATGTATCAATCTTCTTTTTTGATAAGATTCGAAACATGTAATGTAAATATCAAAATACATACATAAAGGGTACGTTCGTAAATTCAGCAAATTTATGCATCTATGCAGCAGTTCTGCCAAGTTTTACTGCGTATGCGTGATCAACTGTTGCACATGCTTTGCAACTGCTCAACATCTGTGCATAGTTGACATTTTTAAACGAAATGCAAACAATTTTTAAGTCGGCAACTAATTTTATTTAAGAAAATCATGATAACAAAAGTGATAATTTTCTTTTAAATTATAGTAAAAAAAATATTGCAAAGAAAATTAAAGCGGTTAATTCTTATAAGAACACATTTGGCCGTAAAAAGAAGAGAACTTAAATAAAAAAAATACTTTGAAATATGTATTAAAAACTACCAAGATTATGTGTTTCAGTCAATTTCGAATATATCAACCTTCTTTTTAGGTTAAATTCGAAGCATGTAATTTAAATATCAAAATACATGCACACACATATTCAACTTATTGTTCCACTGTAACTTTTTGCACCTCAAAATAATTTACTGCGCCATTTGCAGAGATTTGCGGCAGGAATGCCCCTTATTAAAAATGACCCGCATTAAAAAACGTTTGACGCTAAACAGTGCTGCCAAGTTAGGCATTTTTGAACGTTAGATGTTCGCGATGCTGCAGACGTGCACTATAAATGCTTTTACGAACGTACCCATATTCAACTTATTGTTCCACCGCAACTCAATGCATTGTAAATAACAAAATGTTCTTCTATTTCAGTAAGAGGGTGCTAGGCCAGAAAAACTTCAAAAGGTTTTCTTGCTTCCCCGATGGTGCCGGCGCTGATTAACGCCACTGGCTCTAAGCAGTTGAGTGCCTAGAAAGCAGATGAGTGCTTTCTATTAACCAATAAAAATATGCCAATTTTAGTAGAGCTCAACGAGGAGCTCTTTTGATAGCAGTTTATTGATTGAATTTTCATACAAATAATTTCGGCTTATGTACTAATTATGTGAAGAATCTAGATTGTAAAAATTAGTGATCTTATTTCTATTTTATATACATATATTTTGAGTATATTAAAAATATTTACATTTATAATTTTCATGGGAAAACAAAATGTCACTTGATATATTTAAACTAATAAATTATTTTCCCATAAATATTGAAGTGCGCCACAAACAACAACAACTCACGGTATGCATTGCACTGGAATGTGAATACGGTGACCAGCGGTATGAAAGACATATGATACCTTCAACTGCTATTGCATGCAGACCCGTAAGACAATGAATACATTCATTGATGTGTACTTAAAATAATTAAATCATTGTTTACTACAGCATCTTAAAATAATTTACTGCGCCATTTGCAGAGATTTGCGGCAGGTATGCCGATTAAATGCATTAAAAAACGTTTGACCAGCGTTACCGTTTGTGCGACTAAGGTGGCAATTTTACACTTTTTTGAAACCTTGCCACTTTTGTTGCCACTTTTTCAAAAATCCCCTTTTTTGCCACTTTTTTTATAAATAAATACTTTATAATTTAACAATAGTTTCGACTTGAGGTCATCCGTGCGAAATGAAAATCCAAACATTCCAAAGGTCAACTATACGTTAAATTATCTAAGTACTTAATATTTACATAAATATTTACATATGTATATGAATTTGCTTCTATGTATCTTCTAAAGAATTGTTGTTTAGTTTTAATGTTAATTATTATTATATTTTATTTTATTATTTTACCGCTTTTATAAATGAACTGATTGTTTTCTGTTATGTTTTTGTTAATTTTTACTAAATTCCAATGTTTTGTTTAAAATAAATGCCTTTATGAAAACGTTGCGACAATTTTTTTTTTTCAAAATCCCCTTTTTGTGCCACTTTTTTATTTTAAATCCTCTTTTTGTGCCACTTTTTGAAATTTCTCAACGTTAACGCTGCGTTTGACTCTAAACAGTGCTGCCAAGTTATGAATTTTTGAACGTTAGCTATTCGTGATGCTGCAGACGTGCACAATAATTGCTTTTACGAACGTAAACTTTTTTATATTTTCGAGGAATATTTGGACTTGAAATTTATTTTTTTGTAAACAAAATCAAATTTTAAAACTCAATAATTTTAATGCTCATTCGCAGCCTGAATAGGCAATTGGTTAGAGTGCTTGCCTATCAGTCAGAAGGTTGTTGGTTCAATACTTGTCTCCTCTCAAGAAATTTATATGTGTATGTATGGTGAATTAATTAAGAATATAATATGAAGATATAATAAATAAACATATCAATCATGTGCTACACAATTTAATTAAAAACAAAAATATAAGTACCAGAATTAAAGACATGAAAAAACTTTGAAAAATTTACTAAATTTTTGACATCACAAATGAACAAATTTTTTTGCAAAGCTCCGAAATTAATGGGAAAATTTTACTTAATTTTAGAAAAATTTTACTTAAATATAAAAATATAATTACTATAAACTAGTTCATTCATAAAGTAGAAATTTAGTAAATATTTTACTGGTTTCAAGTAAAAAACAGCTTTGGCGCCATACGACAACTTTTTTTTACTCAAATTTAGAAAATTTTCCAAAGTTTTAGTTAATTATTTTTTTGAGTGTGTACCGGAAAATTTTATTAATATGAAAAAAAAAACAAAGTCGTTGGCCACGTCCGTAATGAAATACTTTTCAGACCATGTAAGTAAGTATATTTAGCCAACATCAGCATGTAGTTTGAAAAAGCAGCAATAGTTTTCCTTATTTACCAAATAATAAGTATTTGGAGTATTCGCTAGCATATGGAATCGGTTGATTTCGACACTCGTTGAGACCAAGCAAATGTATGGCAAAATAGTCATAACAATCTACAATATTATCACCATTGCAATCATGAGCGTATTTGCTCATATAATTGTCAATGGTTTCTTCGGCACAAACCAAATCGTAGGCACAGTTGTTGTAAGCTGTAATATGAGAAAAAGAAAAAGTATAAAATTATTATAACAAAATTCTTTTTAATATTTATCAAAAACGTACCATCTTCAGAGTTGGGATCTTCATTGTTAATCGTTAGATTTCCGGCAGCAGACCAATAAGCCCGGGTGATGTTGTATCGGCCACAACCGACATCATTGCACTTGCTGTTAGGACGTTTTATGTAGCGCACAAAGCCGGTAATACATCCTGCTATTTAAGGATACATTTGATTAGTCAATTTAAAACGTACAAATTCAATAATAAAATATTCTTTCATAATTGGAAGGCGGATCATTCCAGTTTTTGGAAATAATAAATTTTAGATACATTTGTACATACAAATATGAAGCGCTTCAATTTTTTTATATAAAACATATGCACCCTCTAAGAGCCAATTTCACATTTAAAAGTAATTTTTCCAAACCAAATTTGATAAAAATCAACATTTAAATAGGAATTGATATTTAAGTAGAGCTGGTGAAATTGGCCCTTAAGCGGCCCATCCATTATACAATATTATTGCATATGTTGTTGTACATATTATTGTCATTTTGACCTATACTATGCAACAAATGGCGCAATATTTTTAAAGAAAAAAGTAAACAACATTGAACAATGTTGCCACCACATTACACAATTGTCTTGATTGTACAATAAAAATCAAAAGCCTTTTGATATTTGCCTATATATTGTGCCACCTTCGAATATGACATACACATTGGCGTTATTATTGTACAATACGAAAAATTGTGCAATTATATTGCAAGTGAGTGGGCCGCTTTAGAGTTTTAAAATTTTTTTCTCGAATAAAATAACAACAAATCCCTCATTTACTCAAACAACGTCATAACTCGAAAAAAAACTAGTTTATAGGAAAAGCGAGTTTAAAGTTTTCAATGTACAATGGAAATGGAAAAAGAAAATTTTATTTCGCTTTCCAGAGTTGAGTAAACAAAATATTTGTAAGAAATTTTTACAGCAAAAATTGCTGCTTTCCAGAAGCGTTTTTGTAAGGGAGACAATAGGTGTGTTTTTTATTTTTGTAGTAAAATGCAGTAAATGAGTAGTTACTGCAAAAATTTAAAAATTTACTCTCAAAAAGAGTTGTTGCCGCAAAAAGTACGCGAACAGACAAATAGTAAAAATTAGTAAGATTAAGGAAACAGCTGACTCCAACTCCACACAGTGCTGAAAAATATATACACTATTGCCTATTCAATTACTTTTCTTATTGGCACTCGGTACAATATTTTTTATAACACGGCCAATCTAAGAATTTTAGTATAAACTGCCGATAATTTTCGTAGTGTTTGTGTAAAATTTCGTCATTCGCTTACGTTATCTTTTGCGCGCTTCTGAAGCGCTTCTTTTTTCTTAGTGCTTACTTGTACCAAATTTAATTTTGCTGGGTTATGTTGTGAAATTGGTGTAATAGTTTCGGAAGTGCCGAAATCGCTCCTACCACCTTTTGGTGCTTATGTCTCTTATGTGTGCATGTTCTAAATTAAAGCGAAATAAAAGAAGAGGAGACTGCTCTGCTCTATGTGAACATGCTTAACCATCCGATAAAATCCTACTTTCAACTAACCCCAAGTTATAATAATACAGCCCTTTTCACCATGTACAATAATTTTATTCTTAACGAAAAATTAAGTAATTTCAGGTTTATTTAACAGAAATAAACCATTTAACCAACGGTTGCAGATTCACCATCCACTTAAAATATGGCAATATTGTCTCTACTTGCTTACAAAAAGTAATGTAATGAGAAATATAAAAAAAATATTAAATTTTTTTTACAATACGGACGGACGGCTGACTTGAGTATAAAATTTATATGAAAATCACTAATTTTTGTGAGTAATTTTCATACAAATTTTCTAGACGAGTCGCCTGCCTGACTTGTGGAAACTACACATTAACTGCCAATTTATAAAAGACAAGTAACAATTCTCGTCTGTCTATTTACATTAAAAACAAAAACAAGGCACTCAAATTTGTTTTTGTTTTCAATATAATTAGACAGACGAGAATTTTTACACGTCTTTTATAAACTGACAGTAAATCAACAACCAAAATTTTGTTTTTTTTATAATAATTGATATGGACAAACTTTAATCAGAAATTACAATATTAAATGATATCAAGCGTGTTTTTTAGAGTGTCACAACTTTGAGTTGGCATCACTGCTTCATTTGAGCACCCATTTAACAGCTGATAGTTGCTTTTTGTTTAGTTTGCTTTGGAATTTCATTATGAATCGACTTACACAGGAGCAAGGCGTGCAATTTGTTGAAACTTTTAATCAAAATAATTGTTCTATTCGTCGAACTCATCGTGCAATTCTTCCATTAAAAATTTTATTTTCCGATGAATGGGTACGTAAATAAGCAGAATTGTTGCATTTGGAGTGAGGAGAATCCACAAGCTTTTGTCGAAACATCATTACATTCACAGAAAATTACTGTTTGGTGCGCTTTATGAGCTGGCGGAGTCAATGGTCCATATGTCTTCAAAAACTGTCAATAGTGAACGGTATAGGAACATGATTCGAAATTTTTTCGTACCTCAATTACGTGGCATTAATCTTGCTGATATGTGGTTCGAACAAAACGGGGCCACATGCCACACAGCGTGCGCTACAATTGATTTACTCAAAGAAACTTTTGATGAAAAAATAATTTCACGTAATGGTCCAATTAATTGGTCACCAAGATAGTGCGACTTAACCCCATTGGATTATTTTCTTTGGGGTTATGTTAAGTCACTTGTCTACGTCGATAAACCACACGAACAACAATTGAACACCTGGAAATCAACATTCGACGAGTTATCGCAGAAATACGGCCGCAAATTGATTGCGCCTTCTAAGCGCCAGCAGTGGCGGCCCCATGAAATCATATTTAAACATTAATTTCATAAAATGTTCTTACCAATAAAGCCCGTTTCATTGATATTAAAAATATATTTCCTTGTTTTATTATGACTTAAACTTGTGTCACGCTGCAAAAAACACCCTTTATTTATTATACTTTTGACTAAAATGGCTCGCTGAACTAATTTCAGTTTCAAAAATTTCTAAAAAAATAACAACTCAGCGTATCAGAGTTTCATTTTCCACAAAAGTATTGTATTATAGTCTGAAACGACGTTTACTAAATGCATCTTGCATGTAGTTTTCGAATAGAGCAATAATTTTTCTCGTATAAATTTGAGCAACTCACATTTTTATTTTGTATTACAAAAAAAAAAAATTTAGTGGACATTTTGCTGACTGTTTATCGGGGTCGAAAGAATTATTTCTTTCTTACAGTTACATTTGAAACAAAAACAAAAATTTTAAAATTTGATTTTGTTTTAAATGAAATTGTTAGAATAAAAAATTTTCTTCGACATCGATAAACAGGGTATTAGTGTTTAAACAGACGATGGAAAACGTATCATTTTTGAAAGAGACCTTAAACGATTTCATCGTGTGAATTTAGTCATACAATTATTCAAACGAACTTTTGGAATGTATTAAAAAACAATAAAAATTTTGATATTAAAGTAAAACAGGATTATAATACAAATTTCTTATTTGAATGAAAATTTGATTTGTGACAGTCACGTTACGATATTTTATAAATAAGTGTGCCACAAGAGTCTATCGGTATAATTCGTAAAAAAATATTTTAGGTTTATTTCAGGTTGATTTGACAAATTTCCCATAGAAGTATGTCAAATAAGCGCTTAATAAACCTGAAATATTTTTTATGAATAAGGAAGTATACATTTATGAAATAACGTGTACTTTTAATTTCCCGTTTTCCCAGGAAAAATTTCCCAATTTCCCGCCCGGGAATTCCCGTTTCTAAAACCCTAACTGCTTATGCAAAATAACATCAGAAGCTTGGATTTTATTTTCAGTTAAGTTTAATATGAACGGAGCCTAAAGTTAATGTTCGTTCTTAGTTAATGCTGATACATACATATTAGTAGCAATTCGTCAGTAGAACTTCAATAAAACTCTAGAACAACTTTTGAAATTGTATATGTTAATAAGTCTTGTTTTAGACTCAGCAGTTTTTCTTGAAGCAGTTCTCTTCAATTCTCTTTTAATACTGCCCGTTTGTTTACACACAAACGGTTTCTTGTTAAATTTTCCTATTGTTTTAATACAGCGAATGAAATAACAAAAGAGAATTGAAGTAACTTTTCTGTACAAGCAAGTCAGTACCCCTCTTCTTCTTCATAAACTCAGACTTGCTTCAAGAAAAACTGCCGAGTCTAAAACATGACTAATTTAGAATTACTTAATTCACAAACAAGAACTTGAAGTTAAACTTTATGCACCAACAAAATGCGACGACAAGGGCATTTTCCAAAAATTTATTCTTGTTTCAATTTGCGTGCCCGTGATGGGCATACAAAAAATTTTTCCTTTAGAAATTTAAAAATTTTCTATTGAATTTTTAAGACAATCATTATACACATTTTAATTTGGTCATATTTGGGTTTTTGTAAGCACAAGCACCATTTAGAACCAAAATTTGATTTAATTAAAAAACTTCATATTTTTTTTCATAGTTGAATTAATATAAAATTTTTAGTTATTTGTATAAATTGTTGGTCATTTGTGCCCTTAATTATGAAAGTGGTCTAAGTCATGTGCATTTTTGCTTCGAAATTTTAAATAAATCTTAAAAATCTTCAGGGTTTATGCAACCCAGACGGTCGACTTGAGTATATAAAAAAAAAAGGTATATAACTTTAAGTTGGCATCACTTTTTTAACTGGCGGCCATTTTGTCAGCTGTCAAGTGATTAATATTTAGTTTGGTTTGCCATTTCATCATGAACAGGTTGACAAAAGAACAACGCTTGCAAATCGTGCAAATTTATTTCGAAAATAATGGTTCAGTTCGCGAAGTTTACCGCAAGCTCCGTCCATTTTATGGTCGACATAATCGTCCATCAGAGCAATTAATTCGGTTAACCGGTCAATTGGCCACCAAGATCGTGTGATTTGACACCATTGGATTATTTTCTTTGGGGATATGTGAAGTCGCTCGTCTACGCCAACAAACCAGAAACGTTAGGGGACTTGGAAGCCAACATTCGTGGCGTTATTGCCAACATACGGCCCCATATGCTCGAAAAAGTGGTTGAAAATTGGACCTGTAGAATTGGCTTTATTCGAGCCAGCCGCGGCGGCCACATGCCCGAAATCATATTTAAACGTTAATGGCATAAAATTATCCTTCCAATAAAGCCAAATTGATGGACATTAAAACGATTTTCTTGTGTTTTATTTCAATTCGAAGTTCTATACCTCTAAAAAAACACCCTATACAAATTTTCTAGACGACTTGTGGACGTCTGCCTGACTTGTGGAAACTGCTATTAAATAAATTTATTTTAATCGAGACTATTACAACTCTAACTTAAAATGTTGCACAATATAAAAATATTTTTTGATTTGTTCAAATGTAATCTTGTAATCTACTAAATATCTCGACCAAAGAAATATATGACTTAGACCACTTTCATAATTAAGGGCATATATCAGAAGGTGTTTTATACAAGAAATAAACCATAATAAAATCCAGAATTTTGTAACTTTTCGATTTCAAAAATTTAAATTTATAGTTAAAAAAATGCATAATTACTACATTGAAATTATTAAATACATTTTTATTTCTACGACTCTTTAAGTATAAATTTATATATACATATATCTTTTTTTTTTGATTAATTCGCGTGCTTTTCTTAAGAAGGCAACATCTCCTTGGGATTAATATAACATTTTTCCATTAAATAATAATACTAATAATAATAATAATAATAATAAAATTAATAATAATAATAATAATAATAATAAAGAAAAAAATTGCTTTCAATAAATCCGAATTTGAGTCTAATCATTATTATTTCTTAGCTAAAAATTATAAGTACACTTACGTGGCCTCACATTATCGCAAAAAACTAGGATCACGGCAGGAATACACGCCATCAGAACAATGTAAAATAATTTATTGGCCATTTTGTATAAGTATGTAAGTATAAAATAATTAGACGACGTTCACTGTTCACCTTATTAAACTTAATATAAATTATTATTTACTTCGCAGTAGATTTATAAAGCAGTTGAGCTGATAGCCTTAGTGAGTCAGTTGTCCCTGAAAATATTTGTGAAATTGCGGAAAAGTAAACATAATTAAAGAATTAAATTTAACTGAAATAATTGAGAAATATATTTAGGGTATTCAAACAACAAGTCTTAAAACTATGTACATGTTTAAAAATAATAACACGAAACAAATGCGTATATTTTCCGATTTTTCTTTTTTCAGTTATTTTTTAAATAATTAATTTGTAAACAAAACACAGAATAGCTTTTTGAAATAATGAACATTTTCCAGTCACAATTGTTACAAATTCGTAAAAATAAATTAGTAAATGAACACAGCTAATATTTAGAAAATCTCTTCTTCTGGCTATATTTATGTGTAGGATGTCAAGAGTTTCGCCTTACATACTTAAAAGAAGTTTGTTTTAAATAAAAATCCAAAAACACTTACAAAAAACTTACCCAGACAAAAATTTGATTTTTTGCAGATAAATTCTCATTTGAAAAAACCCATTAAATTTATTTTACAGTAAAGCTTTCAGCAAATTGTAATAGGATGAATCAAAACAATTCACATATTCAATTTGCAATAAAAGTTGCGTATATCAAGCAGAAATCTACATCAACTGACGCCACACACAGTGGACCAAACACAAAGAACGCTGATGATGAAAGTGTAGTGGTCTTCGAAAAGAGCTAGTTGTTCCGTTCTACTACGTATTTGTCAGAATATATACAATTAACTTTGGAGTTATTTGTTCCTTTTTTTACGTAAAAGCCTAAAGAACAATAGTAATAATAATTATCACATCTAATTTTGCTTACAAAGCGATACAAACTTTAGTCTGATCAAATCATAAAAAGAAATTAAAAAATTATCTCATATTTTTTTCAAAAGTCCAAATTGAACGATTTGTCATTGCTACAACTTGTGAGATATCAAATAGATTTCTTTGCATATTTAATCTTCTTAAAAATGGCTTTGAAGAACAATAAAACAAAGTGATTTTGGTGTAATAATAACGAAGTAATGTACGAAAGAGCGCAAAAAGTTATGGCCCAGGGAGTAGACTTGTGTCCAACAGCTCTTTTGAACTAAAATGAGCTGTTGGACACAAGTCCCGTCAAAAACATCAATGTAAATTAAATGGGTTTGAAACAACTTTTGATTCGAACGCTCTCAAACTAGTTCAAAAAGAGCTGTTGGACAAAAATCTAGTAAGGGGCCATCCACACATTACGTAACGCTGTTTTCCCCTCACTCCAGTAACAGATTCGTATTCGTTTAAAAAACATATAAAGAAATTCATAAATCCAAAACAAAATTTAACTGAATGGCACATTTGTGTAATAATAATTTGTAATAATTTAAAAAAAGAAATTTATTTCTAAATTTTACTAGTGAATCTGTGGTGGCAATGTCTCCATGTGATCCCAAAAAAACTACTTAGTCAGTAGTGCTACAGTCTAGTGGTGGATTTTTAATGACAAGCTAATGTTAAATGTCAATAGATGATTACATTGGCTGAAGTATACCTGGTCAGTAGTACTACTGACAATGTCACTAGTAAATCACTACATTTTCACTATTCGCATTTTCTGCAGGGTAAATATGTACATATGTATGTACACATATTATCAAATTTCTTACCCATGCTCAAGTATTTATTGGATTTTAAAAATCACACTTACATATACATATATCTACATCATGAAAACATACAAACCGTCCTCTAAGCTATTGACGCTTGAAAAGCCGTTCTGTCGAAGAAGACAAATGTACTTAAATAAACAAACTTATCACAGGCAGCCAAACTCTATCCCGCACACTCATACATACACACACACAAAATCGCTACGATCGTACACAAGAATTTTACAAAATCTGAAATTAATATTTATCCAAATATAAACAAATTACTGACCGAGAGACTTTAACACTGGACAAATTTAAGCTTTACAAAATATAAAGCAATCCCATCCTCCAATATGAAAAACATACTAGGATTAAGGAAGTTCAGATATATGATAATATTTTATAGCACCAAATGTCCATATGAGAAACAATTTATTTCTACGTACATATAAATACTAGCGTGAGAAAATCACATACACACACATACTAGAATTCATCTACGAAAAATTCAAACTATTTCAACAATACCCTTCCCCTCACAAATCACAGTCAGCCTTAAATTCCTACAGATATACATAAACAAATTATCAAGGTCACACACAATCGATCAATGTCAACCATTCGAAAAAAATAAACATGTTTTCCAGCAGGAAATAAATAATCATGTTTTTTAATCCATTACCACAAAAAAAAATCACCCGTTCACACGCAATTAATGTCACGAAAAAGAAATCACCCGTTCACACAACTAATGTAAACAAAAAAGCGCACCGAAAAGACAATTTCTCAAATTTCAGACAAATTTCACAAATTCCAGCAAAATTTTAAAGAATTCTTGGAATTTTCACACAAATTTTAAAGTTATAATGTACGCCGAATTGGCAAAAACCTACTACTAAAACAAATTAAAAAAAAAATAACACTATGCAACAAAATTAAATTTTAATAAAAATTCTGACTGGCATATGTGATTATGATTTTCCATTCCCAAAGACATTATAAGTACACTTTTGTTTTTACGTTTTTATGAAATTTTCTAAAATTTTCTGCATATATAAGGAAGTTAGAGCCTATATCATAAAACGATAGTATACACTTGTTATTATTTAAGTTCAATCCTAGCAAAAACTATCGGCGACTGGAAGCAGGCTTGTAAGGGAGAGAGAAAGAGAGTGCGCTCTCGCTTACCAACCTGCTTCCGGATTGCATAATTTTTGTATGAGATGTCCCACTTAAAATTACCAATAATTTGAATAAATTTATAATGTATGAGTGTCAATGTTACACAAGAAATTATAGAAATTTGAAAAAAAAATTAAGAAAATGGCATAAAACGTAAAAACTAAACTATTTTTATACTGTCTTTGGGTGTATAAATTCATAATCACATATGAAAGAGTCAGAACTTTTATTAAAAGTAAATTTTGTTGGATAATGTTAATATGTTAATATTTTTCGTTTTTGAAACGAAAGAATAAAATGCGCAAGAGATTACGAAACGATAAAACAGACTTATTATTGTTAAGTTTCCACATGTGCGCAAATAATTGCCTAAGAATGCGAACTCAACTCAAGTCAACGTACTTCAATAAAATCTACTGCAAACTAAAAAATAATTTAAATAAGTTTTAGTAAGTGGTGAACAGTTAACTGGTATTTTCGAACTGCTTTAACATTTCTGAACGAAAAATATTTTATATACATTCATACGTATATTAAATGGCAAATAAATTATTCTACATCATCCTAATCGCGTGTGTTCATGGCGTGATTCCGTATGAGTCCTGCGAAGGGGAGATCACCTGTAAGTACTATACTGATAATTTTAAACCAACAAATAGTTTCTTTGTAAGGATTAAATTGTGACTATTTTTAATTAAATTATTTTGAAATTAAATTTTTTATTGTTCTAATTCAACTTTTCTTGATTTTTAAGAAAATTACATTAACTAATAACACTGCTTTACAAGCAAAAGGTATAAGGTTTCTAATGAGTTCTTTTATAGTAATTAGAATGTGTTGAGCACAAGAAAATTAAAATTAAAATTAAAATTTTCTTTTTGCCCATTGTCCAGATAACGACACATTCATTTGTGCCCATAATTACTAAAGTGGTCTCAGTCATGCGCATTTTTGCTTCGAAATATTAAATAATTCTTAAAAAAGAACTTAAATAAATATAAAATAAATTTATATTAAACGAGCCTAGTACAACTCTTCATTAAAAAAGGCACCTTCATAATTATGGATACTCTTCCATTTAAAGCGTCATCCAGCATTAAACTATTCTATACTTTTTGAGCGGCTACAAAATTACGCCTCGAATAGTGGATAATTGGTTTTGAACGTTAAGAAATTTGAGTACATTATCTTGTGTATAAAGTTTTTATTCTCAATTTTAGAGCTTTCCTCCAAACAAATTTGAGGGTAACGTATAATTTAAAAAAAAATATTTATGCTGTCAAGTCAATTTTAGACTTGGGTTGAACTCGTCCATTTGAACTAGTTCATTTTTTAACACAAAGCGATGATCAAACCTATTTAAATTACATGGTTTTGATCATACACGCAAAGAAAAAATATGGTTGAGGTAACCATAATCAAACAGCAACATACTATGATTGAATTATATGGTTGCAGGTAAATCATATTGTTGTCAATAGAAAAACTAAGTTTTAGTAATATTATTATCTGAGTTAATAATAATATTATCTACAATAACAATTAACTTTGTTAAACCTAATCTAAGTATTGTTCAAAATTATCACATTTTGGTTAAATATGACAATACTATTATTAGATGTGACTAAAATATAATTAAGACTAACCATACCATATTCTAATATTATAATAATATTGTTAAATACGACCACAGTATTATCCTATATAATAATAATATTTTGTTTTTTAACCACATATTGGTAGATCTTTTGCTTAAAACAGCTGTGCGTCAAAGCCGAAATAAATATAAAATAATATTGCCGAAATAAAATGTATATATGAGCACGTGTACTTACACAAATATGTGCGTATACACGAAATGCAGACACGCTTGTATAAAGAAATATATGTATATATATATGTTTTTATCGATCTATACTCTTGTTTATACTTCATTTATTTATTAATTTATTTAAAACTACGCGTGCAATACCGATTGCTTACAAACGAAACACTGAACTGACAGAAGATATTTCTGAAAAAAATTTTTATTTTAAATTAAATATAGTATGGTTTTGGATAACATTATATTGTTATTTACATCATATTATTTTTACATAATAATATAAATTATGTTATAGTCATAAATTTTTAACAAAACTATATTGTTAAATTCTAACCATATCACGCTTTTTATGAATATAATAATGTAATTATTAAATTCAATCATTACTTTGTTTTTCGTAACGCAATTAATGTTTAAAATAACATTAACTTGTTTTCAATGATCACACATTTGTTTCGGAGAACATAATATTTTTTTCTCAAACATGCTACAACCATATCTTTTCTTTGCGTGTAGGTTTGTGTTAAAAATGAACAAGTGGAGAATTAATGATACAGCAACTGCGGGAAAATAACGCAGCAAGAGAATGAATAATTTCAAATGTTGCTTCCTCAATCGCAGTACGGAATGAATACTGAGACCCAATATGATATTGAAATACATAAAATGTAATTTTTAGATAAAGTTTTAATATGCTAACAATCGTTTAATGGCTGATTGATATTTTAAATATTATTGCTCTTTACCACTGTGCATTGTGATTTTGGGCGCTTGTTTCTTTTAATTCGGTCAGTTGTTAAATTTATTTTTCGCTGTTTTACGTAAATTTCATATCTCATTAATTGCTAAAATTACTTTAAACAATCTCTTTATTAATGTTATTCAGCATCAATCGAAACAAATGGCAGTCGGTCTTAGCAAGGTCTGTACTGTGATGCGGATGGGGCAAGCACTATTTTCTAAATATGCTTTAAGTGGTCTTGAAATATGAGGCCGAGTGTTGTGTTGTCAATTGTGTTTGGTAGAGGTTTCTCAGGTGATCGTATTTCCCAATTTTAGCTCCTCATAACAGGTGCAACACTTCTGATCCCACTAAATTTAGAGCATCACCTTGGCGTCAATGATATTTGGCTTTGGCTTGTTGATCCGTCGCTTACTAAAGAATTTGATACAAAGATTTTATTTTCGATATTAGCCATAGTTGAATATTTTATACTGCACTTGATTTAAGCACTTTTTACATTATTAACATTTTCTCCTTTTTAAAAAGAATGAAGAGAAATTAATTAGAGAGGACTTTAACAGAGATCAGCACTTTCTAATGGCAATTTATTCAACCACATCTAAAGCAACTTGAATGTGCACATATGTATAAGTTAAAACCTTAGCCAGCTTTTACCAAAAACTGAGCAAATATAAAAAAAATTTCCTAAAATTAAAAAAGTTTATTGAAAAGAAAAAATTTTTTATTAGTTACATTTTTTTTACACAAAAAAAATTGCCAACCTTGGAACCATATTTTTCATTTTTCTGATCTTTAACATTAATTTATTTCTTTCTAAAATACAAAATATGTGTAATTAACAATGAAAAAAAAAATTGGTTTATTTAGTTTAGATTCGATTAGAAAAGGGGGAAGATCTGGTCCAAAGACCGGCACTGCGACACCTGATAGATCTTTTGTGCCATAGATCTGTAAATTAAATTAAATCAATCTATGTATGACTCTCCTTATGAAAGTCAGCACAGATATTGGAGAAGCCCGCCTGATATCATCTGAACACAGAAACTCAGAATGAAAAACACGCCTTCTAGTGTTACATAAGACGATACACTCACAAAGAATGTGTGCCGTCGTCTCGTCATCTTCCAAGCACAAACAACACAAGGGTGAACGAACTTGGTTACTTTTCCACAGAGAATAGTTCAGTCCAAATAGACCAGAAAGAAAACCAGTAATCAGCCGTAAATTATTCCTGTTGAGGTTCAGGATGCCATTGAAACCAGAAGAAGTCATCCACATTTTCTTTGCGGTCGAAATGTCATCTTCTTTGTTCAGAGATTTTACAGTCGACCGACTTACACCACAAAACGGCTCTGGGCCCATAAACGGAGTAGCAGCGGCCCTCTTGGCCAGTTCGTCCCCTTTCTCATTCCCCGGATGGCTGCTGTGGCAAGGTATCCAATAAATGGAAACCTTGTGCCGTATGGATAGCTTTTGTAATGAGTCAAAGCACTCTAAAACCAGCCTGGAACGAAATTCCCATGAAAGGAGGGACTTAAGAGCTGCCTGACTATCGGAAAAGATAGCTATATGCACGCCTCTAGTGCCGCTATTTAAATTAATGACAACATATTTGGTGATTGCCTGTATTTCTGCCTGAAATACCGTAGGCCATTTGCCCATTGGCAAAGAGATTTTTATGTTGGGACCTACAACTCCAGCAACAACTCCATCTTCCGTTTTGGATCCATCCGTATACCAACATAAACTTCTGGAATCCACATCGGGACCGTTTTCGTCCCACATTGCCCTAGGTGGAATTGTGGCATTGAATCTCCCGTCGAACCTCAGTTCACAGTTTATCCTGTCACTAGGCATTCCTAGCAGCCCTAAGCTGGGCATTGTACTCAGGATCGATGAGTGCCCATTGCCAACACGTCTGAGAGAATGTTACCGAATTTTCCAGTTGCCATCACAACCAGGTCATCAGCATACCCTATAACTTCGTATTCTTGTTTACTAAAAATGAGGAGAAGTTCATCAACCAACACTGACCAAAGGAGTGGTGATAGAACACCACCTTGGGGACACCCTTTCACTGCTTTAATAGTAACCATGTCATTACCCATAGAAGCAGTTATGTCCCTGCTCTCGAGCATAGACCTAATCCATTTCACAGACACGTGATCAAGACATTTTTGTCTAAGAGAACAATCTATTGAGTCATATTTTGTATTGTGAAATGCGCCATTTATGTTGTCTAAAAAGGCACACAACGCAATTAAAACTATATTATGCGGCGATTTTTAATATCAAATTGTATAGAGAAACTCGTCAACACGTAGTTCAATTTTGTCACTTATGCTAACTTCATGCCAGTTTTTGATTATACATAAGGCCGTAAGTAAATGTTCCAGTGTTTCTCTTCGGTTCTTGGTGTATGTACCTTCAGCTTTCCTTAGCAGGCCGATTTGGCTGACTTGAGAGCGGGAGAGAGCCTTATGCAATCTCGCTGCTGTTGGTGTATTCTCGATATCCTCGCAGAATTTTCTCCAGGACTCCCTTTTGGATTTCCTAATTTCTTTATTGTAATTGGTTAAATACCTTCTGTACTCTTCCCAATTACATGAACGCTTTGCGTAATTAAATATTCTTCTAACTTCCTTGCGCATATCATCATGAAGTTCACTCCACCACGGCACGTCACTTATTTAGTTACTTTTATAAACATACATATGTACACAAAAAAAGTTTAAATTTTCCAGCTCATCTGATGTGTTTTGTATTTTTCTAATTTTCTATACAAATTTTTGTTTTCTAGAATATAAAATATATTTAGTTTATAAAGAAAAAGAAAAAAAATAATATAGCCTAGTTACTTTTTTATACCAAAAAGTGTAACATTTCCAACCCTGGAATTGTTCTTCAAGAGTTTTGTATTTATTCATAACAGTTTAATTATTTTAAAAACATAAAATATTTTTAATTCATAGGGAACAAATTAGTTTTATTTAGTTACTTTTATATACCAAAAATTAAATTTTCTTTAAAACCGTATTGCGATTCTTCTGATTTTCAATAAAAAAATAGTATTGATAGCTCCAATTATGAATGTTATATAGCAACGTGTTTATGCAACCAGGGAGGTTGCATTTTCGGTCGCATATTGTGCAGTCTTGTTTATGGTTGCATTCGAAGTTTCAAAAATATCAAAATGTTTTGATGTTTATAGGTTGCATTGACGGTTGCATGGCAGGTTGTAGTGTCTGTGTAAAAATATGCAACATGTAATATAAACGTGTTGCGTAAACACGTTACAAAGTGTGTACCCACTATAAAAATGCACAATTGCACAGATTGCGAGACTTTTGAACATTCTCGTGAAATCCCTTAATAATTTGGGTTTGAAGTGTACTTGAAGAGTTTTCACTGAAAACAAAATTGCCATACAAGTTTTGACTAAAGCAAATAATACAAATTATTTTTTATTTTTTGATTATCTCGTAAATTAAGACCTTGGAACTGTATTTTGGATAAATAAGACAATATTTTTATTTATAATTTTTATTCCAATAAACAACAAAATATTGACCTAGATTGTCAAATAAAAATCGTTGTCTGTCACATCTAAGTAAACTTTCATACATTGCCAATGTTCCTTAAACGTCTACTCGGAGCAGAGTCTGTCGCAAATAGCAAAACCGAGTTTTTATTGGTACTAACGCCCATAATAACTGCGTAATATAAATATAAGAAAAATGTACTTATACACTACATGGAACATTGGAAATGAGATTTACATGGCGAAAAATAAAGATTTTGGCCAATACATAAGTTTGTAAGCATATTAAAATAAAAAAGTTATATGAAGTATCAAAATATGCCCTAAAAGCGTAAATTATGCTCTAAAAATTGCAGAATATGCTTAGAATATGCGTGTAAGACTGATATATGCAAAAACATGCTTTAAAGGGTAAAATATGCAAAAATATGCACCAACAAATCGACGCCAAAATTCATAAAAAGTTCTGAAACAGATAAATATTTTGTTCCCGCATTAATACGTCACACAAGAAAAAACATGCAATTGCATATTTTTGCGGTTTCCCTGGTTATAACGATAATATTTTTTTTGTCATTGACCGTTTAAGGTTTAAATTAACTAATCAATTACAACTGAAACAGTTGAATGTCTGAAATGCTTTTATAGATACATAAATGGTGACAGCGGCTGCAATGGTGATGTTTGTGGTCGATTCGATATCACCCGGCCTTATTGGTCTGTTGCTGGAAGTCCAACCGTTAACAATGAAGATCCCGAGTCTGAAGATGGTACGTTTTTGACAAATTTTCTAAATAATATTGTTCTAAGCATTTCTTAATTTTATCGATTCGTCACTTTATATCACTCTCTCTCTGTCATTCTTTCTATCTCTTTCTTGCCATCTTTAAAGCTTATATGAACTGTGTCAATGATTTATATTGCGGTATTCAGACCGTTAGAAGCTACATTAGGAAATACGCCCGAGATTGTAATGGTGACGGTATTTTGAATTGTTACGATTTCTTTGCTATTCATAAGCATGGTGCCAGCGAGTGTGAAAACCTCAATTTTGGAAAGGCCTCACATTTATTATCAAAAACATGTAATCCAAAGTTGGCTGTTTAATATATTATTATTTATTTTATTATCACGTTCAAAAATTAATTTAGCTCATGTAAATATTTTTAATTTTTTTCGACATTAGCTACATAATCAATAACTGCTGTAATAAAAATAACAAATGAGATGTTGAAATTTTTTAATTGTACATACATATGTAATTGTATGTACAATTAATATAAACAAATATCGAGCCATAACCGCCAAAAAAGCTTAACCGATACATATTTTTGAACTGTTTTTTTGGCGAAAATCTATTACTTACGATCAGAACTGCTAAATTATGGTAAGAAAATTAAGTTCGAAAATTATGTCGCTTCAGCTTTTTTGGTGGTTATGGCACGATATTATATAATTTAAGATAAATTGAGGAGTTGTTGTTGTAATTTATCATTTATAATTAAGATTTTTTAATACAACAAAATAAAATATCTCATAAATAATAGTATTAGGGCCAATAAATGAGTCAAGATTATACATATGTACATACACAGAGAGAATAGATTGGTTAAAAATCTGTTGGAGCAACAAATATTTAATTATGTATTCCAATATTCCATATTTTCTATCAATTATCAATCAATTGTGCGATTTTTTATATTTAAAACAAAAAAACCATAATTACAATGTAAATAGAATTCTCACAATAGTTTTATTAGTAATAACAATTGATGCCGTTTATTTCTAATAACCATTTTAAAGTATTGGCAGACACAACTGCATTAAATATATGTAAGTTAGAAAGTAACGTGACTGAATATTGGCTTTTGAAATTAAACATACTATTCTTGTAAACAATGGCAGTATTCGATGATTGATGCAAATTGTCTTGCGTATGTGCGTTTTGCACATACAAAACATCGTATAGCTTTTCTTTCAAATCCAACAACAAAATACACACACACACACCAACCAAAGAAAAGCTACGATATTTTGCATTTGCACCCACGCAAGACAATATTTGCATCAAACATCGAATACCGCCAATGTTTAATTTGAAAAACAAAAATCGGTTATTGTAACTAATTTATCATTTGCCGTCGTACTGAAACTCTATTGCAATAAAAGAAGAGAAAACGAATTGATGTTCCTAACCGAATTTTTTGTTCTGAATACAAAAGGAAAAACATATTTTGTTGTCGCTATTGAATTATGCCTTATTTGTGGAAAAATTTTAATGTTTTATAAACAAAAAATAAAAATTAGATAGAAATGTCATATAAAAAATATCTTTTGCAGAATTATTACACAAACTCCCGATTTAACAAAAAAGGTAAGGACATTATTATATATGTATGTATGTATATCGCAAAATATTCGAAGTGTGCAAATAATCACCCTTATCGAGAATAAAAGTTCACTTGAAATGTATTCCCTTTCCCTAAAATTATGATCGCCAATGTTTGCGTTGTTGTTGTGTCAGTATACTATTTTCTAATTTTGTCCACGATTTTTTTGTTCCAGGGAAATATTTCAGGTGAACAAAATGTTGCCCTTTTATTCCCGATAAGGGTGAATATTTAGTTTCTTTGATATGAAAATATCTCTGTATAATAAAAGCGAACATGGGCAACGGATGTTACAATGCACCATGCTTATAAAAAAATTGCACATTTCGTTCACTTCAGGATATAAGCAAAAACTTAGAATAATATGCGATAAATATAATAATGTACTTACCTTTTTTATTCTGCAGAAATTGTTTTTATGTATGTATGTATGTACATATATGAGCCGTGTCTACCAATGATTTCTTTAGAAATACCAATTAGTCCATATTTACACTATGCAAGTCTTATTACTAAGCTGATTAGTTTAACGGAGAGAGAGACGAGGGGAACAGTAACGTTTCTTTTCCCCTCGTCCCTCTTTCCTAACAAACTAATCAATTTAGCAATAAGACTTGCATAGTGTAAATTAGGACTTATATTGGTTGTATCAATTAATTATTTCTCAATTAAAATTTTCTAACTATATCATTCTAAAAATTCACATATCGCTAATCGAAAATTGGTGCTTACAAAAGCTATATTCGTTCATTACAACATTGTATACATTGCTGACAGACAAGGGAATTCACAGCTAACGGGATTTTTGAATAGTACTTGTATGTACACAGGTCATATTGTTCAAGGTTAAATTTGTAAAAAAAATTTTCATTTCCATCCTTTATATATATATACGTATATATATTCCATAAACGTGAAAATAGAAAATTGTCTCTATATGCATTTCATTGTTGCTTTAACAAATCTTCAGTAGACTGCAACCACACATTTTGAACAGTCACAAACCTCTTTCTTATCTTATGCACAAACTTCCAAAATGTGTGGTTGAAGTCTACTGACGATTTGTTAAAGCAACAATGAAATGCATATATAGGCATTGCTTACTTGCCGACTTAAAAATTGTCAATTGTGCACAGATATTGAGCAGTTGCAAAGCATGTGCAACATATACTACAAATGCTTTTTTTTCAATAATTCAGGTAGCTTTTACTTTGTTGGAACTTATTTTCATTTACTTTTTACAGCTGTTGCCAATGATGTAAAATTAAATTTAATGTAAAAAGTAAGCAACATTAGTGTTTCAAGATGTGCAATGAGGCCTTAAATGTTTTTAATTTATATTTCTTTAAATTAAATTACTAAAGTTTGTAGATTTTCGTATGGGAAAATTTTTTAACATGTAGAGAAAACGGATTTTTTTTAATATACTGGCAACACTGACACGATTTTTGAAGGCAAAGAAATCAAAACTAGAAACATGGAAAAAATAATCGTACGAATGTAAAATGTTTTTGGAAGCAACTGAAAAAGAGAATTTAAAATTAAACAAGATTGTTAAATCCTCGTATGAATTTTGCCTTAATATAAAGGGTCCGCCATCTAACGTTTTTTTTCAACTAGTGCTTAGTTCGTGAATGGTAACACTTAGCTCATATCTGATTTGACAGATAATTAGTTTTATCCTTCCGATGAACGAATATGTTGTGTTCTCGCTTCGCTAACTGGGCCTGCGATCGACTTACAGAAGATGCCGATTTTGCCAAAAAAATCATCTTTTCAGATGAATTTCATTTTGATCTTGGCGGGTATGTAAACAAGCTAAATTGTCGCATTTGGGGCACAGAAAACCCTCACGCATACATTGAAAAGCCGACGCACCCAAAACGAGTCACTGTTTGGTGCGGATTTTGGTCCAGAGGCATAATTGGGCCAATGAGCAAGGAGTGGCCGTTACAGTCAATTGCGATCGTTATCGGGCCATGTTGAACGAATTTTTGTTCACAAAAGTTGAAGAGGAGGATATTGGCAACATTTGGTTTCAACAGGACGGCGCTACGTGCCACACAGCCGAAGCTACACTCGATGTTTTGCGCCCCTTTTTCAAAAAAAAAAGTTATATGGTGGACCCTTTAGTAGGGCAAATTTAAAGTTTTACGAAGAACTCCAGAAAACTTGAACTTTAAGAAATTCTGAGTATGTACGTATTTAGAGTACACTCTAGTCCATAATACGTGACCACTATTTTCTACTCATATCAACTCGTTCTGAGGAAAATTTGGTCACATCCAAGAAAATATTAATATAGTAGGGCAAATTTAACGTTTTTCGAAAACCTCATAAAACTAGAACTTCAAGAAATTCTTAGTATGTTAGTTTTAGAGGACTACTTGCACATTAATCTATAATCTATGTTCGTTTTAGCAGACTACTTGGACATTAATCTATAACCAATATTGACTCCTTCACAAAAAAAGTGTGTATCCCTCAGGAAATGCATAGTTAAAAACTTAGCTATATCTGGTTCAAATTCATGCTTTTCAAACATAGATTCACGGGGAATAATAAAGGAACACCTTTATAAATTTGCATTATTTTTTCGTCTCGGTTGCCTAATTTAATGGATAAATCCTTTGGAAAGGCATTAATCGAATACTTATAGCTTAACAGAGCTCTGTTAAAGCACAAGGTTTGTGTTTAAGTTCACACACTTTATTTGTTTTAATAGTATCTTGGTATCTGCTACAAACACAAACTTGAAATTCCGATTCTGATTCTGCCTATGATAGAAAATAACCGGGATTGGACAAGTGAAACTCTTCATGATTACTTACATATGTTGATAATGAGAACTGTATTCTACAAACTAGTGAAAGTTTAATCACAAGCGTGGCACTTTTAATATAAAAATGTTTTCTTTTAATCTCAAAACGTATATGGGGTGAGAATTTCAGCTAGTTAGGCAATAACTACACTTGAAAAAATATTTGGAATGAATTTCTATCAGTTACATTTGAATAAAAATCGAATAAGAGATTGAAAAGTTGAAAACTCTAAAAAGCGGGATAGAAATTCGAGGCGGAAACGACCTATTAAAAGCGGGACAATCCCGCCTAAAGCGGGATGTCTGGTCAGGTTACTGATGATCTGCATTAGCTACTGTGAAATGCGCATAGGATCCAGCTAAACCCCTCAATAATCAATTTCAATGTATTTGTTATAAAAAATATTTTACTTAATAAGCAAAATAATAATTTGGGATTAATAGTGCGTTAACAAAAAAAGTTAAACTTAAATTGTAACAATTCCCATAAAAAAAACACTAAAGATACTTTTTCTTGAATTTTAATCAGAAATAAATTCTTAATCTTATTAATTAATGTGAGTTTCTAAAGAAGAGAAGAAAAACTAAACTAGACTTTATTAGCTGGGGGAAATACCGATATTTTTCTGTGCAGCTGCGCACTTCATTTTTCTTCTCTTCCTTAGAAACTCACATTAATTAATAAAAATATTTCATTCAATAAGAATTGAAATTACTGAACTTAAGCCCGATTAAGAAATTATTTCTGATTAAAATTCACTGTAGTTCAACTAAAAATTGAAAATTGTCTTACTTAAATCATCATGCGCTCGTGACTTTTTCTTTTCAAAAACATGCATTTCTTGCAGGGAAATTTTAATATTTTAATTTTTTTATTTCACTAATGCAGATATTAAAATAAGTTTTTTTTTTCATTCCGCTTAAAATTTTGTCAATTCTGACTTCTACTTAAAAAAAAAAGTTACAAACCTCAGAAGTTTTTTTGGCCCATTGTAACTCCTCTCCTGCTTGAGCCAGAAGACTGTTAAATATGTTTTATAAAGCATGAGTGCTCCTCTAATGATATTCGAAGTTTCAGCTAAATTCATTTAGTAGTTCATAAATTCTAGATTTATTACCATTTATTTTGCGAAAGTCCCCACCCACCCACTGTGCGACCGTATTCATAAGGACACACAATATACACATACATACATATGTATGTATGCTTTATGCGGTCGCACATGGAATGCCATTCATTCATTTTCCGACGGTAAATGAATAACTGCGTATGCAGCAAAATAATCTAATTCCCGTATTCCATTCCACTGAAAAATTCATGTTATATAGCTGATGCGCAATTAAATAGACATGAGTGCTGATGAAAAAAAAAATTATATTAGAACATGTATTCCTTAAATTAAAACTCTATTAGAGGAAAGCAGTAGAATCTTATTAAAATATATTTGTAGCATCAATTCTAACATATTTGTATAAACTATATACAATTGTAAGTTTTAAATTTCTTATTGTTTGCAGTTTAAAAAGTATTTTTACCAAATGGCGATTCAGCATTTGTTTCCAGAAAGAATGTACCACGCATGCTGGTATAAAAGAGAAAAATTTAAAAAAAAAGTTTCATGTTATTTTATATAATATATTTAAGAAAATCTTAAAGCAATAAGTAATGAAAAGGAAAATATAGTAGACTCTTGATAATCAGATATTCAGATGACCAGAGAAAAAGTTCAAATAATCGAGAGTTCAAATTAATAAAAAACAGAACTTCATTTCTCTTGCTTCTCAAAACGCAAAACCTTATAGACCATAGCTGGATGGTAAAGTTAGTACATTGTTGGCTTTTGATGTTTGATGCAAATGGTCCTGCGAAAATGTGAAATATCATTGCTTTTTTTATACTGTTGCTGGATTAAAAAAAAACTACAGCATTTTACATTTACCCTCAGGGGCCGTTCACATGTTACGTAATGCTCCAGGGGTGGAGGGTTTGAGTTTTGTTATGGTAGGGGCGGGGAGAGGATGTCTTTGAAATTTAGTGGACCTCTTGTAAATGAACTTTGGAAATTGGACCACATATGACGAAGTTATATGGTATTCACTTCGTAAAAGCGGGCACTTTGCTTCCACATCCCCCCCGCCCTGCAATTTGCTTAAAAGAATACAAATTAGTAAACTTTTTCCATATGCAAAGAGAACTTAAAAAAAATAATTTTAGTGAACCTTTCCCATATGCCATTAAAATTTTGAAAATTGGTCCAGAAATTAAAGAGTTATATTGAAAGTTATTGAACTAACAAGGGGTGTGCCTCAAGGATCGATCTTAGAACCACTACTTTTCTCGATTTAAGCAAATGATTTACCAGATAATGTATCCCATTGCAATATTCACATGTATGCTGATGATGTGCAGTTGTGGCTCAGTAGTCCAACTCAATCCATTGCGGAAAATATTAAGAAACTTAATTATGGTTTAAATAATATCTTCATGTGGACATCGGCAAATCGCTTATGCTTAAATCCTAAAAAATCCAAATGTCTGGTGATCCACAGGAAATCAGTACATTCATCTATATGTGGTGATATCGTTATTAACCAGGAGAAAATTGAAATAGTTAGTACTGCAAAGGAATCTTGGAATTGTATTTAATAGTAATTTAACATGGTCAAGTCATGTCAACACACTAGTTTCCAAAGTATATATGTATTAAGTTAAGAACCCTATGGTCTATTGTTCAATATCTCACACCATTGAGGATAAGAACGTCACTGGCAAAAGCTTACTTGGTTCCAAGCCTTACTTATGGTTGTGAACTGTTTTCGAGTTGTAAGAGGAAACTTGAAGTTCTTTACAATAACATAACAAGATATATATATAATCTTGGGAAAAGAGATCACGTCTCATTGTATGCTAAAACGTTATATGGTGTATCATTTGAAAATCTATTAAAAATTAGAACATTAATATTCCTTCATAAAATTATATACACAGGAAAGCCACAATATATGTTTCAGAAGATTAGATTCGCTAGATCGTTAAGGGGTAAAACAATTATAGTTCCGAAACACAAATGCCTTGCTTCTGAATGACAGTTCTTTGTACATTCGGTCCGTCTTTGGAATGCTCTTCTACATGATCAACAATTAAACTGCAACGTAACGAATTTTAAAAGATTCCTTTTTACTTACTTTGGTTAAATGATTTATAACACTGCTAAATACGTAGGTTAGGTTAGGTTAGGTTAGTCTGTACAAGTTCAAGACTTCGAAAAGTGTGATCACTAAGACAATCAAATCTAGTGCGGCTTAGAGCCGGACAGTGGCACAGTAGATGTTCTACTGTCTGCAATACTGCGTGTTCCCTATATTTCCTGCAGGTACCGTCAAGTATCTGTCTTATTTTGACGGCATACGAAGCCGTCCAGCAGTGCCCAGTTAATACCCCACTAGAAGTCTACAGTCGCTTCTGGTTAGTGATAAAAGGAATTTATTCGATTTAGGATCATAGGAGCTCCACATGATTTTAGAAGTTTTGCAAGTTTTCGTCGCACGCCAACTTTCCTCCGCTTCTTCCTTCATCTTAGAGTCTATGATCCATTTCAGGTATTGAATTGGTTTCCGGACATATACCGTTTCTTCCACCGGTAATTGGGACGCCCTTTTTTCCAGTATATCGGCCATTTCGTTTCCTTCAATCCAATAAACATGTACTTGTCTGCCAGCACATAAAATAAATACGTATATCTCACTTTAATTTATTCTTCATTTCTACTCTTTCAAACAAATAAATGTACCGTGTATCAATTATAAATTGTCAAGGATCACTCTGTTAGTTCTGAAAATCGTCTAATTAATTATATTAAAAATTATATAATTATTTGAAATACCGAAGTATATTTATTTGACATAAAGTCTTTATTTATTTAATTTGAAGATTTGGCTTGTTTTTATGGTTAAGTAATTGTCTATATATTGTCTATATGCATTTCGTTCATGCTTTTAGTACTCGTCAGTAGACTTCAACCCAAAAATTTTTGAATTTAGTTAACAAACTTCGTATGTTTATAGTAAGACTCTTAATACTATATTGAGAATCACAGTATACAAACATAATAATGCTGCGAAAATTTATTGAAAATTGGTGTGCAAGATTGCGCCTCGCGTGGCGGCCACGTGGCATAAATCATATTTAAACATTACTTTCATAAATATTTCTTTCCAATAAAGCCTGTTTCATTGATATTAATGTTTTATTATGATTTAAACTTGTGTCACTATAAAAAACACCCTTAAAGAGATAAATTCACTTGTTTTGTTAAACATATCAAATGCACTGTTTTAGATTTAAGCATCTCGTTTAACATGTAAGTAAGTAAGTGTTTTCAGTGCGTTTTTAATAAATCTGGCATTTTTGTAATGGTTATTAAGTGGCGGCGCGTGAAAAAAATTATTTGCTACTAAGTAGTTGCTTGGAAAATATAAAATTATTTCTATAAACATTTTTTGTTTAAAAATAATAGAACTAATAAGTAATTCTGCCAAAAAAAACCCGACTTCAATGCAAAGATCTGATATTTAGAAGAAGATAGGAAGTACGTGAAATATAAAATTAAATTTGTGTGTTAAGCTTTGTAAAAATCGGTAAAGTGGAACCACTTAAAATAAAATATTAAATTTTAATGGTCGTGACTCCGCTCATTCCGTTTCTTAAACGCAAGATTGTGTGTTTTACAAAGCTCAGGATGTGTGTTGAGTTTTGTAAAAATCAGTTGAGTAGAACCACATAAAATTTAATAATAAAATTTAATGGGCATAGCCCCGCCCATTTTTTCAACTTTAAAATTGTGTTATTAAAAGAATAAAAGGTATTTGCTAGGTATCGCAGCAATCAAATAAGTAGAACATCATAAAATCAAATAAAAAAATTTGTGGGCTCGTTCCCGCCCACTTTGTTTTACAATAGGAGCGACTGGAAGCCATACCCACTCAGATAATAGAAGAATTTTTACAATCGGTCTAAAATGTACCGAATTATGAATTAACAATGTCAACAAAAATACAGACAAAATAACCTTTCTTTTTTGAAGTTCAGAATTTCTTACAAACACAATAATTTACTGACGAAATGTCAACCTTAAACATCTCAAATATAAAGTGAACGGCTGTGTTTGCTTTTTAAAATACTTGACGTTTAAAAACATAAATATTAGAAATCTCCTAATTTAATTTTCATTTAATTTTTTTGTAAACTTTCGAGTTCGTTGGGCGAGAATATAAACTCCACTCGACTCTAATTTTTGAATGTTTTGTTAAGACCACGACACACTATCATACGCAATCGCACGATCTACGAAAAAATACAACCCTGATCTGATGAATTGTTATTGTGTTTTGAAAATTTTCATAAACTTCACAGTACCAGGGTTGTATTATCTCAAAAATCGCACGACCGTGTATGATAGTGTATCACGGCCGTTAGTTTCGTCTTGCGCTCAATTTCCACAAAAATCCACATACCTTTTGTCAACTGCCATGCCCATGAATGCTTTGCCTTTTCCACCACGACATGAGCCAAATAAATTAAATAAATCTGAAGGCTTACATTTCTTGGCTGGAAAAGCAAACGGACGAAGAATAGACTCTTTGAAAAACTGCCAGGCACGTCGATGGCTACAGCCAACTAATGATGATGACAAAAAGAATACAAAAACTTTTATAAAACAAACAACTATACTTACATATTATGCCCAACAAATTATCATTGTCAACTTCCTCTTCAACACAGCCAGGCTGTATGGCATGACCACCGTTCGGATAGAAATCCACATGACCAATAGCCTTTGCATTGCCAAACATGTCACCATCTGTATGTATAATATCAACAAATTGGGCACATTCCCTACTCAGATGCTGATTGGAACTGCCGTCTTCGAATAAAGGCAAAGCAGGATCAAGTCCTTAAAAAAATTTGAATATTCTAACAAAACTGCTTATATAACAAATTGTTACTTATTCTGTATGCCAACCTGTTATCCTGGGCAAGAGAACGCCCGATTTCTTTAAATGTTTGCCCACAAAACCAGCCATTTCTGCTCCCAAACTGAAACCAATCAAATGTATTTTTTGCACCTGATAGCCCTGTTTTAAAAGAAAACTTATAAATCTTGCCACATATTTGCCTGCTATAGGCAAATTATTAACAGCATTAATGTACCAGGGTGAGGCACTCAGTGCACTCCAATCGACTAGTATGACATTGTAGTCTCCGATCTTTAAAAATGCTAATGAAGTAAAAAATACGTGTACAAAAAGACTTGATATACTCAACTAAATAAGGAATACATAGATGTACACGCACGTAAAGCTCCCCTATTGGGAACAAGCCTACTTCATAACTCACCCTTTTTAATCTCTTGGCTGCTTTCTCCTTCACCCGACTCAGAGAAGCCATGCAAATAAATTGCCAAAGGATAATTGAAATTAAAATTGCTTCTACGCAAACGTTTTGCATCATTTATATATAAAGTTTCAAAAGAATATTGTTTCCTTCTGCAAAAGTAAAAATGAAAGCAAATTAATTAAATTCTCTTTAAGTGTGAAAAAGCAGCCAGTGCTACAATTTGTATAAAGAAACCCAAATTGTTTTAGTTTTACTAACATCAACTCTAAGAGCCATACTTTAATATAAAGATAAGCTGCACTTGTCGGTCAAATAAAGATTATCCAGTTAATAATCTAGGTTTAACCCAGCAACATTGCTCAGTTAAACCAAAGTTAGTACTCTCAAATGATACAAATGTGAAATAAATATTACGCAGTTGAGGAGAGTAAAGATAGTTTTACTTAAAATTTCAATATATGTATACATAAATGAAATAATGTATGAATAAAATCGCAGCCGATTTCATTTCATTTAAAAATTTACTATTATCATTATTTTTCAAATCCATATCATTTATTTTTTAATCTTCAAAAAAGTTCACAAAACAATTATTGAGGTTTTTTTTAAAATAAATTTAAAGAACTCTCATATGTAGCTTTTTAAATGTTGCCCTATTTTCGTAAAATATTTTCCAAAATGCCACATCTGGACTTAAAACAAGGTATGGCATCTCTTTAAATTGACTGCTTTTTATCCTGTTTTTTCGTTTTGACGATTTTTTTTAGAGATTTTTTAGTTTTAACTTTTTTTACGTTTTGGCGATTTTTGACGATTTTTCTGGTTTTTTTTGGCGACCTTTGTACTTTTGGTGAGTGTTTTTTGCACTTTTAGCGATTTATTTAATTTTTCGCTTTTTGGCGATTGGCGATATTGGGATCTTTTAGTTTTAGCATTTTTGAAAATTTCAAGAGTTTGCCTCTTACGGTTTCCAAGATACACCAAGCTGTCAAAATTACTTAGTAAGCAAATAACACTAACTCATAGAATACCCTTTAGTTTTGATTTTAAAATTTTAGTGTTAAGTGGTGTAGTCTGCATAAAAATATAATAACTTTGAAAATTTCAAGTGTCTATATATGATTGTCGGTATGTTATATTAGGACTTCAACATGTTTCGTTGCTCGTTTTAGAACTCCCTTTAGTTTTTCATTGTCATATACTCGTATATGGGCATTTTTCTCCAAAGGTCCACCGTGACCAAAAAAATAAAAGTCTTTAAAAACTAACTATTGTACGATATTGCAATAGAAAAATATTTAAATTTTATTAATCATAATTTTTCCGCTAAAATGAAAAGGCAGAATACCAGTCATAGCTGCTCGAAGAAATTGTTTCAAAGTTTGAATTTAAACCATATTTTTTGCATTTTTATAATCCATCAGAAAAAATTTATAAAAAAAATAAATTTAAATACTTTAAATCTATTCGAATTTGGTCACGTTCGACACAATAAGTATTTACTTTACTTTTACTTTTATTGACTTTTCAAAACTTAATCCCTGCTAACGTATATGTTGTGGCAAATTACCAAATCAAAAAATATATGGCCTGACCCACGATATCGACAACGTTCGATTCAGAATCTCTTATTTTAGATGCAAGAAAAAAAGTTTGCGCAAGTTTGCGCCATTGTTTTGTGATTATTTGAAAATTTCACATTTTTTCTGTTTTTGCTCCTCTTTGCATAGGTAAATATGAGTAAGAAACTCTTTTGACAGGGGCGTTCCGGGGGGGTTAACTTCCCACTGCCCACAAAAGCTTAAAAGTTTATTTATTTTTTGATATTAAAGCACAAGTACTAAATTTTTTTAATATATAAATTATTTTTGCAAATAATAAATTTGTCACCGCACAAAAAAGGAGGCGGGGCGAAAATGGCTTTGAGCTTTCGCCGACATTAAAAGTTGCATTTGCAAAGCAAAAGTATTGCAAAAGTTAAGAAAAACTTTCATTTTTTAGAGGTAAGATTAGTTTCTCTACGGGTAACTTGTTTCTCCTTTGTCCGATTTTTCTTATTTTCATGCTTTAACAGTCTATGAATATAAGACAAATTTCTGCCAACTTTCATTGATCTTGGGTCACTCAATAACTATTCACTAGCAATATGAACTAAAAAAAAGTAATGGCAAGCTTTTTGACTCAAATACTCCTCTGTGCGATGGTGTTGAAATAAAAGCAGCTCGGACTGCGTATTCACATAAAGAAATATTTTACTTTATATTAATAATATCCATTTTATATTTTGAAGAAAAAATTTGTTTAAAAGTTACTAGTAACTAAATAGTGGAATCATTGTGGAACAAATGTCACGTTCGAAACGTCACGTATCGACCCAGATTATAGCTTAAAAAAATTAAAAACACGAGATTTTTTTTTGCCAAAGCCAAACGCATTTAAAAGTAAAATTGTTACGTAAGATTCTAAAGTTAATTGAAATACGAAACTATGTTAGGCTT
The DNA here is from genome assembly GCA_936439885.1 of Nowickia ferox. Taxonomy (NCBI): domain Eukaryota; kingdom Metazoa; phylum Arthropoda; class Insecta; order Diptera; family Tachinidae; genus Nowickia; species Nowickia ferox. The sequence goes on along the minus strand of OW387027.1, from coordinate 24,753,341 downwards.
TGCTGAATTTCTCCTTTCTAAGTGCAAAACATAAGCATAAAAACTATTTACATTTTTGTCGCATTCAAACCTCTACTTTTTTTTTACCATTTCCTTTTATTCCTACTTCTATCTGCTGTCAACTTTAATATAGAGTCTAGTGCTCCCTATAAAATATAACTTAGAATAAAAACTAATCTGAAAATGTTTTTGTATTTTGTTTTTTTATATTTTAAATGCATACGACCTTCACGTTCGACACCAGAGAAATATCCATAAGTTGTTGTACCGGACAAGGTTTTACATATTCTGCAAAAATTTCAAGTCCGTAGCTCTTAAGGTTCTCGAGAAAACAGCCTGTGAGGTACAGAGAGACAAACAGACAGACAGACAGATGGACATTGTACCGAAAATAAAAAAGAATTAAAATGAAATAAAGTTTTTCATAAATAATTAAAAAAATGACATCTATGGAAAATCAGGAAAAACTCTACCTAGTTATATATAATTATATATATGTATATTATATTATATGTGATAAAATTGGAAAATAAATATTTGAACAGTTTATATTTCGTCCTACTTACACAAATTATAACTATTAAATTAATTAAAAAAAAAACAATTCAAATTGTTTGTGCATATACGATGATCAATGATGAATCAATTTTTCCACCCACCTTGTGTACAACATAAATGTTATATCAGCTTTTTCGTTGATTTCACTGCAAAGAGGACATGAACCTTTTCGAATGAAACTAAGCTGATTCAGGGAACCAGCTGCACAAACTAGAAAAAAATAATGTGAAATTAAATAAAATAAAAACAAAACAAAATAAAGTACAGTTAAGAAAATACGATAAAATAAAATTAAATAAAATAAAATAAAAATAAAATAAAATTAACTAAAATAAAATAAAAAAATATATAAAATAAAATTAAATATATATAATAAAATACTCAAGCTTATCATACACATAAAAGATAAAAGAAATTATCAAAGAAGAAGGAATTATAGTTGCACATTCACCATTTTGGGCGAAAGTAAGGTGGTGGCTCTAGATATCTCCAAGGCGTTTGATAGAGTGTGGCATGGTGCACATCGAGTTTCCTAAGGGATCGCGCTATAAGAGTTGTTGTAGATGGGATCTCATCAAATGAGTTCAAGTTAAATTCAGGGGTACCGCAAGGTTCCGTTCTTTCACCAACTCTATTCCTTATCTTTATAAATGACCTTCTATGTAAAACTTTCAACCCTATCTATTCTTTCGCGGACGAATGCAGCATTTGTCATTCTTTCTCATTCAGCAATAGACCTAGCCTGCCGCAGATTGAGGTTATGGGATAAAACTTTCTGAATGCGGTCATGCGAACAGGGTCGACTTTAACGCCCGTAAGACCCAATGTTGTAGGGTTACTCATAGACGCATGACCGAAAATGCTGCTGCCTCTGTAACTATGGGGGGGGGGGGGGGAGTTATAAATATTAAGGAATCAGATGCTCTTGATGTTCTTGGCATAAAAATACAGTGTGATGTTCGATGGACTGAACACATTTTTCAAGTTGTAAAAGAATCATTCAAGTGGCTCGGGTTTTTGAAACGGTGAAAACTATATTTCACCCCATCTGATTTTCTTACTATTTATACCACTTATATCCGACCGAAAATGGAATTTAACTATCATGCATGAGCCAGCGCTTCAAAGTCTATTTTTGGGGCTGCTCAACCGCGTACAGGAGAGGGCGAAGAAGCTCATCGGTGACAGTAGGATATCCAACTCTATTGATTCATTGAAGCATCGACGCAATGTGGGGTGCATTTCCTTGTTCTATCGTTGCTACAACGGAATGTGTTCTAATGAAATTAGTGAAACCCGCACATTTATATGCACAACACGTGCCTCATTGAGAGCACATCCCTTTGTAGTCGATTGGCCAACGAATCGCACTACGCATTACATTCGTATGTGGAACCAACTACCTGCGGAGGTCTTTCCTGTCACTAGCAGCTTGAGAAAGTTTAAATCAAATGTCCACAGAAACAACTCCCTCTATACTCCTTCCCTATAACCTATTTTCCTAGTTCTAGCACAATGCTTTGCATGAGGTGGGGTGCTGAGTACTGGTCCTATTAAAAAAAAAATAGATAAATCAAATAAAACAACCAAAAACTCTTCGCAAATCGCAAATAACCCGTTTTTCTTAAAACATAGCTAAGAACCCTCTCGATCAGGTCACCTTTCAAACAGAAAAAACTAAATCAAAATCGGTGTAGCCGTTTGGTCTGTATGTTGACACGGACAGACCCACAGATCCACAGATACTCGTACACAACCACACACTACAAACTGATAACACCCCTTTTTTAGTCGGTGGTTAAAAAAGGATCAAAGCAATGTAGTATACGAAATTAAATGTAAGGGGGGGACAAATGAAAGCTGTAAACAAGTGTACATCGGTACAACGAAAAGAAATTGAAAAAGAATTGTTGAGCACGAGACAGATATAAAAAAGAGCCGACTAGCTACTGCATTATCTCAACACTGCATTGACAATTCACATACACCTGACTTAGAAAATTTTAATATACTTCATAAAGAAAGAATGCACAATAAACGTTACTCGCGGTCTCCACCTGACTTAAAATGACTAACTTTAACATTATCTTCAAGTTAATGTTAGGTCTGTTCCAGATGCATAACAAAACAGTCCGAACTTGTACAAAGTTATCCAAAAGCGTTCCAGATAGCAATTTTTGTGCAATTGTGAGAGCGAATGAGAGAGTAATTTTTTTCATTTCCTGTACAAACTAGTACGAACTTTTTCTTCTGGATAAGTTCGGACAAGAATTAAATAATCAGCTGTATTTTATTTACATATGAAACTGAAAAATTAATCAGAAAATTTGCAACTATAGGAAAAAAGTTTTTACATACAAATTTATTAAAAAACAAAATGGAACAAAGTTGAAGTTGTAAGTGCAATTGTGCATATTTCTCCATTTCTTTAATATAAAAATATGTTTTTTTCAATAATTCTCGTAGCTTTTACTTTGTTGGAACTTATTTTCATTTACTTTTTACAGCTGTTGCCAATGATGCAAAATTTTTGTTTTTATAATGTTATGCGTTTTAAGCGACTAAAATCACTTAAATTAAATTTAATGTAAAATGTAAGCAACATTACTATTTCAAGATGTGCAATTATGGTTTTTTGCGTTCCAGCAATTTTGGATAACTTTTGCATATTCAGAGAGTAATTTTCTTTTTTCTCTCATTAGTCCGAACTTGTACGAAATCTTGTGGAACAGACCTGTTATGTGTAGACTTCTCAAGTTAATGCTTTTTTCAAGTTATAACATTATTGTTAATGCATTTGCTTTAACAACTCAGTTATAACTTCAAGTTACAGCAAAATTTCATGTTAGGTGGATACATAAAGTTATAGTTTGGAAAGTTTAAGTAAAGAACAAAAAATGGACGTAGCAATGAATAGCAAGAGAAATAAAGACAACACCAATGCCAGGCTATAGCATTCTATTAACTAGTTTAGACTTTAGTGTAATTCCAACTGTGATATTAGAAGTTAAGGAAAGGATGTGATATTTCATTTAATTTTATTATATTTATATGTTTTATGGCGTACATTTTATGCCATATTATACATACATTTCAAAAATTTAAAAGTAAATTGGAATAAAGGATAAAATATGTAAGTCAAGTTTGATACTTTATTATCATTAATTGTATTTATATTAAAGTCTGCTCTTTTTAATTATTACCAATGCTACCAGATTTTATTAAAAATGATTATCCTTGATTATGTTGGAAAATCCCCACGACGCGTCGTATACATTAAAAATTAAATAAAAAACGTCTTTTATTTACATTTTAAAGAAACTGCATGACCTTGAGAGCCTCAATACATACATTATCTATAAAACCACACTAATTCATATTAAAAATAAGGTCGAGAGACTACATACAAATACATATATAAAATTAACTAAAATAAAATAGATTCATATCGAATAAAAATTCTTTGCTGGGCTTTGTATAAGTTTCTAAGCCTACTGCGCCTATTTTGTTTTTGTGATTTTCAAAATTATTATTATTTGTGAATTCTCAAATAGTTTTTGGAAGTTTGTGCATAAGATAAGAGGTTTGTGACTGTTCAAAATATGTGGTTGAAGTCTACTGACGATTTGTTAAAGCAACAATGAAATGCATATAGACATCGCTTAACGAACAGCAAATAAATTCACTTAAAATAAAATTAAAATAAATAAAACAAAATAAAATAAAATAAAAAAAAATAAAATAAAATAAAATGAAATAAAATAAAATAAAATAAATTAAAATAATATAAAATGAAATAAAATGAAATGAAATAAAATAAAATAAAATAAAATAAACTAATTTGAAAATTTTGCTTGTTTTTATGGTTAAGCGATTGTCTATATGCATTTCGTTCCCGCTTTTTGGAACTCGTCAGTAGACTTCAACCCAAAACATTTTTGATTCCAGCTAACAAAATTTTCAAATTAAATAAATAAAGACTTTATGTCAAATAAATATACTTCGGTATTTCATGTATAAAATAAACTAAACTAAAATAAAATAAAATAAAATAATATAAAATAAAATAAAATAAAATAAAATAAAATAAAATAAAATAAAATAAAATAAAATAACATAAAATAATATAAAATAAATAAAATAAAATATAATAAAATAAAATAAAATAAAATAAAATAAAATAAAATAAAATAAAATAAAATTTAAATAAAATGATATAAAATAAAATAAAATGAAATAAAATAAAATAAAATAAATAAAATAAAATAGAATAAAATTTAAATAAAATAAAATGAAATAAAATAAAATAAAATAAAATCAAATAAAATAAATAAAATAAAATAGAATAAAATTTAAATAAAATAAAATGAAATAAAATAAAATAGTTTTAAATAAAATAAAATAATATAAAATTTCATCAAATTAAGTAAAATGTAATAAATTTAAGTATAATTTAATCAAATTAAATAAAATAAAATAGAATAAAATAAAATAGAATAAAATTTAATCAAATTAAATAAAACATAACCAAATGAAATTAAATAACATAAAATAAAATAATATAAAATAGAATAAAATAATATAAAATAAATAAAATAAATTAAAATAAAATAAAAAAATAGTTTTACTTTGCAAAAAAAAAACAGTTTTTATTTCGACGAAAGTCTCGTTCACACTCCGGCTCAACTTAAAAATATGTATGTATACTAAATAATTATAATATATATATATAATAAATAATTATAATATATATAAAAATTGAACCGTTATGCATACAAACAATCCAAAGGCAAGTTCTTAATTGAGGGTTATGGAACTGGTTACGAACACAAAAAATACTGGCTAAGGAAAGATGCGTAACGTTTGCAGTAAAACGTTAGTACATATCGCATTTGTTCATTTAAAGGGATCACTTCGAAATCTTGAAATTGTATTCACTTTGCACGAAGAAACTATGTACCCACTAAGAAATGTTACATTATTTACTGTACTCCTATTTTGCAAAAGAATATACATACAAGTTGTATTTCTATTTGTGATATAGAAATATATAAATAAATGAAAATTTGTAAGCTTTGAGTTGGCCACTTTTAGAGGTATAAGTGCGATATGTATGTAGAACACAAAAAAATTTGTAAATTTTAGCTTTTTTTTACATAATACACGTTTAGAAGTATGGTGATCAGTTAAGTTTATTAAAAAAATTTATATACATGTGTGTATGTACGTATAATCGGTGGATCAGACACAATATTTTTTCCAGGTTGTGGTCAAAGCAACCCAAACAAATTTGTTCATTAATAATTATCACATGTAATTTGGCTTACAAAGCGATACGAACTTTAGCCTGATCAAATCATAAATATAGAAACAAATGAAGTTCGAATAATAATAATTAAAATTAGCTAAAAATTTGTGACTTATTATGAGAATGAAAAAATTAATCATTAAAAATATATCTCACTAACCCCCTAAAATCGTGAAAATCGTACACACTACTGACGTCATGACAAATTCGGCAAAATATTTTCGTTATTGTAAAAAAAAAACAACAAGTAACAAATTTATAGGTTATAAACACATATATACATATATATATATATAAACTTCTGACTTTTATTTAAATAACTTTGTCAGTTTTGTATTTTTAATAGACGAAATTTTTTATTTACTGTTCATTGAAAATTTAAGCCACAACTGATTTATACGAGCGTATAACTAGAAATAAAACTTAAAATGTTTTGCCTTTATTTCTACATTTAATCGAATAAACAGTTTTCTTTCGCCCCAGCTTCACGGAACTAAAGTGCGATTTCATTTGTTCCACATCAACATGTGTCCAATTCATTATTAACCATCCGTTAACCTCGTGTCTGAGCTCTGAACGCTTTTTAAAGGAAGTCTAAATGCATTTTGTTGCTGCTTGGAAAACTCATCAACATTAAAATTATTGAAAAAGGTAAACAACTTCATATGTTTATAGCAAAAATTCTCAAAATGTTATTGAAAATTACATATGTAATCGATTATTTGCGATCATAAATAATCGATTTTCGTCACAAAAACGAGGTGCCAAAAATGTGTCGTTTAATCTTATTTGGCGGTTATGGTACGATATGGCGGGCATCATTCGTGAGACGCAAAATCCAAATTTTTTTGCTGATATTCCTTGATATTTGGCTTCTAGCAGACATGAATATGTAGGACGAATATTTTTTTGTGTTGTGCTTATTTGTTGAGTTATGGGGTGGTAAAGTGTTGCCGTTTTTGAAAATAAATTTTTTTAAATTATTTTTGCACACTAAAAAATTAAATAAAAAAAAAAATAAAATATAATATAATAAGGTTTTTCATGAGAACTCTTAAAATTGCCATTGGTGCAATTGGGCAAACTTGCGAGACTTGTTTCATGAAGCCCCTATTGAACTTTTGCGCAAACAGTTTATGTAAATTTGAAACAAACGTCATAAAGTTCATTTAACAAAAATAAAATAAGAAAATTTCAAGTAATTTTTAATTTAAAGACATTTATATATTTCTATAAAAATTAAAAAAGTGTGTGTGTGTGTGTGTGAGTCTAAAAATGCCTAAAGAAATTCAAAAAAGCAAGAAGTTGTTATTTAGAAAATGCACAATTGCACAGCTTAAGTTTACGAGTCAAAATTATTGGGCAAACTTAACAGGTTTGTGTAAATAAATTTCTATAAAATTTTTGACATTTTATTTACGAGAGTGTAAAAATGCAGAATTGCACAGCTTTGCGAGACTTTTGAACATTCTCATGAAAACCCCTAATATAAAAATAATATTTAATAATTTTTTTTATGTGAAAACTGGACCAAGTTAGCAGCTTTGGATGTTCTTATTATACTGTAAAAGCTTAATAATGGGACGTGTTTTTTTACTAATGTTGTTGTTAAGAGATAGATTTTGTAAAATTTAAAAATAATGTTTTTGTTGTTGTTAAATTTTGATATTGTTGATAGATTTTTTGCTTAGTGCTTTATGGTATAAAATAAAATTTAAAGTTATTGATATTTAAATTAGTTTGCCATAAACTTTATTTTGATAACAAATACAGCAAGTTCGCTTTATTAAAACGGATAATAGTTTGACAGACGATAAAGTTAACGACGTGCATGTTCAAGAGTCAAACAGCAACTCCGTAAGTTTAAGACTGAAGAAAATTTCTTTATGTGCGTACCCCACTGCGATATCAGAAATGACCCATTTACATTAAATTGAACTATAAAAAAGAATAGAATTTCAGATTCATTTGATCTAGAATAGCTTTAAATTGTTCTGTAAACGACAATGAATGTCATGTACTGCATTTTAATTCAAAATTGATAATTTCTTTATATTTGACCACGCCTAATAATGCCCTCGTTCCACCAATTAGAACTAGTGATGGATGGCAAAAAGTAAGGAAAAAAAATGTGTTGGAAAAGTATATTGTATTATAGAATTATTTTTACAGATCTGGCAGAACTTGAAAGCTGATTGCGAAGCAACAGAAGGTGGAGTATATAAACAATTAGTACTAACACCTTTTGGAGGAAGCTCCAATTTCCAATAAACGTTGATCTGATCTATTTTTTTTTTTTCAAAATTAGGCTCTATTGTATTCAACACGTGCCCAAATGATGTTTTATTCAGCCGAAAATAACTTTAAAACATTAAAACGATGAACATTACTCATTATTTTCCAAATATATGTCTGAATTTATCACTTACTTTTCATCGAGCAACTGACAAATGCATGAATTTTGTCTGAGGAATCTTCTTTTCACTATTAAATTTTTTTTAGTTTCTTCGTTCCATTCGGAAAGAAAAACATTTTATTTTAATTTATTTACAAAGCTTTTACTTATTCAAAAACACTTTTACCAAAAATAGTAAGCAAAATGATCAGCTGACTCAAATACTAGATATGTATATTGTATTTATCGATAAACAGGCAAGGACGTCATAACACTGTTATAGTATGTTCAGACGACGAGTTGAATCACCTGCTCGCTCTCTGAATCATATTTATGATTCTTGCTGTTCACACGGTTCATTCGTGCTTCGTGTGCAGCGTGCCAATTTTCGCCCTAGATATAGTGTTTTTCGCACTGGATTTAGTGCTTTTTAATTCATAACAGTGCCGAATTTTTTAACTTGGGGTTTTATTTAAAAATGCACTAAACAAGTGCTTTTTTACCTTTGATTTTAATGCTTTTAATGTGTTTTACAAATGTACTAAATTTATAAAAACACCAAATGAGAGTTTTCAACTTTTCAAAAACTATGTATCTGATTGCACTCCTTTTAGACACGCAAAGTTTCCTTTGCAGAATGTTAATTTAGATGGGTGAAATACAGAGGAAGAAAAACTTTCTCTTCCACAGTGAGAAAAAATAACATATTTCTAGAAATTACAGAGCATATCATACACGCTATAAAATAACTTAATTACAATAATCCCAGCAACAGAATTCTGATTTGGAAGAACTAACAACTGAGAGAAGCAATGTCGTGCTTTCTTGATAACGAAAAATGCTTCTGAAAAGCACTAAAGTAAGGCGGGCTCTCTAATAAACTGAAAAAAAGTAAAAAAATGTAAACCAGTAAGTTTTGCATCTGAGTACACAAAAACTATACATTATTACTTTGAAAATAAAATAGATAGACAATCGAATAAAGATGCTTGTTTTGTAAAGATTTTTGTTTGAAGCTTTCAAACTTATTATGTTTGTATATTGTGATTCTCAATATAGTATTAAAAGTCTTACTATAAGCATACGAAGTTTGTTAACTAAATTAAAAAATTTTTTGGGTTGAAGTCTACTGACGAGTTCCAAAAGCAGAAACGAAATGCATATAAACAATTGTTAAACCATAAAAACCAGCAAATCTTCATACATATGTATATTAAAATTAAAAATTGTATATTTCGCTGAATTAGTACAGTCAAACACTTACGTATGGATCTTAAAATGTGACAAATCTTTACCTGATGGCACAAAATCTTCCACAGGGTCAAAATTTCCATAATTGGCACCTTTCACTTAAAACTGTTCAATTTTCACATTTTTTATACAATATTTTATTTGTTTTTATTTTAAATTCTTTTTGTGTACTATGTTTTTAATTATTGTTCAATACCTTTATATTAACCTTATAATTTTCATAAACACTTAAATTTTGCTTGACGTCAGGTTTATTTTTAACAAACTAATAAAACATTAAGAAGAAGTATAGTTGTGTGTATCTGAAAAAATGTTTTCTACGCATTAAAACTATTATTAATAGACGCTCTGTTGACAATGTCACCAAAATAGTCGACAAAAGTGGTGATTTAGGGACACTTAACCCCATGTTTTCTGCAGGGTATTTATACTCATATACATACACATAAATACATATCCATGTATATAATTAAGTGTACTCTGCACTCTGCAATTTGAAACAAAGGAAAACTCTTTCGATTTGTACGCTAATTACACGTAGAATGCATTTTATTTCGATTCGAGTTACAATGTACCACCAGTAACAAATTGAGGGAATCGATATCGACCAAAATCCTAAAACATTTCCACGTAAATTTTATTCAAGTGTTTTGATATTTCCTCTATACGGAATGATTTAATTTAGGCAGTTATATAAAAGGGTACAAATAAAATTTTAACTGAAATCTTTATCCTGTAAATAAAATTCAGTTGTTTCTGAAATATTTGTTCCGTTAGGCCGTACGTCTCTCGATGAACACTCTTTTGTTAAAATAATACACCATAATTGGAGTGTCTTGCCAAATGAACTTGAATCATTTTCCTACTCATATTCTACTTATGTATGTGTAAGCAAAATCGAAACATAGTTCGATATACTCGTAATTGAAATTACTACAAAAACCTATGAAATGTAGTAAATTTAAAATTGTAGTTAACTTAAGTTTCTAATTTTTACTCATGCAATACCTACATATATAATTGGCCATGTGGGCTTTCTTTGTATTGAAAATAAATAAATAAATAAATATAAAAATAAATAAAAAATAAAAATATAGCTATGTGCATACAAATATACATACTTATTGCATTTAGTGCTTTTTGCTCTGAAAAAGTACGTATATACGTACATCAGGGCGGGTGAATTTAAGAATCGCTCAAATTACAGGGAAAATCGTATTCTAGGGATCAAAATAAGAAACTTTGCCGAAGGAACCATACCTCTAAATGACTTTTGATCCGAAGGGTCAAATTTTTACAATAAAAAAATCAGCGAAATGGCTATGTTTTTTTGTTTTTAGAGTTTATTTTTCTCTTTAGAAATTTATTTAGTCAGAATGAAATGAAAAAATGAATTTTATTTAGTAATAGAAAAGAAAATAAAAAAAATTATTGTTTGAACTCTTTTTTGCTTTCAAGTCTGGGCAATTTCGCACGCTCTCTATGGGGAACCACCAGGGGTGGTTCTAGGGGGTGTGCCACTGGCATAGGTGGGTCGGCCCTCCAAAATTAGTGGGGGTCGGTCATACATTTTGACTCGATTGAGGAACTCTAAATGAGTCAAAGTGAGCTTTTTCAAAATTTGACCCTTCGGATCAAAAGTCGGGACATCAAAATACATTTTAGAGGTATGGCTCTTTGGGCAAAGTTTCTTATTTTGATCCTTAGAATACGATTTTCCTTGTAATTTGAGCGATTTTTTTGCCTCCATACAAATCGACCCGCCCTAAAGTACATACACACAAGCATACACACTGACATATATTCAACTCATAACTTAACTAAATTTATTTATTTTAAACTCACATCTATGTTTTTTTGGCTTGTTTTTATTTTTTCACAAACACACACATGCACATATACCAATTTTCTTTTGATAGCTAGTTCAGTTAAACTGGCGATAAGCTGCGATAAAAGTTAGAGAAGATACCAATTCTACATGCTTCGCAAGTAGATTCATATTGAATCTACTTGTTTCGCTCTCATAGTTTTGTATGGCGAAGCAAGTAGATTCGTTCGTGATTGGGGTGTGAAGCATGAATAGAGAGCGAAGCAGGTACAGTGTGAACATACTATTAGCAGTGATGTTGTGTTAAATTGATGTTGTTGCAAAATTGACGACGATGTTGCATAGAATAAGGGGGATTAACACATAAAGTGAGAAAACAATGACTGGGAATGGAAAGCGGATCGCTCCTTTTATTTTAAATATTATTTTCGAGTCCATTTAATATTTCGGCAATAGTTTCTATAAAAACTTAATTTTTTTCTAAATACCACTGACATATACATACATATGTTAGTATATACAAGTACATACATACATACCCAGTAGTTTCTGTTACTAACTAACTAACTACTAGCCATGCACACGACTGACAATTTTAACATTTAATTATTCACTCTTATTGACTTCTTCTTAATTGACTTCTGCTGCTCATTTGAACTTTCTAAAAGAAAAGCACTTTTTTCACTAAAAATTACACGTTCACTGACCAAGAACTTCCAATTGTAACTGAAGCTAACACAAATTCCACTCGCAAAAAAAATTTTGAGGTTAGAGGCATGGTAAAATTATACAAGGTACTTGCACGACTACAACAAAATTACAACACCAAGAAACACACGCATTTTGTTGGCAGAAACAAACAGAATTTAGTCAAAAACTGATGTCTTTTGTTTTTAAAAATAACAATCACAGGGTAACTAAAGTACAATTGCAGACGCGGCATTCATGCATGATTATAGTCATTCAGTGTTGCCAATATGTGTGTAATACACAGTGTGCAATTTGTACTCTGATGTGTAGGCCATGTAATGAGATTCATGTATAATCTGTGTGTAATTTTACTTTGTCTTATATTTTTATTTATTTTTGTTTTAATTTTAACCTACACAAAAGATATGTAGTGTAATTTTCTTCAATGTGTAATTGGAGACACAGCCATATGCAAATTCATTGGCAACACTGTAATCATTTTATTCACATACATACACTAACATTTGTGCAGCTTGTAAACAAAGTTTGACAACTTTCTTCATTGTATACATTAACAGGCTGGGCTTGTGCATGTTTTACCATGGTTAGAGGCATTAACATATCCATGAGTGAGAGAGTCAAAAGGCGAACTCTTGCATTACTTGTGGCAACTGTAGTAGGTAGTCGATTTTTCGCTAAGGAAATATCTAACGATATTGAGTCAATTTCTACTTTACTTGTATTGGTTGTTTACGTTTTACCAATACATGCGAATAGTACCTGTTAAAACTGACAAGACTAAGACAAGAGAAAGCGCAAGTACATCTCTTTTGTTTTCTCTTGATTTTTTAACAGTTGTCATCATAAAACAGCAATAAAAATCCCTGTTGTTTTATTTGCTGTACATTTGTTGTAGATTCGCGGGCACCTACATATATTATTGTATCATGGATATGAAAATATCAAATTATAAGTTTTAAAATTATTGTTGGCCCACTTGAGACTACATCTTATAAGTTTTGACAGTTGTATTAATAGAAACTTTCATACATAGACGTATTTTCAAAGGGATATTAGTTTTATTTTTTATTTAAAAAAACTAAATATAATATTTTTATAAAACAGCAGTTATCTCTAGAAAAGTACTTTAACTTTTTTAATGTTAATTGTACAAGAAGTTTGTTTTGTTTTAAAGTTGGGTACAAAAATTTAATCGCTTTTTTTTTAATTATCACAAACTAATATTTTTAGCCATTTGTTTAAATTTCGTTTAGCTTTTTGCATTTATTTATTTATTTTTTTTTGTAAAAATATTCGTATTCGCCTGAATTTGGCGAATACGAATACGAATATTCGTGCATCACTAGTATATACATATGTATGTATATAAGTAAGTCCATATTTACACTATGCAAGTCTTATTGCTAAGCTGATTAGTTTGTTAGGAAAGAGAGACGAGGGGAAAAGAAACTTTACTGTTCTCCTAGTCTCTCTCTCCATCAAACTAATCAGCTTAGCAATAAGACTTGCATAGTGTAAATATGGACTAAGTATATCTAGAACAGTCACTAAAACTAAAAAAAACAAAGACAATTTTACTGACATGCATCTGCATGTTATTATTTATTTGCAAGTAAGATTACAGTGCGAAACTTTTATTATCCAGCCAAGTAATATCCTTTGCAAACACTTATTAAACAATCGGTCAATCGAGTTTTATCTTCAGGTTTAACTTCATTTATACCACAACCTATTGGGCCCAATGTATGAATTGCATAATAATTATGACAATCTAAAGCATCATTACCAGCACACTGAACGACATTTTTCCTCATATACTGTCTAACGGTTTGGAGTGCGCAATATTCGTCCTTCATACAGTTGTCATAACCTGCAATGAACAACGACTCTAATTAGATAAACAGATAGATAGAGACACAGTTAAAAAAAGAGTGATAGATAAATTGACGAAAGGAAAAAATATAAAAGTTCATCAGTCGTAAAGCAGCTCTGGGCGAGTCAACATCAAGCGTCGTTGGCAATTATATCTTAAGTGCAACCAGGCCACTGTTGTTTATTGGCCTTCGAGAGTTTTGCGTCTCGCTCGCACTGGTTGACTGATCTGCCACGGATAACCGTATATTCTTGAGGTTCTTCTGTGAAATTTCTTTAACAACCACGTTGCTACTTCCTATGTGAAGGCATAGGTCGTGTACAGTCAGTCACAAAACCTTTTTAAAATACTGTTAATAACACCTTGGGCATATGGTCTAGTTACTCCGCACATATTTGTGCAACCATATTATGCAAATTTACTTTGTATAATATGTATAAATAAATAAATAAAAGTTCATAAAAAACATACCAAATTCACTATTGGGGTCATCATCGCCGACCACTAGGTGTCCGGCATCATACCAGTACTGCATATTGATTCCATACAAGTTACTCGAATTTCCAAAATTAAAGCACTTAATGCAAGAAACTGTAAAAATTTTATACGGTTAGTTAATTTAATCCTTAAAAATCACTGATAAATGATAAATACTTAACACTATAATTTTCATAATTTTAATTTATTATTAACTACATACATATGTAAATATATTAAATAGTTTTTTTTAACTAATAATTGTAGCTTAAACGAAAACTTTTGATAGTTTCTTTTTTAAACAGCAAAATTTAAAAATAGTTCGATTAACATTAATAAAGAGATTTTTTAAAGTAATTTTAGCAATTAATGTGATATGAAGTTTACGCAAAACAGCGAAAAATAAATTGAACAACTGACCGAATTAAAAGAAACATGCGCCCAAAATCACAATGCACAGTGGTAAAGAGCAATAATATTTAAAATATCAATCAGCCATTAAACGACTGTTAGCATATTAAAACTTTATCTAAAAATTACTTTTTATGTATTTTAATATCATATTGGGTTTCATTATTCATTCCGTACCGCGATTGATGAAGCAAAATTTGAAATTATTCATCCTCTTGCTGCGTTATTTTCCCGCAGTTGCTGTATCACTATTTCTACACTTGGGTCGAATTCATTCACTTGTTCATTTTTAACACAAACCTACATATGATCAAAAACATGTAATTTAAATAGCTTTGATCATCGCTTTGTGTTAAAAAATTAACTAGTTCAAATGGACGAGTTCAACCCAAGTCTAAAATTGACTTGACAGCATAAATATTTTTTTTAAATTTTACGTTACGCTCAAACTTGTTTGGAGGAAAGCTCTAAAATTGAGAATAAATACTTTATACCCAACATAATGTATTCAAATTTCTTAACGTTGAACTTCTATAACTCAACCATTTTTTAATCCGTTCAGAACCAATTATCCACTATTCGAGGCGTAATTTTGTAGCCTTTCAAAGGGTATCCATAATTGTGAAGGTTCCTTTTTTTTAATGGAGAGTTGTACTAGGCTCGTTTAATATAAATTTATTTTATATTTATTTAAGTTCTTTTTTAAGAATTATTTAATATTTCGAAGCAAAAATGCGCATGACTGAGACCACTTTCTGGGCACAAATGAATGTGTCGTTATCTGGACAATGGGCAAAAAGAAACTTTTAATTTTAATTTTCTTGTGCTCAACACATCCTAATTACTATAAAAGAACTCATTAGAAACCTTATACCTTTTGCTTGTAAAGCAGTGTTTGTTATTAGTTAATGTAATTTTCTTAAAAATCAAGAAAAGTTGAATTTAATTAAAAATAGTCACAACTTACACACAAAAAATTAATATGAATGAGTTTGTAATATTAATTAAAATATTTGTAATATTAATTAAAAAATTAATTAAATTTGCACCTGTAAACAAATTGATAATATCAATTAAGTTTTTCCACTCAAATTAATTAATACAATTAAAAATTTAATTGAATCAATTAAATTATTAATTGAAAACATTGATTGGTGAATACTTTTTTCTGTGTAGTCCTTATCAAGAAACTATTTGTTGGTTGGAAATTATCACTATACTACTTACGGGGGATCTCCCTTTCGCAGGACTCATACGGAATCACGCCAGGAACACACGCGATTAGGATGATGTAGAATAATTTATTTGCCATTTAATATACGTATGAATGTATATAAAATATTTTTTGTTCAGAAATTTTAAAGCAGTTCGAAAATACCAGTTAACTGTTCACCACTTACTAAAACTTATTTAAATTATTTTTTAGTTTGCAGTAGATTTTATTGAGTTGCGTTGCGTTGACTTGAGTTGAGTTGGCATTCTTAGTCAATTTGTCCTTAAAAATATTTGCGCACATATGGAAACTTAAACAATAATAAGTTTCTTTCTTTCGTTTCAAAAACGAAAAATATTTACATATTAACACTATGCAACAAAATTGACTTTTTATAAAAGTTCTGACTCTTTAATATGTGATTATGAATTTATATCCCCAAAGACAGTATAGAAACAGTTTTGTTTTTACGTTTTATGCCATTTTCTTAATTTTGTTATAAAATTTCTATCGTTTCTTGTGTAACATTAATACATTGATAGCAACGACATTTTAAGTGGGACATCTCATACAAAAATCATGCAATCCGGAAGCAGGTTGGTAAGCGAGAGCGCACTCTCTCTCTCTCCCCCTTACAAGCCTGCTTCCAGTCGCGGATAGTTTTAGCTAAGATTGGACTTAAATAATAACAAGTGTATACTATCGTTTTATGATATAGGCTCTAACTTCCAGATATACTCGTATTCAGAAAACTTAAGAAAATTTCATAAGAACGTAAAAACAAATGTGTACTTATACTTTCTTTGGGGATGGAAAATTATAATCACATATGCCAGAGTCAGAATTTTTATTAAAAGTCGATTTAGTTGCATAGTGTTAATTATGTATGTAAATATTTTTCGTTTTTGAAACGACAAAATAAAATGCGCAAAAGAAATAAAATTTTTTTAAACAATAGTTTTAATAACCTTCAAAGTAATAAGTAGAAAAACAAATTTAAAAAAACAACACTATGCAACAAAATTAAATTTTAATAAAAATTCTGACTGGCATATGTGATTATGATTTTCCATTCCCAAAGACATTATAAGTACACTTTTGTTTTTACTTTTTTATGAAATTTTCTCCAATTTGCTGCATACATAAGGAAGTTAGAGCTTAAATCATAAAACGATAGTATACACTTTTTATTATTTAAGTTCAATCCTAGCTAAAACTATCGGCGACTGGAAGCAGGCTGTAAGGGAGAGAGAGAGAGAGAGAGAGAGAGTGCGCTCTCGCTTACCAACCTGCATTGCATGATTTTTGTATGAGATGTCCCACTTAAACTGTCGTTGCTAGTGATGACCAATAATTTGAAAAAATTTATAATGTATGAGTATCAATGTTACACAAGAAACGATAGAAATTTGAAAACAAAATTAAGAAAATGGCATAAAACGTAAAAACAAAACTGTTCCTATACTGTCTTTGGGGGTATAAATTCATAATCACATATGAAAGAGTCAGAACTTTTATGAAAAGTCTATTTTGTTGCATAGTGTTAATATGTAAATATTTTTCATTTTTGAAACGAAAGAATAAAATGCGCAAGAGATTGCGAAACGATAAAACAGAACTAAGAATGCCTACTCAACTCAAGTCAACGCAACTCAATAAAATCTACTGCAAACTAAAAAATAATTTAAATTAATTTTAGTAAGTGGTGAACAGTTAACTGGTATTTTCGAACTGCTTTAAAATTTCTGAACAAAAAATATTTTATATACATTCATACGCATATAAAATGACAAATAAATTATTCTACATCGTCCTAATCGCGTGTGTTCCTGGCGTGATCCTAGATTCGGGTTGCCGGCAAGATATCGACCGTAACTATACTTACATATAAAAATTTGTATTTACATTCATTTTAGCTTCCCGCAAGGGGATCTCTTCAGAGATTACGGGTGTGACAATCCCGCGGACCCTAGTTGGGGTCAAATAGCTTTCGTTGAGGAATTCCTTGAGATATTTATCCATGAAACATACATAAATATGTACATCAGAGCTGGCCACCGAGAGAAACACGAGAGAAATGTATTCGCGTATGTGTATTCTTTTGTATAAGAATCCGATTGATGTTCGGCACTCTGGTGCTACTTTGGGCAGCTCAGATGTACATAGTTGTCTATGTGTTACTTCAAGGTCTAACCAGTGTTTTAATACTGGCACTACTGGTACAGGCGGCCCGACAGCTCATCTTACGCTGTGTCAGTAATTGGTACCAGTTATGCCAACTTTTTTGTCTCTAAAAGCACATCAAAATATAAAAAAAGAAACACTAAAGGGCGTAATTTTGAGATCTAAAAAGCGTAAAAGGCACTAATGTGAAAAACGCCTAAAGATCCAAACGAGTGAAGTTTAATAATGTTTAATATTGGCTAAGCTATTCTCTAGTTCGGCAAGAGTATCATCTTTAATGAATTATATCAGACGAAAAAAGTATGCTTTACACTGAAAAATTAAATATTATTAAAATTAAAATTATTGTGTTAACTTCTACAACGACACTTGAATTTTCAGAAGCAGGAGTATGAGCAACAGGTTGTGATTGGACGGACAGTCAAAAAATAAAAACGTCGAAGAAATAACACAATTTTACGACTTTTGCTATTTCGACTGCAGTTTTTTAAACACTGGTTTTTATTAAAGTAATTTTAATAGTGCTTTTTCTTAGTTTGACACCAACCCTCAAATTTTGGAGTTTTGAGTCTTCGAAAAGCACTAAAAATAGTGCCAAAAGCACCAAGTTGGCATCGCTGATTGAATGAATGAATTAAATATAGCAGGAAGCACAGGACACTGCGACCAAAGTAGATCTATTGTATCCCCAGCCAGGTGCTAGAGCACCTCATCTAGACCTACTCTTCTGATGAATCTCAGGATTGCCAGTGGGTCCAGAGTTGGCAGTTCCCAATCCTCCAATAGGTACTTGCCCAATTGGCTATATCTCCTGTGGCTTAACGCTTCACAGTCCTTCAGAATATGCTCTGGAGTTTCATAGGCATCGCTGATTGGTACGGCCTCCTCTTGGAGGGCACGCGGTGAGTGTGAGCAACCACATTCGCTGCGTGTTATCACAGAGAAGCTTACGTAGTGGCTGCGGTTGCTGTCAAAATCCAAAATCAATGCTAGTGATTGATAGTTATTCATAGTTAGGGATAACTATATTCATAGATTGCGGCCTATGTGCTCCTTCTTGCAAGTCACATAGTGCTTTCTAAGGGTGCTTGGAGCATTGGCAGAGGCTCAAGTTCACCCGGTGTTAGCACGATTGTGAGATTAGACCATACTTGGCAGGTGGTCACGGTAGTCTGTAGCACGCTTTGTCATTCCATCTATAGTAAATTTATATTCAAGGAATAATTTCTTAATCAGGCCTTCAATTTGGTATTTTTAAAATAATTTTTTTGGAAATTAAAATATATATTACTAAAGAGTTTTCAATTAAACTCAATATGAATCTATCTGAATTCTATTGGTCTAATTCATAAAAAATATTTTATTATTATTATAGGTTTATTTGACAAATTTCCCATAGAAATATGTCAAATAAGCGCTTAATAAACCTGATATATTTTTTATGAATAAGGTAGTATATATATAATATATATATAATAACTCTGTTTTAAAAAAAGTTTATTTGCACATTTTATAAAAATTTTCCATGAGCTTAAAACTAAAATTGTAATAAATAAATTGCAAGGAATTCTCATGGGCTTATGTAATAATAAACAATGTCTTCAACATTTATTGTAATTTTTTTATATGAAATTGAACATTTAAAAAAATTTGCCAAAAAAACTTTGATTTGATTTCACCAAAGAAAATTGTACGTCTGCTGGCAGCGAAAATGCAATCATTACGCTCATAATTTTGTAATTGGTAGAATTATCATCGATTTGCCAATACTTGTTGGAATTTGAAATTTCTTTACGGCTAAAAAATTCCAGAACGAATATGTTTCCATTTCGTTAAGAACAAAAAGCTAAATAGAAAATTTTGTGAAGATCTACATTAAATGAAACTAACATACATATCGCTAATTTACTCAAACAACGTCATAACTTAAAAAACCCAATTCTTGAGTTAATCATGCACAAATAATCCTCATATCGTTCTTCATATTGTGTAAAAATTTCATACAAATATCTCGTTTACTCAGCTCTTTAGAGAAAAATTGAATTTTCTTTTTCCATTATGTTGTGGTTAATTTGAAAACTTTGTACTCGTTTTCTAGCAAACAATTTTTTTTGGGAGTTATGAAATTGTTTTAGTAAATGATATGATGATATCTACATATGTTTTGCGTCATCTTGCTTTTTCTAGTCTTTTTAAAAAGTCAGCTTGGCTTTTTTCTTCATATCCTCAAAAGATGGTGTTGAAATGATGAAAATTATAGGAATGACAATTGTTTTTAACACTGATGTCTTATAAATTATGTTAATTTATTGAATATAACTTTATAGAGTATTGTATCAAATGCTTTCATATTGGCCTTGATGGCAGCGGGTGCACAAATAGTCGCTTTTGCGGAGATCTCGGAATCACCAAACATCATTGGATTGCAGCTGGAAATATTACGATCAGTAACTCTGAACCCTCATCTGAATATGGTACGTTTTAAATAATTATTAATAAATGTTGCAATAAAGGTTTTTATAGTATGCTTTTCCTCATTTTTCTAACTAATCACTTGATCTCACTCCCTCTATCCATCTCTTATCACAGCTTTTCACGACTGCTCTCAGGATTTTTCTTGCTCATTAAAAACCATTAAAAGATATTTGAAAAGACATACCAAAGATTGTAACGGCGATGGAGTTGTGGATTGTTTTGATTATTATGCCATTCATAAACTTGGACCCAACAAAGATTGTACAAAAGAACCCATTCCAAACGCTAGGGATCTAGCCGAATGCATCATGAAACGTCCCTGTAAATCATTTTAAAACAATAATCAACTTAAATTTCTTTAAAGTATACATATACATTTATATATACATACATATTCAGCTAAAAAAAAGTAACAAATTGAAATGTAAATCCAAAAAAAAAAACTGAAAATTATATTAAATACATTAATACAATAACTTTAGTAGACTTCTTAGTTGTTTGAATAATCAAGTAATTGAAATAGTCGCTTTAAAATTATTGGGACAATCCAGCAAAGATTTTATTTCATTTGAGCTATTCAGGCAATTTTTGCCATTGAAAATCTTTTCAAATCTTTTTCAAACTAACTTAGACAGTAAGATTGATATGTTCGGCTGTGACGAATCTTATATATCCTTCACCGAAATACTTATGTATATGAAATATATGTACTGTAACGCCGTTTAATTTTCTGGGGTAAACTCACCGGTGTCCAGGATCGTGTCACAAATTATTTATTTGTTTTTGGACCTTGAGAAAGGATACATAATTTTTTTATATTTTATTTATTAAAATAATAACTAACTTATGCCTACTTAAATTTAATTATATAATATCCTGACGCGATTCTTTTACAGTCCCTTACTGGAAATAAATCTTTGCTGGCTTCACAGCCCCTTAAATAATATCCTTATCCTGATCCCGATTGTCCACTACCGCGGTATAACCACCGTAGTAAGACAGCCTACTTTCCTAGAAGCCACAAACTCTTCTCAGCTTGCTCCTACTTCCACCATTTGCTTACTACCACGGTATAACCACCGTAGAAAACATCTACCAGTTCCTCGCTAGAACTTTCCTCCACTATATTTACTAATAGTTTACCACCGTGGTATAACCTCCTTGATAAACTACTCTCTAATTCCTACAATGCAATTCTCCTACCATTTATTTGCTACCGCTGTATAACCAACGTAGCAAATATCTCCTAATTCCTCACTGGAATTTTCCTATACTAGATTTACTACCGCGGTATAACCACCGTAGTAAATCTGTACTAATAGTTTATCACCGTGGTATAATCTCCGTGATAAATACCTTACTAAAACACGCCTAGCAGCAAAACAAGCCTTTCTTCCATGTACGAGCAGGGAACGACGCCGATACTGATTTGTCGGCTGCAGCGGCTGACCAAAAATATCATCGGCGGCGGCTAAAAGTCGACTTGCGCCGAAAAAATCTCGGCGGTGGTGTCTGAAAGATAAAACCGCCGGCGGCTAGTACAAATCGGCCGAGATTCGGCTAATGTCAACAATTTGTATAAGCAAACCACCACCCAGCGATGACAATTTAACGCGTTTTAACTATGCTAAACGCGCTTTATTTCGTCTTAGCGCATTTAATAAAAAAAGCGCTGAATTAGCGCGTTTTGAATAGAGTCAATAACAGCATTTCAGTTCAATATTCTTTTACTTTTTTGTATAAGTTTAACAATATTCTTGTATCCAAAACTCAGATAAAAATTTTTAAATTGGTCAATGATTGAGCTGTCGCAAATAAAATTCCCTTGACGGTGGTCATAATTAAAAACACATTTTAATACTGTAAATAGCAAATATTTTGAAATTTATAGGGCTCAAAATCTAGTACTTACGAGATTTCGAGCTAAATCAAAATCTAATATTTTTATTTATTTTTTACTACCCTGTACAACATATGTATTTATAAAAAAGATGAGTTAATTAGCTATGGTCTACTTAAAAAGGTGTGTGAATTGGCTACATTGCAGTTGTTTGGTTGTAGTTTTGGAAATTTTTCTGTTAACGAGTTCTGTTTTGGATAAAATAATCTTAATAAATGTCAAAAGAAGTTAGTGTAAACGGTATAGATTTTCATAAAAATCTGTAGATTTTGAGCAAGTGTAAATGCCCTGTTAACAACTAAAAATATGTAATCGTACTCGTGACCAAAAAGTTTTATATAACTTATTAAGCATCTATTCTAGCTGAAGTACAAAAAGCATTTGAATCGCAAAACTATTTGACAATTTATATAATTTATCACAAAGTTTGACAAATAAAATAAATCTAAAGCATTTAGATTATTTGGAAGGCAATTCTGATTCTGCATTAAATGATTTTAGTTATTTAGGATATAATTTCGAAGAAACAATATTATAAAATCTGAAAAAGAGTTACGAAAAAAATCAGTTGTATCTAATTGTTAAAGAACATAATACATTTACTTTCATAAATAATATAAATAAAAAGATAACATAGCTTACAATCATACATACATATTGGGTGTTTTTTATTGAGGTATAGAACTTTAAGTTGGCATCACTTTTTTAACTGGCGGCCATTTTGTCAACTGTCAAGTGATTAATATTTAGTTTGGTTTGCCATTTCATCATGAACAGGTTGACAAAAGAACAACGCTTGCAAATCGTGCAAATTTATTTCGAAAATTATGGTTCAGTTCGCGAAGTTTACCGCAAGCTCCGTCCATTTTATGGTCGACATAATCGTCCATCAGAGCAATTAATTCGGTTAACCATGGATCGTTTTCGCACTACGTTTACTCTATGTGATAATACGCATCCGCAGAGACGTCGAACAGTGCGCACCGAAGAAACAATTGCCGCTGTAGAGCAAAGTGTTGAAGAGGACCCGAATGAATCGATTCGCCACCGTGCACAGCAATAACCGACTATTTTGTTCCCGAATTGGATGGCATGAATGTGGATGAGTTGTGGTTCCAACAAGACGGCGCTACATGCCACACAGCGCACGTCACAATCGATTTATTGAAGGAAACATTCGATGAGCGCATAATTTCGCGGAATGGACCTGTCAATTGGCCACCAAGATCGTGTGATTTGACACCATTGGATTATTTTCTTTGGGGATATGTGAAATCGCTCGTCTACGTCAACAAACCAGAAACGTTAGGGGACTTGGAAGCCAACATTCGTGGCGTTATTGCCAACATACGGCCCCATATGCTCGAAAAAGTGGTTGAAAATTGGACCTGTAGAATTGGCTTTATTCGAGCCAGCCGCGGCGGCCACATGCCCGAAATCATATTTAAACGTTAATGGCATAAAATTATCCTTCCAATAAAGCCAAATTGATGGACATTAAAACGATTTCCTTATGTTTTATTTCAATTCGAAGTTCTATACCTCTAAAAAAACACATACATACATTCAGACACAACTATATTTTGCTGTTGTTAACAAACATACAATCATACGCAATTATAAGTTTTATTTTATAAATATTAACATTTAATCAATTGCTTACACATCATAAAGTTCATTAACCATTGCTATAGCATTTACCTCATTTTTAAATTAGGTGATTTAATTGTGTTGAGTCAAACAATATTAATGTTGCATATGTTATTATCCATAAGCTAAGCACTTTTATTAATTATTAATTTTATATAAAAGAAAGTAAAAATAAATATATTTTAAGTCGTTTTCAATTAGCATAACAGAGATTGTTTTATTACTGAACGGCTTCTTTCAAGTTACAAGTGCTTGTAAGGAAAAACTATTTGGGAACTCAGTGCTAGTTCAAATTTACATATGTATGTGTTTGACCACGACGTGATCTATAACAGGATCAAAAGTAAATCAATTACTACATATTGATACTAGAACATCACCAAGCAGTTGGTATTGCTTAGATTCTCCTACCAGTGGGCATAATTTAGTCAACTACATCAAAAGACAAACAAAGAAAGGCAAATGACATAGACAGGATTATTGCTAACATCAAGAAGGCCCCACAGGATCGAAGGAATCTAGAATTCTACAGAAGCAAGTCCGAGGAATTAGCGAAACTTTGGAAGGACTTTGAGAGATCAAACACTTCCTGACAATGATTCGTATATTGGGAAAAATTTGCACGGGTCCCTTGGAGAAAGGTATAGTACTGCTATGGAAAATATTGACTATCAAATTAAGAAATTAACTGAGGGCACAAAACCATTGCCAGCAGCAAGAACTAAATTTAGACATTAAGGGCTTAATTCATAAAAAATATTTTAATTTTAATCAGAAATAATTCCTTAGTCGGGCTTAAGTTCAGTAATTTCAATTCTTGTTGAATGAAATATTTTTATTAATTAATGTGAGTTTCTAAAGAAGAGAAGAAAAATTAAATTAGACTTTATCAGCTGGGGGAAATACCGATATTTTTCTGTGCAGTCACGCACTTCATCAGCACCCAAGAACTTAAGCCCGACTAAGAAATTATTTCTGATTAAAATTCACTATAGTTCAACTAAAAATTTAAAAATGTCTCACTTAAAATATATTAATGTTATAAAAGATTTATTAATCAAATTTCCATAGAAAATTTGTTTCATAAACCTCTTATTATACAGAAATATTTTTTATGAATAAGGCAGGAAGACAATATATGATCCTAAATTTGAGTTAATGTTTTAGAGCTTAGCATATGTGAATTTTCAGACGCAGATCTTTTATGTTCTAAATCTCATTAAAAACGGTTCGAACGTTTCGGAGGGGCAGACGTTTCCCCCTTTCGCCTTCCTGGTCCTAGTTTTGTGAATCTAAACCATCCACGGCGCAACCCAAACGCATACAAAAAAATTCATTCAAATCAGTCCAGCCGCTTAGGAGGAGTTCAGTGACATACATACATACGTACCGTAGAATTATATACATACGAGTATATAAAGAATATATAGAAGAAAATATACTTATATGTGGAAAAGAATTTTAGGAGGGAAAAGTCAATTAAATACTTATTGCATACTTGCATAGTAAGAATTTTTTTATCTGCCTCCAAATGTTTCGAAAATTAGTGCGCCCTCAAAAAATGGTAGTATTGGTATCAGTTTTTGGCAAACAGCTAACACATTTTCGTTTCTTCGTGCACTCTTTTTTTTCAAAAGTAACAGAGTAACTAACTTCTAATTTTTTTACTAACAAAATGCAAATAATAAAAATAATAAAATAAATAAATAATAAACAAAAAATAAAAATAACGCAGACAATTGTGCTTTCATGCATGGTATGCGAAACCATGTTTTATTTACAAAATAAGATTACATTGTGAAACTTTTGTTACCTACCCCCATGATATATTCTTCTATCGCAAGAATTTAATACACAACTGTTCAATCGATTATAGTCTTCATCTTTCTTATGTTTACACGACTTTGGACCATATTTATGAGTTGCATAAAAATCGGTGCAAGTTATACTACCATCCTCATCACAATCAACGACATTTCGTCTCATATATTTTCTAACGGCTTGGATTGAGCAATAAGTGTTTCTAATACAGTTTTCATAGGCTGTAATGACAGTGTGTGTGAGAGAGAGAGAGAGAGAAACAGTAAGTGATAAATTGGGAAAAAGTGAGAGAGGGAAACAATAGAACAGAGTTCGTTAAATTTTTTCAAAGTTTATCAAAAACATACCATTATAATCGCTGGGGTTATCATCGCCAACTACTGGTTCTCCGGCACTAACCCAATACTCTTTATTAAATCCATATGCGTTACCCAGTTCTCCTGTACGAAAGCATCCCAAGCAAGAAACTGCCAATGATAAAAAAAAATACCGGATAAATAAATTCTTTGAACTACGAGTATAATTTTTATAATTTTAACTTATTATTAATTAAATTATATTGTTTTTTTAAAACTAATACTAACTCAAAAAGTAAAACTTTGGAGAGTTTCTTTTTTAAACAGCAAAATTTAAAAATAGTTCGATTAACATTAATAAAGAGATTTTTTAAAGTAATTTTAGCAATTAATGTGATATGATATTTACGCAAAACAGCGAAAAATAAATTGAACAACTGACCGAATTAAAAGTGCACAGTGGCAAAGAGCAATAATATTTAAAATATCAATCAGCCATTAAACGACTGTTAGCATATTAAAACTTTATCTAAAAATTACTTTTTATGTATTTTAATATCATATTGGGTCTCATTATTCATTCCGTACCGCGATTGAGGAAGCAAAATTTGAAATTATTCATCCTCTTGCTGCGTTATTTTCCCGCAGTTGCTGTATCACTATTTCTACACTTGGGTCGAATTCATTCACTTGTTCATTTTTAACACAAACCTACATATGATCAAAAACATGTAATTTAAATAGCTTTGATCATCGCTTTGTGTTAAAAAATTAACTAGTTCAAATGGACGAGTTCAACCCAAGTCTAAAATTTACTTGACAGCATAAATATTTTTTTTAAATTTTACGTTACGCTCAAACTTGTTTGGAGGAAAGCTCTAAAATTGAGAATAAATACTTTATACCCAACATAATGTATTCAAATTTCTTAACGTTGAACTTCTATAACTCAACCATTTTTTAATCCGTTCAGAACCAATTATCCACTATTCGTAGCCTTTCAAAGGGTATCCATAATTATGAAGGTGCTATTTTTTTTAATTAAGAGTTGTACCAGGCTCGTTTAATATAAATTTATTTTATATTTATTTAAGTTCTTTTTTAAAAATTATTTAATATTTCGATGCAAAAAATGCGCATGACTGAGACCACTTTAGTAATAATGGGCACAAATGAATGTGTCGTTATCTGGACAATGGGCAAAAAGAAACTTTTAATTTTAATTTTCTTGTGCTCAACACATTCTAATTACTATAAAAGAACTCATTAGAAACCTTATACCTTTTGCTTGTAAAGCAGTGTTATTAGTTAATGTAATTTTCTTAAAAATCAAGAAAAGTTGAATTTAATTATAAATAGTCACAACTTAGTCCTTATCAAGAAACTATTTGTTGGTTGGAAATTATCAGTATACTACTTACGGGAGATCTCCTTTTCGCAGGACTCATACGGAATCACGCCAGGAACACACGCGATTAGGATGATGTTGAATAATTTATTTGTCATTTTATATGCGTATGAATGTATATAAAATATTTTTTGTTCAGAAATTTTAAAGCAGTTCAAAAATACCAGGTAACTGTTCAACACTTACTAAAACTTATTTAAATTATTTTTTAGTTTGCAGTAGATTTTATTGAGGTGCGTTGACTTGAGTTGAGTTGGCATTCTTAGTCAATTTGTCCTTAAAAATATTTGCGCACATGTGGAAACTTAAACAATAATAAGTTTGTTTTGCATTTTATTCTTTCGTTTCAAAAACGAAAAATATTTACATAATAACACTATGCAACAAAATTGACTTTTCATAAAAGTTCTGACTCTTTAATATGTGATTATGAATTTATACCCCCAAAGACAGTATAGAAACAGTTTTGTTTTTACGTTTTATGCCATTTTCTTAATTTTGTTATAAAATTTCTATCGTTTCTTGTGTAACATTCATACATTGATAGCAACGACATTTTAAGTGGGACATCTCATACAAAAATCATGCAATCCGGAAGCAGGTTGGTAAGCGAGAGCGCACTCTCTCTCTCTCCCCCTTACAAGCCTGCTTCCAGTCGCGGATAGTTTTAGCTAAGATTGGACTTAAATAATAACAAGTGTATACTATCGTTTTATGATATAGGCTCTAACTTCCAGATATACTCGTATTCAGAAAATTTAAGAAAATTTCATAAGAACGTAAAAACAAATGTATACTTATACTTTCTTTGGGGATGGAAAATTATAATCACATATGCCAGAGTCAGAATTTTTATTAAAAGTCGATTTAGTTGCATAGTGTTAATTATGTATGTAAATATTTTTCGTTTTTGAAACGACAAAATAAAATGCGCAAAAGAAATAAAATTTTTTTAAACAATAGTTTTAATAACCTTCAAAGTAATAAGTAGAAAAACAAATTTAAAAAAAACAACACTATGCAACAAAATTAAATTTTAATAAAAATTCTGACTCTGGCATATGTGATTATGATTTTCCATTCCCAAAGACATTATAAGTACACTTTTGTTTTTACTTTTTTATGAAATTTTCTCCAATTTGCTGCATACATAAGGAAGTTAGAGCTTAAATCATAAGACGATAGTATACACTTGTTATTATTTAAGTTCAATCCTAGCTAAAACTATGGGCGACTGGAAGCAGGCTGTAAGGGAGAGAGAGAGAGAGAGAGAGTGCGCTCTCGCTTACCAACCTGCATTGCATGATTTTTGTATGAGATGTCCCACTTAAACTGTCGTTGCTAGTGATGACCAATAATTTGAAAAAATTTATAATCTATGAGTATCAATGTTACACAAGAAACGATAGAAATTTGAAAACAAAATTAAGAAAATGGCATAAAACGTAAAAACAAAACTGTTCCTATACTGTCTTTGGGGGTATAAATTCATAATCACATATTAAAGAGTCAGAACTTTTATGAAAAGTCTATTTTGTTGCATAGTGCTAATATGTAAATATTTTTCATTTTTGAAACGAAAGAATAAAATGCGCAAGAGATTGCGAAACGATAAAACAGACTTATGTGCGCAAATATTTTTAAGGACAAATTGACTAAGAATGCCTACTCAACTCAAGTCAACGCAACTCAATAAAATCTACTGCAAACTAAAAAATAATTTAAATATGTTTTAGTAAGTGGTGAACAGTTAACTGGTATTTTCGAACTGCTTTAAAATTTCTGAACAAAAAATATTTTATATACATTCACACGCATATAAAATGACAAATAAATTATTCTACATCGTCCTAATCGCGTGTGTTCCTGGCGTGATCCTAGATTCGGTTTGCCGGCAAGATATCGACCGTAACTATACTTACATATAAAAATTTGTATTTACATTCATTTTAGCTTCCCGCAAGGGGATCTCTTCAGAGATTACGGGTGTGACAATCCCGCGGACCCTAGTTGGGGTCAAATAGCTTTCGTTGAGGAATTCCTTGAGATATTTATCCATGAAACATACATAAATATGTACATCAGAGCTGGCCACCGAGAGAAACACGAGAGAAATGTATTCGCGTATGTGTATTCTTTTGTATAAGAATCCGATTGATGTTCGGCACTCTGGTGCTACTTTGGGCAGCTCAGATGTACATAGTTGCCTATGTGTTACTTCAAGGTCTAACCAGTGTTTTAATACTGGCACTACTGGTACAGGCGGCCCGACAGCTCATCTTACGCTGTGTCAGTAATTGGTACCAGTTATGCCAACTTTTTTGTCTCTAAAAGCACATCAAAATATAAAAAAAGAAACACTAAAGGGCGTAATTTTGAGATCTAAAAAGCGTAAAAGGCACTAATGTGAAAAACGACTAAAGATCCAAACGAGTGAAGTTTAATAATGTTTAATATTGGCTAAGCTATTCTCTAGTTCGGCAAGAGTATCATCTTTAATGAATTATATCAGACGAAAAAAGTATGCTTTACACTGAAAAATTAAATATTATTAAAATTAAAATTATTGTGTTAACTTCTACAACGACACTTGAATTTTCAGAAGCAGGAGTATGAGCAACAGGTTGTGATTGGACGGACAGTCAAAAAATAAAAACGTCGAAGAAATAACACAATTTTACGACTTTTGCTATTTCGACTGCAGTTTTTTAAACACTGGTTTTTATTAAAGTAATTTTAATAGTGCTTTTTCTTAGTTTGACACCAACCCTCAAATTTTGGAGTTTTGAGTCTTCGAAAAGCACTAAAAATAGTGCCAAAAGCACCAAGTTGGCATCGCTGATTGAATGAATGAATTAAATATAGCGGGAAGCACAGGACACTGCGACCAAAGTAGATCTATTGTATCCCCTGCCAGGTGCTAGAGCACCTCATCTAGACCTACTCTTCTGATGAATCTCAGGATTGCCAGTGGGTCCAGAGTTGGCAGTTCCCAATCCTCCAATAGGTACTTGCCCAATTG
This sequence comes from Nowickia ferox, assembly GCA_936439885.1. Lineage (NCBI taxonomy): Eukaryota > Metazoa > Arthropoda > Insecta > Diptera > Tachinidae > Nowickia > Nowickia ferox. Next base: position 24,722,560 of record OW387027.1, on the reverse strand, counting down.
GCTATATCTCCTGTGGCTTAACGCTTCACAGTCCTTCAGAATATGCTCTGGAGTTTCATAGGCATCGCTGATTGGTACGGCCTCCTCTTGGAGGGCACGCGGTGAGTGTAAGCATCCACATTCGCTGCGTGTTATCACAGAGAAGCTTACGTAGTGGCTGCGGTTGCTGTCAAAATCCAAAATCAATGCTAGTGATTGATAGTTATTCATAGTTAGGGATAACTATATTCATAGATTGCGGCCTATGTGCTCCTTCTTGCAAGTCACATAGTGCTTTCTAAGGCCAGTGTTAAAACAATCGTGCGATTACCCGTATTTGAGAGGTTGTCACGGTATTTTGCAACACGCTTTGTCATTTCAAGGAATAATTTCTTAATCAGGCCTTCAATTTGGTATTTTTTAAAATAATTTTTTGGAGATTAAAATATTTATTACTAAAGAGTTTTCAATTAAACTCAATATGAATCTATCTGAATTCTGAAACACATATACAAGTATATGTACATTTCTTTGCACATTTTATAAAAATTTTCCATGAGCTTAAAACTAAAATTGAATAATAAACAATGTCTTCAACATTTATTGTAATTTTTTTAATATAAAATTGAACATTTAAAAAATCTGCCAAAGTCGAGGACCAGATCTGATCTGTTCCACAATTTTTTAAAAACTTTGATTCTCTTTCATCAAAGAAAATCATAATTTTCTAATTGATGGAATTATCATCGATTTGCCAATACCTATTTGAATTCGAAATTTGCTCGCGGTTAAAAAATTGCAGAAGATCTACGTTAAATAAAACTAAGGCCGAGTTTATATCAGGTAACACATGTGCCGAAAAAAGCGCAACCACTAATTACTAATGAAAAACTGTTTGATTCAGACACGTATTTATTAAGTTAAACAGTTTCATACATAACTAATAGATAATTTTTCGGAATTCAATATGATTGGAAACTGTTGAAATCAATAAATACATGTCTGAATCAAACCGTTTTTCATTAGTAATTAGTGGTTGTGCTTTTTTGGGCACATGTGTGCCACATGTAAAACTCGGCCTAACATACATATCGCTAATTTACTCAAACAACGTCATAACTCAAAACTGGAATTCTTAAATTAATGATGCAGAATTAATCGTCATATCGTTCTTGATATTGTGTAACAATTTCATGCAAATATCTCGTTTACTCAGCTCTTTAGAGAAAAATTGAGTTTTCTTTTTCCATTATGTTGTGGTTAATTTGAAAACCTTATAATAATTTTTAATGGCAAAATAATTTTTCTTGAGTTATGAAATTGTTTTAGTAAATGATATGATGATATGTATGTTTTGCGTCATCTAGATTTTTCTAGTCTTTTTAAAAAGTCAGTTTAGCTTTTGTCTTCATACCCCCAGAAGGTGAATAATTTGGTGTCGATTCTCTTTAAGATCGTGTTGAAATGATGAGAGTTATAGGAATGACTATTGTTTTAACCCTGATTTCTTATAAATTATGTTAATTTATTGAATATAACTTTATAGTGTCTTGTATCAAATGCTTTAAACATGCTGACACGGGTAACACATGCAGTGGTGACGTTTGTGGACTGTATGAACTCACCAGAGATCATTGGATTGCAGCTGGAAATCTTACAACCGGTGACGATGAGCCCTCATCTGAAAATGGTACGTTTCAAATAAATATTAATAAATGTTGCAATAAAGGTTTTTGTGGTACCCTTCTCCTCATTTTTCCAACCAATCCTTTAATTTCACTCCCTCTCTCCATCTCTTATCACAGCTTTTTACAACTGCGCTCAGGATATCTTTTGCGAAACTCGAAGCATTAAAAGATATGTGACAAAACATGCAAAAGATTGCAACGGCGATGGAGTTTTGGATTGTTTTGATTATTTTGCCTTACATCATCATGGGCCCCACAAGGATTGTACAAAAGAACGTATGCCACACCGTTCTAATGATTTAGCCAATTGCCTCAATATAAATCACTGTAGAGCAATTTAAAACAATAATCAATCCAAATTACTTTTAAAAAAAGTTATAAATTGAAACATTAGACCAAAAAATAAAGCTTAAAATTACACTGTGGCTCATCGGGATAGAACCATGTACACTTGTCATGCAAAATTAGTTCGTACATTTCGATTACAACAAAAATAAACAAACTTAGATTTGCTGAAAAGAAGAAGCAGCCAAATATGACATATTATTTTTGGTTCATCAGAATAGAGCCAAGTTCAGTTTAACTTGATTCAGTCGTCTTTTTTTTTATAGAGCTTTACAAAATTTTATTAATATTGAAGTCTAAGCTCGTGAAAGTAGTAAACCAAACCAAAATGGGTAGAAAACTCATTAATTACACCGGAAATGATAAAAATTGATGTTTACCACTCTGGAAAATACTCCCATCGAGAAATAAGCCATTCGTCGAGCTATTTCAAGCAGTGAACATAAAACATGCGAAAGCTGAGAAGAAACCCCCATTAAATGCATTTCGTCAGCACCAGCGCGTCCAATATGCAAAAGACCATATGACATGGGACTTTCAAAAACAATTAAGCGATAACGATTGGCAAAAGGTCGTCTTTTCTAATTCAATTCAATTATTTTCACAAATCGCCAATCGTTATCGCTTAATTGTTATTGGAAGTACCATGTCATATGGTCTTCACAAAGTGAAGAAGCCGCTGTTGACGAGATGCATTTAATGGAGTTTTTTCTCTCTCAATTTTCGGAGCTGCATATGTTCAATGCTTGAAATAGCTCCACGAACGATCAATTTAATTTTATAAGTAGATTGCGCCGAGTTTGATGCAATTCGATGAATTTTTCGCTTGTCTTGTGGCGTCAGAGCTGTGGATATAAATATCTCCATTGCAATTTCTTAAGTAATCCTTTACAGCGTTACGACTTCTTCCGATTTTTTTTTGGCGATTTCGCAATATGAATATTTTTGTAATTTTCGACGAACTTAATGAACTTTTTTGAGCTGTCATTTGAGGCTTCTTCTTCTTTTCTGCAAATCCAGCTCTGTTTATTTTTGTTGCAATCGAAATATATAAGCAAATTTTGTTTAACAATTGTTTGGTTCTATCCTGATGAGCCACAGTGTATGTATATCAAATATATACATATCTTGTAGCGGTACAACATTATTTTATAAGTTATACTTATTTTATTAATATTTCATTTGTATTGTTTCATTTTCTTTACATAACAATTTGTTTCGACTTATTGTATACAAACGTTAATTTCTGTTAATTTTATAAATTTATTTTGAACATAGAATCCATGACTTAAAAGTCAAAGTATTGAGTCATACGAATATTCTATAGATAATGAGAGAGAAATATTAACATGAATTACATTACATGTATAGAATTGTTCTCATTGTATGTATTTATGTAAGATATTGAAATTCTACTCAAATTTCATAAAATGTTATTTAAAATTTGTTTAGCTATGTAAGAATTTTTTCATTAAAATAAAATCATTCTTTGCTAACCATTGAACGAACAAACATCGTCGCCTTTTAAATAAAAAATAATAAAAAAACAGGAAGACATTTTAAGACTTTCATAGTCCGATTTGTCTCTGAATAAATAAAATAAAAAGTATTATCCAACTAGGACGTACATCGTCTGGTCTGGGTTTACACAATAAATTAAAAAACAATATAGAAAGGATTAATTCCTCCTTCCTACAATCTTTATCTATTGGATATTATTCATAGTCTAAATAATATGTACGTATATTTGTATGGCAAAAAAGCTCAAAACTTGTGCCGCTTAACCCTTAATATCTTGATATCTTGTTTTTTTTATTTAAAATAATAATATAAAATAATATAAAAAAGGCGGTTCTATGGTTTTGTTTACATGTTTTTCTTACCTAACTTAGAAAGAAAAAACCTGGTTGGTCGCTGCAGGACCCACTAGGATTAAGTAAATTCTATATAACGATAAAATTTTTATTAGAAAAAAAGATATATTTTATTGCCAAATTAGATGTAGTATGAATAGATAAATTGTTTACAAAAGATTCATTTTGGTAAAATGCGCACTTTTGGCACGTGAACTTTGTACAAGATGTGCATTGGAGATTTATGCAAGGCGGCCTGCTTTCTTTTAAAGATAGAATAGTATTAAAAAAATCGGAAAGTTTTTTTCCATTTTAAAATAACGTTATGGCATGACATTTTAAAAACTCCACTACAAAGAACCACCAAAGTAACGTTTTTATGTAGTTTGCGACATACACAGAACGAGGTATTAATTAATTAATGTTTTTAATTAAGAATTTAATTGATTTAATTAAATTTTCAAAACTTAATTAATATCATCAAATTGTTTATAGGTGAAAATTTAATTAATTTTTCAATTCATTTTACAAATATTTTAATTGATACATATTACAAAATGATTCATACCTATTACCTTTTCGTGCGTAAACATTATTAACCATGAGCTCCTGATAAGTTCCATGTAGAAATATGACTACAACAACTACAAGTAAAAAATACTCTTATTTTAATACTCACAACTTTTTTCCAAACACTTGCAACGTATTTTACAAAAAAACAAAAAAATTATATCAAAATTTATTTAAAAATTTATATACATTTCTCCTTTGTGAGGTTGAACTAGTCCGGTTGACACGCAAGCTTCAATTAATGTTATTTTCAAGTAGGGATAAACGAAAACTGCAGCGTTTGCATCAGCGAACAACTTATAGATCTTAGCAACATCAATAAGCATAGGTCGCCCTAGGTCCACATGGAGAAGAACGGTACAGAGAGAGAGAGAGAGAAAGAGAGGACCAAATCGATTAATAAACTAAGAATCCTAGCGAGAAATAGAAATGAATGAAAAAACTTTCTTAAAACAATTAGGAAATTCACAATGAGTATATTAAAATTTTAATGTGGCAACATTGAGCCATCTTAATTTATTGTTATGAGCAGGCATCGATATAAATACAAATACTGTGTATATCAAAGTCAGGCAAACACACATACATCTTTATATTATTTACATATTAGTTTATAATATGAGAGAGGGAGAATAAAGTGCATGTTTGTACGAATGCTTATGAGAGACTGAATTATTTGCTTCCGTACGTATTATAATAATAACAAAATCTATTAAATTAGAAATTATTGTTGGATACATTTTTCAAAATAACTTTTCTTCTGCGAAAAATACAAATATTTTTTCACCAACTACAGCTGCGCTGACAGTTTTAAAATGTTTAGTTTAACATTACCAAATTTGCCACCTGGTAAGAAATTTGATTTACACACAAACAAAAACAACAAACTTGCCAGACCATATTAAAGTATTAAAGTTGAAACGTTGCAATATTCAGACACATTTTAAAATGCTATTGTGAACTCCCTAAATATGTGAATAGGTTAAGTTCTAAAATATATATTTATGAGCATGTCAATAATAATAATATTTTGGCGGTTGTGGCGACAACTATACTCTGCAAAGTTCAGAGATTGTAGTGTCTTCTTGCAATAGGCGCAATGAGGTCATGTCCGATTTTAGCCGTTGAGGCCTTGATTGGACTACCACCCATACAAATCTTTATTAGATCTAGATCTTCTGCGGCAATGGCCGCTTATAGGATGGGCCTCGGGAGATTTGTTCGTTGTGTTGGCAACGGGCACTCGTCGGTCCTGAGTGCAATGCTCAGCTTAGGACTACTGGGAATGCCTGGTGATAGGATAAACTGAACTGAACTGAAGTTCGACAGGAGATTCAATGTCACTATTCCGCCACCAGGGTAGTATTCTGGGGCCAGTCTTGTATTTAATATATACTTGTGATATGCCTGTGAGCAATAATATCCACAGCTCTACATTTGCCGCCTGTATGAGTATACACGAAAACCCTTATGAGGTATCCCGCAATCTCCATGGATATGGATGGATCCAAAGTGGGAGTTGGTGCTAGATTTGTTGGGCCCAACGTAAAAATCTCTTTGCCTGTCGGCAAATGGCCTACGGTATTTCAGGCAGAAATATAGGCAATCACCAAATGTGTTGACATTAATTTAAATTGGGGCATTAGAGACGCGCTTCAAGCTATCTTTTCTGATAGTCAGGCAGCTCTTTAATCTCTGCTTTCATGGGGATTCCGTTCCAGGCTGGTTTGACTTACTACAAAAGCTATCCATATGGCACAAGGATTCCATTTACTGGATACCTGGCCGCATTTTAACATGCAGAAATAATTTTGGATATTTATTTATTATTGTACAATACTTATTGTACAATAAGTATCCAAAAAGAATAAAGACGTGTGACTATTAGTACTTTTATATACATATTTCTGTTTATTGTTACTCATTATTTCCTGATGATGCTATCCAGAGGATGGCGAAATATGGAAATAAATAATTAGATAATAAATAAATATCCAAAATTGACCTCAAGCTTAACAAAATCGTTATTAATTGTTTTAAACAATAAATGTCAAACTACCAAATACCTATAATGCAGAAATAATTTTCGGACAAATATTATATAGAAAAGTACTTTAACTTTTTTAATTATCATCGTACAATAAGTTTGTTTTATTTGTTTTTAAGTTGGGTACAAGAATTAAATTGAAATGATTTTTTTCTTTTTTAATTATAACAAACTAATATTTTTAACCATTTATTTAAATTTCGTTTAGGATTAATGCATTTATTTGTTTAATTTTCTATTTAGAAAAATATTCGTTTTGTAGTCGCCTGAATTTGGCGAATTGCGAATGTCTAAAAATGGCCGAATATTCGACAATTCGAATACGAATATTTGTGCTTCACTAATACGTACATATCGCACGCTAAATCATAAACAATCACAACTCAAATTGATCAAAGTGGTTTCGTTTTTTTTTATAAACCATTTATTTGAACAAATCTCTTACGAGCGCTACAATTTCTTTTGCCATACAATCTTCTTGAAGAATATAAAATACCGTTATGCTTATTTTTATTTTACATACTTGCGTTATTTGTGCAGTATCAACATTTATTTGCAAATACTCAGCATCTGAAATTTTTTGAGTTGTAACTTTTTATGATTTAGTGTGCGATATGTATACATACATATGTATACACAGAAAAAGATAAAAACAAGATTCGATTAAAAACAAAAAAGCAAATATTCAGTTAAAGAATTAATTAGTTTTCAACCAATCACGAAAATTTTAGTATTAACTCATCCATTTTGATTCAAAATTATTTTGATGTATTCAATTAAAAAAATATTACATTACATATACATATACATTAGAGAAAATCTAATGGTGTAAATATATAAAAAATGATGTTATGTATACATATAAAAAATGTTCTAAATCGGAAACATTTGTTTATTGTACACACAAAAAAGTAATATGAATGAGTTTGTAATATTAATTAAAATAATTGTAATATTAATTAAAAAATTAATTAAATTTTCACCTATAAACAATTTGATAATATCAATTAAGTGTTTCCACTCCCAAAAGCCTAACTGATGAATCGTATGGCTTTTGAAGTTCGAATGGTGCACAAAAGTACAATGGCCGTATTCGGTGTTTTATAGTCTTGCAGAATATCGAGGCTTTACTTTGAATTGTGTGTGTATTTTGTGATTGGATTTTAAAGAAAGGCTTTGATATTTTCCATATGTACTTACGCAAGACCATTTGCATCGAACCCCAAATACCGCCAATGTACTAACTTTACCACCCACATTTGGTCTATCAGCTTGTATTTCTTATTATTATTTGCTTATTATTTCTCAACAAAAGGGAACAAAATGAATTTGTGTTTTTTTATTTTAATATTTTATTTTTATTGAACGCATGTCAAAATTACTACGAATCCAAAAAAAAAAAAATAAAATAAAGCTGAGTAGTTTTTTTCCTCCCGTATAAAATATTAAAAACCAATTCAAAAATTAATTGAGTATTTTAATTGAAAATATATTTTCAACACAATGTGACATACTATAAAAACAGCTCGATTTTAACACATAAAAACAAAAGTTACATTATTTACATACAATTAATTTGTAAAAATTGTTAACCATTTGATAGTATTCTGAGTTAAGTTCTGTTGATAACACTTCTTCGATAGAGCAGTAAATTCAATTAATATAAACATATGTTCAATTAAAATATTAATCAAAAATTAAATTTTTTCTAAGCAATCACTTAATTGGAATTGGAAATTCAGCAATAATTTTTTCTGTGTACTCTTGTTAATGGGAACTTTGCACTGCGTAGTAGCTAAATTAAATTTAGTAAATAAAAGTTAACTAAAAGTTCATTTGTTTTTAACATTTGTCAAAGCACTAATCATCCCAAATTATTATTTTACTTGTTAACCTTTGCCGAAAAATGTCTTAGAACCACTAGGGATATTATGTTAAACTTCCATTTAAACCAAATCAGAAGTTCAACATATAAGAAAGTTGAAACAAGAACTCAATAATCAACATGTTTTTTATATTATTTCTTTACCATTGCTACATTGCATGACTTTTTTCAGCTCGAATTGTAGTTGTAAGAAGTATGTAAAGAAAATAAATGTATTTTTAATAAAATCTATTTTACTAATTAAGTAAAATAATAATTAGGAATTATTACTGCGTTAACGAATGTTAAAATTAAATTGTAACAATCCCCAAAAAACATTAAGGGCCAATCCCATGATGTTGGCAGCTTGCGACAAGTCGAACTTTATGAAAAACAAGTATTAAGGGAATCACATTCTATATTAACAAATAAACGTTTCCGTTCGGAATGGTGCTGATTCCATATTCATTATTACGTTCGTAATTCCATTTTGGTGTTTCAGATTTCGATCGTTTGATGTGTCAAAACTTTTTTATATTACAAGTGTGAAAATATAATTTTGTAGTAAAGAATTATGTGACGCATGTTTTGGCGTTTTAAATTTAGTTTTATGTACGTATCTTTTTTTTGTATATTTTAATTCTGCCGTGAACTTTTCCTTTTTTGTGTGCTGCCAATATGAAAATTTTGATTAATAACCCCCGACCAAAAAAGGGGTGTTATAAGTTTGTGGTGTGTGTCTGTGTATCTGTGTGTCTGTCCGAGTCCACGTACAGACCAAACGACTGCAACATTTTTGTTTTATTTTTTCTGTTCGAAAGGGGGCTTGATCGAGAGTGCTCTTAGCTATATATATCACATACTTTCTTGACATATCGGGGATTTTTAAAATTTTCAATTATTGTGTTATGTTAATTTTATTTTTGTAGTTAGTTGAGAAATTTACATAATAAATAAATAAAAAGTAATTAATTGTAATATGGCTTTGAATTAATAATTAAAAAATATTTTTTTTGTAACTTTAATTCCGTTTATGAAATTAAAAGTGCTTTCAAGGCATGTCCTTGGTTCGATTTGATATCAGATTGATACACCTGATAAGTGGAAGAATACAGCGTTTAAAAACGTCTCATATGTGTATTTTCTTTTGCTTCTGCTCATACTTCTGCTTCTGAAAACTCAAGAGTCGCAGTAGAAGTTAACACAACAAACGAATGGCTTCAGCTGCCGCCATGTTCGAAAAGTTTTCTGTTTGTCTGACTACTGCTTTATATAGAGATGTTGTGTGTTTTTTTTTTCTTTTGTGATATTTGTACACACAGGAAAAACACACAACACACAAACAACACACTCAAACCCATCGGCCTTTCACACACGAGTCTAATTTTTATGCCCCACAATTTTTGTTCTTTTTAGAACGCACAAGACTAATTCATTTGGCATAGAAATGTATACGTGCAAACAGCTTTGTGTGTATTAGTGCTTTTTGTATTCATTTAACATTTGCTGTTTTTTAAGTTGTGTGTGTATTGGTTTTGTGCTGTTGTTGCGGGGTTGTAGCTGGTTGAAAAATGATGCCAATTACAAAACCGCTCTCTTTGCCCCTCTCACCAACAAACGGGCACTTCATGCCAGCACAATTGTTTTCGTGTGTGAAAGGTGATCCATACAAACATTTCTGCTTCCTTATCTTCGTATTTATTTAAAGCAGCAGTCAGTCAAACCGAAAACTGTACGAACATCGTCGGTTGGTTATTGGTTTGCTGCAGACATAATGTATTTTGAATATACTGTGCCGCAAACCAGTAACCAACTGACGACATGTCGACAGCTGGATATCTTCGTTGTTTATATCTATTCGTTTATTGTGTTAACTTCGACTGCGACTCTTGGAGTTTAAGTAGCAGAAGCATGAGCAACAGTTTGTGATTGGGCAGTCTAAAAATAAAAAGTCGAAGAAATAGCACAATTTTACGACTTTTGTTATTTCGACTGCAGTTTTTTTTAACACTGAAAGAATATGACGGTGTTATGTATTTAAATTCACTTCGAAGAATACTGTCGGTCAATGCCGGTGATAGTCTTTATTTCGTAGTATTACTTGGTAAACACTTTGTACCATTGTCAAATTTATTACCAATAGGACTCGAAATAGTTACATATGTACATATGTATGTAAATATAAATTTAAGAAAGTTATAAGAAAGACTTTTTATATATAAATTTATTTCGAGTCTAATTGAATTTATTTATGTATGTATATTATAATTGAAATTTATTCTATTTATAAATAATAAATAAATTTCAATTAAAATAAGACTATGACAATCATGGAAATTATGAATAAAATTTAGCGTCAGATTTCTCCCGGGGAACAATTTCAAGCAGTAGCAAGTAATAGGAAAATCAAAAAAATTCTAATTGGAAAATTGAGAAATCTCACGAGGATTTTTTTCGTAATTGCCCTGTATAGTTTCTTATTTTATATTAAAACGACTTTGCTTTTATTTTCATTGTAACTAAATAACAATTTATTTAATATATTATTTAATATAAATTATGATGTAACTGATTTTATTTTTTATTTTTATTTTTTTAAGTTCACAATTAATTATTGGAATAAGAAAACATTGCTTTTCAATTATATGTAGGTATCGTTTGGAGTAAAGTGGTATTTAAATATTGAATTAAAATTAGTTTCTTTGTCATTCATCCTTTTTATCTTAATGGTGTTAGTTTATTTATTTTTTAGTAATCTTATTTCTGTTCTTGATATTTTATTTTAATATTAAAACTGATTTGTTTTTATGAAATCTACTTTAGAATATATTTATTGTGGCAATTGTTCTAAATAAAAAATATGTTTTTCGTTTAGTAACAATTTCATTAAAAATTCTACTTAAAAAAAAAACAAGGAAACAAAATAACAGTTTATTGGGAAAAAAACAAATATTTGAATTAAGAACTTTATGCAAATATTTTTGTTTATTTTTTTTCATATAATATGAGGTTAATCTTTTTTTTAACAATTATTTTTGTATTTAAAATTTCATTATTATTTTAATATTAAACAACAACCTTTTCTCAGTAATGGAACATTTTTATTTAGCTATAGATTTCAGTGAGTTTTGATATGGAAAGAAAACGTAATAAGTAAGAAGACGAAAGTTTAGAAATTAAAAAAAATATACCTACAAAGTGTTGCTTGCAAGTGTGGACCTTTTTACTACAAAACTCTATTTGATAAGAGTTTGTTAAAAGGATTTTATTTTAGTTGGGTGCTCGTGAGCAAATTATGAAAAATATATATAACTTTTGGCACTGTGTTTCAAATTTCAAATGTATGTACATGTGTATGTGTTTATGTGTGAACAAGTCGTTTTTAAAACAGTTTTTTTCTTTAAAAAAAAAATTGTAAAAAATTCATTTGTGTGTAACAGTTTTTGTTAATTTTTTGCAACCAACAAATTAAACAATAAATTTGTTTTCCGTTGAAAAATAATAAAAGCAAAACCAAACAAAAACTATGGTCAACAAAACAAAAAAAAAAAAAGGAGAAAGACATTAAAAATCAGCTGTTCCTCATAAAAGACATTAATAAAATAATAATTAAATGCATAGAAATAGATAAGAACATGCATTAATATACAAAGCAATTATTAAGTGAAGAACTAAATATGTAAGTAAAACCAGCATTTAAAAGCGTCTCGTCTGTCGCCATGTTCGAAAAGTTTTCTGTTTGTCTGACTGTCATAGTTTGAAGTTGTACAGTTTGAAGTTTGTCTTTAATCTAAACTGATAATGCGATTGAGTTAATTTTTTTAAAGCAAAAAAAAAAAAAAATAAAAAATTAAACGTTCACTTTAGTCTCCATGGATGATGATTTCTTCTAAATTTGCATCACAATCGTAGATTCATGGGGCAAAAGCACTTGGAAGTTGGTCACTCAAAAAAAAAATTACGAACTTTTTTTCGTTATAATAATATACATTTGTCTATCACATCAGAAGTTTCTAAATAAACCAAAAAAATTAAACCAACTCATGTTAATTTTAGCTTTCGATTCTTGAAACTTTTTCCCTGGTCCTCTGAATTTCAAATTATCGCGAATCTCCTGTACGGAAAAGCTCTTCATTAATAAAATATTTTACATCCTAAGGGTATGCTTTACATTTTTCGCGTTCAAGTTTAGCACACTAGCATGTTAACCAGTGTTTCCATACTCCAGAACTTCTCTCCAAGTCTGGTAATTTTTTAAGTAAATTTGCTTGTGCATTTATTTGAGAAGTTTTGAGAGATTTTTGGCTATCATTTGTTATTTTATAAAGGGTCTTCAAATAAGAGATTTAATTTTAATCTGTAAAAAAAGAACATTTTTTGAAGCGAAATCATCGGAAGTTTATTGAATTGTAAAGAAGAGTGTATAAACCAATATCAGCCAAATGGCCTAGACGGTCAAGCTTGTAGAACAATGTTCGTTTCATGAGATTTTCCATCACCAATTTGCACATTTTCGCCTGTTGGTCCTCGATAGCTTGACGAATTCCATTTTTGAAGTCTTGAATCAATTGTTGGGCATTGGCATACATAGATCTTATCTTTCATGTAGCTCCAAGGAAAAATGTCTAAGAGTATGAATTCGCAAGATCTCGGTGGCCAATTGTAATCGAATCTGCAGAAAGCACACGGTCAGCAAATTTTTCACGAAAAAGATCCATATTGGTGGGTGGTAGGTGTGAGTTTTTTCGCATTTGTTTTACTTTAAGGCAGCGACGTCCAAACACACATACTCTGATATTTGAATTTGCTCTTAAATTTGCTCTTGTGTCTTTGCAAAATAAGACCAGCATTGTTGTGGCCGAGATCTGATTGGCTGTTGTGGTCTCGTTGGTGTGAAAGCACAAAAACTCTTTTGTAAAAGTTTGCACATTGTGCATTTGGCTTGGACTTAGCTGCTTTAAGGTAAAAGCTGTTCCCGTTTTCATCTTTTTCTCAGTGACCCGTTTAAATAGCCTAAAGATTATTTCACACAAACTTTAACAAACCTCAACTGAAGTAATGTAAAAAGGAATCACAATTACAAGAAAACTGCAGTTTCCATATAACAAACAGTCAGCTTGTCTTGAAAACTTGAACAGATTTTCAACCAAAATCGTGAGTGCTTTTCACATGAATTTTCTAGACAAAACTATCGTTATTATCAGTATCGAAGTTTAAAAACAGAGCACCTTTATATCAATTCCCAGTTATGGAAGCTAAGATAAGCCTACCGATTTATTATCATGGCCTTCCTTTGGCTGTATTTGCCCAAGCAGAGATTATAATTGGTTTACAAGCATTTATAGCACTAAACTTTATCAATAGCATGAAGTCTGCACTTATTTCAGTAATGTCATGACTTGCTGGCAGTCAGCCGCAGGTACGAAGGACCATAAATAAACGAATATACATATGTAATTGTTGCTGTTGCTAATTCATTTATAGTTAGCCACTTCTCAATTTCCAATAAATATACATGTTTTAACCAAAAGAAAGCACTAAATAAATCTTAAAAAAAACTATACAAATTGCTTTGGAAGGACCATAATAAAGCCATGATATGTAATTGCTATTGTGATTGATCCATCGTTTGATTTTCGCAGCTTAAAATTTTAATTAAATGAGTTTTAAATGCCAAACAAAAAAGCGCACTAAATGTGGATTACGCAGGTAAGATAACATTATTAATTTAGATAGAAAGGAAGGACTATAACGAAACTGTGATATGTAATTGCTTTTATGATTGAATCATTTAATATTCGGCAGTACTCATAAATATTCTCAAGGCCAAACAAGTAAATGACTTTAATAAATTCTACATTAAGCTACTGATTTAAGCTGATTCGAAGGACCATAACGAAGCTTTTTAATATAATTATTTTTATGATTAAAAAAATTAAAAGATCGGCAGTTTTAAATTATGAGTTTAATGCTAGACGAAAAATTATTTTGGAAACAAAAAAAAATATTAATTTGGTGAAGTTCGAAGGACAATACAGAATTTAGATTATGTTATTAAAATTTATTTTTTTTTATTTAATAAGATTCGGTATTATTGTATTTTTATATGCTCAGTTCCTTACTCCAAAAAAAAAATAAATAAAATAAATAAAAATAAATTGACATTATGAGTAAAGTTGTTATATGTAATTGCTTTTATTCGTGACTTTTTATTATTCGACAATTTTGATTTGAAATAAATAAGTTTTCAATGCCAAACAAGAAAAATTACTGAATAAGTTCTTAAAATGAATAAATTATATTAAATTAAACCGGTTCGAAGGACTACAAGGAAGAAAAACTACATATATGTTTCGAAGTTTTCAAATAAATATGCATGTATGCCATGAAAAACACGAAAGAGTTTTGGCTAAATTCTAGAAAATCAAGAAAAAATTTTTAAAATTAATTACAATGACATAAAACACAAATAATCCAGAGACTTAAAGTAATATTAAATATTTCACTTTGGTCTCACTAGCAATAGCCTTAATAATTTTCAAAACAAGAAAAAACATTTAAAACAAAAATTTTGGTTTAAAACATTGAAATTAAAAAAATAAATCCAATAAAAATTAAGGGCCGATTCAGTTCATATTTAAATAGAATCGGTAAAAATGGCCCTGAGACTTTAAGAAAAATATTACAAAACTTTGGAAAAGAAAACAATTTACATATTTACAATTAAATTACAAGTTTTTTTTCGTAAATAATCATAAAACTAAACTTGAGCTGGTTAAGTACAAAACTTTTTAACATACACAAAAGTTTTAAACTATATAGAAGCTAAATATGACAAACATTTTAGTTTCATTGCTCTAACTGGATTCAGTAACTTTGTGCGAACTGAAAATCGTAATATTTATCGATATATTTATTCGCAATTCTATAATTTATTTTTTTATGATATCATACATATCTGCTTTAATCGACATTTACTTGTAGATCATGTGGCATCTCTGCATACAAAATGTCAAAATAGGCGAAAAGCATAAAGGAGAATTAAAGAAAAATTGAATGAATGTGGAATTGTGTTATTATTATTTATTATTATTATACTCGATAAATTTTCGTTATATTTATTACAGCGATACGATTATCGTAATTAAAGTTACTGAGCCCAGGTACTGATGTCCAATTGGCATTTTTGAGAATACTTAGTAAAAAAATCTGAATAAAAATTGCTTACATTAATTGCACTTGAGAGTTTTCTGTGGAAGAAAATATCAAGGGCCTTTCCCATGATGTCGACAACGTTCAACTTGTCTCACACTTACATTTGAAACAACAACAAAATCCTAAAATTTGTTTTTCTTTTGAATGTAAGATTTAAGATTTTGTTATTGTTTCAAATGTAAGAAGCGACAAGTCGTACGTTGTCGACATCGTGCGAGAGGCCCTAAATGTGAACGTTTTATGAAACGACATGTTGTTCTTTGTAAAAAGAACAAAAATGTAAAATTACATGCATACGAATACTTGCACATGTGTGTAAAGCAGTATCTACTCTCACGTACTTTTATCAAAATAGTTATGAAGGAATGAATGATTTATGTAATTAATTTTTGCAATTGCCATCATTGGCCAAAAGCAATTCTTTAGCCTCCTTTTTATATTTCTTTTTTTCCTCTTTGGCAATAAGTTTGGCCAGTCTTTCTTCTTCTTTGGCAAGGCGCTTTTCTTCCTAAGAGAGTGAGAGAGAGAGAGGAGATGGAGAGAGAGGGAAAGTTAAATTTAGTGGCGTATATAAACAAATTTATATACATAAATATCTTTTTTTACCTTTCTGGTTTCTTTTTCCGCCTTGAGTTTAAGTTTTTCCTCTTTTCGTCTTTCCACTGATTCATTTTTCTTATTGTCCAATTTTTCTTCTATAAATAATAACAACATATTATTCAAATATTCTTTTTATTAGGCAATAAATAAGTTTACTCTTATTTTGTTAAGCATAAAAAATTTTACATGGTTAATTAAAATTTTAAATTTCTGCACTTGCCCTACTCCCCCCTAAACATTATTATCACCCCTATTGCAAATCATATCGCACACTAAATCATAACATCTCAGATGCTCAGGAGTGTGGCAAAAATTTGTTGATACTGTTCCAGCGTTGCCAAATGTGCAGATTTATCTATTTTATCGCAGTTTTTTTTATGCTGTTGAGCAGTCGTGCAATTTTTTGTTTAGAAAATCAGTTGTTCTTTAAAATGTTAAGTTTTTAGTTTTTTGCTTTTGCTTTCTTACTTTTTAGTAAATTTTTCAATTGCAATAAATATTTCCTACCATCACTATTGAATTTGTCGCCGCTTATACACTTTCATAAGATTGACACTCCATCGAAGTTTATTTTATATGGAAAACAAAAAAGATTGTCAAAAATATATATTAAACATTTGTTTGTTTTTGATTCGAATTTCCAAAATTATGAAAGGAAGAATTTGCTTGAAAGTTTTTTAAAAGTTTTGATATGTATATTTGAACTTCTATAGCTTGAACTTGTATAAATTGAAGTTTCTATAAGTTGAAGCAAATCGCATGGCAACAGTGGCAAGCAAGTAAATTCCTTTAGATTTTTTCCTATTACTTGAACTTCCATAATTTGAATTTCTCTCTAACTTGAAAAATAATAGTACAGAGCCTTGCAAAGTGTCTATAAATTGAATTTTTTGTGCTGACATTTCCGGATCTGCCGCTAACTGCCAGCGTATATTTTTTTTTTCTAATTTGCTTTATGAACGATAGTTTTAATGCGCAAATACATAGCTTAAGTCCTAATTTACACTATGCAAGTCTTATTGCTAAGCTGATTAGTTTGTTAGGAAAGAGGGACGAGGGGAAAAGAAACGTTACTGTTCCCCTCGTCTCTCTATCCGTCAAACTAATCAGCTTAGCAATAAGACTTGCATATTGTAAATATGGACTAATTAACAACACCTTCGTTAATTTATGTATGTGGCAATCAAGGTGAATTCGTCTTGGTGGCAATATCATATTTATTTATAGTTGGGAAAAATCCCGAAATTACTCAGTACTTTAATAATAATAAATTATATACACATTTTCAATACTTTTATTACAAGTAAAAAACATTTTTTTTTATTTTTTTACTCCATAGCTTGATGTCTCTCTAATTTGAAGTTTTTTGTTTGGATAATGGTGATCCAAAATATGGAAGTTCAACTATATATACATTTTTACTTCTTGAGAAGCTTCCTACCTTTTTTTTACAGTATTAATCACATAATTCTGAAGTGTATTTAAATTAAATACTTATTTAAATTACAAAATTTTTGCGAAGAAAATATGTATGTAATATAATTGTCGCAGACAAAACACACACCCCCCTCCCCCTCCACCCACCCAAGTAAAATTCGAAAAATTAACCCTATACTTTACAATAAATATTGACAGAAGCAAGCAATACTGAATGAATAAGGAATCAATAGCAGTGATATTGAAGGCTCTGTAACTGTGATCTAAAACTATGAGATAGAACAACTGATGCGATGCAGCGATATCATGCTTTTTTACGTTTTAATAGGAAGTATAATACCATTAGAATTTTTTGTTCAGTTTTTTTTCATCTGGCAACACTGTACTGGACAAATGATGCAAGTATGTTACATGATAACAGGCATAACGGTATATTATATTTTTCAAGAAGACTGAGTTGCAAAAGAAATTTTTGACGCCGTTAGAGATTTGTTCAGTGATCTGAGCATTTTGATAATTTTGAGTTGTAACTATTTATGATTTACTAGTGTGTGTGATTTACTATTGTATTTTAAGCTTTTTTAATTTCCATACATCAAGTTAATTTTTTTATATCCTACCTCCCCTCCCCTCCCCACCAAACCGTTTTAAGGGATTGTTAAAACGAAAAACAATATTATTGCTCCTCGAGTATTTCAAAAGTTGTTCTACGTTGAATTCTACATAAAATAAGACAAATACTAGATTTATCGTTAACAATTCGTGTTGATTTATTTGCCTACTGTTGAGGCAAAACAAAAACTCATTCATTCATAAAGCTTTTGAAATAAACTGTACAGAAAATTGCTTTCAGAAAGAAATAACAAAGTGGTGAATAAAGCGAATTGTAAAAGCGAATCGTGGCAGGTATTACATGAAAATTTAACTGGGACTAAGGGAACAATTGAGTTATAAATAGTGACCACAGTCAAGATTTTACTTGTCTTTCTTTATGTAGTTTTGAGGGACGTAAGTAGTTGTACCTTTGATAAAATATAGGAAAAATCTAACCGCATTGATCTGAAATACAAGCTTAATTGATTGGTCATATGGGCATTTCCACACCTATAGGTCCCACGACACCAAACAATAGTTCTTAAAAATACTTTGTTTCATCATATTTTCGTAGAGAAATAAAAACTAATAATTAAATTAATGCAAAAATATTTTTCATTTATACCTAACCCGTATGGAGACATTCAAATGCAAAGCCACAAAAGCGAAAATTTTTTTTTCATTTGGTTGTCTTTTTTGAACATTTTTTTTATTAACGTTCTTAAAGAGAACCATTGTCAGCAAGAGTGTCTAAGAAACTATGCGGTTTAAAATAGCTTCAAAATTTCGTCATGTCACGTGCGACATTGAAAAGCAGCATTTGTTATCAGAGAAAGCCCATAGAATATTCAGCACCAACACACATATTTAGCACAATTAAAATAAAAAAACTTGTTAAAAATATGAAGTTGGTCACGTGTGACATCGCAAGTGTAAAATAAATTTTTTTTATAAACCAAGTAATAACGCTATATCCGAATCTTATATACCCTTCACCGATGTCCGTTTATGGAATATATGTATATATACAAACATAAGTACATACATAAATTTTTGTTTTAAGAAAAGAATAGATAATTAATTTTTTTCTATAGTGCAATTTATGGTAAGTGACCTATAAGGAATTTGATTCAAAAATTTTGTTTTCGATTTAAGCAATAGTTGAATATTTTATTCTGCACTCTGTATTTAAGAATTTCTTCACATTATATATATTTTCCCCTTTTAAATGAATGAAGAGAAATTAATTAGAGAGGTCCTTAACAGAGATCAGCACTTTCTAATGGCAATTTATTCACCCACATCTAAAGCAACTTGAATGTACATATTTAAGTTAAAACTTTTCCATATTGATACAATCACCGAAGACTGAACAAATATAAAAAAACTCTTCCTTAAATATAAAATAAGTTTAATTAAAAAAAAGTATTTTTATGTATTTACTTTTTTTTACACAAAAACCAAGTTTCAATTTGCCAACCTTGGAACCATATTTTTGATTTTTCTCATCTTTAAAATTAATTTAGTTCTTTCTAAAATATAAAATGTGTTGGTTTATTTGGTTAATTTTATATACAAAAAAAGCTTAAATTTTCCACCTCTGGAGATGTTTTTTTTATTTTTCTAATTAATTTTTTATTTTTTATTATATTCTTTTTATACGAAAATATTTTTTCCTAAACCATAAAATATATTTAATTTATAAAGAAAAAGAACAAAAAATTATTTGATCTAGTCACTTTTATATTCCAACAAGTGTAAACTTTCCAATCCTGAAAACATACTTTTGGAGTTTTCTATTGTTTTAAGTAAATTTATTTCTTTTAAAAGTATTAAATATATTTAACTTATAGAGAAAAAATTAGTTTTAGTTGGTTACATTTATAAACCCAAAAAATTAAAATTTTCCGACCCTGGAATCGATTTTTTATTTTTAATTTGAATACCAATTTAGTTCTTACTGATATAAAATAAAGGTTTATTTAACAAAAAAAAAAAAAAAAAAAAAACAACAAATATAAAAAAATTTAAAATTTTCCAGCACTGATTCTGGTGATTTTCAATGCCAAACTATTTTGGACCATTTGTGACGCATCAGTCCAATACTGAAGTCTCTAGTCGTCTTCCCTATTCCTAAGGACCCACAATATATATAATTTATTGGTTGCATATGAATATTGTGGACGTTACACACCGAATGACAAACGTCTATATACCCGACAACTTTTTTTTGGTGAAGGGTACAAAAAAGAAAAATTAAATAAATGGCGAGGAAACAAACTGAAAGGCAACAAAAGCCCAGAAAGTATATCACAAAAAAACAAAAAGAAGCAATGAACTGTAAACAAAAAATCCACTTACTGTGATTATTGTTGCTGCAAAACAATGGAAAACTTTTGCTTGTTGTAAATGATGTTGTTAAAGTTGAACTGGGCATTCTGTGATGACCAGAGGGCGAAGATGACGATGTCGATGATGATGATGATGATGATTTCGAGGCGGTAGCCGACACTGAGGAGGACGTTGATGAGGAAGATTTAATTGATGATGATGTTAATAGTTTCGAATTCGTTGTGGTAGTTGTGAATTTACTTTGTGTTAATTTTAAATTAATATTATTTTTATTAGAATCGCTAAAAGATTTCTTCTCCTTTCTTTCTGTTGCTAAAGCAAGTGGACTTATTTTGGAGCCTACGACTTTAAGAGGAGGTGGAGCTAGTGCATTGTGGGAAGCACTTATGTGTATGTTCATGGGCCGTTTGGCTGGTGAAGTGGGCTCTTTGCTATTAGTCAACATTTTTGCAATCGTATGCGAGTCCTGGCCTTGATAGCTGGGTTTTGTATAAGAAGCATAGCTAAGAACACAATTGATTGACTATGTGTATGTATATACTAGATTAAAAAACAAAAAAATACCAACCGAAATCTTGGATTGCTTATATGTACCGGCGAGGGATGTGGCACTTTGGCAGGACTACGAAACTCTTTGATGGGTGGCAGACGATTTTGCAAGTCAACTATTCGTCCCTTAGTATGTCTTCTACCCGGATATGTATGGGTTGCAGAAGGTGCAAAAGCTGCGGTAAGATTATTGCCCGGACTGCTGCAAAATCCACTCAGTGACTTTAAAGGCTTACGAGGTATGGCTCCCGAACAGCCCGAAGGACAGCCACTGTGATGGGAGTGAGCATGACCTATATCTTTAGGTGACAACGAGCCTGGTGATGTCCCCGAGCCCGATCCCGAGGTGGATGTGGGTGAGTGCGGTGATATGCTGAGGGTTGGTGGTGCCAGGTGATTGTTCAAAATCATAGACGTTTGATTATATGAATATGGTGTGGGCGATATGGGCGAGGCAGGTGAACACAAATCGCTGGAAATGGAAGACGTCTTCGAGAAAACTGATGCCGCTGATGAGGATCCGGTTGAGCTCATCGAATATAAACTGTCCGATTGGGAAACTCGCCCGTTGGGACTGCGCGGATAACGTGATGTGTTATTCATATAAAACGCATGATGACCGCTGTGAGCATCATTCATGGAATATGAACTGGCCGAGGCTTTAACGCCATCAGCTGTTACACCCACAGAAGCCCAACTTTTGGCACCCATTGAATAGCTACTGGCTGACTCTTGTATACGCCAGGTTCCCGAACTGGATGTCAGTCGATTTACACGTGCTCTGCATATGACACAGCGCAGTGGAAGCAGCCTCTGCGCTACAGCACTTTGTATAGTTTTGACGAAACAACGGCGACATACTACACGATGTCCACAAGGTGAGGTTTGCATAGTGGCGCGAGCATTAATACAAATGACACATTCATCTTCTTGTGAAGTAGGGGGATCAGGCTCGCTTTCTTCCAATTTGCTTAACAACTTGTCCTAAAATCAAATAAATAATATAATAGAAAAAACTGTCAGTATGGTAGACATTTAGATGACAGCTTAAAATTTTACTTGCAATTTATTGCTAATAAAAAAATATAATAGATATGTATATTTAAATGGTATTTTAGAAAAAGTATTTGGGCAATTCAAAATGTAGTCATAAAGGTCCTAGCGTCATAATGTTTTAAAACTTTTGTTTGAAAGAACAAAACAAAAGCAGGAAAAATTATATATAACTATTTATAACTTTAAACATTATGACTGCCGTTTGAATGCCCCAATTATTTTGTAAAAAGGAAAGTTAATTAAAAAATATTTTTTTTTTAACTTTTCTAAAACGAATCTTTTGGACGAAATTTTTATTTTAAGTTTTTTTAAGTTTTTTTTATGGTTATAAGATTTTTTGCGTCTGGAATTTCTATATATACAGTCAGAGTGGTTCACCGCTATAAAATGCCTTTATAGCTTTTATTGTAAGTTGAATCCAAAGTAATCTGCAAGTAAAAACTGCAATTTTACATTGAAAAGGTACCGTGTTACCTTAGCACCGTATTACCATTTTAATATAAAATTGTCGTTGTTAGGGTTTCCTACACCAAAGGTGAAAGGAAAGGACCAATATTATTTTCGCTACGATGTCATCAGAGTGGTTCGCCTTCCATAAAAAAAAAGTTGCGCCAGTCATCCTCTAGGATTAAAGTTAACGTAAAAAAAATTCCAAGAATATAATTTTTATTTATTTTTTGCTAAGCCTACAAATACCGCCCTTTTAGTATTTTGTTCACTGCGTCGTTATTTTCAGTCCGATCATAACTTTTTATATGTATATGTCCGTACGGAATCCTTCGTATGCGAGTCAAAGTCGCAATTTACTAAATTTATTTTAAGATATGGTTTCAAACAATATTCCAACACTTAATATTTTCGAATAGATAAAAAAAAAACCTCAACACTATTTAACAATATTCATTCACTGTAGACATTGACTATATAATATTCTGCAATAAAACAATAAATATAAGTTGTTTACTGAAACCTTATTAAATTAGTCTTAAATATTTTAAACAACTTAAAATACCTAGAAAAGAGAAATAAAGAAACCTTTTTGGTATCAGCAGCCAATTCTGCCAAATTAACAAATCATAATGAGCTTCCGGCAAAATAAGAAAAATAAACTGAAATTTTCATTATGCTTGTGATTATTATCACTATTAGCAGATAATTTAAAGGTTGTTTGAAAAACTGCAAAATTACAGTAACAAATATTAAACAAAGCATAAACGACAATTAAGACTACTACATGGTAATTATTAAAATTAATATCTTTGTGCAAGTGGAATTAAAACTAAGCAAAGTAATTAGCAAATATAAAAATGAATGAAAAAAATTAGAAAAGAATCAAAATAAATACATATGTGCGTTAATAAAATAACAACTTATAGTTAATGCAAATATTGCAGATGTAGCAAATCTACACTAGCACATATATCCAATACAGAAAACAATTTGCAGACTGACAAACATCAAGTGTAGCTTCGGCTGTGTGGCGCGTAGCGCCGTCCTGTTGAAACCAAATGTTGCCAATATCCTCCTCTTCAATTTTTGTGAACAAAAATTCGTTCAACATGGCCCGATAACGATCGTCATTGACTGTAACGGCCACTCCTTGCTCATTTTCGAAAAATGGCCCAATTATGCCTCTGGACCAAAATCCGCACCAAACAGTGACTCGTTTTGGGTGCGTCGGCTTTTCAATGTATGCGTGCGGGTTTTCTGTGCCCCAAATGCGACAATTTTGCTTGTTTACATACCCGCCAAGATCAAAATTAACTTCATCTGAAAAGATGATTTTTTTTGCAAAATCGGCACCTTCTGTAAGTCGATCGCAGGCCCACTTAGCGAAGCGAAAACACAACATATTCGTTCATCGGAAGGATAAAACTAATTATCTGTCAAATCAGACATGAGCTAAGTGTTACCATTCACGAAATAAGCACTAGTTGAAAAACAAACGTTAGATGGCGGACCCTTTAGAAGAAAATATAAGAATTTTGTAAAATTGAAAATTTCTTATATTAGAAAATTATTTTTAAATCTACGAAAAGTTATTTATACCCGGGAATAATAAATTCTTGAATACAAAAGTTTTGTGAATTTTACAAAAAACCTTGTTAAATATAAGAATCAAAATTGTTGTTCTGTTTTGTTTTTTTTACATTTTTTTTTTTGCTTCAGGTCTTTTACTATCATTCTTCATTTTTTTATGTATACATACATAATTGTAGCAAAAAATACATAAAGATAAGTTAAAGACACCGAAAACTGAACAAATATAAAAAACTCTTCCTAAAATATAAAATAAGTTTAATTGAAAGAAAAAATAATATTTTTTTATTTACTTTATTTTTTCACAAAAAAGTTTAAATTTTCCTACCCTGGAACCATATTTTTGATTTTTTGTGATCTTTAATACTAATTTATTTTTTTTCTAAATATAAAATATGTTTAATTAACATAGAAAAAAAATTGGTTTATTTAGTTACTTTAATATACCAAAGAAAAGTTAAATTTTCCAGCTCTGCGGATGTGTTTTGTATTTTTCTAATACTTTATACAAAACTATTTTCTTCTAAAACATAAAATATATTTTTAAAGAAAAAGAAAAAATAATAATTTGAGCTAGTTACTTTTATATACCAAAAAGTGCAAACTTTCCAACCCTGGAATTTTTCTTCTAGAGTTTTATATTTTTTTATACCAATTCAACGAATATTTTCGTAAAATAGATCACATTTTTCGTTTTAGCTATGAAATATTTTGGGTATACAAAAGCAACTTTCTGAAGAGGTAAAATGGTAACAATGTGTATTTACTTTTTAAATAGATATGTGCACGTGAGCGGTTTTTGACTCACAACACGCACGCTCACGTAGAAAAATATTTTACTCACGCACTTTCACGCACGAATGATTTTGAAAATTTTCACGATCACGCACGCTCACGTATGAAATATTCTTAATCATGCACGAGGAGTGTACAACTTATCACGATCACGCACGCTTACGAAAAATATATAATTAAGTTTTTATGTTTGTTGGTTGAAAAATAGGTTCTTACACATACATATGTACATACATACGTATATATGTATGCATTATCTTTGCAGGTTCATTCTACCTATAGGGTCGGAGAATGTTAACTTATAGTTAACTTTTCCAGAACAAATCCAAAATTAATTCTTAAGTTGAGTATGTAATCGAATTTGGTGAAACTTTATTTATTCTCACTACGTTTGAGTACACAACGTGTGATGATACATGTTCGAACCCCAGAAAATTTTTTTAAATTTACTGACTACCAGGTGATTTAAAAAAAACAACTTTAAGTTAGTTGGAAAGTAATGCAGAGTGAGACAATTGACTACCGCCTAGGACATCGCAATCTTAAAATAGTTGAGTTGATCAGTTGAAAAGTAATCCAAGTGTCAGTCAGTACTAGTTGCAAAATAGTTAGCTTAAAGTTAATTTAAAGTTAACTGAATTTCCGACAGGTTATGTATCTATATAGATGTGTATGTACATAGATCAGAACTGGCCACCGACAGAAACATGAGAGTAATGTATTCGCGTGTGTGTATTCATTTGTATAAGAAGCCGATTGATGTTCGGCACTCTGAGCTGCTACTTTGGGCAACTCAGACATAAATTGTAGTATTTATTATAAGAAAATTTAAAATTTTCTATACAGCTATATACCCACGCAAGAGTGTTATCTCGTGAGAGCGTGAGAATTCGTGCGTGATTCTTAAAAAAACGGTCACGCACTGACGCGTGATTAATTATAAATTTGATCACGATCACGCGTGATTCACGCGTGACACGATAAAAACACGACATTTGCACATCTCTATTTTTAAATATTGCATTCGCTCCCGGCCTCTTCTTCTCTTTCTTTCTTATGAAATACTTAGAGTTTTCTAAAACCGGATACCGTGATAATCATAACAAGTTATGCTTATCACGGTATCCGGTTGTGTGTAGGCTTTATTTTCAGACAAACAAAATATGTTCTTATAAAAAAAATTCAATATATGTAATCTGCACGTACATACATATGTATGTATGTATGTAAATAAAATTTTGATTGTAAAACGAGAACATTTTTAGAGTTTAGAAGCGTGCTTTTGTAATACATTCTCAGTCTATTTTTGCACTTGATTTTAAATGATTGGCATAGAACCAACTGCACACGTTTGGTCTGGAATAAACAAAATCGGTTTTTAGTTCCGTGTGTGTTCATTTCAGTTAATAATAATATTAATTAAAATACATAAAAAAATGTTTATATAGGGTGTTTTTTATTGAGGTATAGAACTTTAAGTTGGCATCACTTTTTTAACTGGCGGCCATTTTGTCAGCTGTCAAGTGCTTAATATTTAGTTTGGTTTGCCATTTCATCATGAACAGGTTGACAAAAGAACAACGCTTGCAAATCGTGCAAATTTATTTCGAAAATAATGGTTCAGTTCGCGAAGTTTACCGCAAGCTCCGTCCATTTTATGGTCGACATAATCGTCCATCAGAGCAATTAATTCGGTTAACCGGTCAATTGGCCACCAAGATCGTGTGATTTGACACCATTGGATTATTTTCTTTGGGGATATGTGAAGTCGCTCGTCTACGCCAACAAACCAGAAACGTTAGGGGACTTGGAAGCCAACATTCGTGGCGTTATTGCCAACATACGGCCCCATATGCTCGAAAAAGTGGTTGAAAATTGGACCTGTAGAATTGGCTTTATTCGAGCCAGCCGCGGCGGCCACATGCCCGAAATCATATTTAAACGTTAATGGCATAAAATTATCCTTCCAATAAAGCCAAATTGATGGACATTAAAACGATTTCCTTGTGTTTTATTTCAATTCGAAGTTCTATACCTCTAAAAAAACACCCTATACGTTACAAAAGTTTGGCAAAGAAAAAAAAAATCGCTATTCGTTTTTAATACGAAAGCAAAGTTTTTTTATGTGGCATCTCCATAATTTTTAAATTGTTGTTAAGTGAAACAAAGAAACGTTTTATTGTTTAAATATCTCTGCCATTTATTCTTAACACATACACAGCAAGTTTTTACTAAAATATTGATTTAGCATACAATGAAGAGTGTCAAGTAAACAACTAATCTTGTGGTTTAAGCAGCACTTGAAATCGTTTAGTATGTATACATATGTACATATGTATGTTCATACTTACTTGATGATAACTTAAGGTCTAACTTGTTAGCATGTGTATGCACATATGTATCTCTGCTCGTAAGGTGTTATTTTTCAGCGTGCACCAAAAGGCGCTTTAAGCATTTGATATATTATGTAGAAAAATTTTTATGTGTATATTAAATAAAAATGTAATGACTAACAAGCCAACTAAAGATTAACTGCCATATTCATAAAAAATATTTCAGGTTTATTAAGCGCTTATTTGACATATTTCTACGGGAAATTTGTCAAATAAACCTATAATAAACCTAAAATATTTTTTATGACTTAGACCGTAAATAAATGAAAATAGCATTAAGTTAAAAAAAAACACATACATTTTTTATATTATTTTTGTTAATAATTATCTGTGAATAAAATCCATTTAAAATGCAAGTTCAAGTGCAAACATAAAACGAAACTCTAGAAG
Organism: Nowickia ferox; assembly: GCA_936439885.1. Classification (NCBI taxonomy): domain Eukaryota; kingdom Metazoa; phylum Arthropoda; class Insecta; order Diptera; family Tachinidae; genus Nowickia; species Nowickia ferox. The sequence goes on along the minus strand of OW387027.1, from coordinate 24,694,793 downwards.
ATAGACCGCAAAAAAATATATTTATTTTTAAGCATTTTCATCAATACATGCGAAAGCAGTTCGAACAGTGCTTTAATTTTTTGCCTCTACGCACTTCATCAGCAGCCACATCTATTTACTTGGGCAGAGATTCTTTGTTAACATCAGCTATTAAGCATGAATTTTTAATGAAATGGAATATGAGAAGTGATTTAATTGTATATAAAACTATTTATTTAGTTTTGGTAAATGCATTTGTAATGATATAAGTATTAACTTTCTGTTTTCAGGTTTTTGCATTTTCTGTTCCGGTTAGCACAAAATTATATCACTTACTTAAGTTTGTGTAACTATTCTTGTTTATCTTTTTGCGATCATCACATTAATTATCGATAAACCGTCGGTACATACAAACATGAAAGCTTGTTGTTTGTACACTACTACATTGTTTTTGCTTTCAACAGTTGGTTTTACTTTCAGTATATTAACTGTGATTGTCAATTGAACATATCGAGCCATAACCGGCAAAAGGGTATAACCCGCGCATATTTGGACCTCGTTTTTTTTTTAACGATAATCCATTATTTACGATCGCAAAAAGTCGATTTTGGTTAAAAAAAATTAAGTTCGCAAATTGTGACATTATATAATAAGCTTTCTTTGACGGTTATGAATTGATTAAGAAATTATTCCTTATTAAACTTAACACAAGCGCTGCTATTAAAATTTTGCATACACATTACAATTATGCAAGGCTATAATTTTGTGTTTTAAAAGTGGGAGTGACGTAGCCTATAAATTTTAACATTCTAATTCATGTGGTTCTCGGCCCATCAGACTTTAATCTATTATTTATGGTTTTTTCATTAGCCACTTCCTGCAATTTTTGCATGAATCATAAGCACAGACCACAGCGAAACTTTAAAGCAAAAAAAGTAGGCAGGGTCACGCCCACAAAAATTTCATGATATATTTTACGGTAAAGAGCTGAAATTTGGTTCACAAGTAGGCCTAGGTGCGTTACCAACTAGAAAAATCGGAATACCCAAAAATTTATATCAGAGGGCGTGGCCATTACCTGTAAGCTGAGAGTTGTAAATTAGAATTAAAAAAACTTTGTAAGAAATATCTTTAATGGTGTATTTTTCACACACTCAGCTGTGAATTTTATATTTTGCAATAAGTATTGCAAGCAAATCCAAAAAGAAGAGTGCTTACAATTGATGCGAAATCTCACATTAGCAAAATTGTAAATTAAGCCATAACGTTTTAGACAAAACTCATCTATAATCTCAAAATTTATCCAGTTTTTAAATACAACTTTATTTTTAATTTGGAGCTAAGGTTATAAATATAAAAAGCTAAGGTTATAAATATAAAAATGTTGAAGTGTCTGTTGAATGACATTTGGCAACATCAGTTAATAATATATTACATTTTGCTTTAGAACATTAAAACAAACTTCAATAAAAAAAAGGAGTGTCATCTTGATATTCTAAAACTAATTTAAATTACTTGAATAGTTTCTTTATACGCAAATACATATAATTTTACTTATACAAAATTGTGTAAGCTTCTCACGTTACAAGCAAAATCATACTTAAATCTATTTTTATACTTCCTCGTATTGTTAAAATAAAAATTCTTAATTTTTTAATAATCAAAAAGCAAAAACGTTCTAGAGCGTGACGTCACAACAATAAAAATTATGTTTGCGACAAATTGAACAGAAGTTTTATTAAATTAACGTTGCGCATAATAAATTAAAAGGGTGTCAGAAATAAATAAGAAGAAGCATGAGAGTGTGCGTGAGAAGAGTAGAGATGGTAACATTTAAAGTTTGTTGCTTAAATCTTTTGCATTTTGTTGACATGTATATGTACATGAAAAGCGGCTGCTAACAGCCTGTTTAGATGAAGGGTGACATACTATACATATACATATGTAGCTGCGACATGTCGCACAGTGGGGTTTTCGATGGCTAAAATGGGAATTAATTCCTGGTGACTTTCCCTGTTTATAATTTTAGATTTTTTTGGTATATATCACTCAAAGAAAGCTATTTTCGAAGTTTAGCAAAAAATTGGCGGAATAGGACTGCGGGAAGGGGTACTCCCCATACAAAATAATTAAAAATAATCTTCTATATCGAAACCTATGATAGCTGGAGCCCTCGAGTTTGGTGTGAGCTAATTTCAAGACAGCACACAAAGTTAGATGAAAAACTGGTGGGTTAGGTCCAGGGGAAGGGGTACTCCCCATACAAAGTAATCCATAATAATATGCTATCTTAAAATCTATAGTAGTGAAAGCTTCAAATTCAAAACAAACCGCAACAAGTAAAATTATTTTATATATGGGATCCACAATTTCATATAAAAAAGTTTGATAGTTTTTTAATGTTTATTTGAAGTAAACAAGTAATTTGCATATATTCCATTTATTAGTACTTTTTGTTTTTGCACTATTGTTATATTTGCTCTTAACAATATTAACAGTTCTGGATATTATTATTATAGCCGCGAAAATAACATAACCCGCAAAAGCAAATTTTACAGGACAAGTTTTTTTTTACTTTTTTATGATTTGATAAAATTTTTATAACGAAAATTCAAATGTAGCCTACTAACGACATTTTGCAAGTTATAGATAAGTTTTAAGTTGATTATTCGTATACATTTTTTTTGTTAGTTACGTTAATTTTGTCGACCACATTTTTAGCAGATTACACTGAAATGTGACCATTATAATTTTCAAATTAATGTTTTATCAGATGACGTGTTCGATGCTGCATCAAAAAGTCAATTTTGAAAAATATATCAGTTACGTTATTTTCGCGCTTAGGGCCCGACATTGTTACTTTTTCTTTTCTTTAATCCCTCTTTATGTATACATATGTATGTATGTTTATTAATTATTAATATATGTATTTAAATTAAATGTAAGCTGTCATGAAAACGAGAACAAAAGCAACAGTGAATATGATGTTGTTATTGCTTTTATGTAGTAGGTGCAACAATATATTTAAATTTTATTTTAAAATGTGCAAAAAACTGCAGACAAATCTTTCATAAATATTTTCAAAAGCGTTTATATTTTTAGGAAAAAAAGGTTTTTTTTCTTAATTTGGCTTTATTCACAACTATTTATCCACATATTTCCTGAAATCCACTAATTTATAGGCTTAGGCGTGAAAATTAATTAAAAATAATAACACAAATTACACATAAAAACAAAAAACATAAATTAATCTTAGTAACCTGAGGTTAAAGGTTCCATTAAAATATTTTTAATTATCACTTTAGAAAACACTCAAAACTAGTTCTTAAAATAGCGAAAATTGCAATTTTTATTGCACGCGTGGAAAACGTCAAATAACTCCAACTTTAAAATTGTATAGTGATATAACGGTAGTTGTCAAGAACAAAATTTTTAAACTAGTGATGTGGAGTGTTGTGTACTTTTACCGAGTACAAACATTTATTCGGTTCTCCTAAATTTTATTTTGCAATTAATTCCCATTTTTGGTATCAAAAATCCCACAGTGCGTCGCCTGTGACTCGTGTTTATAGGCAGGAAGTAAAGAGAAGCTGGTGGAGTTAGTAAAAGTCGCACGTAATGAGAATTGAGGCGACAATTTTAACACCTCTCTTTTACATTCATATGTATTTCTTTCTCTAGTATTTTTGTTATGTTATGTTATGAGCAGTGTTGCCAGTTATATATATTTTTTATGGTATTGGAAAATTAGTGATTATGTAGTTAATTTATAACATTTATGAAAAAAACAGTTATAATATAAAAATTAAAAACAAATTTGTAAATTACACCAAAGTAAAACTATGTAGACATATTCAACCTTGTCATAAATTCCACTTTTGAAACTTTCCGAATAAAATTTTTCGTTCACATGGATTTTAATTTCGTTTCATCAATTCCAATCAAATTAAAAACTTACATATTTCCATTTTTTCCAACAGACAAATCTTTGTGAATAATTTTCTTCATAATTTTTCAAAATATTTCCCCATCGTACGAAGTTTTTTGATACCAATTGTTCACACGTTCGAAAATTTCTATGTGAAATTTTATTTATGATAAGCCTGAGTAATTCTACATTTGCCTAATAATTAGTTAGTTTATGGTAACACTGCTATGAATGAACAAATAAAAAGCATTAATAAAATGTATATCAAAAATTCTCTTGACTACTGTGAAAAAAGTCATGGACTTAAGAAGGGACTCGAAAAGGGAACCCAAGCATTATAGCAGCTACGCCACCCTTCATCTAAATGGGCTCTAAGCGTTTGAAAGTAATTCTATACTTGATTTTAAACTTCTTTTTGTTTTTGTTAGATACTTTAGAGTAAAATGTAAACAAATATAAAATTAACAACTTGTTCTTTTTATTTGCAGTTGTTTTCCACTTATAGACTTTTGGGCTGAGTAAATATTTGTTTTTATTTTTGATTTTGTCATCATTTTTGTTGCTTTTTATTGTTGTTATGAAATAGGTAGAGTTCTTTTGTTATTATTTGTTTTGATATTCTTTTGATTTCGTTGTAGCATTTTGCAATTTTGAACATCAGTCAGTTTGATTTGGAACGCGCATTAAAGCGGTTGTTGAATATTTGGTATTCGTTCAGCTTTAAGAATTTAAAATGTTTATAAAAAAATAGCAATATATTATAATAAATTTCAAAATAAAGTTAAAAAAACCTCAAATTAGTTTTTACATTTTAATTCATTTATTAAAATCAACTAACATCAGATATAAAAATAATGGCGAGAAAATCAAACGAAGCTTATGTAAATAAACTGAATTAATGAAGAACAAAAAAAAAAAATATTAACTCAATGCATAAAAAAAAAATATACAACATTATTAAAAGTCAGTAGCTTGGGAAACTTAAAAATAAAACTAGTAATAAAAATGGCATTAGAAAACAAAATGTGAACATCTAATAAAACCCAGTGAAAAGTTTTAATTTTCTAAAACTTATAACTATGGTAATTACTTCAATTTTTTACGTGAGCAGGCAATAAAATTATAATATATATTTTTATTCAATAAAAAGCTACATGCTTAGTAGATTCCAGTTCTAGTTCTAATCTAACGCTGGCTGCTTCAATTCACTGCTATTTCAGTTTTAAAATTAGTTAACGTATATAACAAAATTTTGGTTCACTTTCATCCTTTATAACAATTAAAATTAATTGTGTCTATTAAAACACAAAACTGTAAATAATTTCATTTAAATTTAAAAGTTTTTGTGTTAAAATATTTTAAAATTAAAATTAAACTTCTTAATTTTCATCGAATTCAAAGAACCTAAGAAAAAAATATTTGTGTTAGGGAGTTTCATTTTTACTAAGGAAATCATGACCTTGCCGGCCACCTCAGCTATATGTGGGATTTTTACATTTTTATTAGGTAAGTAATTTAAGAAAGTTTATAAAAAAAATTCGAATGCGAGAAATATTTAAATAAAAAGCTGGTTTCGTTCTTATCTACAAATAGTACTCGGCATAATATATCTTGCAGACCTTAAGTTAAGGACCACAACTTATGTCTTTGAAATTGAGTTTTTTTTTGTTTTAGTTTGTCTTAAGTTTTGGTTGAATATCTTACATTTCATATCCACCCACCATATTTTTGGTTGTGATATTTTTCCACTAGTTAGAATAAAGCCAAATATTACCGTTATGTGGGGGAGTGCGAGGGTTAATATATTCCACAAAAGTTGTAAAGGTACCGAACATAATCTACACCTGAGATATGCTGCACGAAAAGGCCAAAGGACGGAAACTTCAACACCCCGTAAAATAAAATTCCGATGCCGACACACACATATTTTTTTTTCGTCTAGCAGAATCCATTGTCTCTTTAAATATTTCCTTTGTGATTACTTTGAGCACAATTACGCTCACACGTAACTCACGCATAACTCACGCGTAATTAACTCATTATGTGAAAAAAATTCATATCATGCATAAGTATAAATATCTCTGATAAAATAAATTTGGGGTTTTTTTATGAGTATTTCTTGAACACAAATCTACGTGAACATGAATGATTTTTTACTCACGTGTGAATATATGAGGGCAAACAATAAAATTTGTTCAAGAAATTGTATAGTCCCGGTCCAGGCTTGCAGTTGCAATTCTTGAACATGCAGGAGTGTTGAAATAGATAAAGGAACTTCCGCAGTCACATTACATAGTTGTCACGTCGCGTCACCAAGCAATTAAGCTTGTAATTTAGAGCCATGCTGTGTACAGCTACGTTACGTTCTTAACCAACATCCAAAAAAGAATGTAAAACATATTTTTTCATTGAAAAACAAGCTACATATGTACATATATCACCAAGTAAAGTGACGTGACAAAAAGTGGAGACTTTTCTGTGGAATTGCCCCGCATACATATATGCATTTGGTATGCCTCTTTCGCACTTTTTCACTAACAAAATAAAAATTTGCTGCAACGAATGATAGTAACAATTTCGTAAACAGTGTTGCCAGATATGAATAATAATTTTTTCTTTAATTTCTTACGTTGTCAGAGACTAAAGGCTCAATTAGCCGACTGTAATGGAAAGTAACTGCAACATAGGAAACAGCTGATCGATATTTTTATGTGAAAAGTAGGTTACGTTACATTACATTTCTATAACCATTTTCATTACTTTCCACATAACAATATCGATCAGCAGTTTCATACTGTTGCAGTTACATTCCATTACAGTCGGCTAATTGAGCCTTAAATTGTTTTTTCTAGCGTGCAGTCATGAAAGAACTATCTTGAGGAGTGCTGCCAGATAGGAATAATAAAAGTTTTCTAAAGGGAAAAATATTTTTGAAAAAAAACAAACAAAAAATTACAAAAAAATACATACAAAATTTGTTAACGCTCCTAAAGTTTTAATTTCATTTTCACTTAATTGGATTGTGGTTTGGCAATAAAATAAAAATATATGTTATTAAAAACAAAAGACAGCTTTGTATCTTTCAATTCTCATTTGCTAGTTAACCACCTTAAAAGTTCATTAATCGCTAAAAATTTTACACTTCCCATGAACTTTTTAAGTTTGTTAGTTAATTTAAAAAAAGATTCAACAATGTTTCTTTAGCCATACAAAGCTTATTATTCAATTGTTGGTAAATACAAAAAAAAACTATTATTATTTAACTTAACAATAAAAAAAATAAATAACTACCGGCTACAAACACACAAAACTTTATGCAAACAAAACAATGGTTTCCGTACTTTTTTGTTTGTTAAATATTGTTAATAAAAAATATAAACATATAAACAAAAGAAAAAGAAAAAAGGAAAAAAAATTAAAAACTATAAACAAATAAATGCCCTGATATAAAGGGCCCGCCATCTAAGGTTTTTTTTCAACTAGTGCTTATTTCGTGAATGGTAACACTTAGCTCATGTCTGATTTGACAGATAATTAGTTTTATCCTTCTGCTGAACGAATATGGTTGTGTATACGCTTGAACAAGGCTGGGAATTATTGCCTGCGATCGACTTACAGAAGATGCCGATTTTGCCAAAAAAAAATAATCTTTTCAGATGAAGCTCATTTTGATCTTGGCGGGTATGTAAACAAGCAAAATTGTCGCATTTGGGGCACAGAAAACCCGCACGCATACATTGAAAAGCCGAAGCACCCAAAACGAGTCACTGTTTGGTGCGGATTTTGGTCCAGAGGCATAATTGGGCCAATGAGCAAGGAGTGGCCGTTACAGTCAATTGCGATCGTTATCGGTCCATGTTTAACGAATTTTTGTTCACAAAAATTGAAGAGGAGGATATTGGCAACATTTGGTTTCAACAGGACGGCGCTACGTGCCACACAGCCATAGCTACACTCGATGTTTTGCGCCTTGTTTTCAAAAAAAAAGTTATCTGGCGGACCCTATAGTTAAAAAGTTTTTAGTATTCAAATATACAACAAAAACAATTATGTACATAAATTTAGAAATAAATACATATATATGTACATATGTATGCACATAAAATCTGTAATACAACTTAAAATATTTAAATATGTATATAAAAGTGATATCAAGCTTAACATTCGTATGCTGCTTTATTTTTAAGCATGATTTATTTTACGTTTTTTGTTTGTTAATTAGTTCAAATTAAAAATTTTAAAATAAAATCTTTCAATGAGATGTATTTTGTGGTTTTTTTTACAAACAAAGTTAAAATAAACTTAAATTGCAATGAATTTAAAGATAAAAACAAAACTGATAATTATATAAATTTTAACATTGTGTTTGTTGTCTTTTGTGTGTGTGTGTATTTTAGTTTTACTATCCCAACTAGGGCTGCTGCTATTAAAAGCAGCAACATCAGCACTACAGAACCGTACACACACACACACGCGCATGCATACACAGCTGTGAATTCGGTTTCTCTTATACGAGTAACAACAACAACAAATAAATAATGATAAATTCAAATCACGTTTTTTTAAATGTGTAAGGCAAATTTATTTCTGTTTAACTTAAGCTTTTGCATAAAGGGAAGTTAAGCCGAACTAAAACATCAAAATTCAGCACATTTATTTTTTTATTTGATATTAAATAAAAAATCATACATTTTGTTTTTATGTATGTATTTTTTCCCATGTTAGCACCTGCTTTCCCATATTAGAACAAGCAAAATTTTCAAATAAATGTGCGTGGTGTATTCACAAAACAAAGTGCATATTTATTTACAAGCAAATTTGTTAAACAGAAAAAAAATATATATTTGAAGCAAAAGTTTTCCCGTACGTTTATAATTAATAAAAATATATGGAGTCATAACCTCCAAAAAAGTTTAACCGAATTACGAAAATCGATTATTTACGATCGGATATAATCGAATTTGGCAAAAGAGTTAAGTTCGAAAATTATGTCGCTCCAGCTTTTTTGGCGGTTATGGCACTATATAATAAAACAAACAAAAAATTCAAAATCTCGGAAAAATTTAACTAAAGTTGAAAGGCGGAAACAAAAAAAAATATTTAAATAAATATTTAAAACAAAAGTAGCAAAAACCTGCAATTTTTTGAGCAAAACTTGTGTAAAGGTAATAAAAACTTTGATTATAAAAAATTTTTAAAAAGTGAAAATTAATTTTTTTTTTAATTTGAAGATTTGGCTTGTTTTTATGGTTAAGCAATTGTCTATATGCATTTCGTTCCCGTTTTTGGAACTCATCAGTAGACTTCAACCATAAAAACAAGCTAAATCTTCAAATTAAATAAATAAAGACTTTACGTCAAATAAATTTACTTCGGTATTTCATATATAAATTTTTTTAGCTTGACCAAAATAAATATAAAAAAACAATTGCAAAAATAGGTAAGAAATTTTATTTAAAAAAATGTCAAAGTAACCAAATAATTAAAATCTCAATGTTTTAAAAAAATAAAATATATTAAAAAAAGAATTAAAAACTCAAAACAATAATAAGAAAAATCATGAAATGAAAATGTTTAAAAAAATTTTATTTTTATTAACAATAATCTGGTATTTTCTATTAGTTATACTTCCCAATTTTAGCTATAAAAACCTGTATTACTTCTTGTGAATTATTAATTTTATATTTCTTTTTTCACGTTCAAGTTCAGGGAGGAATTTAATAAGACACTGCAAACAATTTACAAACTTTAATTAATTAATATGTATATAAATCAATATAAATTTTTGCACCACTTTGCTAATATACCAATTAAAAATGTTTAACAAATTATTATTTGAAATGCAACATTGCTTGTTTTTTTTTGCAGCTGGCTCTCCCATATTTTATAGCCCTACACCAAGAGGTTTATGCTCAAACTGCTGCGAGATTAAAGAAAGAGATGATATTAAATTTATGTTGTACACCAGGTGAGTGGGAATCTTCAAGTTATTAAACAGCTGTTTAATTTACTAAAAAAGCTATATAATACAATAACATAGACAAATGACTTAATTTGAATTTATTTATTTGTTGTTGGCTTAACTCGTCCAAATTTATTTCGTTGCTGCTAATAAACAAAATTGTTAAATAAAAATAAAATATTGCAATAAATGACTTTACTTTTTAAGGAATAAATGCCACCAGAAACGAACAACAGCATGCTGATAATTCAATTAAACTTTTTTTTTTAATTAGTTCCTTGAAAATGATTACATATAATTTGGGCGACCTTAACAATACACAGGCCAGTCCAATAAAATTAAATAATGGAAAAAAAATCGTTTGAACAAAATTAATATATGTCAAACATATCATCTTGGACTTAAAGACATACAGTCAACAGATTTTTCACATAAATATTACGGCAAATCAATAAGACCAAAATTGGAATTAATTTAAGGCCAAATGTTATCAGACATTTTTATCAAATCTCAAGTTTCACTTGAGAAACAACAATGAAATGAATGCGTTGATGACACATTTTGTATGTTACTATTCGAAAATAAATTCATTAGAGTGCGGCTTTGACTCGCACACGAAGGGTTGCTCGTTTGGACACTACACCCATATGTATGTGTGGAAATCTTACCTGATGTAGACATTTTTAAAAAATATTAAAGTATACGGTAAACCTTATTAATTTTTTGGTGATTTATTATAGTTTAAAAATTTTTTTTAGTTTTGGAGCTTTTTTACGTTTTGGGTTTTTTTTCACTTTTGGCGATTTTTTTGGTTTTTGAAGATTTTTTCGGTTTTTGGCGATTTATTTCAATTTTAGCAATATTTTTTTAGTTTTGGTGCTTTTTTTGTTTTAAGCATTTTTTAAATTTGTTGCCTTTTTTTAGTTTATGGAAATTTTTTCAGTTTTTGGTGATTTATTTTACTTTTAGCGATTTTTTTCATTTTGGAGATTTTTCATTTGTGAGATTTGTGTTTTTGGTTTTCAAAGTTTTTTAAGTTCTTGGCGTTTTTTTTTAGTTTTTAACGAGTTTTGCGGTTTTTGGAGTCTTATTTTAGTTTTAAAGATTTTTTATTATTGGCGTTTTTTTTCGTTTTGGCAATTTTTTTTGTCTTAATGCTTTTTTTTTGTTTTGGCGTTCTTTTAGTTTTTGAAGATTTTAAGGTTTTTTGCAATTTATTTTAGATTATTTTTTTTGCACTTTTTTTGTTTTGGCGATTTTTGTATTTTTTAGTTTTTTTTAGCGATTTTTTCGTTTTTCGGCGACTTAGTTTAGTTTTAGCGATTTTTTGTTTCTGGCGTTTTTCATTCTGACTATTTTTGTTTTGTTTTTCGGCGTTTTTTAGTTAGCGTTGTTTTAGTTTTTGGGAATTTTTTCGGTTTTTGGCAATTTATTTTAGTTTAATTTTTTTTTATTTTTAGGAATTTCGTTTTGGCCATTTTTTCGGTTTTTGGCGATTCATGCATTTTTTAGTTTTTTAACCGATTTTTCGGTTTTCGGCGACTTAGTTTATTTATAGCGATTTTTGTTTATGGCGTTTTTTTCGTTTTGGCGATTTTTTTCGGTTTTTGGAGTTTTTAAGTTTTGGCGTTGTTTTTGGAGATTTTTCCAGTTTTTGGCAATTTATTTTAGTTTAAGTTTTCTTTTTAGTTTTGGCATTTTTTTGTTTGGTTAATTTTTCAGTTTCAGCGTTTCAGCGTTTCAGCGTTGAAAATTTGTCTCTTACGGTTTTCAAAATACAGCAAGTTGTCAAAATTACATAGTAAAAATTACATTAACTAATAGAATTCCCTTTAATTTTAATTTTATAAATTTCTCTAATAATTACCTCTAGTTTTTAACTCAATAATTAAGTACGTAATTAGCTAATTTGCTTTTCAAGCAACAGCTGTTTAACATAAATAAGAGAGTTGGTTATGAAAATGGAGAAAATTAAAATTGCATAAAAACACATTTTATGAAACCAAAGGAGCATCAGAATGTATTTGTCTATTTGTTTATTCCATGATATGAAACTCTGAATTGTATATGTTATACATACATTTGTTTACGAAAATTAAACGAAAGTCTTTCAGTACGACCACATGATGTTTTCAATGAGACCACATGATGTTCATGTGTATGTTTTCAGTAAGCACATACATGCATGAAAATATATGGTGAGCTCATAAAACTCAAATAATACTTAATTGCACAAGGTTGGGTATTTACTGCCAGTTTATAGAAGCTATGTAAAAATTCTCGTCTGCCTATTTATATTGAAAACAAAAATGAAGCACTCACAATTTGTTTTTCTTTTCAATATAAATAGACAGAAGAGAATCTTTACATGGCTTCTATAAACTGACAGTTAATTATTATTTAATTATGCACTCAAAAACACAATTTCGTATTTAATTAGAACTTAAAAATAATTACAATTTGATTACCAACTGAAAAAATAGGCATTATTATTATATATCTGTGTCAATAAGTAATAATGGCTTAAGTTGACATAAGTGTTTTTTCATTTTATTACATATTCTTATTCTCTTCTTCAAGATCTATCACTCAGCAATATTTCAATTATAAAATGTTATTATTAATAACAAAAATTAAAATATTTAAAACCTCCGATATATATAGAAAAGATGTGATATCTTCTAAGCCGTTTGGTCTGTACATGGAAACATTTGACGTCAAAACTAAACACACAACAATACAAAACCCTTAATATCTCAAAACAAGAAATTTCGACTTAAGCCATTATTATTTATTGCCACAGATATACATATCGCTCATTTGCTCTAACAACGTCATAACTAATAACAAACTAGTTTTCCAGAATATGAGTGTAAAGTTCTCAATTTATGCCCTAATTCAGTAATAGGGCATTTACATTGTCTTAAAATATAGTACTTAAGAGATTGCGAGCTAAATCTAGTTCCTCTTTACTAGATTCCCCATACAAAACAAAATCTAATTTTTCAATAGATTTGTAGGAAATCTACTAAAAATCTAATACTTTTATTAGTTTTTTACTACGCTGTATATAGAAGGTTAGTAAATTAGCTACGCTCTTCACAATTTTCTGTTGAAGGTGAGTGAATGAGCTAGGTAGGCATTTTTTTCGTTAAAATTTAAGAATTGAAATTTCAGACAAATGATTTTGTCTCGGATAGAAAATCTAGGAAAATGTCAAAAAAACTTGGTGTAAACGATATAGATTTCGTTAAAGATTTCTAATCAAATATACTAGATTTTGAGACAATGTAAATGACCTATAAATTATTTTCTTCTAAAATGGTTGTTGTCTTTGATAACGAAAAATAAAAATATTATTACAATGTTTTTAATTAAGAAAAATATTTCGTTCAACAAGAATAGAAATTACTGAACTTAAGCCCGACTAAGAAATTATTTCTGATTAAAATTCATTATAGTTCAACTAAAAATTTAAAATTGCCTCACTTAAATCATCATGTGCACGTGACAAATATACACACAAAAAAGTAATATGAATGAGTTTGTAGTATTAATTAAAATATTTGTAATATTAATTAAACAATTAATTAAATTTTCACCTATAAACAATTTGATAATATTAATTAAGTTTTTCCATTCAAATTAATTAAACAATTAAAAATTTAATTGAATCAATTAAATTATTAATTGCAAACATTAATTGGTGAATACTTTTTTCTGTGTATGTTCACTTGGCAATCACAGTTTCATATACTGGAAAGTAAAATCAACTAGATGCACAGAAAAATATCGGTATTTTCCCCAGCTAATACAGTCTACTTTAATTTTACTTCTCTTCTTTAGAAACTCACATTAATTAATAAAAATATTTCATTCAACGGGAATTAAAATTACTGATCTTAAGCCCGACTAAGAAATTATTTCTGATTAAAATTCACTATAGTTCAACTAAAAATTTAAAATTGTATTATACAATGGTTGGTTTACGTGGCGTGACACGCAGGCATTCAAGTAGAATCTAGAAGATTCCTTTTTGAAAAGTATTATACAATAGTTTGAAAAATATTTGGAAAAAAATGTGTTGGATATAATGTTTAGAACAAAATCATAAAGCAAATACACGAACCTTCTAGCAAGGACAAAAAATAATAATTGTTTTAAAGAATCACAACTGCGGCTTTTTTCGTCCATAGACAAGACGATACAATCGTCGAACAGAATTAGGGCATAATACATGTAACTTCGAAGCGCCAGCTGATTTTTTTATTTACTTATTTCATGATGTGATCTGCCAAATGTTGCTTATGTTTTACCAATACACGCTAAAGGCCCAACTATAATATGAATAAGCAAACTTAAGCAACTGTGCGATTACATACAATACGTATGTGTGCAACTATAATGTACTTAATGAAACTTTTCGTCAAGTTTCGTCAAATGTCATTTGCTTAAGTAAAGTGCCAAACTGAACTCACGTTTCGTACGGAAACAACGGTTTGTGCATTTTTAAACTCAAATAAACAGCAGCAGAAAATATTCATTGCTTTTAAAAATTTTTTTTATTGATTTTTAATTTGAAACTTAGAAATTAAAGCAACTTTAATTTGCACTTATTTTTTTTACAACATACATATACACACATCCACATGTGTTTGCTTATGCACATATATTACATATATTCACTCTTGTACTTTTTAGTAGGTAAAGCAAATAAAACATGTAATAAATTGATAGATATAATTATTTGTGAATTTTTAATAGATAAGCAGATTATAACAAATTAATAAGATTGAATTGCATTCATTTAGGAGTTATGAGAAGAAACAAAATTACTGCAAAATTATGAACAATACCTAGATGTGCAGCTATGGCTAAGGAGTGCTTAAGTTCATGTAAGTACATTATGGCCACCTAAAAGTCACCTCTGAAATGTTTAACCATTTGACAGGCTTATCGTTCAATTCTGACATTAACTTAAGCCAGCTTATTCATATTATAGTTGGGCCTTAAAGCTTTGCAAATACAAGAGAAAACGCAAGTACATGCCTCTTGTTTTCTCTTGGTTTTTGACAGTTGTCATCACAAAACATCAATAAAATTCCCTGTTGTTTTATTTGCTGTTTATTTGTTGTAGATTTACGGGTATTTATATTATTGTATCATAGACAAGACTTTATCAAAATATATTGAAAAAAATCAGCACTTCGATTGCTAATAAAATTTAAAATATTTTAGCCTTGCAGGCTTCTTCATGCTTAATGTGAATTTATTTAATCAATTGTTTTCATATTACACTTTTGCAGGAAAAACCTATTTAAATTTCAGTATTTATATTTAAGTGATGAAAAACGTTTGCGCAAAAGCAATTTTAATTTCAATTATCCTTTGGCAATTTATTTGCATGGCTTCTCCGAGTCGGCGACGGGTGAAAAACAAAGCAGCCAAGAGGTTAAAGATGGTAAGTTATTAAATATGTATGTATGTATGTATGTATGTTTGTGCGCAACAAGAGAGCATCGTGCATGCAACTGTTTGTGTGTCGTTGTCTGGCAAAAAATTGATTAAACTACAACTATTCCCTGCAGCAAATTATTGCTTGCTTATGTACACATATATATCAGTGTAATTGTGAGTGTATGTACACATGTATTTATTTTTTTTTCAATTTGCTAGCCTTTTTAAAAAGCGGAAATTACAATGTCATACTCATCGATTGGAGTCCACTGACTGCTGTACCCTGGTATACAAATGCTGTGGATAACTTGCCCATAGCAGCCAAATATGTGGCAAGATTTATACGTTTTCTTTGGCAACAAGGCTATCAATTGCAAAATATACATTTAATAGGTTTCAGCTTGGGGGCCGAGGTGGCTGGTTTTGTAGGCAAGCAGTTAAAGGAATGGGGTATACATTTGCCCCGCATAACAGGTTGTTATACTACTGATCAAGTAAGATCTTACAAGAAAACTATTTGCTGAACATGAGTGATTTATTTAAGGTCTCGATCCCGCTCTGCCTTTATTCGAAGACGGCAGTGCCAATCGCCGTTTAAGTCCCAAGGATGCTCAATTTGTTGATATTATACATACAGACGGTGGCATTTTGGGCAATCCAAAGGCCATAGGTCATGCTGATTTCTATCCTAATGGTGGTCACGCCTTGCAGCCTGGCTGCGCACGACAGGAAATTGCCAATAATCGTTGGTTGGGCATAATAAGTAAGTTGGTAGCCAGTATAGTAAGTTGCTTTTATTATTTTCTTATCTTTTATTGCCACCATCATCATCATTATCATCGTGTGTGCATTTTGCAGTAGGCTGCAGCCATCAACGTGCCTGGGAATATTTTATTGAGTCTATTCAACGTCCTTTTGCTTTTCCAGCCAACAGATGTGAGCCTTCGAAATTGTTTGGCACTTGTCGTGATGGCAATGGCAAAGCATTCATGGGCATGGGAGCTGACAAAAGGTGAGTGGGTGTTTAATGGCTTGGGAAAACGGAAGTAGTACAACATTGAAAGTTTAGAGTAAAAATGGAATTTTATGATAGAGGAATATACAAATGTATGCATATTTAAATTGAAACATACGAGTATATGTACAAATGTATTTTTTCCGTTTCAACAACGAACTTTTCTTTGATACACATTTTTTAAAACGGAATCTTGTTTTTAAAGAATATCAAAATACTCCAAAACTTTTCAATGTGCGTAGCAATATTGATAGAACTTATTTTGAATAAACTTTAGGCTCTAACGGTTGAACCGATTTTCATTTAGTTTTTTTTTTGGTTTTTGCTTTGAAGGTGGCTTGATGTAAAACTATGTTGGAAGAAAATCGGTAAAGCTGTTGTGAAGCTATAATCCACTTCCGTCAGGGACTTTTAAAAATGATTTAAAGTTTTAAATCAGATGCACACGCTTTTCTTATTAAGACCATAAAAATGGTGGTTCTAAAACTTATAAGTTGAGGAAATGAAACAAAATCTTTAATTTTGATGTTTTTTAACATATTTTTTAAATGTTGTTTTATCCCGAAAACTCTTGTTTTTTATTAAAAATACATTGAAATTGATTATTGGGAGGTAAGCTGGATTCTATGCGTGTTTCATTGTTGCTAAGAAAATTTCTTAGAACAACTAGAGATATTATGTTAAACTTCCATTTTAAGCAAATGAGAAGTTCAACTAATAGTAAACTTGAAACAAGAACTTAATAATCAACATGTTTTTATTTAATTACTTTACCATTGATACATTGGCTGACTTTTTTCAGTTAGAATTGTATTTTCAAGAAGTAGCTATATAATGAAAATAAATGTAAATGAATTCAGTAAATTGCGACTTGACTCGCAAATGAATGGTTCCGTACAGACACTAAATATGTAATACTGTACGAACTTTAGCCTACATAATCGTATATGTTACCTGATGTACACATAAAAAAATTTTTTTGGGTGTTTTGCGAGGCGCTTTTTTTCATTTGACTATTTTTTCGGTTTTGTCAATTTTTTAGTTATAGAGATTTATTTGGATTTGGATATTTTTTCAGTTATTGGCGATTTTTTCGATTTCTTTTTAGTTTTAGCGATTTTTTAGTTTTGGAGCTATTTTTCGTTTTCAGGATTTGTTTCGGTTTTTGGCGATTGTTGTTTGTTTTAGCGTTTTTTTGTTTTGGCGTCTTTTTTTTCAGATTTATCGATTTTTGCGGGTTTTGACTAATTTTTTTTGTTGTTTTTTAGTTTTAGCGATTTTTAAATTTTGGCGCTTTTTTTCGTTTTGTTCAGTTTTTGGCGATTTTTTTTAGTTTTAGAGATTTATTTAGATTTGGATATTTTTTCGGTTTTTGGCAATTTTTTCGGTTGCTTTTTAGTTTTAGCGATTTTTTAATTTTGGTGCTTTTTTCGTTTTGACGATATGGTTCGGTTTTTGGCGATTTTTTTGCATTACCACTTTCTTTTTGTTTTCGCATTAACGGTATTTGTCGGAATTTGGCGACTTTTTGGGTTGTTGTTTTTTTAGTTTTTGGCTATTTTTTAATTTTTTGCCTACCTTTTTACTTTTGGTGTTTTTTTTTGCATTTAAGCGATTTATTTTGTTTTTGTTAGCGTTTTTTTAATTTCAGCATTTTTTTAAATTTGGGATTTTTTAGTTTTAGCGCTTGTGAAGATTTCAAGAGTGTTCCT
This sequence comes from Nowickia ferox, assembly GCA_936439885.1. Classification (NCBI taxonomy): domain Eukaryota; kingdom Metazoa; phylum Arthropoda; class Insecta; order Diptera; family Tachinidae; genus Nowickia; species Nowickia ferox. The sequence continues at coordinate 24,676,740 of OW387027.1, read as the reverse complement.
CTTACGCTCTCCAAGATACAGCAAGTTATCAAAATAACATTAATTGCGAGAATACCCTTTAATTTTGATTTTTAAAATTTCAATGTTTCAACTGGTAAAAATACATTAACTTTGAAAATTTCAAGCGTCTATACATATATGTATATGTATATAAAATTGTCTGTATATAACATTAGGATTTATTTATTTATTTACTTATTCATTTGAACATGTTTTGTTGCTCGCTTAAGAACACCCTTTAATTTTTAACTGTCATATATTTGTTGTTCTAGCGGCCAAAGTTTTACATATGCACTGAAAATTTCAAGCCTACGGGCCTTTTTACGGTTCTTGAGGAATTCTCAAAACAACAACAACTTTTCATTGCATTTGCAATAAATTGAGTGAGTGTTGCCACACACGTTTTTTGACTGGTAGCATTAAAGTTAATAATTGGTGATTTTTTTGGCGAATTGTTAGAATTAAGCTTAACATATTTTAACGCACTAATAAGCACAATTTATTATTTTAATTATTTTTTAATTTTTTTTTTCATTAAAAATTTATTGAAATTGCGATTTGAGGCTATTTTATTTTTGAATTATTAATATACATATAACCTTCAAAAAACTGTTTCCACGTTAACGTTAAAACCAACTCTTAAAAAGTGGTTTTACCATACAAATTGTTTTTGTTAAAACCAACGTAAAACCATTTTTGAATTGGTTTTATGAAATGCAACCTTGTTTTTGCTGTGCTAAATTCAGTGCTGCCAAGTTAAAATGACCGGAAGCAGTTGATAATGTTTATGCCAGTGAAAAAGAATAGATACCAGTTGATACATTTTCAACTAAAAAATAGATGCAGTGGCAATAATTATCAAAAAAATGTGAAGAAAAATTATCCTTTGGACGGAAAACAACGAAAATATTTTCACTGACCTCTGGGAAGCTTATAATATATTTATGTATTTTTTTTAATGTAATAATATGATTTCCAAGGTGTAAGAAGTTTCATAATTTTAAAATGTTCATTTAGAAAATATCAAATAATTTCTATTTTAGGGTGAATTGTAAAATTTCTGAGTTGTGCAGGGTATCAGATAAGTATTATAAAAAGCTGAAAAAAATACAGCAACAAATACACGCATTTCTTCAGTACATTTATTTTATTTTGGAAAAATTTATAAGACAGCCTGTTGTTCAAAACCTGGATTGATAAAACTTGCAGTGGGAACACAAAATCAGCTGTTTATGGTTTTAATGTTAAAACCAGGTTTTAGTTTTCGATGTGAAAACAGTATAATCATTGTACAAATCAATACAGTATCAATATATTTGAAAGTAAAAAATAGTCGGCAAATAGACAAAGTGAGAGACTGGCTCTACCTTCATATCATTATTTCATTTAAATTAGTATAAAAAATAATTAGCTAGAGTGTTTGCTGGCCTATCACTAGCCGAGTTATACAACGAGTTAAGAGTAATAATTTAAGACGTCACCATCTCCCAATTCCATTTTATTATAAAAACGAGAAATGTATTAATATAAAACTTCCTTTTCACAAGTTCCATTACAGGTCAAAATCATAAGGCAAAAACTAAAGATAAACATTAATCAAAAAAAAAAAAAAAAGATTCAAAAAGTGTCTAAAGCATGCTGAGAGCTTGCAACTAAATAATGTTTTTGAACACTAAACATAGAAGATTTATTTTCATGCCAAATGATTGATAGCTCTGACAACATATCTTTGGTTTAAAATTTTGTTTTCCCTAATCGCTTTTTTCTTTATACCAGATTACGTGGCAAATTCTTTTTGGAAACAAACGATGAACCACCATATAGCAGTAATGCTTTGGGAGCTACAACAACAAATAGCAACTACAATGTAACAACATCATCAGCTGCATTAACTTTATTGCCAGAAGTACAAAAGCAGCAAGTGCATGAGCACATGCAGCAGCTTAACAACAATGTGTCTACAGAACAGGTACAAGAAAATGACACTGTGATAGATGTTGTTACTGCAACAATGACAGCAGCAATAAAAACTAATAGCATACAAGCAGCAGATTTAACCTGGACGACGTCGACGACGACAATGAAAAACACGAGAATAGCAGCTGAAAATACACCAACAGCTACTGATTTTGAATTGGCAATTGTTGATGATTGGAATAGTGTTAGCAGCAAGAAAGGAAATAATCTAAAAACGTGACTGCATTAAAAGCAATAGATAATACATACACATATAAAATATAACGGCAGAGGAATACCAAATGTAATATTAGAAATAACGAGAATAGGCAAATAACAGTGAAACCTCATTAAAGTTAAAAAGTAATATATAAAACACATCTTTTCTAATAAAAAAAAAATTAGTTTACATATTTTACATATTTATATGGATATACGAGTACATATATTTTTTGATAAATCTGCTGTTATTTATTTTGAGCAGGTTCTACTATTTACTTAAAGTTTCTTAATATTCTTTAGTAATACAAGATAACACATTTACCTAAGAAAGTTGAGCAAACAAATATATTAAAGCAAATAGATGGCAGTACCAGAGCAGCATCTTATTAAAAATATCGTGCCATAACCGTCAAAAAAGCTTAAGCGACATAATTTTCTAACTTAATTTTTTAACCAAAGTTGATAATTTGTAATCATAAAATATCGATTTTCGTCAAAAAAAAAAAAAAAAAAAAAACTAAGCCTGTTAAAGTTTTTGGCGGTTATGGCTCGAAATAATTAATCTTCTAAATAAAATATTAGAAACTTTTGAAGTTTTTGTACAAAAATTGTTGCCAAATAATTTAAACAAAACATTTGTTGAGGTTTAACAGTTTTCTCTTAATTTTTATAATACATAATATGTTGCAAAAAAATATGGTAAACAGTTGTGTTCCGTTAACGAGAACACAAGAAAATAAATTTTATAGAATTGTGGACATATCAAAGAAAAGAAATTCATTCGATTAATTTAATTGTGTTTTAGTCAAAAATTTTATGAAATTTTTGTTTTGGCATATACTTCAGGCTCATAATACTATTTTTTTTTGGATAAGGCAGTTATTATTTAAAATTGATAAGTCTAAACTGTATAGTTAATAATTTATTTTTTTTCATAATTTATTTTCTATCAGCTTGATTTGATATATTTACAATAATTTAAGTTTTAATAATTTAATTGTAGTTATTTCCCATCAAGCTTTTATTGCTTGTTTTTTAATTTGATGTTTTTTAAATTGAATAATTGTATTTTAGTTGAGTGAAAATTCAATGTAGCTAGTGATTTATTTTTTAAATGTGATAGAAATATACAAAATAACACTAAAATTTCTTTAAGAAAAAGCACAGCTTTAGCATTTTTGTAATATAAAAATTCCCAAATTATTTATTACTTTACATGTAGTTTTATAAGGTCAAAAGTGTTTCTAAATGTAAAAATAATAAAAATCTTTGAAAATAAGTCAATAAATAAGAGACTAAATGCAAAACTTGAGAACGGCGGCAGCAATTTAAATTTTTTCTTCAAATATTTATTGTGGAGAGAAGAAACTAGAAACAAATTGAGAGAACAAAAGTAAGAGCGGAATTCCGGACCCCATTATACACTTCTGGTCTATTGCTATACGACAGAGATCGTGATGAAGTTCTTTGAGTAAATAAGCAATATGTTCGTATTGTCAAATTTATTCACCATTTACTCTTTTGGAAATCACTACGTATGATTAATATAATATTATTCATCGGTATCACTCATACGCACTCACTACACTGTCAACCCTCAGAACCACTGGAACTTTTTCTTTTAATAGATGTGAATAAGACATTTGCTAAAGTTTTCTTTATTTATTAGAAATAATATATTGTTAAAAACACAAAATATCAATTATAATTTGTCGCATTCATTTGTATGCAAATTTATTTATAACGCACAATACATTTCCTGCCAAACTCACACTCAAACTCACACTCTCACACACGCACACACGTCTAAAAAATGTATGTTGGTTTTTATATGGCAGCACATCACTGTCAATACTTCTTAATATTACCAATGCATGTCAAAAGGATATAAAAGGAAAAGCAAACGAGGAAACTAACTCGTTATAATAATAAATAAATTGAAATATTAGAAAAAAAACTACTGATATTTATATTCACTTTTAAAACCCTATAAGTTTACAAGCAAGTTGCTGTACGAGTATATGTACAATTTTCAACAGCAAAGTTTTATGAAAAATTATCCAATGTAAACGATATGACACTCGAGTATGTGTAAATGGTGCAGGGTAATAATCAGATGTAAATATTAAATACAAGGAATATACATATTTACAAGAATTTCTATAAACATTCTTTTTTCATTATAATTTAAGTAGCATACACACACACACACACATACACACAATTGCTAACAGTCTTAAATATAAATCACACATAGAAAAAAATCAGCAAGGGAAACGTAAATGATTGATTTATAGGTTGATTACATCAGTTACTCGTGTAAACACACTCTTGCCAACTTTTATTACGAGAGCACACACAAGAGAGTGGCAAGTTGTTATGAACTACTTATACATTAAAGGAAAAATTCCAATAAAAATTAATCTTTCAAGCAGAGAAAAGAAAAAAAATATATTTCACTAGACTTTGTTTATCATGTCATACAAATAAGCCATAAAAAGCTTAACAAATATTTGCAAGTGAATAAATTGAACTCCAAAAATTTATCAGCACTAAAATTGAGAATTTTCTACTTCTAGTTTTCATAAATTTTTTATATATTTTGTATTAATGACAAAATAATCGAAAGCCGCCTGAGCAAATTATTTTTTATATTTCATATATATTAATAAGATAAATCGTCATCGTTTAATATCAGTAATTATCCAAAGCTGCCTTAACTTTTTTACTGCTAAATTCAAGATTATTGAGGAATTCGATTATGTTGCAAACTAGCCGTTTTAAATCTTGCAAACCTTGCAAATTAAGTACATATTCCTACAGGTCGTCAAAAAAATAAATGAACAAAGAAATTTCTATTGTAAAACAAATTAAAACGATTTCGATGTTGCAAACATTTTGAAATTCAAACCGGAGGCGGAGGCGTGCATTTCTCATTCAAAAAATTAAATGGACTATACATCGACCATTTTTCATGGAAAAAACCAAACGGATCATAAACATCGTCCATTTTTCATCCAAAAATTTAATGGACTATACATTGTCCATTTTTCATGAAAGAAAAAACCAAATGGATCATGGACATCGCCCATTTTTCATGCAAAAAATTATTATATGCCATTTTTTATATACTTTAAAAACATAATATCAGCTTTAATTACGATAAAGTGCAAGACACATTATAAAATTAAATAGGTAAGCTCTGTGGCAAAATTGATTACAAACAGTGCAAGGACACATCTACTGGTTATATGACCTTTATTTCACAAACTTGATTGTAGCCACTATTATAAAAAAATTCTAAAAAATTTCCAAACATTCTTAAATATTAATAATTCATCTTTCTTAAATCTTTATTCTTAAAAATTTAAATTTTTATATGGCGATTTTGTTGAAACCCCTATAATTGAATTATACATTAAATTTCATTATAATTGGTGCAAGGACATGCCAACCTCAATTTTAAAAATAGAAAATCAGCAAAAATTTTAATAAATATGCAAAACAGAAAAGGTCTGTTTTTATAAAATTAAATAGGAAAGCTTTGTGGTGAAATTTATTACAATAGGTGCAAAGACATGTCTACCTCCCACATGTCCTTTATTTCAGAAACATGATTTTCATCACTGTAATGAAAAAACTGCAAAACAATTTTCCAATATTCTAAATTTCAATATTTAATCTTTTTCCATTGTAATTTGAATGAAAAAGTTATAATTTTTTCTAAGCTTGGCAAAGAAACACAAAAAAGGAGCAAACAAAAACATGATTAAATATTGTTTACATACAGTTTTTGTCGCATAATTGCAGGGCAAGTTAAAAAATATGAATACTAAATAAGCACTTTCTTGCAAAAGTGACTGCTCATTACATCTGGCGATATATGTATTTATATTAATTCTTTTGCCATATGCAGTGAGCAAATGACTGCTTTATTAGCATATTCAATTAACTGCAATCAATTGTTGCTCTTTTTCTTTTTGCACTCAACTATCAACATTATCATAAAGCAAAATTTCTGCTAAGAAATCTTATGTCATCTCAGCAAAAGAAAAAAAAAACCAAAAGCTTATTGCAAAGATAAACAGCTGAGCTTGAAGGAAGTTTTTCTAACATTTACTTAACTGCAGTTTAATAAACTTGTCTGCATAAAACTCAAAAAGGAATACTATTCTTACTTATTCTTATTTGTGTAACTGTTGTTCTTTTCGATTGCAAATTACATGCTTGAGATTTGTTTGCTTCATCAATGTCTGTTGCTGTTTATTTTATTAACCTCAGGAGTCCTATTACAGCAAGGCGGGTTCCATTACAAATCCTTATGTTTTTTGTTTTGTTTTATTATTTAAGTGATTCATATATTTTGTGTCGTTGAAACTTATGGCATTATAAAAATCTGGCACTTTTGCTTTTAAATATATTGCATGTTGGCTAAACACGAAAACAACTTTTGACGTTATGTCCACGCTATCAAGGTATACAGAAATTTAAATAAATTACTCAACGTCATGAACTTGGTTGGCTAGTTAGGGAAGGACGACTCGCAGTATTTACTGATAATATTCAATTTGAATAGCATTTATTAACAAGCTTAAACATAATGAAATTTAAATAAAATATTTACAATAAAAAATCAAAAAGTAAAAGAAAACAAAAAAAAATTTTTCATCCATTATGCTAGGAACACAACTGGGACGAACGACGAACTTTTCGGTGCTAACTTTCGTCATAAAAAATAAAACACATTTATGCATATGAAAATGAACACAACACCGCCGTTGAATGAAATTCGTCGTGCGTGACGAACTCTGATATAGATTTATTTCTATTTTGTACGCCGACGAACGACGAAAAAACAATTTTTTCTCTCTCTCTCTGTCTTTGCACACACAATAACCAACTTTATCAAATATAAGAGAGGAATTCGCTGAGTAAATTCGTCGTTGTTGTGCTTCACACGACGAATTTACGCAACGAACTCTTATCGACGAATTCGTCGACGCGGATGAAATTCGTCGTTCGTCCCAGTTGTGTTCCTAGCATAATGGGCATTTTAGTTTGTAATAAAGAAAATAATTTCTGATGGAATATTGCGTACTAAACAAGGTTAAAAATTATATTCACAAAATATTATTGTGTTTAATTTTCTTTTTAGCAGCAGTTTTTACAATGTATAATGATTTTATTCTTAACGAAAAATTAACTAATTCCCACTTTGTTTAAGAGAAACCGTTTAACCAACGGTTACAGATTTACACATCACCATCCGGCTGTTACTTAACAAACAAACAAATTGTGTAATCAATTTCAGAAATATTAAAATCAATAAAAAACGTATTTGGAAGTAAACTTTGATATTCTGAATCGTTGTGTAAAATCCTAATCTGACGGAGAAAAGTGGTGAAGGCATGCGAAAATTTATTTTCTGCTTCTTACTTTGTTTTTATTATATTTATAAATTCAAAAAATATAAATATTGACCTTCCATTTTCTATTATATTAATTTTTACAAAAGTGAACACATTTATTTTTTATATTATTATTATTATTTTTATTATTTCTTTTTATCTTTGAATATTTTTCTTATAAATAATATGTTAACCGAGAAATTTGTTCCGTTAAATTAAACCATTCTTTTTTAATGGTGTCGGTTAAAAATTAAGCATACATTGTGAATGTTACTTTTTAATTACTCACTGTGAAAAGGGCGATGTATTAATTTAATTTAGCATAAAAAATGGACGATGTATTGTCTACAAAAATTTATTTCTAAACAATTTTTATCCTTGAAAAATAGGCAGTGTATAATCTAATTAATTTTTTGGATAAAAAAAATTTTTTTCCTTGAAAAATTGACAATGTATAGTTTATTAAATTTTTTCATAAAATTTTTTTTCCATGAAAAATAGACGATGTATATATAGTCCATTAAAATTTTTGCGTTAAAAATCGACGATGTATGTATAGTCAATAAATATTTTTCATACAAATTTTTTTTGCATGAAAAATGGAAGATGTATAATCCGTTAAAATTTTTCATAAAAAAATTTTTCACGTGAAAAATTGACGGTGTATATCCACTAAATTTTTTCATAAAATATTTTTCGTTTAAAAATAGACGATGTATAGTTCATTAAATTTTTCGCATTAAATAAATTTTGCATGAAAAAAAGACGATGTATAGTCCATTAAATTTTTTCATAAAAAATTTATTATGTGAAAAATGGACGATGTATAGTCGATTAAATTTTTTCATAAAATTTCTTTTTCCTTGAAAAGTAGACGTTGTATAGTCCATTAAATTTTTAGCATAAAAGTACCCGGTGTATAGTCCACTAAATTTTTTCATACAATTTTTTGTTTTTTTAAATAGACGATGTATAGTCCATTAAATTTATCGCATAAAATAAATTTTGAATGAAAAATAGACGATGTATATATAGTCCATTAAATTTTTTCATAAAAAAGTTTTTCACGTAAAAAATTGACGATGTATAGCCCATTAAAATTTTTCATAAAAAAATTTTTCACGTGAAAAATTGACGGTGTATAGTCCACTAAATTTTTTCATACAATATTTCTTGTTTAAAAATAGACGATGTATAGTCCATTAAATTTTTCGCATTAAATAAATTTTGCATGAAAAATGGACGATTTATAGTCCATTAAATTTTTTCATAAAAATTTTTTTCCTTGAAAAATGGATGATGTATAGTCCATTAAATTTTTCGCATAAAAAAACAATGTATAGGCCCTTTAAATTTTTTCATAATGGAAAAATGGACGATGTATAGTCCATTAAATTTTTTCATAAAAAAATTATTCACGTGAAAAATGGACGATGTATATTAAATTTTTTCATAAAAAATTTTTTTCATTAAAAAATAGACGATGTATAGTCCAATAAATTTTTCCCATAGAAATAGACGGTGCATAGTCCACTAATATTTTCATAAAATTTTTTTTTCGTTGAAAAATAGAATTTTTCGCATAAAATAAATTTTGCATGAAAATTAGACGATGTATAGTCCATTTATATTTTTGCATAAAAAATCGACGATGTATGTATAGTCCATAAAAATTTTTCATAAAAATTTTTTTGCCATGAAAAACGGACGATGTATAGCCCACTAAATTTTTTCATATAAAAATTTTTTACGTAAAAATTTACGAAAAATGGTCCATTAAATTTTTTCGTAAAATTTTTTTTTCCATAAAAAATACACCATGTATATATAGTCCATTTAAATCTTTGCGTTAAAAATGGACGATGTATGTCTAGTCCATTAAATTTTTCATAAAAAATTTTTATCCTTTAAAAAAATAGACGTCGTATTGTCCATTTAATTTTTCGCATAAAATATATTTTGCATGAAAAATAGACGATGTCCATTAAATTTTTTCATAACAAAATTTTTTCATAAAAAAATTTTCACGTGAAAAATTGACGATGTATAGTCTCATAAATTTTTTCATAAAAATATTTTTAACGTGAAAAATGGCCGAAAAATTGTCCATTAAATTTTTTCAAAAAAAATTTTTTTCCTTGAAAAATAGACGAAGTATAGTCCATTTATTTTTCGCATAAAAATAGACGGTGCACAGTCCACAAAATTTTTTCACAAATTTTTTTTTCGTTCAAAAGTAGACGATGTATAGTCCATTAAATTTTTCGCATAAAATAAATTTTGCATGAAAAATAGACAATGTATAGTCCATTAAATATTTTCATAAACAAATTTTTCACGTGAAAAATTGACGATGTATAGCCCATTAAATTTTTTCATAAAATTTTTTTACGCGAAAAATGGACGAAGTATAGTCTATTAAATTTTTCGCATAAAAAAACAATGTATAGTCCCTTTAAATTTTTTCATAATGGAAAAATTGACGATGTATAGTCCATTAAATTTTTCGCATTAAATAAATTTTGCATGAAAAATGGACGATTTATAGTCCATTAAATTTTTTCATAAAATTTTTTTTCCTTGAAAAGTAGACGATGTATAGTTCATTAAATTTTTAGCATAAAGGGGTTGAAACCCCTATAATTGAATTATACATTAAATTTCATTATAATTGGTGCAAGGACATGCCAACCTCAATTTTAAAAATAGAAAATCAGCAAAAATTTTAATAAATATGCAAAACAGAAAAGGTCTGTTTTTATAAAATTAAATAGGAAAGCTTTGTGGTGAAATTTATTACAATAGGTGCAAAGACATGTCTACCTCCCACATGTCCTTTATTTCAGAAACATGATTTTCATCACTGTAATGAAAAAACTGCAAAACAATTTTCCAATATTCTAAATTTCAATATTTAATCTTTTTCCATTGTAATTTGAATGAAAAAGTTATAATTTTTTCTAAGCTTGGCAAAGAAACACAAAAAAGGAGCAAACAAAAACATGATTAAATATTGTTTACATACAGTTTTTGTCGCATAATTGCAGGGCAAGTTAAAAAATATGAATACTAAATAAGCACTTTCTTGCAAAAGTGACTGCTCATTACATCTGGCGATATATGTATTTATATTAATTCTTTTGCCATATGCAGTGAGCAAATGACTGCTTTATTAGCATATTCAATTAACTGCAATCAATTGTTGCTCTTTTTCTTTTTGCACTCAACTATCAACATTATCATAAAGCAAAATTTCTGCTAAGAAATCTTATGTCATCTCAGCAAAAGAAAAAAAAAACCAAAAGCTTATTGCAAAGATAAACAGCTGAGCTTGAAGGAAGTTTTTCTAACATTTACTTAACTGCAGTTTAATAAACTTGTCTGCATAAAACTCAAAAAGGAATACTATTCTTACTTATTCTTATTTGTGTAACTGTTGTTCTTTTCGATTGCAAATTACATGCTTGAGATTTGTTTGCTTCATCAATGTCTGTTGCTGTTTATTTTATTAACCTCAGGAGTCCTATTACAGCAAGGCGGGTTCCATTACAAATCCTTATGTTTTTTGTTTTGTTTTATTATTTAAGTGATTCATATATTTTGTGTCGTTGAAACTTATGGCATTATAAAAATCTGGCACTTTTGCTTTTAAATATATTGCATGTTGGCTAAACACGAAAACAACTTTTGACGTTATGTCCACGCTATCAAGGTATACAGAAATTTAAATAAATTACTCAACGTCATGAACTTGGTTGGCTAGTTAGGGAAGGACGACTCGCAGTATTTACTGATAATATTCAATTTGAATAGCATTTATTAACAAGCTTAAACATAATGAAATTTAAATAAAATATTTACAATAAAAAATCAAAAAGTAAAAGAAAACAAAAAAAAATTTTTCATCCATTATGCTAGGAACACAACTGGGACGAACGACGAACTTTTCGGTGCTAACTTTCGTCATAAAAAATAAAACACATTTATGCATATGAAAATGAACACAACACCGCCGTTGAATGAAATTCGTCGTGCGTGACGAACTCTGATATAGATTTATTTCTATTTTGTACGCCGACGAACGACGAAAAAACAATTTTTTCTCTCTCTCTCTGTCTTTGCACACACAATAACCAACTTTATCAAATATAAGAGAGGAATTCGCTGAGTAAATTCGTCGTTGTTGTGCTTCACACGACGAATTTACGCAACGAACTCTTATCGACGAATTCGTCGACGCGGATGAAATTCGTCGTTCGTCCCAGTTGTGTTCCTAGCATAATGGGCATTTTAGTTTGTAATAAAGAAAATAATTTCTGATGGAATATTGCGTACTAAACAAGGTTAAAAATTATATTCACAAAATATTATTGTGTTTAATTTTCTTTTTAGCAGCAGTTTTTACAATGTATAATGATTTTATTCTTAACGAAAAATTAACTAATTCCCACTTTGTTTAAGAGAAACCGTTTAACCAACGGTTACAGATTTACACATCACCATCCGGCTGTTACTTAACAAACAAACAAATTGTGTAATCAATTTCAGAAATATTAAAATCAATAAAAAACGTATTTGGAAGTAAACTTTGATATTCTGAATCGTTGTGTAAAATCCTAATCTGACGGAGAAAAGTGGTGAAGGCATGCGAAAATTTATTTTCTGCTTCTTACTTTGTTTTTATTATATTTATAAATTCAAAAAATATAAATATTGACCTTCCATTTTCTATTATATTAATTTTTACAAAAGTGAACACATTTATTTTTTATATTATTATTATTATTTTTATTATTTCTTTTTATCTTTGAATATTTTTCTTATAAATAATATGTTAACCGAGAAATTTGTTCCGTTAAATTAAACCATTCTTTTTTAATGGTGTCGGTTAAAAATTAAGCATACATTGTGAATGTTACTTTTTAATTACTCACTGTGAAAAGGGCGATGTATTAATTTAATTTAGCATAAAAAATGGACGATGTATTGTCTACAAAAATTTATTTCTAAACAATTTTTATCCTTGAAAAATAGGCAGTGTATAATCTAATTAATTTTTTGGATAAAAAAAATTTTTTTCCTTGAAAAATTGACAATGTATAGTTTATTAAATTTTTTCATAAAATTTTTTTTCCATGAAAAATAGACGATGTATATATAGTCCATTAAAATTTTTGCGTTAAAAATCGACGATGTATGTATAGTCAATAAATATTTTTCATACAAATTTTTTTTGCATGAAAAATGGAAGATGTATAATCCGTTAAAATTTTTCATAAAAAAATTTTTCACGTGAAAAATTGACGGTGTATATCCACTAAATTTTTTCATAAAATATTTTTCGTTTAAAAATAGACGATGTATAGTTCATTAAATTTTTCGCATTAAATAAATTTTGCATGAAAAAAAGACGATGTATAGTCCATTAAATTTTTTCATAAAAAATTTATTATGTGAAAAATGGACGATGTATAGTCGATTAAATTTTTTCATAAAATTTCTTTTTCCTTGAAAAGTAGACGTTGTATAGTCCATTAAATTTTTAGCATAAAAGTACCCGGTGTATAGTCCACTAAATTTTTTCATACAATTTTTTGTTTTTTTAAATAGACGATGTATAGTCCATTAAATTTATCGCATAAAATAAATTTTGAATGAAAAATAGACGATGTATATATAGTCCATTAAATTTTTTCATAAAAAAGTTTTTCACGTAAAAAATTGACGATGTATAGCCCATTAAAATTTTTCATAAAAAAATTTTTCACGTGAAAAATTGACGGTGTATAGTCCACTAAATTTTTTCATACAATATTTCTTGTTTAAAAATAGACGATGTATAGTCCATTAAATTTTTCGCATTAAATAAATTTTGCATGAAAAATGGACGATTTATAGTCCATTAAATTTTTTCATAAAAATTTTTTTCCTTGAAAAATGGATGATGTATAGTCCATTAAATTTTTCGCATAAAAAAACAATGTATAGGCCCTTTAAATTTTTTCATAATGGAAAAATGGACGATGTATAGTCCATTAAATTTTTTCATAAAAAAATTATTCACGTGAAAAATGGACGATGTATATTAAATTTTTTCATAAAAAATTTTTTTCATTAAAAAATAGACGATGTATAGTCCAATAAATTTTTCCCATAGAAATAGACGGTGCATAGTCCACTAATATTTTCATAAAATTTTTTTTTCGTTGAAAAATAGAATTTTTCGCATAAAATAAATTTTGCATGAAAATTAGACGATGTATAGTCCATTTATATTTTTGCATAAAAAATCGACGATGTATGTATAGTCCATAAAAATTTTTCATAAAAATTTTTTTGCCATGAAAAACGGACGATGTATAGCCCACTAAATTTTTTCATATAAAAATTTTTTACGTAAAAATTTACGAAAAATGGTCCATTAAATTTTTTCGTAAAATTTTTTTTTCCATAAAAAATACACCATGTATATATAGTCCATTTAAATCTTTGCGTTAAAAATGGACGATGTATGTCTAGTCCATTAAATTTTTCATAAAAAATTTTTATCCTTTAAAAAAATAGACGTCGTATTGTCCATTTAATTTTTCGCATAAAATATATTTTGCATGAAAAATAGACGATGTCCATTAAATTTTTTCATAACAAAATTTTTTCATAAAAAAATTTTCACGTGAAAAATTGACGATGTATAGTCTCATAAATTTTTTCATAAAAATATTTTTAACGTGAAAAATGGCCGAAAAATTGTCCATTAAATTTTTTCAAAAAAAATTTTTTTCCTTGAAAAATAGACGAAGTATAGTCCATTTATTTTTCGCATAAAAATAGACGGTGCACAGTCCACAAAATTTTTTCACAAATTTTTTTTTCGTTCAAAAGTAGACGATGTATAGTCCATTAAATTTTTCGCATAAAATAAATTTTGCATGAAAAATAGACAATGTATAGTCCATTAAATATTTTCATAAACAAATTTTTCACGTGAAAAATTGACGATGTATAGCCCATTAAATTTTTTCATAAAATTTTTTTACGCGAAAAATGGACGAAGTATAGTCTATTAAATTTTTCGCATAAAAAAACAATGTATAGTCCCTTTAAATTTTTTCATAATGGAAAAATTGACGATGTATAGTCCATTAAATTTTTCGCATTAAATAAATTTTGCATGAAAAATGGACGATTTATAGTCCATTAAATTTTTTCATAAAATTTTTTTTCCTTGAAAAGTAGACGATGTATAGTTCATTAAATTTTTAGCATAAAAATAGACGGTGTATGATCCACTAAATTTTTTCATACAATTTATTTCGTTAAAAAATATACGATGTATAGTCCATTAAATTTTTCGCATAAAATAAATTTTGCATGAAAAATAAATATTTTCATAAACAAATTTTTCACGTGAAAAATTGACGATGTATATCCCATTAAATTTTTTCATAAAAAATTTATTACGTGAAAAATGGACGATGTATTGTCCATTAAATTTTTTTATAAATTTTTTTTTCTTGAAAAGTAGACGATGTATAGTCCATTAAATTTTTAGCATAAAAATAGACGGTGCATAGTACACTAAATTTTTTCATAAAATTTTTTTTTCGTTGAAAAATAGACGATGTATAGTCTATTAAATTTTTCGCATAAAATAAATTTTGCATGAAAAATAGACGATGTATAGTCCATTAAATTTATAGCATAAAATAAATTTTCCATGCAAAATGGACGATGTATAGTCCATTAAATTTTTTATAAAAAAATTTTTCACTTGAAAAATTGACGATGTATAGCCCATTAAATTTTTTCATAAAAAATTTTTTACGTGAAATATGGACGAGGATTATAGTCCATTAAATTTTTTCATAAAAATTTTTTCTCTTTGAAAAGTAGACGATGTAGTCCATTACATTTTTTCATACAATATTTTTTTTTTTGGTTGAAAAATAGACGATGTATAGTCCATTAAATTTTTCTCATAAAATAAATTTTGCATGAAAAATAGACGATGTATATTTCATTAAATTTTTTCATAAAAAAATTTAACGTGAAAAATTGACGATGTATAGTCCATTAAATTTTTTCATAAAAAAATTTTTACGTGAAAATAAAATAAATTTTTCGCATAAAATAAATTTTGCATGAAAAACGGACGATGTTTAGTCCATTTATATTTTTTCATAAATATCGACGATGTATGTATAGGCCGTAAAAATTTTATATAAAAATCTTTTTTGCATAAAAAACGGACGATGTATAGTCCGTTAAATTTTTAGATAAAAAATTGTAATAGACCATGTATAGTCCATTAAATTTTTCGCATAAAATAAATTTTGCATGAAAAACGGACGATGTTTAGCCCATTTATATTTTTGCATAAAAAATCGACGATGTATGTATAGTCCGTAAAAATTTTATATAAAAATCTTTTTTTGCATAAAAAACGGACGATGTAAGTCCATTAAATTTTTTCATAAAAAAATTGACGATGTATAGCCCATTAATTTTTTCATAAAATAATATTTCACGTGAAAAATGGACGATGTATAGTCCATTAAATTTTTAGATAAAAAATTTTTTTCTTTAAAAAGAGACGATGTATAGGCCATTAAATTTTCAGCATAAAAATAGACGGTGTATGATCCACTAAATTTTTTCATACAATTTTTTTCGTTGAAAAATATACGATGTATAGTCCATTAAATTTTTCGCATAAAATAAATTTTGCATGAAAAATAGACAATGTATAGTCCATTAAATATTTTCATAAACAAATTTTTCACGTGAAAAATTGACGATTAAATTAAATTGCCCATTAAATTTTTTCATAAAATAATTTTTTACGTGATAATTAAATTTTCACATAAAAAACAATGTATAGTCCCTTTAAATTTTTTCATAATGGAAAAATTTAAGATGTATAGTCCATTAATTTTTTTCATAAAAATTTGACAATGTAAATTAAATTTTTTCATAAAAAATTTATTACGTGAAAAATGGACGATGTATTGTCCATTAAATTTTTTCATAAAAATTTTTTTCCTTGAAAAGTAGACGATCTATAGTCCATTAAATTTTTAGCATGAAAATAGACGGTGCATAGTACACTAAATTTTTTCATAAATTTTTTTTTTTTCGTTGAAAAATAGACGATGTATAGTCCATTAAATTTTTCGCATAAAATAAATTTTGCATGAAAAATAGACGATGTATAGTCCATTAAATTTTTTCATAAAATAATTTTTCACGTGAAAAATGGACGATGTATAGCCCCATTAAATATTTTCATAAAAAACATTTTTACGTGAAAAATGGGCAATGTATAGACCATTAAATGTTTCCATAAAAATTTTTTTTCCTTGAAAAGTAGACGATGTATAGTCCATTAAATTTTTAGCATAAAAATACCCGGTGTATAGTCCACTAAATTGTTTCATAAAATTTTTTTTTGTTTAAAAATAGACGATGTATGTCCATTAAATTTATCGCATAAAATAAATTTTGCATGAAAAATAGATGATGTATAGCCCATTAAATATTTTCATAAAAAAATTTTTCACTTGAAAAATTGACGATGTTAAGCCCATTAAATTTTTTCATAAAAAAAATTTTTACGTGAAAAAATTTTTTTCCTTGAAAAGTAGACGATGTATAGTCTATTAAATTTTTAGCATAAAAATAGACGGTGCATAGTCCACTAAATTTTTTCACAATATTTTTTTTTCGTTCAAAAGTAGACGATGTATATGTCCATTAAATTTTTCGCATAAAACAAATTTTGCATGAAAAATAGCCAATGTATAGTCCATTAAATATTTTCATAAACAAATTTTTCACGTGAAAAATTGACGATGTATAGCCCATTAAATTTTTTCATAAAAAATTTTTTACGTGAAAAATGGACGATTATAGTCCATTAAATTTTTCATAAAAATTTTTTCTCTTTGAAAAATAGACAATGTATAGTCGATTACATTTTTCCATACATTTTTTTTTTCGTTGAAAAATAAACGATGTATAAAAATTTTACGTGAAAAATAGACGATGTATAGTCCATTAAATTTTTCGCATAAAATAAATTTTGCATGAAAAACGGACGATGTTTAGTCCATTTATATTTTTGCATAAAAAATCGACGATGTATGTATAGTCCGTAAAAATTTTATATAAAAATCTTTTTTTGCATAAAAAAACGGACGATGTATAGTCCATTAAATTTCTTCATAAAAAAATTTTTCACGTGAAAAATTGACGATGTATAGCCCATTAAATTTTTTCATAAAATAATTTTTCACGTGAAAAATGGACGATGTATAGTCCATTAAATTTTTAGATAAAAATTTTTTTCTTTAAAAAAAGACGATGTATAGGCCATTAAATTTTCAGCATAAAAATAGACGGTGTATGATCCACTAAATTTTTTCATACAATTTTTTTCGCTGAAAAATATACGATGTATAGGCCATAAAATTTTTAGCATAAAATAAATTTTGCATGAAAAATAGACAATGTATAGTCCATTAAATTTTTTCATACAAAAAATTTTCACTTGAAAAATTGACGATGTATAGCCCATTAAATTTTTTCATAAAAAAATTTTTACGTGAAAATAAAATAAATTTTTCGCATAAAATAAATTTTGCATGAAAAACGGACGATGTTTAGTCCATTTATATTTTTGCATAAAAATCGACGATGTATGTATAGGCCGTAAAAATTGTATATAAAAATCTTTTTTGCATAAAAAACGGACGATGTATAGTCCGTTAAATTTTTAGATAAACAATTTTTTTTTTAATAAAAGACGATGTATAGTCCATTAAATTTTTAGCATAAAAATAGACGGTGTATAATCCACTAAATTTTTTCATACAATTTTTTTCGTTTAAAAATAGACCATGTATAGTCCATTAAATTTTTCGCATAAAATAAATTTTGCATAAAAATAGACAATGAAAAATTTACGATGTATAGCCCATTAAATTTTTTCATAATATAATTTTTTAGGTGAAAAATGGACGATTTCCATTAAATTTTTAGATAAAAAATTCTGTTCCTTGAAAAAAAACGACGTATAGGCCATTAAATTTTTAGCATAAAAATAGATGGTGTATAGTCCACTAAATTTTTCCATACTATTTTTTTCGTTGAAAAATATACCATGTATTTTTTTTTTAGTACTTATATTTATTTATTGTATCTTAAAATATGAACTAACAATAATTATTCAAATCTTAAATCTAAATATAATTAATTAGGCCCGACCAGTGTCGGACATAAGCTTAGTGATAGCTAATAATAATACATAAGTTGTGATAAGCAAAAACAAAAGTATTTTTCAATCAGTTTCTTCTGGAGTGTTGAGCATTAGAGCCCTTGTGTCCGTCTTTTTTAAGCGGATGTGTCCGTCTCTTTTAAGCGGATGTGTCCAGTAAAATTCGAGATATTACGAGCAAGCGGATTAGGATGACACTAGAGTTTTGTAAGATATTTGCCTGCGTATTTTGCAATTTCTTCAGTTACTTGTGGCATATTCAAATCACGATGTAAATTTGAATTTCTTATATACCACGGAGCCGATGTTATTATCCATAAAATTTTGTTTTACCTTCGTTGAATTTTTTCTCTATTTGAAGCTGAAGCAGTACCCTATAGCTGAATTCCGTAGCACCATATAGGTTTTAAAAGCGACTTGTATATCAAAAGTTTACAATCTAGACTGAGGGTTGAATTTCTACCAATCAGCCAATGTATCTGAGTTAGTTTAGGTTTCATTTGCGTTAGCTTAAAGTCAATGTGGTGTTTCCATGTAAGTCTTCGATCAAGGTGTATACCAAGGTATTTCACTTGTAAATTTTGAGGAACAATTTGATTATTGATTGTAATAGACCATGTATAGTCCATTAAATTTTTCGCATAAAATAAATTTTGCATGAAAATTAGACGATGTATAGTCCATTTAAATTTTTGCATAAAAAAACGACGATGTATGTATAGTTCATAAAATTTTTTTTTGCATGAAAAACAGACGATTGTATATATAGTACATTTAAATTTTTGCGTTAAAAATCGACAATGTATGTGTAGTCCATTAAATTTTTCATAAAATATTTCTTTCCTTGAAAAAATAGACGACGTATTGTCCATTAAATTTTTCGCATAAAATATATTTTGCTTGAAAAATAGATGATGTGTAGTCCATTAAATTTTTTCAAAATAAAATTTTTCACGTGAAAAATAAATTTTTCATAAAAAAATTTTTCACGTGAAAATTTGACGATATATAGTCCATTAAATTTTTTCATAAATTTTTTTCCATAAAAATAAACGATGTATAGTCCATTTAAATTTTTGCGTTAAAAATCGACGATGTATGTATAGTTCACAACAATTTTTTTTTGCATGAAAAATAGACGATGTATAGCCCATTAAATTTTTAGCATTAAAAAAACGGTGTATAGTCCACTAAATTTTTTCATACAACTTTTTTACTTGAAAAATAGACCATTAAATTTTTCGCATAAAAATAGACGGTGCATAGCTCACTTAATTTTTTCATACAATTTTTTTTGCATGAAAATTAGACGATGTATAGTCCATTAAATTTTTCGCATAAAATAAATTTTGCACGAAAAATAGACGATGTATAGTCCATTAAATTTTTCGCATAAAATAAATTTTGCATGAAAATTAGACAATTATATTTTTGCATAAAAAATCGACGATGTCCATAAAATTTTTTTTGCATGAAAAACGGATGATGTAGAGTCCATTAAATTTTTTCGTAAGAAAATTATTCACGTGAAAAATTTATGATGTATACCTCATTAAAGTTTTTCATAAAAAAATTTTTTACGTGAAAAATGGACGATGTAGTCCATTAAATTTTTTTATAAAAATTTTTTTTCCTTGAAAAATAGAAGATGTATAGTCCATTTAATTTTTAGCATTAAACAAAACGGTATATAATCTTATTAAATTTTTTATAAAAAATTTTTTTCCTTAAAAAAAAGACATATATACGCCATTAAATTTTTCGCATTAAAATAGACGGTGCATAATACACTAAATTTTTTTATAAAAGTTTTTTCGTTTAAAAATAGACGATGTATAGTCCATTAAATTTTTCGCATAAAATAAATTTTGCATGAAAATTAGACGATGTATAGTCCATTAAGTTTTTTATAAAAAAATTTTTTAAGCGAAAAATGGACGATGTAGTGTCTACTCTATTTTTCGCATTAAATAAATTTTGCATGAAAAATAGATGATGTATAGTCCATTAATTTTTTTATAAAAAATTTTTTTACGTGAAAAATGGACGATGTATAGTCCATTAAATTTTTTCATAAAAAATTTTTTTCCTTGAAAAATAGACGATTTATAGTCCATTGAATTTTTCGCATAAAAATAGACGGTGCATAGTACACTAAATTTTTTCAAATAATTTTTTTTTTCGTTGAAAAATATACGATGTATAGTCCATTAAATTTTTAGCATTAAAGAAACGGAGTATAGTCCACAAAATTTTTTCACACAACTTTTTTCCTTGAAAAATAGACGATGTATAGTCCATTTAATTTTTTGTATAAAAAATAAACGTCCAATAAATTTTTTCATAAATTTTTTTTCCTTAAAAACTAACCGATGTATAATGCATTAAATTTAAAAAAAAAAATTTTAAGTGAAAAATGGTGAAAAATTTTTTATAAAAAATGTTTTTCCTTAAAAAAAAAGACAATATATACGCCATTAAATTTTTAGCATAAAAATAGACGGTGTATAGTCCACTTAAGTTTTTTATAAAGAAATGACGATGTCTAGTCTATTAAATTTTTCGAATTAAAAAACAATGTATAGTCCCTTTAAATTTTTTCGTAATGAAAAATGGACGATGTATAGTCCATTATATTTTTAGATAAAAAAATTTTTCACGTGAAAAATTAACGATGTATAGTCCATTAAATTTTTCGCATAAAAATAGACGGCGCATAGTCCACAACATTTTTTCATAAAATATTTTTTCGTTGAAAAATAGACGATATTAGTCCATTAAAATTTTCGCATAAAATAAATTTTGCATGAAAATTAGACGATGTATAGTCCATTAAATTTTTTCATAAAAAAATTTTTCACGTGAAAAATTGACGATGTATAGTACATTAAATTTTTCGCATTAAATAAATTTTGCATGGAAATTAGACGATGTATAGTCCATTTATATCTTTGCATAAAAAATCGACGATGTATGTATAGTCCATAAAAATGTTTATAGTCCATTAAATTTTTCGCATAAAAAAATGTTTCACGTGAAAAATTGACGATGTATAGCCCATTAAATTTTTTCATATAAAAATTTTTTACATGAAAAATGGACGATGAAAAAAGCGGTGTATAGTCCACTAAATTTTTTCATACATCTTTTTTCCTTGAAAAATAGACGATGTATAGTCCATTTTATTTTTTCGCATAAAAATAGACGGTGTATAGTCCACTAAATTTGTTAATACAATTTTTTTTTCATGAAGATTAGACGATGTGTAGTCCATTTAAATTTTTACATATAAAATCGACGCTGTATGTATAGTCCATAAAAATTTATCATAATTTTTTTTTTTTTGCATGGGAAATGGACGATGTAGAGTCCATTAAATTTTTAGCATAAAAATAGACGGTGCATATAAAAATCTTTTTTGCATAAAAAATGGACGATGTATAGTCCATTATATTTTTAGATAAAACTAATTTTTACGTGAGAAATGGACGATGTATAGCCCATTAAATTTTTTCATAAAAATTTTTTTCCTTGAAAAGTAGACGATGTATAGTCCATTAAATTTTTAGCATAAAAATAGATGGTGCATAGTCCACTAAATTTTTTCAGAAAATTTTTTTTTCGTTCAAAAGTAGACTCCATTAAATTTTTCGCATAAGATAAATTTTGCATGAAAAATAGACGATGTATAAGGTCATTAAATTTTTTCATAAAAAAATTTTTCACGCGAAAAATAGACGATGTATAGTCGATTAAATTTTTAGCATAGAAATAGAGGGTGCATAGTCTATTAAATATTTTTATAAAATTTTTTTCGTTTAAATTTTTTCATAAAAAATTTTTCATGTGAAAAATTGACGATGTATAGTCTATTAAATTTTTTTTATAAACAAATTTTTTACGTGAAAAATGGACGATGTATAGTCCATTGAATTTTTCGCATAAAATAAATTTTGCATGAATATTAGACGATGTATAGTCCATTTAAATTTTTCCATAAAATCTATGTATAGTCCCATAAAAATTTTTCATAAAATTTTATTTTCATGAAAAATGGTCCATTAAATTTTTTCATAAAAAAATTTTTAGGTGGAAAATTAACGATGTATAGCCCATTAAATTTTTTCATAAAATAATTTTTCACGTGAAAAATGGACGATGTATAGTCCATTAAATTTTTAGATATAAAATTTTTTTCTTTAAAAAAAGACGATGTATAGCCCATTAAATTTTTTTATAAAATATTTTTTTCAGGAAAAATAGACGATGTATAGTCCATTTTAATTTTTGCGTTAAAAATCGATGATGTATGTATAGTCCATAAATTTTTTTTTGCATGAAAAATGGACGATGTATAGTCCATTAAATTTTTTTATAAATTTTATTTCGTTTAAAAATACACGATGTATAGTCCATTAAATTTTTTCATAAAAAAATTTTTCACTGGAAAAATTTACGATGTATAGCCCCATAAAATTTTTTCATCAAAAACTTTTTTCCTTGAAAAAAAGACGATGTATAGTCCATAAAATTTTTTTAATAAACAAATTTTTTACGTGAAAAATGGACGATGTAGAGTCCATTTTAATTTTTCGCATAAATATAGACGGTGTATAGTCTACTAAATTTTTGCATACTATTTTTTTCGTCGAAAAATAGACGATTTATATTCCATTATATTTTTCGCATAAAATAAATTTTGCATGAAAATTAGACGATGTATAGTCAATTTAAATTATTGCGTTAAAAATCGACGATGTATGTATAGTCCATAAAAATTTTTTTTCCATGAAAAATGGACGATGTATAGTCCATTAAATTTTTTTATAAATTTTATTTCGTTTAAAAATACACGATGTATAGTCCATTAAATTTTTTCATAAAAAAATTTTTCACTGGAAAAATTTACGATGTATAGCCCCATAAAATTTTTTCATCAAAAACTTTTTTCCTTGAAAAAAAGACGATGTATAGTCTATTAAATTTTTTTTATAAACAAATTTTTTACGTGAAAAATGGACGATGTATAGTCCATTGAATTTTTCGCATAAAATAAATTTTGCATGAATATTAGACGATGTATAGTCCATTTAAATTTTTCCATAAAATCTATGTATAGTCCATAAAAATTTTTCATAAAATTTTATTTTCATGAAAAATGGTCCATTAAATTTTTTCATAAAAATATTTTTCACGTGAAAAATTGACGATGTATAGCCCATTAAATTAAAAACGCGATGTTTTTTTAGCATAAAATGAATTTTGCATGAAAGACGGTCGATGTATAGTCCATTAAATTTTTTCATTAAAGTTTTTCATATAAAAATTTTTTATGTGAAAAATTTTTACGTTAAATTTTTTCATAAAAAAGTTTTTTTTTGAAAAATAGACGATGTATAGTCCATTAAATTTTTAACATAAAAATAGACGGTGTATAGTCCACTAAATTTTTTCATAAAATTTTTTTAGACGATGTATAGTCCATTAAATTTTTTCATAAAAAAAATTTTCACGAGGAAAATTGACGATGTATAGTCCATTAAATTTTTAGATAAAGAACTTTTTTCTTTGAAAAAAAGACGATGTATAGGCCATTAAATTTTTAGCATAAAAATAGACGGTGTATAGTCCACTAAATTTTTTCATAATAATATTTTTCAGGTGATAAATTGACGATGTATAGTCCATTAAATTTTTGATAAAAAATTTTTTTCTTTGAAAAAAAGACGATGTATAGGCCTTTAAATTTTTAGCATAAAAATAGACGGTGCATAGTCTATTAAATTTTTTCATAAAATTATTTTCCCTTGAAAAATAGACGATGTATAGCCCATTTAAATGTTTTAAATGTTTTGTAAAAAAGACGATGTATAGTCCATTAAATTTTGAACATAAAAATAGACGGTGTATAGTCCACTAAATTTTTTCATAAAATTTTTTTCGTTGAAGAATATACGATGTATAGTCCATTAAATTTTTCGCATAAAATAAATTTTGCATGAAAATTAGACGATGTATATATAGTCCATTTATATTTTTGCATAAAAAATCAACGATGTATGTATAGACCTTAAAAATTTTTCATAAACATTTTTTTTGCATTAAAAACACACGATGTATAGTCCATTAAATTTTTTCATAAAAAATTTTTTTCCTTGAAAAATAGACGGTGTATAGTCCACTAAATTTTTTAATAAAATTTTTTTCGTTGAAGAATAAACGATGTATAGTCTATTAAATTTTTAGCATAAAATAAATTTTGCATGAAAAATAGACGATGTATAGTCCATTAAATTTTTTAAAAAAAAAATTTTTCACATGAAAAAATTACGATACATAACTCATTAAATGTTTTCATAAAATAATTTTTCATGTGAAAAATTGACGATGTATAGTCCATTAAATTTTTTTATAAAAAATTTTTTTCATTGAAAAATAGACGATGTATAGTCCATTTAATTTTTAGCATAAAAATAGACGGTTATAGTCCATTAAATTTTTTTATAAAAAAATTTTTCACGTGAAAAATTGACGATGTATAGTCCATTAAATTTTTAGATAAAAAATTTTTTCACGTGGAAAATTGACGATGTATAGCCCATTTAAATGTTTGCGTTAAAAATCGACGATGTATGTATTGTCCATAAACTTTTTTCATAAGAAATTTTTTTTGCATGAAAAATTTACGATGTTTAGTCCATTAAATGTTTCGCATAAAAAAACAATGTATAGTCCCTTTAAATATTTTCATAATGGAAAAATGGGCGATGTATAGTCTATGAAATTTGTAGATAAAAAAAATTTTCACGTGAAAAATGGACGATGTATAGTCCATTTAATTTTTCGCATAAAAAATAGACGGTGTATAGTCCATTAAATTTTTTCATAAAATTTTTTTATTTTAAAATAAACGATGTATAGTCCATTGCATGAAAAATTTACGATGTTTAGTCCATTAAATGTTTCGCATAAAAAAACAATGTATAGTCCCTTTAAATATTTTCATAATGGAAAAATGGGCGATGTATAGTCTATGAAATTTGTAGATAAAAAAATTTTTCACGTGAAAAATTGAGGATGTATAGTCCATTAAATTTTTAGATAAAAAATTTTTTTCCTTCAAAAATTGACGATGTATAGTCCATTAAATTTTGTCATAAAAAATTTTTCACGTGGAAAATTGACGATGTATAGCCCATTTAAATGTTTGCATTAAAAATCGACGATGTATGTATAGTCCATAAACATTTTTCATAAAAAATTTTTTTTGCATGAAAAATTTACGATGTATACTCTATTAAATTTTTTGCATAAAAAAACAATGTATAGTCCCTTTAAATATTTTCATAATGGAAAAATGGACGATGTATAGTCTATTAAGTTTGTAGATAAAAAAATTTTCACGTGAAAAATGGACGATGTATTGTCCATTTAATTTTTCGCATAAAAAATAGACGGTGTATAGTCCACTAAATTTTTTCATAAAACTTTTTTCGTTGAAGAATATACGATGTATAGTCCATTAAATTTTTTCATAAAAATATTTTTCATGTGAAAAATTTACGATATATAGTCCATTAAATTTTTTCATAAAAAAATTTTTCACGTGAAAAATTGACGATGTATAGCCCATAAAATTATAGTCCACTAAATTTTTTCATACAATTATTTTTTTTCGTTGAAAAATAGACGATGTATAGTCCATTAAATTTTTCGCATGAAATAAATTTTGCATGTAAAATAAAATAATAAATAATAATAGTAAAAAAATAATAAATTTTTTCATAACAAAATTTTGCACGTGAAAAATTTACGCTGTATAGCTCATTAAATTTTTTTATAAAATAATTTTTCACGGGAAAAATTGACGATGTATAGTCCATTAAATTTTTTCATAAAAAATTTTTTTCCTTGAAAAATAGACGATGTATATCCATTAAATTTTTAGCATAAAAATAGACGGTGTAAAGAACATTAAATTTTTTCATAAAATTTTTTTTGTTTAAAAATAGACGATGTATAGTCCATTAAATTTTTTCATAAAAAAATTTTCACGTGGAAAATTTACGATGTATAGTCCATTAAATTGTTAGATAAAAAATTTTTTTCTTTAAAAAAAAAGACGACGTATAGGCCATTAAATTTTTAGCATAAAAATAGACGGTGTATAGTCCACTAAATTTTTTCATAAAAATATTTTTCAGGTGAAAAATTGAAGATGTCCATTAAATTTTTAGATAAAAAATTTTTTTCTTTGAAAAAAAAGACGATGTATAGGCCATTAAATTTTTAGCATAAAAATAGACGGTGCATAATCCATTAAATTTTTTCATAAAATTATTTTCCCTTGAAAAATAGACGATGTATAGCCCATTTAAATGTTTTAAATGTTTTGAAAAAAAGACGATGTATAGGCCATTAAATTTTTAGCATAAAAATAGACGGTGTTAGTCCACTAAATTTTTTCATAAAAATATTTTTAAGGTGAAAAATTGACAATGTATACTCCATTAAATTTTTAGATAAAAAATTTTTTTCTTTGAAAAAAGCCATTAAATTTTTAGCATAAAAATATTTTTCCTTGAAGAATAGACGATGTATAGCCCATTTAAATGTTTGCGTTAAAAATCGACGATGTATGTATATTTCATAAACATTTTTCATAAAAAATTTTTTTTGCATGAAAAACAAGCTATGTGTAGTCCACTAAATTTTTTCATAAAATTTTTTTTGTTTAAAAATATACGATGTATAGTCCATGAAATTTTTCGCATAAAATAAATTTTGCATGAAAATTAGACGATGTATAGTCCATTTATATTTTTGCATAAAAAATCAACGATGTATGTATAGTCCTTAAAAATTTTTCATAAACATTTTTTTTGCATGAAAAACGGACGATGTATAGGCCATTAAATTTTTAGCATAAAATTAGACGGTGTATAGTCCACTAAATTTTTTCATAAAATTTTTTTTTTTTAAATAGACGATGTATATATAGTCCATTAAATTTTTTCATAAAAAATCTTTTCACGTGAAAAATTGACGATGTATAGCCCATTAAATTTTTTTATAAAAAAATTTTTACGTGAAAAATGGACAATGTATAGTCCATTAAATTTTTTCATAAAATTTTTTTTGTTTAAAAATATACGATGTATAGTCCATTAAATTTTTCGCGTGAAAAATTGACGTTGAATAGTCCATTAAATTTTTAGATAAAACATTTTTTTCTTTGAAAAAAAGACGATGTATAGGCCATTAAATTTTTAGCATAAAAATATTTTCCCTTGAAGAATAGACGATGTATAGCCCATTTAAATGTTTGCGTTAAAAATCGACGATGTATGTATATTTCATAAACATTTTTCATAAAAAAAATTTTTTGCATGAAAAATTGACGATGTATAAGTTCATTAAATTTTTCGCATAAAATAAATTTTGCATGAAAAACTGACGATGTATAGTCCAATATTTTTTTTCATAAAAAATTTTCTCACTATTAAATTTTTTAATAAAAAAAAATTTTTAAGTGAAAAATGGACGATGTATTATAGTCCATTAAATTTTTTCATAAAATTTTTTTTCCTTGAAAAATAGACGATGTATAGTCCATTAAATTTTTTCATAAATTTTTTTTTGTTTAAAAATATACGATGTATAGTCCATTAAATTTTTCACGTGCAAAATTGACAATGAATATTCCATTAAATTTTTAGATAAAACATTTTTTTCTTTAAAAAAAAAAAAGACGATGTATAGGCCATTAAATTTTTAGCATAAAAATAGACGGTGTATAGTCCACTAAAGTTTTTCATAAAATTTTTTTTGTTTAAAAATAGACGATGTATAGTCCATAAAATTTTTTCATCAAAAATCTTTTCACGTGAAAAATTGACGATGTATAGCCCATTAAATTTTTTAATAAAAAAATTTTTACATGAAAAATGGACGATGTATAGTCCATTAAATTTTTTCATACAAATTTTTTTTCTTAAAAAAAAAGATGTATAGGCCATTAAATTTTTAGCACAAAATGAATATTGCATGAAAAACGGACGATGTATAGTCCATTAAAATTTTTCATAAAAATATTTTTCACAACAAAAATTGACGATATATAATTGACGATATATAGTCCATTAAATTTTTAGATAAAATTTAAAAAAAAAAAAAAAGACGATGTATAGGCCATTAAATTTTTCGCATAAAATAATTTTTGCATAAAAAATGGACTATAGTCCATTAAATTTTTTCATAAAAATATTTTTTCCTTAAAAAATAGATGATGTATAGTCCATTAAATTTTTAGCATTAAATTAGACGGTGTATAGTCCACTAAAGTTTTTCATAAAATTTTTTTGTTTAAAAATAGACAACGTATATTCCATTAAATTTTTTCATAAAAAAAATTTTCAAGTGGAAAATTGACGATGTATAATCCATTAAATTTTTAGATAAAAAATTTTTTTCTTTGAAAAAAAGACGATGTATAGGCCATTAAATTTTAAGCATAAAAATAGACGGTGTATAGTCCACTAAATTTTTTCATAAAAATATTTTTCAGGTGAAAAATTGATAAAAAATTTTTTTCTTTGAAAAAAAGACGATGTATAGGCCATTAAATTTTTAGCATAAAAATAGACGGTGCATAGTCCATTAAATTTTTTCATAAAATTATTTTCACTTGAAGAATAGACGATGTATAGCCCATTTAAATGTTTGCGTTAAAAATCCACGA
The DNA here is from genome assembly GCA_936439885.1 of Nowickia ferox. NCBI lineage: Eukaryota > Metazoa > Arthropoda > Insecta > Diptera > Tachinidae > Nowickia > Nowickia ferox. The sequence goes on along the minus strand of OW387027.1, from coordinate 24,647,138 downwards.
TATATGTATAGTCCATAAACATTTTTCATAAAAAATTTTTTTTGCATGAAAACCAAGCTATGTGTAGTCCACTAAATTTTTTCATAATATTTTTTTTGTTTAAAAATATACGATGTATAGTCCATGAAATTTTTCGCATAAAATAAATTTTGCATGAAAAACTGACGATGTATAGTCCATTAAATTTTTAGCATAAAATTAGGCGGTGTATAGTCCACTCAATGTTTTCATAAAATTTTTTTTTTTTTAAATAGAAGATGTATAGTCCATTAAATTTTTAGCATAAAAATAGACGGTGTATAGTCCATTAAATTTTTTCATAAAAAAATTTTTCACGTGAAAAATTGACGATGTATAGCCCATTAAAATTTTTCATAAAAAATTTTTTTCCTTGCAAAATTAGATGATGTATAGCCAATTAAATTTTTAGCATAAAAATAGACGGTGCATAGTCCACTAAATTTTTTCATAAAATTTTTTTCCCCGTTGAAAAATAGACGATGTATAGACCATTAAATTTTTAGCATAAAAATAGACGGTGTATAGTCCATTAAATTTTTTCATAAAAAAATTTTTCACGTGAAAAATTGACGATGTATAGTCCATTAAATTTTTAGATAAAAACTTTTTTCCTTGAAAAATTGACGATGTATAGTCCATTAAATTTTTTCATAAAAAATTTTTTTCCTTGCAAAATTAGACGATGTACAGTCCATTAAATTTTTAGCATAAAAATAGACGGTGCATACATAGTCCACTAAATTTTTTCATAAATTTATTTTTCCGTTTAAAAATAGACGATGTATAGTCCAAAAAATTTTTTCATCAAAAATTTTTTCACGTGAAAAATTGACGATGTATAGCCCACTAAATTTTTTAATAAAAAAATTTTTACGTGAAAAATGGACAATGTATAGTCCATTAAATTTTTACATAAAATTTTTTTTTTTAAAATATACGATGTATAGTCCATTAAAATTTTCACGTGAAAAATTGACGATGAATATTCCATTAAATTTTTAGATAAAACATTTTTTTCTTTGAAAAAAAGACGATGTATAGGCCACTAAATTTTTAGCATAAAAATAGACGGTGTATAGTCCACTAAATTTTTTCATAAAATTTTTTTTGGTTTAAAAATAGACGATGTATAGTCCATTAAATTTTTTAATAAAAAATCTTTTCACGTGAAAAATGGACGATGTATAGTCCATTAAATTTTTACATAAAAAATTTTTTTTTTTAAAAAAAGACGATGTATAGGCCATTATATTTTTAGCATAAAAATGGACGCTATATAGTGCAATAAATTTTTTTTATAAAATTTTTTTCGTTGAAAAATAGACGATGTATAGTCCAATAAATTTTTCGCATAAAAATAGACGGTGCATAAGTCCATTAAATTTTTTCATAAAATTTTTTTTAGCGTTGAAAAATAGACGATGTATAGTTTATTAAATTTTTTAATAAAAATATTTTTCACGTGGAAAATTGACGATGTATAGTCCATTAAAATTTTATATAAAAAATTTTTTTCTTTGAAAATAAGACGAGGTTTAGGCCATTAAATTTTTAGCATAAAAATATACGCTGTATAGTCCACTAATTATTTTAATAAAAATATTTGTCACGTGAAAAATTGACGATGTATAGTTCAATAAATTTTTCGGATAAAAATAGACGGTGCATAGTCCATTAAATTTTTTCATAAAATTATTTTGAAGAATATACGATGTATAGTCCATTAAATTATTCGCATAAAATAAATTTTGCATAAAAAACTGACGATGTATATAGTCCATTAAATTTTTTCATAAAAAATTTTTTTTTTGCAAAATTAGACGATGTATAGTCCATTAAATTTTTAGCTTAAAAATAGACGGTGCATAGTCCATTAAATTTTTTCATAAAATTATTTTGAAGAATATACGATGTATAGTCCATTAAATTATTCGCATAAAATAAATTTTGCATAAAAAACTGACGATGTATAGTCCACTAAATTTTTTAATAAAAATTTTTTTCTTTGAAAAATAGACGATGTATGGTCCAATAAATTTTTTCATAACAAAATTTTTCACGTAAAAAATTGACGCTTTATAGCTCATTAAATTTTTTTATAAAATAATTTTTCACGTGAAAAATTGACGATATATAGTCCATTAAATTTTTTCATAAAAAAACAATGTATAGTCGCCTTAAATTTTTTCATAATGGAAAAATGGACGATGTATAGCCTATTAAGTTTGTAGATAAAAAATTTTTTTCCTTGAAAAATAGACGATGTATAGTCCATTAAATTTTTAGCATAAATATAGACGGTGTATAGTCCACTAAATATTTTCATAATTTTTTTTTGTTTAAAAATAGACGATGTATAGTCCATTAAATTTTTTCATAAAAAATCTTTTCACGTGAAAAATTGACGATATATAGCCCATTAAAATTTTTAATTAAAAAATTTTTTATGTGAAAAACGGACTCCGTTAAATTTTTTCATTAAAAAATTTTTTTCTTGAAAAATAGACGATGTATAGTCCATTAAATTTTTAGCATAAAAATAGACGGTGTATAGTCCACTAAATTTTTTCATAAAATTTTTTTTTCGTTGAAAAATAGACGATGTATAATAGCCCATTTAAATGTTTGCGTTAAAAATCGACGATGTATGTATAGTCCATACAAATTTTTCATAAAAAAAATTTTTTGCATGAAAAATTGACGATGTATAGTCCATTAAATTTTTTCATAAAAAATCTTTTCACGTGAAAAATTGACGATGTATAGTCCATTAAAATTTTTAATTAAAAAATTTTACGTGAAAAAAAGACGATGTATAGGCCATTAAATTTTTAGCATAAAAATAGACGGTGTATAGTCCACTAAACTTTTTAAAAAAAATATTTTTTATGTGAAAAATTGACGATGTATAGTCCAATAAATTTTTCGCATAAAAATAGACAGTCATAGTCCATTAAATTTTTTCATAAAAAAATTTTTCATGTGAAAAATTGACGATGTATATATAGTCCATTAAATTTTTAGATAAAAAATTTTTTTCCTTGAAAAATTGACGATGTCAGTCCATTAAATTTTTTTATAAAAAATTTTTTTCTTGCAAAATTAGACGATGTATAGTCCATTAAATTTTTAGTATAAAAATAGACGATGTATAGTCCACTAAATTTTTTCATAAAATTTTTTCGTTGAAGAATATACGATGTATAGTCCATTAAATTTTTCGTATAAAATAAATTTTGCATGAAAAACGGACGATGTATAGTCCATTAAATTTTTTCATAAAAATATTTTTCACGTGAAAAATTGACGATGTATAGCCCATTAAATTTTTTAATAAAAAAATTTTTATGTGAAAAATGAACGATATATAGACCATTAAATTTTTTCATAAAAAATTTTTTTCCTTGAAAAATAGACGACGTATAGTCCATTAAATTTTTAGCATAAAAATATACGTTGTATAGTCCACTAAATGTTTTCATAAAATTTTTTTTGTTTAAAAATAGACGATGTATAGTCCATTAAATTTTTCCACAAAAAAAAATTTTACGTGAAAAATGGACGATGTATAGCCCATTAAAATTTTTCATAAAAAATTTTTTTCCTTGCAAAATTAGACGATGTATAGTCCATTAAATTTTTACCATAAAAATAGACGGTGTATAGTCTATTAAATTTTTTCATAAAAAAATTTTTCACGTGAAAAATTGAAAAAAAATTTTTTTTTCTTGAAAAATTGACGATGTATATAGTCCATTAAATTTTTTCATAAAAATTTTTTTTTTTGCAAAATTAGACGATGTATAGTCCATTAAATTTTTATCATAAAAATAGACGGGGTATAGTCCACTAAATTCATAAAATTCTTATTGTTTAAAAATATCCATTAAATTTTTAGATAAAATTAAAAAAAAAAGACGATGTATAGGTCATTAAATTTTTAGCATAAAATGAATTTTGCATGAAAAATGGATAATGTATAGTCCATTAAATTTTTTCATAAAAATATTTTTTCCTTAAAAAATAAAATTTTTTTTGTTTAAAAATAGACGATGTATAGTCCATTAAATTTTTTCATAAAAAAAATTTTCACGTGCAAAATTGACGATGTGTAGTCCATTAAATTTTTAGATAAAAAAGTAATAAAAATATTTGTCGACGTCGATGTATAGTCCTTTAAATTTTTTCATAAAAAATTTTTTTCCTTGAAAAATAGATGATGTATAGTCCATTAAATTTTTAGCATAAAATTAGACGGTGTATAGTCCACTAAATTGTTTCATAAAATTTTTTTTTTTTTAAATAGACGATGTATAGTCCATTAAATTTTTCGCATAAAATAAATTTTGCATGAAAAATGGACGATGTATAGTCCATTAAATTTTTTCATAAAAATATTTTTTCCTTAAAAAATAGACGATGTATAGTCCATTAAATTTTTAGCATAAAATTAGACGGTGTATAGTCCATTAAATTTTTAGCATAAAATTAGACGGTGTATAGTCCACTAAAGTTTTTCATAAAATTTTTTTGTTTAAAAATAGACGATGTATAGTCCATTAAATTTTTTCATAAAAAAAATTTTCACGTGGAAAATTGACTTGAATTGAATTTTTTAATAAAAAAATTTTTACGTGAAAAATGGACGATGTATAAGCCATTAAATTTTTAGCATAAAAATAGACGGTGTATAGTCCACTAAATTTGTTCATAAAAATATTTTTCAGGTGAAAAATTGACGATGTATAGTCCATTAAATTTTTAGATAAAAAATTTTTTTCTTTGAAAAAAAAACGATGTATAGGCAATTAAATTTTTAGCATAAAAATAGACGGTGCATAGTCCATTAAATTTTTTCATAAAATTATTTTGCCTTGAAAAATAGACGATGTATAGCCCATTTAAATGTTTTAAATGTTTTGAAAAAAAGACGATGTATAGGCAATTAAATTTTTAGCATAAAAATAGACGGTGCTTAGTCCATTAAATTTTTTCATAAAATTATTTTCCCTTGAAAAATAGACGATGTATAGCCCATTTAAATGTTTTAAATGTTTTGAAAAATAGACGATGTATAGCCCATTTAAATGTTTTAAATGTTTTGAAAAAAAGACGATGTATAGGCCATTAAATTTTAATTAAAAATTTTAATGGCCTCTACATCGTCTTTTTTTAAAAAAAAAAAATTTTATCTAAAAATTTAATGGACTATACATCGTCAATTTTTCAGGTAAAAAATTTTTTTATGAAAAAATTTAATGGACTATACATCGTCTATTTTTAAACTAAAAAAAATGTATGAAAAAATTTAGTGGACTATACACGGGTCTAATTTTATGCTAAAAATTTAATGGCCCATACATCGTTTTTTTTCAAAGAAAAAAAATTTTTATGAAAAAATTTAATGGACTATACATCGTCAATTTTTCACGTGAAAAATTTTTTTATGAAAAAATTTAATGGACTATACATCGTCTATTTTTAAACAAAAAAAAATTTTATGAAAAAATTTAGTGGACTATACACGGGTCTATTTTTATGCTAAAAATTTAATGGCCTATACATCCTCTTTTTTTCAAAGAAAAAATTGTTTTATGCTAAAAATTTAATGGCCTATACATCGTTTTTTTTCAAAGAAAAAAAATTTTTATGAAAAAATTTAATGGACTTTACATCGTCAATTTTTCACGTGAAAAGATTTATTATGAAAAAATTTAATGGACTATATACATTGTCCATTTTTCACTTAAAAATTTTTTTATTAAAAAATTGAATAGTGAAAAAATTTTTATCTAAAAATTTAATGGCCTATACATCGTCTTTTTTTCCCGTAAAAATTTTTTAATTAAAAATTTTAATGGGCTATACATCGTCAATTTTTCACGTGAAAAGATTTTTTATGAAAAAATTTAATGGACTATACATCGCCTATTTTTCACGTAAAAAAATTTTTTATGAAAAAATTTTATGGACTATACATCTTCCATTTTTCACTTAAAAAATTTTTTATTAAAAAATTTAATAGTGAAAAAATTTTTTATGAAAAAAAAAATTTTTTATGAAAAATGTTTATGGACTACACATACATCGTCGATTTTTAACGCAAACATTTAAATGGGCTATACATCGTCTATTTTTCAAGGGAAAATAATTTTATAAAAAAATTTAATGGACTATGCACCGTCTATTTTCATGCTAAAAATTTAATGGACTATACATCGTCTGTTTTTTAAGGAAAAAAATTTTTTATGAAAAAATTTAATGGACTATATACATCGTCAGTTTTTCATTCAAAATTTATTTTATGCGAAAAATTTAATAGACTATACATCGTATATTCTTCAACGAAAAAAATTTTATGAAAAAATTTAGTGGACTATACACCGTCTATTTTTTATGCGATAAATTAAATGGACTATACATCGTCCATTTTTCACGTGAAAATTTTTTTTATCTACAAATTTCATAGACCATACATCGTCCATTTTTAAATTTTTCATGCAAAAAAAATTTTTTATGAAAAATGTTTATGGACTGTACATACATCGTCGATTTTTACCACAAACATTTAAATGGGCTATACATCGTCTATTTTTCAAGGGAAAATAATTTTATGAAAAAATTTAATGGACTATGCACCGTCTATTTTCAAAGCGAAAAATTTATTGGACTATGCACCGTCTATTTTCATGCGAAAAATTTATTGGACTATACATCGTCAATTTTTCATGTGAAAAATATTTTTATTAAAAATTTAATGGACTATACATCGTCTATTATTAAACAAAAAAAATTTTATGAAAAAATTTAGTGGACTATACACCGTCTATTTTTATGCTAAAAATTTAATGGCCTATAATACATCGTCTTTTTTTCACGTAAAAATTTTTTAATTAAAAATTTTAATGGCCTCTACATCGTCTTTTTTTCAAAAAAAAAATTTTTATCTAAAAATTTAATGGACTATACATCGTCAATTTTTCAGTTAAAAAATTTTTTTATGAAAAAATTTAATGGACTAACATCGTCTATTTTTAAACAAAAAAAATTGTATGAAAAAATTTAGTGGACTATACACCGTCTAATTTTATGATAAAAATTTAATGGCCTATACATCGTTTTTTTTCAAAGAAAAAAAATTTTTATGAAAAAATTTAATGGACTATACATCGTCAATTTTTCACGTGAAAAGATTTATTGTGAAAAAATTTTATGGACTATAGATCGTCTATTTTTAAACAAGAAAAATTCTATGAAAAAATTTAGTTTTTTTTTCGAAGAAAAAAAATTTTTATGAAAAAATTTAATGGACTATAAATTGTCAATTTTTCACGTGAAAAGATTTATTATGAAAAAATTTTATGGACTATACATCGTCTATTTTTAAACAAAAAAATTTTATGAAAAAAGTTAGTGGACTATACACCGTCTATTTTTATGCTAAAAATGTAATGGCCTATACATCGTCTTTTTTTCAAAGAAAAAAATGTTTTATCTAAAAATTTAATGGACTATTCATCGTCAATTTTTCACGTGAAAAATTTAATGGACTATACATCGTCAATCGTCTTTTTTTCCCGTAAAAATTTTTTAATTAAAAATTTTAATGGGCTATACATCGTCAATTTTTCACGTGAAAAGATTTTTTATGAAAAAATTTAATGGACTATACATCGTCTATTTTTCAAGGAAAAAAATTTTTTATGAAAAAATTTTATGGACTATACATCTTCCATTTTGCACTTAAAAATTTTTTTATTAAAAAATTTAATAGTGAAAAAATTTTTTATGAAAAAAAAAATTTTTTATGAAAAATGTTTATGGACTACACATACATAGTCGATTTTTAACTCAAACATTTAAATGGGCTATACATCGTCTATTTTTCAAGGGAAAATAATTTTATAAAAAAATTTAATGGATTATGCACCGTCTATTTTTATGCTAAAAATTTAGTGGACTATACATCGTCTAATTTTCAAGGAAAAAAATTGTTTATGAAAAAATTTAATGGACTATACATCGTCCATTTTTCACGTAAAAATTTTTTTATTAAAAAATTTAATAGTGAAAAATTTTTTTATGAAAAAATTTAATGGACTAACATCGTCTATTTTTAAACAAAAAAAATTGTATGAAAAAATTTAGTGGACTATACACCGTCTATTTTCATGCTAAAAATTTAATGGACTATACATCGTCTATTCTTTAACAAAAAAAATTGTATGAAAAAATTTAATAGACTATACACCGTCTAATTTTATGCTAAAAATTTAGTGGACTATACATCGTCTAATTTTCAAGGAAAAAAATTGTTTATGAAAAAATTTAATGGACTATACATCGTCCATTTTTCACGTAAAAATTTTTTTATTAAAAAATTTAATAGTAAAAAATTTTTTTATGAAAAAATTTAATGGACTATACATCTTCAGTTTTTCATGCAAAATTTATTTTATGCGAAAAATTTAATGGACTATACATCGTCTATTTTTAAACAAAAAAAATTTAATGAAAAAATTTAATGGACTATACACCGTCTAATTTTATGCTAAAAATTTAGTGGACTATACATCGTCTAATTTTCAAGGAAAAAAATTGTTTATGAAAAAATTTAATGGACTATACATCGACCATTTTTCACGTAAAAATTTTTTTATTAAAAAATTTAATAGTAAAAAATTTTTTTATGAAAAAATTTAATGGACTATAAATCTTCAGTTTTTCATGCAAAATTTATTTTATGCGAAAAATTTAATGGACTATACATCGTCTATTTTTAAACAAAAAAAAATTTTTGAAAAAATTAATTGGACTATACACCGTCTATTTGTTATGCGAAAATTAAATGGACTATACATCGTCCATTTTTCACGTGAAAATGTTTTTTATCTACAAATTTAATAGACTATACATCGTCCATTTTTCCATTATGAAAATATTTAAAGGGACTATACATTGTTTTTTTATGCGAAAAATTTAATGGACTATACATCGTCTATTTTTCAAGGAAAAAATTTTTTTATGAAAAAAATTAACGGAGTATACATCGTCCGTTTTTCACATAAAAAATTTTTATATGAAAAAATTTAATGGGCTATACATCGTCAATTTTTGATGTGAAAAATATTTTTATGAAAAATTTTAATGGACTATACATCGTCGGTTTTTCATGCAAAATTCATTTTATGCTAAAAATTTAATGGCCTATACATCGTCTTTTTTTTCAAAAAAAAAAATTTATTTAAAAATTTAATGGAATATACATCGTCAATTTTTCACGTGAAAAATTTTTATATGAAAAAATTTAATGGACTATACATCGTCTATTTTTAAACAAAAAAAATTTTACTTTTTATACACCGTCTATTTTTATGCGAAATATTTAATGGCCTATACATCGTCTTTTTTTTAAAGAAAAAAATTTTTTATCTAATAATTTAATGGACTATACATCGTCCATTTTTCACGTAAAAATTTTTTTATTAAAAAATTTAATGGGCTATACCTCGTCAATTTTTCACGCGAAAAGATTTTTTATGAAAAAATTTTATGGACTATACATCGTCTATTTTTAAACAAAAAAAATTTTATGAAAAAATTTAGTGGACTATGCTAAAAATTTAATGGACTATACATCGTCTATTTTTCAAGGAAAAATATTTTTTATGAAAAAATTTAATGGACTATACATTGTCCATTTTTCACGTAAAAATTTTTTTATTAAAAAATTTAATGGGCTATACATCGTCAATTTTTTACGTGAAAAGATTTTTTATGAAAAAATTTTATGGACTATACATCGTCTATTTTTAAACAAAATAAATTTTATGAAAAAATTTCGTGGACTATACACCGTCTATTTTTATTCCAAAAATTTAATGGACTATACATCGTCTATTTTTAAACAAAAAAAAATTTATGAAAAAATTTAGTGGACTATACACAGTTTAATTTTATGCAAAAAATTTAATGGACTATACATCGTCTATTTTTCAACGAAAAAAAAAATTTTATGAAAAAATTTAGTGGACTATACATCGTACATTTTTGATGTAAAAAAAAAATGCTAAAAATTTAATGGACTATACATCGTCTATTTTTCAACGGAAAAATAAATTTATGAAAAAATTTAGTGGACAATGCACCGTCTATTTTTATGCTAAAAATTTAATGGACTATACATCGTCTAATTTTGCAAGGAACAAAATTTTTTATGAAAAAATTTAATGGACTATACATCGTCAATTTTTCAAGGAAAAAAATTTTGTATCTAAAAATTTAATGGACTATACATCGTCAATTTTTCACGTGAAAAATTTTTTTATGAAAAAATTTAATGGGCTATACATCGTAAATTTTCCACGTGAAAATTTTTTTTATGAAAAAATTTAATTTTTAAACAAAAAAATTTTATGAAAAACTTTAGTGGACTATACACCGTCTAATTTTATGCTATAAATTTAATGGACTATACATCGTCTATTTTTTAAGGAAAAAATATTTTTATGAAAAAATTTAATGGACTATACATCGTCCGTTTTTCATGCAAAATTTATTTTATGCAAAAAATTTAATGGACGTCTAATCGTCTATTTTTCAAGGAAAAAAATTTTTTATGAAAAAATTTAATGGACTATACATCGTCTATTTTTAAACACAAAAAATTTTATGAAAAAATTTAGTGGATTATACACCGTCTATATTTATGCTAAAAATTTAATGGACTATACATCGTCTATTTTTTAAGGAAAAAATATTTTTATGAAAAAATTTAATGGACTATACATCGTCCATTTTTCATGCAAAATTCATTTTATGCTAAAAATTTAATGACCTATACATCGTCTTTTTTTTTTAATTTTATCTAAAAATTTAATGGACTATACATCGTCTATTTTTAAACAATAAGAATTTTATGAATTTAGTGGACTATACACCGTCTATTTTTATACTAAAAATTTAATGGCCTATACATTGTCTTTTTTTAAAGAAAAAAAATTTTTATCTAAAAATTTAATGGACTATACATCGTAAATTTTCCACGTGAAAATGTTTTTTATGAAAAAATTTAATAGACTATACATCGTCTATTTTTAAACACAAAAAATTTTATGAAAAAATTTAGTGGAGTATACACCGTCTATATTTGTGCTAAAAATTTAATGGACTATACATCGTCTATTTTTCAAGAAAAAAATTTTTTTATGAAAAAATTTAACGGAGTCCGTTTTTCACATAAAAAATTTGTATATGAAAAAATTTAATGGGCTATACATCGTCATCGTGAAAAATATTTTTATGAAAAATTTTAATGGACTATACATCGTCCGTTTTTCATGCAATATTAATTTTTTGCTAAAAATTTAATGGCCTAATACATTGTCTTTTTTTTTAAGAAAAAAAATTTTTATGAAAAAATTTAATGGACTATACATCGTCCATTTTTCATGTAAAAATTTTTTTATTAAAAAACTTAATGAGCTATATATCGTCAATTTTTCACGTGAAAAATTATTTTATAAAAAAATTTAATGAGCTATACAGCGTCAATTTTTTACGTGAAAAATTTTGTTATGAAAAAATTTATTGGACCATACATCGTCTATTTTTCAAAGAAAAAAATTTTTATTAAAAAATTTAGTGGACTATACATAGTCTAATTTTGCAAAAAAAAAAAATTTTTATGAAAAAATTTAATGGACTATACATCGTCTAATTTTGCAAGGAAAAAAATTTTTTATGAAAAATTTTAATGGGCTATACATCGTCCATTTTTCACGTAAAATTTTTTTTTGTGGAAAAATTTAATGGACTATACATCGTCTATTTTTAAACAAAAAAAAATTTTATGAAAACATTTAGTGGACTATACACCGTATATTTTTATGCTAAAAATTTAATGGACTATACGTCGTCTATTTTTCAAGGAAAAAAATTTTTTATGAAAAAATTTAATGGTCTATATATCGTTAATTTTTCACATAAAATTTTTTTTATTAAAAAATTTAATGGGCTATACATCGTCAATTTTTCACGTGAAAAATATTTTTATGAAAAAATTTAATGGACTATACATCGTCCGTTTTTAATGCAAAATTTATTTTATGCGAAAAATATAATGGACTATACATCGTATATTCTTCAACGAAAAAATTTTATGAAAAAATTTAGTGGACTATACATAGCTTGGTTTTCATGCAAAAAAAATTTTTTATGAAAAATGTTTATGGACTATACATACATCGTCGATTTTTAACGCAAACATTTAAATGGGCTATACATCGTCTATTCTACAAGGGAAAATAATTTTATGAAAAAATTTAATGGACTATGCACCGTCTATTTTTATGCTAAAAAATTAATGGACTATACATCGTCTAATTTTGCAAGAAAAAAATTTTTTATGAAAAAATTTAATGGACTTACATCGTCAATTTTTCAAGGAAAAAAATTTTTTATCTATATGCACCGTCTATTTTAATGCGAAAAATTTATTGGACTATACATCGTCAATTTTTCACATAAAAAATATTTTTATTAAAAAATTTAGTGGACTATACACCGTCTATTTTTCTGCTAAAAATTTAATGGCCTATACATCGTCTTTTTTTCACGTAAAAATTTTTTAATTAAAAATTTTAATGGGCTATACATCGTCAATTGTTCACGTGAAAAGATTTTTTATGAAAAAATTTAATGGACTATACATCGTCTATTTTTAAACAAAAAAAAAATTATGAAAAAATTTAGTGGACTATACATCGTCTATTTTTATGCTAAAAATTTAATGGACTATACATCGTCTATTTTTTAAGGAAAAATATTTTTTATGAAAAAATTTAGTGGACTATACATCGTCTATTTTTCAATGAAAAAAATTTTTTATGAAAAAATTTAATGGACTATACATCGTCAGTTTTTATGCAAAATTTATTTTATGCGAATAATTTAATGGACTATACATCGTCAATTTTCCACGTGAAAAATTTTTTTATGAAAAAATTTAATATACTAGACATTGTCTATTTTTAAACACAAAAAATTTTATAAAAAAATTTAGTGGACTATACATCGTCTATTATTTAACGGAAAAAAAATTTATGAAAAAATTTAATGGACTATACACCGTCTATTTTTATGCTAAAAATTTAATGGCCTATACATCGTCTTTTTTTAAAGAAAAAAAATTTTTATCTAAAAATTGATTTAATGGACTATACATCGTAAATTTTCCACGTGAAAATTTTTTTTATGAAAAAATTTAATGGACTATACATCGTCTATTTTTAAACACAAAAAATTTTATGAAAAAATTTAGTGGAGTATACACCGTCTCTATTTATGGTAAAAATTTAATGGACTATACATCGTCTATTTTTCAAGAAAAAAATTTTTTTATGAAAAAATTTAACGGAGTCCGTTTTTCACATAAAAAATTTTTTTATTAAAAAATTTAATGGGCTATATATCGTCAATTTTTCACGTGAAAAGATTTTTTATGAAAAAATTTAATGGACTATACATCGTCAATTTTTCATGCAAAAAATTTTTTTTATAAAAAATTTGTATGGACTATACATACATCGTCTATTTTTAACGCAAACATTTAAATGGGCTATTATACATCGTCTATTTTTCAACGAAAAAAAATTTTATGAAAAAATTTAGTGGACTATACATCGTACATTTTTCATGTAAAAAAAATGCTAAAAATTTAATGGACTATACATCGTCTATTTTTTAAGGAAAAAAATTTTTTATCTACAAACTTAATAGACTATACATCGTCCATTTTTCCATTATGAAAAAATTTAAGGCGACTATACATTGTTTTTTTATGAAAAAATTTATTTATTTTTATTTATTTATTTATTTATTTTATAAAAAAATTTAATGAGCTATACAGCGTCAATTTTTTACGTGAAAAATTTTTTTATGAAAAAATTTAATGGACTATACACCGTCTATTTTTATTGTAAAAATTTAATGGACTATACACCGTCTATTTTTATGGTAAAAATTTAATGGACTATACATCGTCAATTTTTCAAGGAAAAAAATTTTTTATCTAAAAATTTAATGGACTATACATCGTCAATTTTTCACGTGAAAAATTTTTTTATGAAAAAATTTAATGGACTATACACCGTCTATTTTTATGGTAAAAATTTAATGGACTATACATCGTCTAATTTTGCAAGGAAAAAAATTTTTTATGAAAAATTTTAATGGGCTATACATCGTCCATTTTTCACGTAAAAGTTTTTTTTGTGGAAAAATTTAATGGACTATATATACATCGTCTATTTTTAAATAAAAAAAATTGTATGAAAACATTTAGTGGACTATACACCGTATATTTTTATGCGAAAAATTTATTGGACTATACATCGTCTAATTTTGCAAGAAAAAAATTTTTTATGAAAAAATTTAATGGACTATACATCGTCAATTTTTCAAGGAAAAAAATTTTTTATCTAAAAATTTAATGGACTATATATACATCGTCAATTTTTCACATGAAAAATTTTTTTATGAAAAAATTTAATGGACTATGCACCGTCTATTTTTATGCGAAAAATTTATTGGACTATACATCGTCAATTTTTCACATAAAAAATATTTTTATTAAAAAATTTAGTGGACTATACACTGCTAAAATTTTAATGGCCTATACATCGTCTTTTTTTCACGTAAAAATTTTTTAATTAAAAATTTTAATGCGCTATACATCGTCAATTTTTCACGTGAAAAGATTTTTTATGAAAAAATTTAATGGACTATACATCGTATATTTTTAAACAAAAAAAAAATTATGAAAAAATTTAGTGGACTATACATCGTCTATTTTTATGCTAAAAATTTAATGGACTATACATCGTCTATTTTTTAAGGAAAAATATTTTTTATGAAAAAATTTAGTGGACTATACATCGTCTATTTTTCAATGAAAAGAATTTTTTATGAAAACATTTAATGGACTATACATCGTCATTTTTTTATGCAAAATTTATTTTATGCGAATAATTTAATGGACTATACATCGTATATTCTTCAAAATAATTTTATGAAAAAATTTAATGGACTATGCACCGAACTATACATCGTCAATTTTTCACGTGAAAAATATTTTTATTAAAAAATTTAGTGGACTATACAGAAGTATATTTTTATGCTAAAAATTTAATGGCCTAAACCTCGTCTTATTTTCAAAGAAAAAAATTTTTTATATAAAATTTTAATGGACTATACATCGTCAATTTTCCACGTGAAAAATTTTTTTATGAAAAAATTTAATAAACTAGATATCGTCTATTTTTTAACGGAAAAAAAATTTATGAAAAAATTTAATGGACTATACACCGTCTATTTTTATGCTAAAAATTTAATGGACTATACATCGTCTAATTTTGCAAGGAAAAAAATTTTTTATGAAAAATTTTAATGGGCTATACATCGTCCATTTTTCACGTAAAATTTTTTTTTGTGGAAAAATTTAATGGACTATACATCGTCTATTTTTAAACAAAAAAAAATTTTATGAAAACATTTAGTGGACTATAAACCGTATATTTTTATGCTAAAAATTTAATGGACTATACGTCGTCTATTTTTCAAGGAAAAAAATTTTTTATGAAAAAAGTTAATGGACTACACATCGTCCGTTTTTAATGCAAAATTTATTTTATGCGAAAAATTTAATGGACTATACATCGTATATTCTTCAACGAAAAAATTTTATGAAAAAATTTAGTGGACTATACATCGTCTATTTTTATGCTAAAAATTTAATGGACTATACATCGTCTAGTTTTGCAAGAAAAAAATTTTTTATGAAAAAATTTAATGGACTATACATCGTCAATTTTTCAAGGAAAAAAATTTTTTATCTAAAAATTTAATGGACTATATATACATCGTCAATTTTTCATATGAAAAATTTTTTTATGAAAAAATTTAATGGACTATGTATGCACCGTCTATTTTTATGCGAAAAATTTATTGGACTATACATCGTCAATTTTTCACATAAAAAATATTTTTATTAAAAAATTTATTGGACTATACACCGTCTATTTTTATGCTAAAAATTTAATGGCCTATACATCGTCTTTTTTTCACGTAAAAATTTTTTAATTAAAAATTTTAATGGGCTATACATCGTCAATTTTTCACGTGAAAAGATTTTTTATGAAAAAATTTAATGGACTATACATCGTCTATTTTTAAACAAAAAAAAAATTATGAAAAAATTTAGTGGACTATACATCGTCTATTTTTATGCTAAAAATTTAATGGACTATACATCGTCTATTTTTCAATGAAAAAAATTTTTTATGAAAAAATTTAATGGACTATACATCGTCAGTTTTTTATGCAAAATTTATTTTATGCGAATAATTTAATGGACTATACATCGTATATTCTTCAAAATAATTTTATGAAAAAATTTAATGGACTATGCACCGTCTATTTTTATGCGAAAAATTTATTGGACTATACATCGTCAATTTTTCACATAAAAAATATTTTTATTAAAACATTTGGTGGACTATACACCGTATATTTTTATGCTAAAAATTTAATGGACTATACGTCGTCTATTTTTCAGGGAAAAAAAATTTTTATGAAAAAATTTAATGGTCTATATATCGTTAATTTTTCACATAAAAATTTTTTTATTAAAAAATTTAATGGGCTATACATCGTCAATTTTTCACGTGAAAAATATTTTTATGAAAAAGTTTAATGGACTATACATCGTCCGTTTTTAATGCAAAATTTATTTTATGCGAAAAATATAATGGACTATACATCGTATATTCTTCAACGAAAAAATTTTATGAAAAAATTTAGTGGACTATACATAGCTTGGTTTTCATGCAAAAAAAATTTTTTATGAAAAATGTTTATGGACTATACATACATCGTCGATTTTTAACGCACACATTTAAATGGGCTATACATCGTCTATTCTACAAGGGAAAATAATTTTATGAAAAAATTTAATGGACTATGCACCGTCTATTTTTATGCTAAAAAATTAATGGACTATACATCGTCTAATTTTGCAAGAAAAAAATTTTTTATGAAAAAATTTAATGGACTTACATCGTCAATTTTTCAAGGAAAAAAATTTTTTATCTAAAAATTTAATGGACTATATATACATCGTCAATTTTTCACATGAAAAATTTTTTTATGAAAAAATTTAATGGACTATGCACCGTCTATTTTAATGCGAAAAATTTATTGGACTATACATCGTCAATTTTTCACATAAAAAATATTTTTATTAAAAAATTTAGTGGACTATACACCGTCTATTTTTCTGCTAAAAATTTAATGGCCTATACATCGTCTTTTTTTCACGTAAAAATTTTTTAATTAAAAATTTTAATGGGCTATACATCGTCAATTTTTCACGTGAAAAGATTTTTTATGAAAAAATTTAATGGACTATACATCGTCTATTTTTAAACAAAAAAAAAATTATGAAAAAATTTAGTGGACTATACATCGTCTATTTTTAAACAAAAAAAAAATTATGAAAAAATTTAGTGGACTATACATCGTCTATTTTTATGCTAAAAATTTAATGGCCTTATCTTATTTTCAAAGAAAAAAATTTTTTATATAAAATTTTAATGGACTATACATCGTCAATTTTCCACGTGAAAAATTTTTTTATGAAAAAATTTAATAAACTAGACATTGTCTATTTTTAAACACAAAAAATTTTATAAAAAAATTTAGTGGACTATACATCGTCTATTATTTAACGGAAAAAAAATTTATGAAAAAATTTAATGGACTATACACCGTCTATTTTTATGCTAAAAATTTAATGGACTATACATCGTCTATTTTTTATGCAAAATTTATTTTATGCGAATAATTTAATGGACTATACATCGTATATTCTACAAAATAATTTTATGAAAAAATTTAATGGACTATGCACCGTTTATTTTTATGCGAAAAATTTATTGAACTATATATACATCGTCAATTTTTCACGTGAAAAATATTTTTATTAAAAAATTTAGTGGACTATACACCGTATATTTTTATGCTAAAAATTTAATGGCCTTATCTTATTTTCAAAGAAAAAAATTTTTTATATAAAATTTTAATGGACTATACATCGTCAATTTTCCACGTGAAAAATTTTTTTATGAAAAAATTTAATAAACTAGACATTGTCTATTTTTAAACACAAAAAATTTTATAAAAAAATTTAGTGGACTATACATCGTCTATTATTTAACGGAAAAAAAATTTATGAAAAAATTTAATGGACTATACACCGTCTATTTTTATGCTAAAAATTTAATGGACTATACATCGTCTATTTTTTAAGGAAAAATATTTTTTATGAAAAAATTTAGTGGACTATACATCGTCTATTTTTCAATGAAAAAAATTTTTTATGAAAAAATTTAATGGACTATACATCGTCAGTTTTTTATGCAAAATTTATTTTATGCGAATAATTTAATGGACTATACATCGTATATTCTACAAAATAATTTTATGAAAAAATTTAATGGACTATGCACCGTTTATTTTTATGCGAAAAATTTATTGAACTATATATACATCGTCAATTTTTCACGTGAAAAATATTTTTATTAAAAAATTTAGTGGACTATACACCGTATATTTTTATGCTAAAAATTTAATGGCCTTATCTTATTTTCAAAGAAAAAAATTTTTTATATAAAATTTTAATGGACTATACATCGTCAATTTTCCACGTGAAAAATTTTTTTATGAAAAAATTTAATAAACTAGACATTGTCTATTTTTAAACACAAAAAATTTTATAAAAAAATTTAGTGGACTATACATCGTCTATTATTTAACGGAAAAAAAATTTATGAAAAAATTTAATGGACTATACACCGTCTATTTTTATGCTAAAAATTTAATGGACTATACATCGTCTATTTTTTAAGGAAAAATATTTTTTATGAAAAAATTTAGTGGACTATACATCGTCTATTTTTCAATGAAAAAAATTTTTTATGAAAAAATTTAATGGACTATACATCGTCAGTTTTTATGCAAAATTTATTTTATGCGAATAATTTAATGGACTATACATCGTATGATCTTCAAAATAATTTTATGAAAAAATTTAGTGGACTATGCACCGTCTATTTTTATGCGAAAAATTTATTGAACTATACATCGTCAATTTTTCACGTGAAAAATATTTTTATTAAAAAATTTAGTGGACTATACACCGTATATTTTTATGCTAAAAATTTAATGGCCTTATCTAATTTTCAAAGAAAAAAATTTTTTATATAAAATTTTAATGGACTATACATCGTCAATTTTCCACGTGAAAAATTATTTTATAAAAAAATTTAATGAGCTATACAGCGTCAATTTTTTACGTGAAAAATTTTTTTATGAAAAAATTTAATGGACTATACACCGTCTATTTTTATTGTAAAAATTTAATGGACTATACATCGTCTAATTTTGCAAAAAAAAATTTTTTATGAAAAAATTTAATGGACTATACATCGTCAATTTTTCACGTGAAAAATTTTTTTATGAAAAAATTTAATGGACTATACACCGTCTATTTTTATGGTAAAAATTTAATGGACTATACATCGTCTAATTTTGCAAGGACAAAAATTTTTTATGAAAAATTTTAATGGGCTATACATCGTCCATTTTTCACGTAAAAGTTTTTTTTGTGGAAAAATTTAATGGACTATATATACATCGTCTATTTTTAAATAAAAAAAATTTTATGAAAACATTTAGTGGACTATACACCGTATATTTTTGTGCGAAAAATTTATTGGACTATACATCGTCTAATTTTGCAATAAAAACATTTTTTATGAAAAAATTTAATGGACTATACATCGTCAATTTTTCAAGGAAAAAAATTTTTTATCTAAAAATTTAATGGACTATATATACATCGTCAATTTTTCACATGAAAAATTTTTTTATGAAAAAATTTAATGGACTATGCACCGTCTATTTTTATGCGAAAAATTTATTGGACTATACATCGACAATTTTTCACATAAAAAATATTTTTATTAAAAAATTTAGTGTACTATACACTGCTAAAATTTTAATGGCCTATACATCGTCTTTTTTTCACGTAAAAATTTTTTAATTACAAATTTTAATGCGCTATACATCGTCAATTTTTCACGTGAAAAGATTTTTTATGAAAAAATTTAATGGACTATACATCGTATATTTTTAAACAAAAAAAAAATTATGAAAAAATTTAGTGGACTATACATCGTCTATTTTTATGCTAAAAATTTAATGGACTATACATCGTCTATTTTTTAAGGAAAAATATTTTTTATGAAAAAATTTAGTGGACTATACATCGTCTATTTTTCAATGAAAAAAATTTTTTATGAAAAAATTTAATGGACTATACATCGTCATTTTTTTATGCAAAATTTATTTTATGCGCATAATTTAATGGACTATACATCGTATATTCTTCAAAATAATTTTATGAAAAAATTTAATGGACTATGCACCGTCTATTTTTATGCGAAAAATTTATTGAACTATACATCGTCAATTTTTCACGTGAAAAATATTTTTATTAAAAAATTTAGTGGACTATACAGAAGTATATTTTTATGCTAAAAATTTAATGGCCTAAACCTCGTCTTATTTTCAAAGAAAAAAATTTTTTATATAAAATTTTAATGGACTATACATCGTCAATTTTCCACGTGAAAAATTTTTTTATGAAAAAATTTAATAAACTAGATATCGTCTATTTTTTAACGGAAAAAAAATTTATGAAAAATTTTATGCTAAAAATTTAATGGACTATACATCGTCTAATTTTGCAAGAAAAAAATTTTTTATGAAAAAATTTAATGGTCTATACATCGTCAATTTTTCAAGGAAAAAAATTTTTTATCTAAAAATTTAATGGACTATATATACATCGTCAATTTTTCATATGAAAAATTTTTTTATGAAAAAATTTAATGGACTATGCACCGTCTATTTTTATGGGAAAAATTTATTGGACTATACATCGTCAATTTTTCACATAAAAAATATTTTTATTAAAAAATTTAGTGGACTATACACCGTCTATTTTTATGCTAAAAATTTAATGGCCTATACATCGTCTTTTTTTCACGTAAAAATTTTTTAATTAAAAATTTTAATGGGCTATACATCGTCAATTTTTCACGTGAAAAGATTTTTTATGAAAAAATTTAATGGACTATACATCGTCTATTTTTAAACAAAAAAAAAATTATGAAAAAATTTAGTGGACTATACATCGTCTATTTTTATGCTAAAAATTTAATGGACTATACATCGTCTATTTTTCAATGAAAAAAATTTTTTATGAAAAAATTTAATGGACTATACATCGTCAGTTTTTTATGCAAAATTTATTTTATGCGAATAATTTAATGGACTATACATCGTATATTCTACAAAATAATTTTATGAAAAAATTTAATGGACTATGCACTGTTTATTTTTATGCGAAAAATTTATTGAACTATATATACATCGTCAATTTTTCACGTGAAAAATATTTTTATTAAAAAATTTAGTGGACTATACACCGTATATTTTTATGCTAAAAATTTAATGGCCTTATCTTATTTTCAAAGAAAAAAATTTTTTATATAAAATTTTAATGGACTATACATCGTCAATTTTCCACGTGAAAAATTTTTTTATGAAAAAATTTAATAAACTAGACATCGTCTATTTTTAAACACAAAAAATTTTATAAAAAAATTTAGTGGACTATACATCGTCTATTATTTAACGGAAAAAAAATTTATGAAAAAATTTAATGGACTATACACCGTCTATTTTTATGCTAAAAATTTAATGGCCTATACATCGTCTTTTTTTAAAGAAAAAAAATTTTTATCTAAAAATTGAATGGACTATACATCGTAAATTTTCCACGTGAAAATTTTTTTTATGAAAAAATTTAATGGACTATACATCGTCTATTTTTAAACACAAAAAATTTTATGAAAAAATTTAGTTTAGTATACACCGTCTATATTTATGCTAAAAATTTAATGGACTATACATCGTCTATTTTTCAAGAAAAAAATTTTTTTATGAAAAAATTTAATGGAGTCCGTTTTTCACATAAAAAATTTTTTTATTAAAAAATTTAATGGGCTATATATCGTCAATTTTTCACGTGAAAAGATTTTTTATGAAAAAATTTAATGGACTATACACCGTCTATTTTTATGGTAAAAATTTAATGGACTATACATCGTCTAATTTTAAATAAAAAAAATTTTATGAAAACATTTAGTGGACTATACACCGTATATTTTTATGCTAAAAATTTAATGGACTATACGTCGTCTATTTTTCAAGGAAAAAAATTTTTTATGAAAAAATTTAATGGTCTATATATCGTTAATTTTTCACATAAAAATTTTTTTATTAAAAAATTTAATGGGCTCTACATCGTCAATTTTTCACGTGAAAAATATTTTTATGAAAAAATTTAATGGACTATACATCGTCCATTTTTCACGTAAAAGTTTTTTTTTGTGGAAAAATTTAATGGACTATATATACATCGTCTATTTTTAAATAAAAAAAATTTTATGAAAACATTTAGTGGACTATACACCGTATATTTTTATGCTAAAAATTTAATGGACTATACGTCGTCTATTTTTCAAGGAAAAAAATTTTTTATGAAAAAATTTAATGGTCTATATATCGTTAATTTTTCACATAAAAATTTCTTTATTAAAAAATTTAATGGGCTCTACATCGTCAATTTTTCACGTGAAAAATATTTGTATGAAAAAATTTAATGGACTATACATCGTCCGTTTTTCATGCAAAATTTATTTTATGCGAAAAATTTAATGGACTATACATCGTATATTCTTCAACGAAAAAATTTTATGAAAAAATTTAGCGGACTATACATCGTCTATTTTTATGCTAAAAATTTAATGGACTATACATCGTCTAATTTTGCAAGAAAAAAATTTTTTATGAAAAAATTTAATGGACTATATATATATACATCGTCAATTTTTCACATGAAAAATTTTTTTATGAAAAAATTTAATGGACTATGCACCGTCTATTTTTATGCGAAAAATTTATTGGACTATACATCGTCAATTTTTCACATAAAAAATATTTTTATTAAAAAATTTAGTGGACTATACACTGCTAAAAATTTAATGGCCTATATATACATCGTCTTTTTTTCACGTAAAAATTTTTTAATTAAAAATTTTAATGGGCTATACATCGTCAATTTTTCACGTGAAAAGATTTTTTATGAAAAAATTTAATGGACTATACATCGTATATTTTTAAACAAAAAAAAAAATTATGAAAAAATTTAGTGGACTATACATCGTCTATTTTTCAACGGGGAAAAAAATTTTATGAAAAAATTTAATGGACTATGCACCGTCTATTTTTATGCGATAAATTTATTGGACTATACATCGTCCATTTTTCACTTAAAAATTTTTTTATTAAAAAATTTAATAGTAAAAAAATTTTTTATGAAAAAATTTAATGGACTATACATCGTCAGTTTTTTATGCAAAATTTATTTTATGCGAAAAATTTAATGGACTATGCACCGTCTATTTTTATGCGAAAAATTTATTGAACTATACATCGTCAATTTTTCACGTGAAAAATATTTTTATTAAAAAATTTAATAAACTATACATCGTATATTTTTCAACGCTAAAAAAAATTTTATGAAAAAATTTAATGGACTATGCACCGTCTATTTTTATGCGAAAAATTTATTGGACTATACATCGTCTATTTTTCAACGAAACAAATTTTATAAAAAAAATTTATTGGACTATATACCGTCCATTTTTATGCTAAAAATATAATGGCCTATACATCGTCTTTTTTTAAAGAAAAAAATTTTTTATGTAAAAATTTAATGGACTATACATCGTCCATTTTTCACGTGAAAAGATTTTTTATTAAAAAATTTAATGGACTATACATCGTCTATTTTTAAACAAAAAAAAATTTTATGAAAAAATTTAGTGGACTATATACACCGTCTATTTTTATGCTAAAAATTTAGTGGCCTATAAATCGTCTTTTTTTCAAAGAAAAAAATATTTTATCTAAAAATTTAATGAAATATTTATCGTCAATTTTTCACGTGAAAAATTTAATGGACTATACATCGTCTAATTTTGCAAGGAAAAAAATTTTTTATGAAAAAATTTAATGGACTATACATCATCGTCAATTTTTCAAGGAAAAAAAGTTTTTATCTAAAAATTTAATGGACTATACGTCGTCAATTTTTCACGTGAAAAATTTTTTTATGAAAAAATTTAATGGACTATACACCGTCTATTTTTATGCTAAAAATTTAATGGACTATACATCGTCTATTTTTCAACGGGAAAAAAATTTTATGAAAAAATTTAGTGGACTATGCACCGTCTATTTTTATGCTAAAAATTTAATTGGCTATACATCGTCTAATTTTGCAAGGAAAAAAAATTTTTTATGAAAAATTTTAATGGGCTATACATCGTCAATTTTTCACGTGAAAAGATTTTTTATGAAAAAATTTAATGGACTATACATCGTCAGTTTTTCATGCAAAATTTATTTTATGCGAAAAATTTCATGGACTATACATCATATATTTTTAAACAAAAAAAATTTTATGAAAAAATTTAGTGGACTACACATAGCTTGGTTTTCATGCAAAAAAAATTTTTTATGAAAAATGTTTATGGACTATACATATATCGTCGATTTTTAACGCAATCATTTAAATGGGTTATACATCGTCTATTCTTCAAGTGAAAAAAATTTTATGAAAAAATTTAATGGACTATGCACTGTCTATTTTTATGCTAAAAATTTAATGGCCTATATATACATCGTCCTTTTTTCAAAGAAAAAAATTTTTTATCAATTTTTCACCTGAAAAATATTTTTATGATAAAATTTAGTGGACTATACACCGTCTATTTTTATGCTTAAAATTTAATGGCCCATACATCGTCTTTTTTTCAAAGAAAAAAATTTTTTATCTAAAAATTTAATGGACTATACATCGTCAATTTTCCACTTGAAAATTTTTTTTATGAAAAAATTTAATGGACTATACATCGTCTATTTTTAAATAAAAAAATTTTATGAAAAACTTTAGTGGACTATACACCGTCTAATTTATTGCTAAAAATTTAATGGAATATACATCGTCTATTTTTTAAGGAAAAAATATTTTTATGAAAAAATTTACATCGTCCATTTTTTATGCAAAAATTATTTTATGCTAAAAATTTAATGGCCTATACATCGTCTTTTTTTTTTTTTTTAAATTTTATCTAAAAATTTAATGGACTATATATCGTCAATTATACATCGTCAATTTTTGACGTGAAAAATATTTTTATGAAAAATTTTAATGGACTATACATCGTCCGTTTTTCATGCAATATTCATTTTGTGCTAAAAATTTAATGGCCTATACATCTTTTTTTTTAAGAAAAAAAATTTTTATGGAAAAATTTAATGGACTATACATCGTCCATTTTTCATGTAAAAATTTTTTTATTAAAAAATTTAATGGGCTATACATCGTCAATTTTTCACTTGAAAAGATTTTTGATGAAAAAATTTTATGGACTATACATCGTCTATTTTTAAACAAAAAAAATTTTATGAAAAACTTAAGTGGACTATACACCGTCTATTTTTATGCTAAAAATTTAATGGCCTACATCGTCTTTTTTTCAAAGAAAAAAATGTTTTATCTAAAAATTTAATGGAATATTCATCGTCAATTTTTCACGTGAAAAATTTAATGGACTATACATCGTATATTTTTAAACAAAAAAAATTTTATGAAAAAATTTAATGGAAATTTTTAGCATAAAAATAGACGGTGTATAGTCCACTTAAGTTTTTCATAAAATTTTTTTTGTTTAAAAATAGACGATGTATAGTCCATAAAATTTTTTCATCAAAAATCTTTTCAAGTGAAAAATTGACGATGTATAGCCCATTAAATTTTTTAATAAAAAAATTTTTACATGAAAAATGGACGATGTATAGTCCATTAAATTTTTCACGTTGAAAAATTGACGATGAATATTCCATTAAATTTTTAGATAAAATATTTTTTTTTTTAAAAAAAAGACGATTTATAGGCCACTAAATTTTTAGCATAAAAATAGACGGTGTATATAGTCCACTAAATTTTTTCATAAAATTTTTTTTTGTTTAAAAATAGACGATGTATAGTCCATTAAATTTTTTAATAAAAAATCTTTTCACGTGAAAAATGGACGATGTATAGTCCATTAAATTTTTACATGAAAAATTTTTTTCTTTAAAAAAAGACGATGTATAGGCCATTATATTTTTAGCATAAAAATGGACGGTATATAGTCCAATAAATTTTTTTTATAAAATTTGTTTCGTTGAAAAATAGACGATGTATAGTCCAATAAATTTTTCGCATAAAAATAGACGGTGCATAGTCCATTAAATTTTTTCATAAAATTTTTTTTAGCGTTGAAAAATATACGATGTATAGTTTATTAAATTTTTTAATAAAAATATTTTTCACGTGAAAAATTGACGATGTATAGTTCAATAAATTTTTCGCATAAAAATAGACGGTGCATAGTCCATTAAATTTTTCGCATAAAATAAATTTTGCATAAAAAACTGACGATGTATAGTCCATTAAATTTTTTCATAAAAAATTTTTTTACTATTAAATTTTTTAATAAAAAAATTTTTAAGTGAAAAATGGACGATGTATAGTCCAATAAATTTTTCGCATAAAAATAGACGGTGCATAGTCCATTAAATTTTTTCATAAAATTTTTTTCCCCGTTGAAAAATAGACGATGTATAGTCCACTAAATTTTTTCATAATTTTTTTTTTTTGTTTAAAAATATACGATGTATAGTCCATTAAATTTTTTCATAAAAAATCTTTTCACGTGAAAAATTGACGATGTATAGCCCATTAAAATTTTTAATTAAAAAATTTTTACGTGAAAAAAAGACGATGTATATATAGGCCATTAAATTTTTAGCAGTGTATAGTCCACTAAATTTTTTAATAAAAATATTTTTTATGTGAAAAATTGACGATGTATAGTCCAATAAATTTTTCGCATAAAAATAGACGGTGCATAGTCCATTAAATTTTTTCATAAAAAAATTTTTCATGTGAAAAATTGACGATGTATATATAGTCCATTAAATTTTTTCATAAAAAATTTTTTTCTTGCAAAATTAGACGATGTATAGTCCATTAAATTTTTAGCATAAAAATAGACGATGTATAGTCCGCTAAATTTTTTCATAAAATTTTTTCGTTGAAGAATATACGATGTATAGTCCATTAAATTTTTCGCATAAAATAAATTTTGCATGAAAAACGGACGATGTATAGTCCATTAAATTTTTTCATACAAATATTTTTCACGTGAAAAATTGACGATGTAGAGCCCATTAAATTTTTTAATAAAAAAATTTTTATGTGAAAAATTAACGATATATAGACCATTAAATTTTTTCATAAAAAATTTTTTTCCTTGAAAAATAGACGACGTATAGTCCATTAAATTTTTAGCATAAAAATATACGGTGTATAGTCCACTAAATGTTTTCATAAAATTTTTTTTATTTAAAATTAGACGATGTATAGTCCATTAAATTTTTACCATAAAAATAGACGGTGTATAGTCCATTAAATTTTTTCATAAAAAAATTTTTTACGTGAAAAATTGACGATGTATAGTCCATTAAATTTTTAGATAAAAAATTTTTTTCCTTGAAAATTAGACGATGTATAGTCCATTAAATTTTTAGCATAAAAATAGACGATGTATAGTCCACTAAATTTTTTCATAAAATTTTTTTTTCGTTGAAAAATAGACGATGTATAATAGCCCATTTAAATGTTTGCGTTAAAAATCGACGATGTATGTATAGTCCATATAAATTTTTCATAAAAAAAATTTTTTGCATGAAAAATTGACGATGTATAGTCCATTAAATTTTTTCATAAAAAATCTTTTCACGTGAAAAATTTACGATATATAGCCCATTAAATTTTTTAATAAAAAAATTTTTTATGTGAAAAACGGACTCCGTTAAATTTTTTCATAAAAAAATTTTTTTCTTGAAAAATAGACGATGTATAGTCCATTAAATTTTTAGCATAAATATAGACGGTGTATACTCCACTAAATTTTTTCATAAAATTTTTTGTGTTTAAAAATAGACGATGTATAGTCCATTAAATTTTTTCATAAAAAAAATTTTCACGTGGAAAATTTACGATGTATAGTCCATTCAATTTTTAGATAAAAATTTTTTTTCTTTAAAAAAAGACGATGTATAGGCCATTAAATTTTTAGCATAAAAATAGACGGTGTATAGTCCATTAAATTTTTTCATAAATTTTTTTTCCGTTAAATAATAGACGATGTATAGTCCACTAAATTTTTTTATAAAATTTTTTGTGTTTAAAAATAGACGATGTCTAGTTTATTAAATTTTTTCATAAAAAAATTTTTCACGTGGAAAATTGACGATGTATATATAGTTCAATAAATTTTTCGCATAAAAATAAACGGTGCATAGTCCATTAAATTTTTTCATAAAATTATTTTGTAGAATATACGATGTATAGTCCATTAAATTATTCGCATAAAATAAATTTTGCATAAAAAACTGACGACTGTCCATTAAATTTTTTCATAAAAAATTTTTTTCATTGAAAAATAGACGATGTATAGTCCATTAAATTTTTAGCATAAAAATAGACGATGTATAGTCCACTAAATTTTTTCATAATTTTTTTTTTGTTTAAAAATAGACGATGTATAGTCCATTAAATTTTTTCATAAAAAATCTTTTCACGTGAAAAATTGACGAGTATAGCCCATTAAAATTTTTAATTAAAAAATTTTTACGTGAAAAAAAGACGATGTATAGGCCATTAAATTTTTAGCATAAAAATAGACGGTGTATAGTCCACTAAATTTTTTAATAAAAATATTTTTTATGTGAAAAATTGACGATGTATAGTCCAATAAATTTTTCCCATAAAAATAGACGGTGCATAGTCCATTAAATTTTTTCATAAAAAAATTTTTCATATGAAAAATTGACGATGTATATATAGTCCATTAAATTTTTAGATAAAAAATTTTTTTCCTTGAAAAATTGACGATGTATAGACCATTAAATTTTTTCATAAAAAATTTTTTTCTTGCAAAATTAGACGATGTATAGTCCATTAAATTTTTAGCATAAAAATAGACTGTGTATAGTCCATTAAATTTTTTCATAAATTTTTTTTCCGTTAAAAAATAAACGATATCTAGTTTATTAAATTTTTTCATAAAAAAATTTTTCACGTGGAAAATTGACGATGTATAGTCCATTAAAATTTTATATAAAAAATTTTTTTCTTTGAAAATAAGACGAGGTTTAGGCCATTAAATTTTTAGCATAAAAATATACTTCTGTATAGTCCACTAAATTTTTTAATAAAAATATTTTTCACGTGAAAAATTGACGATGTATAGTTCAATAAATTTTTCGCATAAAAATAGACGGTGCATAGTCCATTAAATTTTTTCATAAAATTATTTTGAAGAATATACGATGTATAGTCCATTAAATTATGCGCATAAAATAAATTTTGCATAAAAAAATGACGATGTATATATAGTCCATTAAATTTTTTCATAAAAAATTTTTTTCATTGAAAAATAGACGATGTATAGTCCACTAAATTTTTTCATAAAAAATATTTTTCCTTAAAAAATAGACGATGTATAGTCCATTAAATTTTTAGCATAAAAATAGACGATGTATAGTCCACTAAATTTTTTCATAATTTTTTTTTTGTTTAAAAATATACGATGTATAGTCCATTAAATTTTTTCATAAAAAATCTTTTCACGTGAAAAATTGACGATGTATAGCGCATTAAAATTTTTAATTAAAAAATTTTTACGTGAAAAAAAGACGATGTATAGGCCATTAAAATTTTAGCAGTGTATAGTACACTAAATTTTTTAATAAAAATATTTTTTATGTGAAAAATTGACGATGTATATATAGTCCAATAAATTTTTCGCACAAAAATAGACGGTGCATAGTCCATTAAATTTTTTCATAAAAAAATTTTTCATGTGAAAAATTGACGATGTATATATAGTCCATTAAATTTTTAGATAAAAAATTTTTTTCCTTGAAAAATTGACGATGTATAGTCCATTAAATTTTTTCATAAAAAATGTTTTTCTTGCAAAATTAGACGATGTATAGTCCAATAAATTTTTCGCACAAAAATATACGGTGTATAGTCCACTAAATGTTTTCATAAAATTTTTTTTATTTAAAAATAGACGATGTATATATAGTCCATTAAATTTTTCCACAAAAAAAACTTTTACGTGAAAAATGGACGATGTATAGCCCATTAAAATTTTTCATAAAAAATTTTTGTCCTTGCAAAATTAGACGATGTATAGTCCATTAAATTTTTACCATAAAAATAGACAGTGTATAGTCCATTAAATTTTTACAATAAAAATAGACGGTGTATAGTCCATTAAATTTTGTCATAAAAAAATTTTTCACGTAAAAAATTGACGCTGTATAGCTCATTAAATTTTTTTTATAAATTTTTTCATAAAAAAACAATGTATAGTCGCCTTAAATTTTTTCATAATGGAAAAATGGACGATGTATAGTCTATTAAGTTTGTAGATAAAAAATTTTTTTCCTTAAAAAATAGACGATGTATAGTCCATTAAATTTTTAGCATTTTTTTTTACATGAAAAATGTACGATGTATAGTCCACTAAATTTTTTCATAAAATTTTTTTTTCGTTGAAAAATAGACGATGTATAATAGCCCATTTAAATGTTTGCGTTAAAAATCGACGATGTATGTATAGTCCATAAAAATTTTTCATAAAAAAAATTTTTTGCATGAAAAATTGACGATGTATAGTCCATTAAATTTTTTCATAAAAAATCTTTTCACGTGAAAAATTGACGATATATAGCCCATTAAAATTTTTAATAAAAAAATTTTTTATGTGAAAAACGGACTCCGTTAAATTTTTTCATAAAAAAATTTTTTTCTTGAAAAATAGACGATGTATAGTCCATTAAATTTTTAGCATAAATATAGACGGTGTATACTCCACTAAATTTTTTCATAAAATTTTTTGTGTTTAAAAATAGACGATGTATAGTCCATTAAATTTTTTCATAAAAAAAATTTTCACGTGGAAAATTTACGATGTATAGTCCATTCAATTTTTAGATAAAAATTTTTTTTCTTTAAAAAAAGACGATGTATAGGCCATTAAATTTTTAGCATAAAAATATACGGTGTATAGTCCATTAAATTTTTTCATAAATTTTTTTTCCGTTAAATAATAGACGATGTATAGTCCACTAAATTTTTTTATAAAATTTTTTGTGTTTAAAAATAGACAATGTCTAGTTTATTAAATTTTTTCATAAAAAAATTTTTCACGTGGAAAATTGACGATGTATAGTCCATTAAAATTTTATATAAAAAATTTTTTTCTTTGAAAATAAGATAAGGCCATTAAATTTTTAGCATAAAAATATACGGTGTATAGTCCACTAAATTTTTTCATAATTTTTTTTTTGTTTAAAAATAGACGATGTATAGCCCATTAAATTTTTTAATAAAAAAATTTTTATGTGAAAAATTAACGATATATAGACCATTAAATTTTTTCATAAAAATTTTTTTTCCTTGAAAAATAGACGACGTATAGTCCATTAAATTTTTAGCATAAAAATATACGGTGTATAGTCCACCAAATGTTTTAATAAAAATATTTTTTATGTGAAAAATTGACGATGTATAGTCCAATAAATTTTTCGCATAAAAATAGACGGTGCATAGTCCATTAAATTTTTTCATAAAATTATTTTGAAGAATATACGATGTATAGTCCATTAAATTATTCGCATAAAATAAATTTTGCATAAAAAACTGACGATGTATAGTCCATTAAATTTTTTCATAAAAAATTTTTTTCATTGAAAAATAGACGATGTATAGTCCATTAAATTTTTAGCATAAAAATAGACGATGTATAGTCCACTAAATTTTTTCATAATTTTTTTTTTTGTTTAAAAATAGACGATGTATAGTCCATTAAATTTTTTCATAAAAAATCTTTTCACGTGAAAAATTGACGATGTATAGCCCATTAAAATTTTTAATTAAAAAATTTTTACGTGAAAAAAAGACGATGTATAGGCCATTAAATTTTTAGCATAAAAATAGATGGTGTATAGTCCAATAAATTTTTTAATAAAAATATTTTTTATGTGAAAAATTGACGATGTATAGTCCAATAAATTTTTCGCATAAAAATAGACGGTGCATAGTCCATTAAATTTTTTCATAAAAAAATTTTTCATATGAAAAATTGACGATGTATATATAGTCCATTAAATTTTTAGATAAAAAATTTTTTTCCTTGAAAAATTGACGATGTATAGTCCATTAAATTTTTTCATAAAAAATTTTTTTCTTGCAAAATTAGACGATGTATAGTCCATTAAATTTTTAGCATAAAAATAGACGATGTATAGTCCATTAAATTTTTTCATAAAATTTTTTCGTTGAAGAATATACGATGTATAGTCCATTAAATTTTTCGCATAAAATAAATTTTGCATTAAAAACGGACGATGTGTAGTCCATTAACTTTTTTCATAAAAAATTTTTTTCCTTGAAAAATAGACGACGTATAGTCCATTAAATTTTTAGCATAAAAATATACGGTTTATAGTCCACTAAATGTTTTCATAAAATTTTTTTTTGTTTAAAAATAGACGATGTATAGTCCATTAAATTTTATATAAAAAATTTTTTTCTTTAAAAATAAGACGAGGTTTAGGCCATTAAATTTTTAGCATAAAAATATACTTCTGTATAGTCCACTAAATTTTTTAATAAAAATATTTTTCACGTGAAAAATTGACGATGTATAGTTCAATAAATTTTTCGCATAAAAATAGACGGTGCATAGTCCATTAAATTTTTTCATAAAATTATTTTGAAGAATATACGATGTATAGTCCATTAAATTATTCGCATAAAATAAATTTTGCATAAAAAAATGACGATGTATAGTCCATTAAATTTTTTCATAAAAAATTTTTTTCATTGAAAAATAGACGATGTATAGTCCACTAAATTTTTTCATAAAAAATATTTTTCCTTAAAAAATAGACGATGTATAGTCCATTAAATTTTTAGCATAAAAATAGACGATGTATAGTCCACTAAATTTTTTCATAATTTTTTTTTTGTTTAAAAATATACGATGTATAGTCCATTAAATTTTTTCATAAAAAATCTTTTCACGTGAAAAATTTACGATGTATAGCGCATTAAAATTTTTAATTAAAAAATTTTTACGTGAAAAAAAGACGATGTATAGGCCATTAAAATTTTAGCAGTGTATACTCCATTAAATTTTTTCATAAAAAATTTTTTTCTTGCAAAATTAGACGATGTATAGTCCAATAAATTTTTCGCATAAAAATATACGGTGTATAGTCCATTAAATTTTTTCATAAAAAAATTTTTCACGTGAAAAATTGACGATGTATAGTCCATTAAATTTTTAGATAAAAAATTTTTTTCCTTGAAAAATTGACGATGTATAGTCCATTAAATTTTTTCATAAAAATTTTTTTTTGCAAAATTAGACGATGTATAGTCCATTAAATTTTTACAATAAAAATAGACGGTGTATAGTCCATTAAATTTTTTCATAAAAAAATTTTTCACGTAAAAAATTGACGCTGTATAGCTCATTAAATTTTTTTATAAAATAATTTTTCACGTGAAAAATTGACGATATATAGTCCATTAAATTTTTTCATAAAAAAACAATGTATAGTCGCCTTAAATTTTTTCATAATGGAAAAATGGACGATGTATAGTCTATTAAGTTTGTAGATAAAAAATTTTTTTCCTTA
This sequence comes from Nowickia ferox, assembly GCA_936439885.1. Taxonomy (NCBI): domain Eukaryota; kingdom Metazoa; phylum Arthropoda; class Insecta; order Diptera; family Tachinidae; genus Nowickia; species Nowickia ferox. The sequence goes on along the minus strand of OW387027.1, from coordinate 24,613,028 downwards.
AAAAATAGACGATGTATAGTCCATTAAATTTTTAGCATTTTTTTTTACATGAAAAATGTACGATGTATAGTCCACTAAATTTTTTCATAAAATTTTTTTTTCGTTGAAAAATAGACGATGTATAATAGCCCATTTAAATGTTTGCGTTAAAAATCGACGATGTATGTATAGTCCATACAAATTTTTTATAAAAAAAATTTTTTGCATGAAAAATTGACGATGTATAGTCCATTAAATTTTTTCATAAAAAATCTTTTCACGTGAAAAATTGACGATATATAGCCCATTAAATTTTTTAATAAAAAAATTTTTTATGTGAAAAACGGACTCCGTTAAATTTTTTCATAAAAAAATTTTTTTCTTGAAAAATAGACGATGTATAGTCCATTAAATTTTTACCATAAATATAGACGGTGTATACTCCACTAAATTTTTTCATAAAATTTTTTGTGTTTAAAAATAGACGATGTATAGTCCATTAAATTTTTTCATAAAAAAAATTTTCACGTGGAAAATTTACGATGTATAGTCCATTCAATTTTTAGATAAAAATTTTTTTTCTTTAAAAAAAGACGATGTATAGGCCATTAAATTTTTAGCATAAAAATAGACGGTGTATAGTCCATTAAATTTTTTCATAAATTTTTTTTCCGTTAAATAATAGACGATGTATAGTCCACTAAATTTTTTCATAATTTTTTTTTTGTTTAAAAATAGACAATGTCTAGTATATTAAATTTTTTCATAAAAAAATTTTTCACGTGGAAAATTGACGATGTCCATTAAAATTTTATATAAAAAATTTTTTTCTTTGAAAATAAGATAAGGCCATTAAATTTTTAGCATAAAAATATACGGTGTATAGTCCACTAAATTTTTTAATAAAAATATTTTTCACGTGAAAAATTGACGATGTATAGTTCAATAAATTTTTCGCATAAAAATAGACGATGCATAGTCCATTAAATTTTTTCATAAAATTATTTTGAAGATCATACGATGTATAGTCCATTAAATTATTCGCATAAAATAAATTTTGCATAAAAACTGACGATGTATAGTCCATTAAATTTTTTCATAAAAAATTTTTTTCATTGAAAAATAGACGATGTATAGTCCACTAAATTTTTTCATAAAAAATATTTTTCCTTAAAAAATAGACGATGTATAGTCCATTAAATTTTTAGCATAAATATAGACGGTGTATACTCCACTAAATTTTTTCATAAAATTTTTTGTGTTTAAAAATAGACGATGTATAGTCCATTACATTTTTTCATAAAAAACATTTTCACGTGGAAAATTTACGATGTATAGTCCATTAAATTATTCGCATAAAATAAATTTTGCATAAAAACTGACGATGTATAGTCCATTAAATTTTTTCATAAAAAATTTTTTTCATTGAAAAATAGACGATGTATAGTCCACTAAATTTTTTCATAAAAAATATTTTTCCTTAAAAAATAGACGATGTATAGTCCATTAAATTTTTAGCATAAAAATAGACGATGTATAGTCCACTAAATTTTTTCATAATTTTTTTTTTGTTTAAAAATAGACGATGTATAGTCCATTAAATTTTTTCATACAAAATCTTTTCACGTGAACAATTGACGATGTATAGCCCATTAAAATTTTTAATTAAAAAATTTTTACGTGAAAAAAAGACGATGTATAGGCCATTAAATTTTTAGCAGAAAAATAGACGGTGTATAGTCCACTAAATTTTTTAATAAAAATATTTTTTATGTGAAAAATTGACGATGTATAGTCCAATAAATTTTTCGCATTAAAATAGACGGTGCATATAGATAAAAAAATTTTTTCCTTGAAAAATTGACGATGTAAGTCCATTAAATTTTTTCATAAAAAATTTTTTTCTTGCAAAATTAGACGATGTATAGTCCATTAATTTTTTAGCATAAAAATAGACGGTGCATAGTCCATTAAATTTTTTCATAAAATTATTTTCCCTTGTAGAATAGACGATGTATAGCCCATTTAAATGTTTGCGTTAAAAATCGACGATGTATGTATAGTCCATAAACATTTTTCATAAAAAATTTTTTTTCCATGAAAACCAAGCTATGTATAGTCCACTAAATTTTTTCATAAAATTTTTTCGTTGAAGAATATACGATGTATAGTCCATTATATTTTTCGCATAAAATAAATTTTGCATTAAAAACGGACGATGTATAGTCCATTAAATTTTTTCATAAAAATATTTTTCACGTGAAAAATTGACGATGTATAGCCCATTAAATTTTTTAATAAAAAAATTTTTATGTGAAAAATTAACGATATATAGACCATTAAATTTTTTCATAAAAAATTTTTTTCCTTGAAAAATAGACGACGTATAGTCCATTAAATTTTTAGATAAAAAATTTTTTTCCTTGAAAAATTGTCGATGTATAGTCCATTAAATTTTTTCATAAAAAATTTTTTTTTTGCAAAATTAGACTATGTATAGTCCACTAAATTTTTTAATAAAAATTTTTTTCTTTGAAAAATAGACGATGTATGGTCCAATAAATTTTTTCATAACAAAATTTTTCACGTAAAAAATTGACGCTGTATAGCTCATTAAATTTTTTTATAAAATAATTTTTCAAAAAAAAAATTGACGATATATAGCACATTAAATTTTTCAATAAAAAAATTTTTACATGAAAAATGGACGATGTATAGTCCATTAAATTTTTTCATAAAAATTTTTTTTCTTAAAAAAAAGACAATGTATTAGGCCATTAAATTTTTAGCAAAAAATGAATATTGCATGAAAAACGGACGATGTATAGTCCATTAAAATTTTTCATAAAAATATTTTTCACGATGACGATGTATAGCCCATTAAATTTTTTCATATACAAATTTTTTATGTGAAAAACGGACTCCGTTAAATTTTTTCATAAAAAAATTTTTTTCTTGAAAAATAGACGATGTATAGTCCATTAAATTTTTAGCATAAATATAGACGGTGTATACTCCACTAAATTTTTTCATAAAATTTTTTGTGTTTAATAATAGACGATGTATAGTCCATTACATTTTTTCATAAAAAACATTTTCACGTGGAAAATTTACGATGTATAAGTCCATTAAATTTTTAGATAAAAATTTTTTTTCTTTAAAAAAAGACGATGTATAGGCCATTAAATTTTTAGTATAAAAATAGACGGTGTATAGTCCACTAAATTCATAAAATTCTTATTGTTTAAAAATAGACGATGTATAGTCCATTAAATTTTTAGATAAAATTAAAAAAAAAAAAGACGATGTATAGGTCATTAAATTTTTAGCATAAAATGAATTTTGCATGAAAAATGGACGATGTATAGTCCATTAAATTTTTTCATAAAAATATTTTTTCCTTAAAAAATAGACGATGTATATAGTCCATTAAATTTTTAGCATAAATATAGACGGTGTATAGTCCACTAAATTTTTTCATAAAATTTTTTGTGTTTAAAAATAGACAATGTATAGTCCATTAAATTTTTTCATAAAAAAAATTTTCACGTGGAAAATTTACGATGTAGTCCATTAAATTTTTAGATAAAAATTTTTTTTCTTTAAAAAAAGACGATGTATAGGCCATTAAATTTTTAGCATAAAAATAGACGGTGTATAGTCCACTAAATTCATAAAATTTTTATTGTTTAAAAATAGACGATGTATAGTCCATTAAATTTTTAGATAAAATTAAACAAAAAGACGATGTATAGGTCATTAAATTTTTAGCATAAAATGAATTTTGCATGAAAAATGGACGATGTATAGTCCATTAAATTTTTTCATAAAAATATTTTTTCCTTAAAAAATAGACGATGTATAGTCCATTAAATTTTTAGCATAAAATTAGACGGTGTGTAGTCCACTAAAGTTTTTCATAAAATTTTTTTTGTTTAAAAATAGACGATGTATAGTCCATTAAATTTTTTCATAAAAAAAATTTTCACGTGGAAAATTGACGATGTATATATGAAGATGTCCATTAAATTTTTAGATAAAAAATTTTTTTCTTTAAAAAAAAGACGATGTATAGGCCATTAAATTTTTAGCATAAAAATAGACGGTGCATAGTCCATTAAATTTTTTCATAAAATTATTTTCCTTTGAAAAATAGACGATGTATAGCCTATTTAAATATTTTAACTGTTTTGAAAAAAGACGATGTATAGGCCATTAAATTTTTAGCATAAAAATAGACGGTGTATAGTCCACTAAATTTTTTCATAAAAATATTTTTCAGGTGAAAAATTGACGATGTATAGTCCATTAAATTTTTAGATAAAAAATTTTTTTCTTTGAAAAAAAGACGATGTATAGGCCATTAAATTTTGAGCATAAAAATAGACGGTGCATAGTCCATTAAATTTTTTCATAAAATATTTTCCCTTGTAGAATAGACGATGTATAGCCCATTTAAATGTTTGCGTTAAAAATCGACGATGTATGTATAGTCCATAAACATTTTTCATAAAAAATTTTTTTTGCATGAAAACCAAGCTATGTGTAGTCCACTAAATTTTTTCATAAAATTTTTTTTTGTTTAAAAATATACGATGTATAGTCCATGAAATTTTTCGCATAAAATAAATTTTGCATGAAAAACTGACAATGTATAGTAATTTAAATTTTTTCATAAAAAATTTTTTTCCTTGAAAAATAGACGATGTATAGTCCATTAAATTTTTCGCATAAAATAAATTTTGCATGAAAAACGGACGATGTATAGTCCATTAAATTTTTTCATAAAAATATTTTTTCCTTAAAAAATAGACGATGTATAGTCCATTAAATTTTTAGCATAAAATTAGACGGTGTATAGTCCACTAGAGTTTTTCATAAAATTTTTTTGTTTAAAAATTAAATTTTTTCATAAAAAAAATTTTCACGTGGAAAATTGACGATGTATACCCCATTAAATTTTTTAATAAAAAAATTTTTACGTGAAAAATGGACGATGTATAGGCCATTAAATTTTTAGCATAAAAATAGACGGTGTATAGTCCACTAAATTTTTTCATAAAAATATTTTTCAGGTGAAAAATTGACGATGTATACTCCATTAAATTTTTAGATAAAAAATTTTTTTCTTTGAAAAAAAGACGATGTATAGGCCATTAAATTTTTAGCATAAAAATATTTTCCCTTGAAGAATAGACGATGTATAGCCCATTTAAATGTTTGCGTTAAAAATCGACGATGTATGTATATTTCATAAACATTTTTCATAAAAAATTTTTTTTCTATGAAAAACAAGCTATGTGTAGTCCACTAAATTTTTTCATACAATTTTTTTTGTTTAAAAATATACGATGTATAGTCCATGAAATTTTTCGCATAAAATAAATTTTGCATGAAGATTAGACGATGTATAGTCCATTTATATTATTGCATAAAAAATCAACGATGTATGTATAGTCCTTAAAAATTTTTCATAAACATTTTTTTTGCATGAAAAACGGACGATGTATAGGCCATTAAATTTTTAGCATAAAATTAGACGGTGTATAGTCCACTAAATTTTTTCATAAAATTTTTTTTTTTTTAAATAGACGATGTATAGTCCATTAAATTTTTTCATAAAAAATCTTTTCACGTGAAAAATTGACGATGCATAGCAAATTAAATTTTTTATAAAAAAATATTTACGTGAAAAATGGACAATGTATAGTCCATTAAATTTTTTCATAAAATTTTTTTTGTTTAAAAATAGACGATGTATAGTCCATTAAATTTTTCGCATAAAATTAGACGGTGTATACCACTAAATTTTTTCATAAAATTTTTTTTGTTTAAAAATAGACGATGTATTATAGTCCATTAAATTTTTAGATAAAATTAAAAAAAAAAAAAAGACGATGTATAGGTCATTAAATTTTTAGCATAAAATGAATTTTGCATGAAAAATGGACGATGTATAGTCCATTAAATTTTTCATAAAAATATTTTTTCCTTAAAAAATAGACGACGTATAGTCCATTAAATTTTTAGCATAAAAATATACGGTGTATAGTCCACTAAATGTTTTCATAAAATTTTTTTTGTTTAAAAATAGACGATGTATAGTCCATTAAATTTTTTAATAAAAAAACTTTTCACGTGAAAAATGGACGATGTATATTCCATTAAATTTTTAGATAAAAAATTTTTTTCTTTAAAAAAAGACGATGTATATAAATTATATTTTTAGCATAAAAATGGACGGTATATAGTCCAATAAATTTTTTTATAAAATTTTTTTCGTTGAAAAATAGACGATGTATAGTCCAATAAATTTTTCGCATAAAAATAGACGGTGTATAGTCCATTAAAGTTTTTCATAAAAAAATTTTTCACGTGAAAAATTGACGATGTATAGTCCATTAAATTTTTAGATACAAAATTTTTTTCCTTGAAAAATTGACGATGTATAGTCCATTAAATTTTTCATAAAAAATTTTTTTCCTTGCAAAATTAGACGATGTATAATAGTCCATTAAATTTTTAGCATAAAAATAGACGGTGCATAGTCCACTAAATTTTTTCATAAATTTATTTTTCCGTTGAAAAATAGACGATGTATAGTCCATTAAATTTTTAGCATTTTTTTTTACATGAAAAATGTACGATGTATAGTCCACTAAATTTTTTCATAAATTTTTTTTTTTCGTTGAAAAATAGACGATGTATAGTCCATTAAATTTTTCGCATAAAATTAGACGGTGTATACCACTAAATTTTTTCATAAAATTTTTTTTGTTTAAAAATAGACGATGTATTATAGTCCATTAAATTTTTAGATAAAATTAAAAAAAAAAAAAAAGACGATGTATAGGTCATTAAATTTTTAGCATAAAATGAATTTTGCATGAAAAATGGACGATGTATAGTCCATTAAATTTTTCATAAAAATATTTTTTCCTTAAAAAATAGACGATGTATAGTCCATTAAATTTTTAGCATAAAAATAGACGGTGTATACTCCACTAAATTTTTTCATAAAATTTTTTGTGTTTAAAAATAGACGATGTCTAGTTTATTAAATTTTTTCATAAAAAAATTTTTCACGTGGAAAATTGACGATGTATAGTCCATTAAAATTTTATATAAAAAATTTTTTTCTTTGAAAATAAGACGAGGTTTAGACCATTAAATTTTTAGCATAAAAATATACGGTGTATAGTCCACTAAATTTTTTAATAAAAATATTTTTCACGTGAAAAATTGACGATGTATAGTTCAATAAATTTTTCGCATAAAAATAGACGGTGCATAGTCCATTAAATTTTTTCATAAAATTATTTTGAAGAATATACGATGTATATAGTCCATTAAATTATTCGCATAAAAAACTGACGATGTACAGTCCATTAAATTTTTTCATAAAAAATTTTTTTCATTGAAAAATAGACGATGTATAAGTCCACTAAATTTTTTCATAAAAAATATTTTTCCTTAAAAAATAGACGATGTATAGTCCATTAAATTTTTAGCATAAAAATAGACGATGTATAGTCCACTAAATTTTTTCATAAAATTTTTTCGTTGAAGAATATACGATGTATAGTCCATTAAAGTTTTCGCATAAAATAAATTTTGCATTAAAAACGGACGATGTATAGTCCATTAAATTTTTTCACAAAAATATTTTTCACGTGAAAAATTGACGATGTATAGCCCATTAAATTTTTTAATAAAAAAATTTTTATGTGAAAAATTAACGATATATAGAGCATTAAATTTTTTCATAAAAAATTTTTTTCCTTGAAAAATAGACGACGTATAGTCCATTAAATTTTTAGCATAAAAATATACGGTGTATAGTCCACTAAATGTTTTCATAAAATTTTTTTTTGTTTAAAAATAGACGATGTATAGTCCATTAAATTTTTCCACAAAAAAAAATTTTACGTGAAAAATGGACGATGTATAGTCCATTAAATTTTTTCATAAAAATTTTTTTTCTTAAAAAAAAGACAATGTATTAGGCCATTAAATTTTTAGCACAAAATGAATATTGCATGAAAAACGGACGATGTATAGTCCATTAAAATTTTTCATAAAAATATTTTTCACGATGACGATGTATAGCCCAATAAATTTTTTCATATACAAATTTTTTATGTGAAAAACGGACTCCGTTAAATTTTTTCATAAAAAAATTTTTTTCTTGAAAAATAGACGATTATAGTCCATTAAATTTTTAGCACAAATATAGACGGTGTATACTCCACTAAATTTTTTCATAAAATTTTTTGTGTTTAAAAAAAGACAATGTATAGTCTATTAAATTTTTTCATAAAAAACATTTTCACGTGGAAAATTTACGATGTATTATAGTCCATTAAATTTTTAGATCAAAATTTTTTTTCTTTAAAAAAAGACGATGTATAGGCCATTAAATTTTTAGCATAAAAATAGACGGTGTATAGTCCACTAAATTCATAAAATTCTTATTGTTTAAAAATAGACGATGTATAGTCCATTAAATTTTTAGATAAAATTAAAAAAAAAAAAAAAAAGACGATGTATAGGTCATTAAATTTTTAGCATAAAATGAATTTTGCATGAAAAATGGACGATGTATAGTCCATTAAATTTTTCATAAAAATATTTTTTCCTTAAAAAATAGACGATGTATAGTCCATTAAATTTTTAGCAAAATATAGACGGTGTATAGTCCACTAAATTTTTTCATAAAATTTTTTGTGTTTAAAAATAGACGATGTATAGTCCTTTAAATTTTTTCATAAAAAATTTTTTTCCTTGAAAAATAGACGATTAGACGTCCATTAAATTTTTCGCATAAAATAAATTTTGCATGAAAAACGGACGATGTATAGTCCATTAAATTTTTTCATAAAAATATTTTTTCCTTAAAAAATAGACGATGTATAGTCCATTAAATTTTTAGCATAAAATTAGACGGTGTATAGTCCACTAAAGTTTTTCATAAAATTTTTTTGTTTAAAAAGTAAATTTTTTCATAAAAAAAATTTTCACGTGGAAAATTGACGATGTATAGCCCATTAAATTTTTTAATAAAAAAATTTTTACGTGAAAAATGGACGATGTATAGGCCATTAAATTTTTAGCATAAAAATAGACGGTGTATAGTCTACTAAATTTTTTCATAAAAATATTTTTCAGGTGAAAAATTGACGATGTATAGTCCAATAAATTTTTCGCATAAAAATAGACGGTGTATAGTCCATTAAATTTTTTCATAAAAAAATTTTTCACGTGAAAAATTGACGATGTATAGTCCATTAAATTTTTAGATACAAAATTTTGTTCCTTGAAAAATTGACGATGTATAGTCCATTAAGTTTTTTCATAAAAAATTTTGTTCCTTGCAAAATTAGACGATGTATAGTCCATTAAATTTTTAGCATATAAATAGACGGTGCATTGTCCACTAAATTTTTTCATAAATTTATTTTTCCGTTGAAAAATAGACGATGTATAGTCCATTAAATTTTTAGCATTTTTTTTTTACATGAAAAATGTACGATGTATAGTCCACTAAATTTTCTCATAAAATTTTTTTTTTCGTTGAAAAATAGACGATGTATAGTCCATTAAATTTTTTGCATAAAATTAAACTGTGTATAGTCCACTAAATTTTTTCATAAAATTTTTTTTGTTTAAAAATAGACGATGTATAGTCCATTAAATTTTTGGCATAAAAATAGACGGTGTATAGTCCACGAAATTTTTTCATAAAATTTATTTTGTTTAAAAATAGACGATGTATAGTCCATAAAATTTTTTCATAAAAAATCTTTTCACGTAAAAAATTGACGATGTATAGCCCATTAAATTTTTTAATAAAAAAATTTTTACGTGAAAAATGGACAATGTATAGTCCATTAAATTTTTTCATAAAAAATATTTTCCTTGAAAAATAGACGATGTATAGTCCGTTAAATTTTTAGCATAGTCCACTAAATTTTTTCATAAAATTTTTTTTGTTTAAAAATAGACGATGTATAGTCCATAAAATTTTTTCATAAAAAATCTTTTCGCGTGAAAAATTGACGAGGTATAGCCCATTAAATTTTTTAATAAAAAAATTTTTACGTGAAAAATGGACGATGTATAGTCCATTAAATTATTAGATAAAAAATTTTTTTCATTGAAAAATAGACGATGTATAGTCCACTAAATTTTTTCATAAAAAATATTTTTCCTTAAAAAATAGACGATGTATAGTCCATTAAATTTTTAGCATAAAAATAGACGATGTATAGTCCACTAAATTTTTTCAAAAAATTTTTTCGTTGAAGAATATACGATGTATAGTCCATTAAAGTTTTCGCATAAAATAAATTTTGCATTAAAAACGGACGATGTATAGTCCATTAAATTTTTTCACAAAAATATTTTTCACGTGAAAAATTGACGATGTATAGCCCATTAAATTTTTTAATAAAAAAATTTTTATGTGAAAAATGAACGATATATAGAGCATTAAATTTTTTCATAAAAAATTTTTTTCCTTGAAAAATAGACGACGTATAGTCCATTAAATTTTTAGCATAAAAATATACGGTGTATAGTCCACTAAATGTTTTCATAAAATTTTTTTTTGTTTAAAAATAGACGATGTATAGTCCATTAAATTTTTCCACAAAAAAAAATTTTACGTGAAAAATGGACGATGTATAGCCCATTAAAATTTTTCATACAAAATTTTTTTCCTTGCAAAATTAGACGATGTATAGTACATTAAATTTTTACCATAAAAATAGACGGTGTATAGTCCATTAAATTTTTTCATAAAAAAATTTTTCACGTGAAAAATTGACGATGTATAGTCCATTAAATTTTTAGATAAAAAATTTTTTTCCTTGAAAAATTGACGATGTAAGTCCATTAAATTTTTTCATAAAAAATTTTTTTTTGCAAAATTAGACGATGTATAGTGCATCCACTAAATTTTTTCATAAAATTTTTTCGTTGAAGAATATACGATGTATAGTCCATTAAAGTTTTCGCATAAAATAAATTTTGCATTAAAAACGGACGATGTATAGTCCATTAAATTTTTTCACAAAAATATTTTTCACGTGAAAAATTGACGATGTATAGCCCATTAAATTTTTTAATAAAAAAATTTTTATGTGAAAAATGAACGATATATAGAGCATTAAATTTTTTCATAAAAAATTTTTTTCCTTGAAAAATAGACGACGTATAGTCCATTAAATTTTTAGCATAAAAATATACGGTGTATAGTCCACTAAATGTTTTCATAAAATTTTTTTTTGTTTAAAAATAGACGATGTATAGTCCATTAAATTTTTCCACAAAAAAAAATTTTACGTGAAAAATGGACGATGTATAGTCCATTAAATTTTTTCATAAAAATTTTTTTTCTTAAAAAAAAGACAATGTATTAGGCCATTAAATTTTTAGCACAAAATGAATATTGCATGAAAAACGGACGATGTATAGTCCATTAAAATTTTTCATAAAAATATTTTTCACGATGACGATGTATAGCCCAATAAATTTTTTCATATACAAATTTTTTATGTGAAAATCGGACTCCGTTAAATTTTTTCATAAAAAAATTTTTTTCTTGAAAAATAGACGATTATAGTCCATTAAATTTTTAGCACAAATATAGACGGTGTATACTCCACTAAATTTTTTCATAAAATTTTTTGTGTTTAAAAAAAGACAATGTATAGTCTATTAAATTTTTTCATAAAAAACATTTTCACGTGGAAAATTTACGATGTATTATAGTCCATTAAATTTTTAGATAAAAATTTTTTTTCTTTAAAAAAAGACGATGTATAGGCCATTAAATTTTTAGCATAAAAATAGACGGTGTATAGTCCACTAAATTCATAAAATTCTTATTGTTTAAAAATAGACGATGTATAGTCCATTAAATTTTTAGATAAAATTAAAAAAAAAAAAAAAAGACGATGTATAGGTCATTAAATTTTTAGCATAAAATGAATTTTGCATGAAAAATGGACGATGTATAGTCCATTAAATTTTTCATAAAAATATTTTTTCCTTAAAAAATAGACGATGTATAGTCCATTAAATTTTTAGCAAAATATAGACGGTGTATAGTCCACTAAATTTTTTCATAAAATTTTTTGTGTTTAAAAATAGACGATGTATAGTCCTTTAAATTTTTTCATAAAAAATTTTTTTCCTTGAAAAATAGACGATTAGACGTCCATTAAATTTTTCGCATAAAATAAATTTTGCATGAAAAACGGACGATGTATAGTCCATTAAATTTTTTCATAAAAATATTTTTTCCTTAAAAAATAGACGATGTATAGTCCATTAAATTTTTAGCATAAAATTAGACGGTGTATAGTCCACTAAAGTTTTTCATAAAATTTTTTTGTTTAAAAATTAAATTTTTTCATAAAAAAAATTTTCACGTGGAAAATTGACGATGTATAGCCCATTAAATTTTTTAATAAAAAAATTTTTACGTGAAAAATGGACGATGTATAGGCCATTAAATTTTTAGCATAAAAATAGACGGTGTATAGTCTACTAAATTTTTTCATAAAAATATTTTTCAGGTGAAAAATTGACGATGTATAGTCCAATAAATTTTTCGCATAAAAATAGACGGTGTATAGTCCATTAAATTTTTTCATAAAAAAATTTTTCACGTGAAAAATTGACGATGTATAGTCCATTAAATTTTTAGATACAAAATTTTTTTCCTTGAAAAATTGACGATGTATAGTCCATTAAATTTTTTCATAAAAAATTTTGTTCCTTGCAAAATTAGACGATGTATAGTCCATTAAATTTTTAGCATATAAATAGACGGTGCATTGTCCACTAAATTTTTTCATAAATTTATTTTTCCGTTGAAAAATAGACGATGTATAGTCCATTAAATTTTTAGCATTTTTTTTTTACATGAAAAATGTACGATGTATAGTCCACTAAATTTTCTCATAAAATTTTTTTTTTCGTTGAAAAATAGACGATGTATAGTCCATTAAATTTTTTGCATAAAATTAAACTGTGTATAGTCCACTAAATTTTTTCATAAAATTTTTTTTGTTTAAAAATAGACGATGTATAGTCCATTAAATTTTTGGCATAAAAATAGACGGTGTATAGTCCACGAAATTTTTTCATAAAATTTATTTTGTTTAAAAATAGACGATGTATAGTCCATAAAATTTTTTCATAAAAAATCTTTTCACGTAAAAAATTGACGATGTATAGCCCATTAAATTTTTTAATAAAAAAATTTTTACGTGAAAAATGGACAATGTATAGTCCATTAAATTTTTTCATAAAAAATATTTTCCTTGAAAAATAGACGATGTATAGTCCGTTAAATTTTTAGCATAGTCCACTAAATTTTTTCATAAAATTTTTTTTGTTTAAAAATAGACGATGTATAGTCCATAAAATTTTTTCATAAAAAATCTTTTCGCGTGAAAAATTGACGAGGTATAGCCCATTAAATTTTTTAATAAAAAAATTTTTACGTGAAAAATGGACGATGTATAGTCCATTAAATTATTAGATAAAAAATTTTTTTCATTGAAAAATAGACGATGTATAGTCCACTAAATTTTTTCATAAAAAATATTTTTCCTTAAAAAATAGACGATGTATAGTCCATTAAATTTTTAGCATAAAAATAGACGATGTATAGTCCACTAAATTTTTTCAAAAAATTTTTTCGTTGAAGAATATACGATGTATAGTCCATTAAAGTTTTCGCATAAAATAAATTTTGCATTAAAAACGGACGATGTATAGTCCATTAAATTTTTTCACAAAAATATTTTTCACGTGAAAAATTGACGATGTATAGCCCATTAAATTTTTTAATAAAAAAATTTTTATGTGAAAAATGAACGATATATAGAGCATTAAATTTTTTCATAAAAAATTTTTTTCCTTGAAAAATAGACGACGTATAGTCCATTAAATTTTTAGCATAAAAATATACGGTGTATAGTCCACTAAATGTTTTCATAAATTTTTTTTTTGTTTAAAAATAGACGATGTATAGTCCATTAAATTTTTCCACAAAAAAAAATTTTACGTGAAAAATGGACGATGTATAGCCCATTAAAATTTTTCATACAAAATTTTTTTCCTTGCAAAATTAGACGATGTATAGTACATTAAATTTTTACCATAAAAATAGACGGTGTATAGTCCATTAAATTTTTTCATAAAAAAATTTTTCACGTGAAAAATTGACGATGTATAGTCCATTAAATTTTTAGATAAAAAATTTTTTTCCTTGAAAAATTGACGATGTAAGTCCATTAAATTTTTTCATAAAAAATTTTTTTTTGCAAAATTAGACGATGTATAGTGCATTAAATTTTTAGCATAAAAATAGACGTTGTATAGTCCACTAAATTTTTTAATAAAAATTTTTTTCTATGAAAAATAGACGATGTATGGTCCAATAAATTTTTTCATAACAAAATTTTTCACGTAAAAAATTGACGCTGTATAGCTCATTAAATTTTTTTATAAAATAATTTTTCACGTGAAAAATTGACGATATATAGCTCATTAAATTTTTTAATAAAAAAATTTTTACATGAAAAATGGACGATGTATAGTCCATTAAATTTTTTCATAAAAATTTTTTTTCTTAAAAAAAAGACAATGTATTAGGCCATTCAATTTTTAGCACAAAATGAATATTGCATGAAAAACGGACGATGTATAGTCCATTAAAATTTTTCATAAAAATATTTTTCACGATGACGATGTATAGCCCAATAAATTTTTTCATATACAAATTTTTTATGTGAAAAACGGACTCCGTTAAATTTTTTCATAAAAAAATTTTTTTCTTGAAAAATAGACGATGTATAGTCCATTAAATTTTTAGCACAAATATAGACGGTGTATACTCCACTAAATTTTTTCATAAAATTTTTTGTGTTTAAAAATAGACGATGTATAGTCTATTAAATTTTTTCATAAAAAACATTTTCACGTGGAAAATTTACGATGTATAGTCCATTAAATTTTTAGATAAAAATTTTTTTTCTTTAAAAAAAGACGATGTATAGGCCATTAAATTTTTAGCATAAAAATAGACGGTGTATAGTCCACTAAATTCATAAAATTCTTATTGTTTAAAAATAGACGATGTATAGTCCATTAAATTTTTAGATAAAATTAAAAAAAAAAAAAAAGACGATGTATAGGTCATTAAATTTTTAGCATAAAATGAATTTTGCATGAAAAATGGACGATGTATAGTCCATTAAATTTTTTCATAAAAATATTTTTTTCTTAAAAAATAGACGATGTATAGTCCATTAAATTTTTAGCAAAATATAGACGGTGTATAGTCCACTAAATTTTTTCATAAAATTTTTTGTGTTTAAAAATAGACGATGTATAGTCCTTTAAATTTTTTCATAAAAAATTTTTTTCCTTGAAAAATAGACGATTAGATGTCCATTAAATTTTTCGCATAAAATAAATTTTGCATGAAAAACGGACGATGTATAGTCCATTAAATTTTTTCATAAAAATATTTTTTCCTTAAAAAATAGACGATGTATAGTCCATTAAATTTTTAGCATAAAATTAGACGGTGTATAGTCCACTAAAGTTTTTCATAAAATTTTTTTGTTTAAAAATTAAATTTTTTCATAAAAAAAATTTTCACGTGGAAAATTGACGATGTATAGCCCATTAAATTTTTTAATAAAAAAATTTTTACGTGAAAAATGGACGATGTATAGGCCATTAAATTTTTAGCATAAAAATAGACGGTGTATAGTCTACTAAATTTTTTCATAAAAATATTTTTCAGGTGAAAAATTGACGATGTATAGTCCAATAAATTTTTCGCATAAAAATAGACGGTGTATAGTCCATTAAATTTTTTCATAAAAAAATTTTTCACGTGAAAAATTGACGATGTATAGTCCATTAAATTTTTAGATACAAAATTTTTTTTTCCATGAAAAATTGACGATGTATAGTCCATTAAATTTTTTCATAAAAAATTTTGTTCCTTGCAAAATTAGACGATGTATAGTCCATTAAATTTTTAGCATAAAAATAGACGGTGCATTGTCCACTAAATTTTTTCATAAATTTATTTTTCCGTTGAAAAATAGACGATGTATAGTCCATTAAATTTTTAGCATTTTTTTTTTACATGAAAAATGTACGATGTATAGTCCACTAAATTTTTTCATAAAATTTTTTTTTTCGTTGAAAAATAGACGATGTATAGTCCATTAAATTTTTTGCATAAAATTAAACTGTGTATAGTCCACTAAATTTTTTCATAAAATTTTTTTTGTTTAAAAATAGACGATGTATAGTCCATTAAATTTTTGGCATAAAAATAGACGGTGTATAGTCCACGAAATTTTTTCATAAAATTTATTTTGTTTAAAAATAGACGATGTATAGTCCATAAAATTTTTTCATAAAAAATCTTTTCACGTAAAAAATTGACGATGTATAGCCCATTAAATTTTTTAATAAAAAAATTTTTACGTGAAAAATGGACAATGTATAGTCCATTAAATTTTTTCATAAAAAATATTTTCCTTGAAAAATAGACGATGTATAGTCCATTAAATTTTTAGCATAGTCCACTAAATTTTTTCATAAAATTTTTTTTGTTTAAAAATAGACGATGTATAGTCCATAAAATTTTTTCATAAAAAATCTTTTCGCGTGAAAAATTGACAAAGTATAGCCCATTAAATTTTTTAATAAAAAAATTTTTACGTGAAAAATGGACGATGTATAGTCCATTAAATTATTAGATAAAAAATTTTTTTCATTGAAAAATAGACGATGTATAGTCCACTAAATTTTTTCATAAAAAATATTTTTCCTTAAAAAATAGACGATGTATAGTCCATTAAATTTTTAGCATAAAAATAGACGATGTATAGTCCACTAAATTTTTTCATAAAATTTTTTCGTTGAAGAATATACGATGTATAGTCCATTAAAGTTTTCGCATAAAATAAATTTTGCATTAAAAACGGACGATGTATAGTCCATTAAATTTTTTCACAAAAATATTTTTCACGTGAAAAATTGACGATGTATAGCCCATTAAATTTTTTAATAAAAATATTTTTATGTGAAAAATGAACGATATATAGAGCATTAAATTTGTTCATAAAAAATTTTTTTCCTTGAAAAATAGACGACGTATAGTCCATTAAATTTTTAGCATAAAAATATACGGTGTATAGTCCACTAAATGTTTTCATAAAATTTTTTTTTGTTTAAAAATAGACGATGTATAGTCCATTAAATTTTTCCACAAAAAAAAATTTTACGTGAAAAATGGACGATGTATAGCCCATTAAAATTTTTCATAAAAAATTTTTTTCCTTGCAAAATTAGACGATGTATAGTACATTAAATTTTTACCATAAAAATAGACAGTGTATAGTCCATTAAATTTTTTCATAAAAAAATTTTTCACGTGAAAAATTGACGATGTATAGTCCATTAAATTTTTAGATAAAAAATTTTTTTCCTTGAAAAATTGACGATGTAAGTCCATTAAATTTTTTCATAAAAAATTTTTTTTTGCAAAATTAGACGATGTATAGTGCATTAAATTTTTAGCATAAAAATAGTCGTTGTATAGTCCACTAAATTTTTTAATAAAAATTTTTTTCTATGAAAAATAGACGATGTATGGTCCAATAAATTTTTTCATAACAAAATTTTTCACGTAAAAAATTGACGCTGTATAGCTCATTAAATTTTTTTATAAAATAATTTTTCACGTGAAAAATTGACGATATATAGCTCATTAAATTTTTTAATAAAAAAATTTTTACATGAAAAATGGACGATGTATAGTCCATTAAATTTTTTCATAAAAATTTTTTTTCTTAAAAAAAAGACAATGTATTAGGCCATTAAATTTTTAGCACAAAATGAATATTGCATGAAAAACGGACGATGTATAGTCCATTAAAATTTTTCATAAAAATATTTTTCACGATGACGATGTATAGCCCAATAAATTTTTTCATATACAAATTTTTTATGTGAAAAACGGACTCCGTTAAATTTTTTCATAAAAAAATTTTTTTCTTGAAAAATAGACGATGTATAGTCCATTAAATTTTTAGCACAAATATAGACGGTGTATACTCCACTAAATTTTTTCATAAAATTTTTTGTGTTTAAAAATAGACGATGTATAGTCTATTAAATTTTTTCATAAAAAACATTTTCACGTGGAAAATTTACGATGTATAGTCCATTAAATTTTTAGATAAAAATTTTTTTTCTTTAAAAAAAGACGATGTATAGGCCATTAAATTTTTAGCATAAAAATAGACGGTGTATAGTCCACTAAATTTTTTCATAAAATTTTTTGTGTTTAAAAATAGACGATGTATAGTCCTTTAAATTTTTTCATAAAAAATTTTTTTCCTTGAAAAATAGACGATTAGATGTCCATTAAATTTTTCGCATAAAATAAATTTTGCATCAAAAACGGACGATGTATAGTCCATTAAATTTTTTCATAAAAATATTTTTTCCTTAAAAAATAGACGATGTATAGTCCATTAAATTTTTAGCATAAAATTAGACGGTGTATAGTCCACTAAAGTTTTTCATAAAATTTTTTTGTTTAAAAATTAAATTTTTTCATAAAAAAAATTTTCACGTGGAAAATTGACGATGTATAGCCCACTAAATTTTTTAATAAAAAAATTTTTACGTGAAAAATGGACGATGTATAGGCCATTAAATTTTTAGCATAAAAATAGACGGTGTATAGTCTACTAAATTTTTTCATAAAAATATTTTTCAGGTGAAAAATTGACGATGTATAGTCCAATAAATTTTTCGCATAAAAATAGACGGTGTATAGTCCATTAAATTTTTTCATAAAAAAATTTTTCACGTGAAAAATTGACGATGTATAGTCCATTAAATTTTTAGATACAAAATTTTTTTCCATGAAAAATTGACGATGTATAGTCCATTAAATTTTTTCATAAAAAATTTTGTTCCTTGCAAAATTAGACGATGTATAGTCCATTAAATTTTTAGCATAAAAATAGACGGTGCATTGTCCACTAAATTTTTTCATAAATTTATTTTTCCGTTGAAAAATAGACGATGTATAGTCCATTAAATTTTTAGCATTTTTTTTTTACATGAAAAATGTACGATGTATAGTCCACTAAATTTTTTCATAAAATTTTTTTTTTCGTTGAAAAATAGACGATGTATAGTCCATTAAATTTTTTGCATAAAATTAAACTGTGTATAGTCCACTAAATTTTTTCATAAAATTTTTTTTGTTTAAAAATAGACGATGTATAGTCCATTAAATTTTTGGCATAAAAATAGACGGTGTATAGTCCACGAAATTTTTTCATAAAATTTATTTTGTTTAAAAATAGACGATGTATAGTCCATAAAATTTTTTCATAAAAAATCTTTTCACGTAAAAAATTGACGATGTATAGCCCATTAAATTTTTTAATAAAAAAATTTTTACGTGAAAAATGGACAATGTATAGTCCATTAAATTTTTTCATAAAAAATATTTTTCCTTGAAAAATAGACGATGTATAGTCCATTAAATTTTTAGCATAGTCCACTAAATTTTTTCATAAAATTTTTTTTGTTTAAAAATAGACGATGTATAGTCCATAAAATTTTTTCATAAAAAATCTTTTCGCGTGAAAAATTGACGAGGTATAGCCCATTAAATTTTTTAATAAAAAAATTTTTACGTGAAAAATGGACGATGTATAGTCCATTAAATTATTAGATAAAAAATTTTTTTCTTTGAAAAAAAGACGATGTATAGGCCATTAAATATTTCGCATAAAAATAGACGGTGTATAAAAAGTAAAATTTTTTTTGTTTAAAAATAGACGATGTATAGTCCATTAAATTTTTCATATAAAAATTTTTCACGTGAAAAATTGACGATGTATATTCCATTAAATTTTTAAATAAATTTTTTTTTTTTGAAAAAAAAGACGATGTATAGGCCTTTAAATTTTTAGCATAAAATGAATTTTGCATGAAAAACCGACGATGTATAGTCCATTAAAATTTTTCATAAAAATATTTTTCACATCAAAAATTGACGATGTATAGCCCATTAAATTTTTTCATATAAAAATTTTTTATGTGAAAAACGGACGATGTATACTCCGTTAATTTTTTTCATAAAAAAATTTTTTCCTTGAAAAATAGACGATGTATAGTCCATTAAATTTTTCGCATAAAAAAACAATGTATAGTCCCTTTAAATATTTTCATAATGGAAAAATGGACGATGTATAGTCTATTAAATTTGTAGATAAAAAACATTTTCACGTGAAAAATGGACGATGTATAGTCCATTTAATTTTCGCATAACAAATAGACGGTGTATAGTCCAATTAATTTTTTCAAAAATTTTTTTTTTTTTAAAAATAGACGATGTATAGTCCATTAAATTTTTCGCATAAAATAAATTTTGCATGAAAAACTGAAGGTTTATAGTCCAATAAATTTTTTTCATAAAAAAATTTTTTACTATTAAATTTTTTAATAAAAAAATTTTTACGTGAAAAATGGTCGATGTATAGTCCATTAAATTTTTTCATAAACAATTTTTTTCCTTGAAAATTAGACGATGTATAGTCCACTAAATTTTTAGCATAAAATTAGACGGTGTATAGTCCATTAAATTTTTTCATAAAATTTTTTTTGTTTAAAAATAGACGATGTATAGTCCATTAAATTTTTCGCATAAAATAAATTTTGCATGAAAAACTGAAGATGTATAGTCCATTAAATTTTTTCATAAAAAAATTTTTTACTATTAAATTTTTTAATAAAAAAATTTTTACGTGAAAAATGGACGATGTATAGTCCATTAAATTTTTTCATAAACAATTTTTTTCCTTGAAAATTAGACGATGTATAGTCCACTAAATTTTTAGCATAAAATTAGACGGTGTATAGTCTATTAAATTTTTTCATACAATTTTTTTTGTTAAAGAATAGACGATGTATAGTCCATTAAATTTTTAGCATGAAAATAGACGGTGTATAGTCCACTAAATTTTTTCATAAAATTTTTTTTGTTTAAAAATAGACGATGTATAGTCCATAAAATTCTTTCATAATAAATCTTTTCACGTGAAAAATGGACGATGTATAGTCCATTAAATTTTTTCATAAAAATTTTTTTTCTTTGAAAAAAAAAACGATGTATAGGCCATTAAATTTTTAGCATAAAAATAGACGGTGCATAATCCATTAAATTTTTTTATAAAATTATTTTCCCTTGAAAAATAGACGATGTATAGCCCATTTAAATGTTTGAGTTAAAAATCGACGATGTATGTGTTGTCCATAAACATTTTTCATAAAAAATTTTTTTTTTCATAAAAAATTTTTTCACTATTAAATTTTTTAATAAAAAAATTTTTAAGTGAAAAATGGAAGATGTATAGTCCATAAAATTTTTTCATAAAAAATTTTTTTCCTTGAAAAATAGACGATGTATAGTCCATTAAATTTTTTCATAAAAAATCTTTTCACGTGAAAAATTGACGATGTATAGCCCATTAAAATTTTTAATTAAAAAATTTTTACGGGAAAAAAAGACCATTAAATTTTTCACGTGAAAAATTGACGATGAATAGTCCATTAAATTTTTAGATAAAACATTTTTTTCTTTGAAAAAAAGACGATGTATAGGCCATTACATTTTTAGCATAAAAATAGACGGTGTATAGTCCACTAAATTTTTTCATAAAATTTTTTTTGTTTAAAAATAGACGATGTATAGTCCATAAAATTTTTTCATAATAAATTTTTTCACGTGAAAAATTGTCAATTTATAGTCCATTAAATTTTTTCATAAAAATTTTTTTTCTTCGAAAAAAAAACTAAATTTTTTCATAGAATTTTTCTTGTTTAAAAATAGACGATCTATAGTCCATAAAATTTTTTCACAATAAATCTTTTCACGTGAAAAATTGACGTTGTATAGTCCATTAAATTTTTTCATAAAAATTTTTTTTCTTTGAAAAAAAACGATGTATAGGCCATTAAATTTTTATCATAAAATTAGACGGTGTATAGTCCACTAAATTTTTTCATACAATTTTTTTTGTTTAAAAATAGACGATGTTAGTCCATTAAATTTTTTCATAAAAAAATTTTTTACCTGAAAAATTGACGATGTATAGTCCATTAAATTTTTAGATAAAAATTTTTTTTTTTGAAAAAAAGACGATGTAGAGGGTATTAAAATTTTTAATTAAAAAATTTTTACGTGAAAAAAAGACGATGTATTATAGGCCATTAAATTTTGAGCATAAAAATAGACGGTGTATAGTCCACTAAATTTTTTCATAAAATTTTTTTTGTTTAAAAATAGACGATGTATAGTCCATTAAATTTTTAATAAAAATATTTTTCACATGAAAAATTGACGATGTATAGTCCAATAAATTTTTCGCATGAAAATAGACGGTGCATAGTCCATTAAATTTTTTCATAAAATTATTTTCCCTTGAAAAATAGACGATCTATAGCCCATTTAAATGTTTGTGGTAAAAATCGACGATGTATGTATAGTCCATAAACATTTTTCATAAAAAATTTTTTTTGCATGAAAAATTTAAAAATGGACGATGTATGGTCTATGAAATTTGAAGATAAAAAAAATTTTCACGTGAAAAATGGACGATGTATAGTCCATTTAATTTATCGCATAAAAAATAGACGGTGTATAGTCCACTAAATTTTTTCATAAAATTTTTTTCGTTGAAGAATATACGATGTATAGTCCATTAAATTTTTCGCATAAAATAAATTTTGAATGAAAAACTGACGATGTATATAGTCCATTAAATTTTTTCATAAAAAATTTTTTTCCTTGAAAAACAGACGATGTATAGTCCATTAAATTTTTAGCATGAAAATAGACGGTGCATAGTCCATTAAATTTTTTTATAAAATTATTTTCCCTTGAAAAATAGACGATGTATAGCCCATTTAAATGTTTGCGTTAAAAATCGACGATGTATGTGTAGTCCATAAACATTTTTCATAAAAAATTTTTTTTTTCATAAAAAATTTTTTCACTATTAAATTTTTTAATAAAAAATTTTTTAAGTGAAAAATGGAAGATGTATAGTCCATAAAATTTTTTCATAAAAAATTTTTTTACGTGAAAAATAGGCGATGTATAGTCCATTAAATTTTTTCATAAAAAATCTTTTCACGTGAAAAATTGACGATGTATAGCCCATTAAAATTTTTAATTAAAAAATTTTTACGGGAAAAAAAGACGATTGACGATGTATAGTCCATTAAATTTTTCACGTGAAAAATTGACGATGAATAGTCCATTAAATTTTTAGATAAAACATTTTTTTCTTTGAAAAAAAGACGATGTATAGGCCATTACATTTTTAGCATAAAAATAGACGGTGTATAGTCCACTAAATTTTTTCATAAAATTTTTTTTGTTTAAAAATAGACGATGTATAGTCCATAAAATTTTTTCATAATAAATCTTTTCACGTGAAAAATTGACAATTTATAGTCCATTAAATTTTTTCATAAAAATTTTTTACCTGAAAAATTGACGATGTATAGTCCATTAAATTTTTAGATAAAAATTTTTTGTTTTGAAAAAAAGACGATGTAGAGGCCATTAAAATTTTTAATTAAAAAATTTTTACGTGAAAAAAAGACGATGTATTATAGGCCATTAAATTTTTAGCATAAAAATAGACGGTGTATAGTCCACTAAATTTTTTCATAAAATTTTTTTTGTTTAAAAATAGACGATGTATAGTCCATTAAATTTTTAATAAAAATATTTTTCACATGAAAAATTGACGATGTATAGTCCAATAAATTTTTCGCATGAAAATAGACGGTGCATAGTCCATTAAATTTTTTCATAAAATTATTTTCCCTTAAAAAATAGACGATGTATAGCCCATTTAAATGTTTGTGGTAAAAATCGACGATGTATGTATAGTCCATAAACATTTTTCATAAAAAATTTTTTTTGCATGAAAAATTTAAAAATGGACGATGTATGGTCTATGAAATTTGTAGATAAAAAAAATTTTCACGTGAAAAATGGACGATGTATAGTCCATTTAATTTATCGCATAAAAAATAGACGGTGTATAGTCCACTAAATTTTTTCATAAAATTTTTTTCGTTGAAGAATATACGATGTATAGTCCATTAAATTTTTCGCATAAAATAAATTTTGAATGAAAAACTGACGATGTATAGTCCATTAAATTTTTTCATAAAAAATTTTTTTCCTTGAAAAACAGACGATGTATAGTCCATTAAATTTTTAGCATGAAAATAGACGGTGCATAGTCCATTAAATTTTTTTATAAAATTATTTTCCCTTGAAAAATAGACGATGTATAGCCCATTTAAATGTTTGCGTTAAAAATCGACGATGTATGTGTAGTCCATAAACATTTTTCATAAAAAATTTTTTTTTTCATAAAAAATTTTTTCACTATTAAATTTTTTAATAAAAAATTTTTTAAGTGAAGAATGGAAGATGTATAGTCCATAAAATTTTTTCATAAAAAATTTTTTTACGTGAAAAATAGGCGATGTATAGTCCATTAAATTTTTTCATAAAAAATCTTTTCACGTGAAAAATTGACGATGTATAGCCCATTAAAATTTTTAATTAAAAAATTTTTACGGGAAAAAAAGACGATGTATAGGCCATTAAATTTTTAGATAAAAATTTTTTCACTATTCAATTTTTTAATAAAAAAATTTTTAAGTGAAAAATGGACAATGTATATAGTCCATTAAATTTTTTCATAATAAATCTTTTCACGTGAAAAATTGACGATGTAAAGTCCATTAAATTTTTTCATAAAAATTTTTTTTCTTTGAAAAAAAACGATGTATAGGCCATTAAATTTTTAGCATAAAACAATTTTTTCTTTGAAAAAAAGAGGATGTATAGGCCATTAAATTTTTAGCATAAAAATAGACCCGTGTATAGTCCACTAAATTTTTTCATAAAATTTTTTTTTGTTTAAAAATAGACGATGTATAGTCCATTAAATTTTTTCATAAAAAAATTTTTCACGTGAAAAATTGACGATGTATAGTCCATTAAATTTTTTCATAAAAATTTTTTTTCTTTGAAAAAAAACGATGTATGGGCCATTAAATTTTTAGCATAAAATTAGACCCGTGTATAGTCCACTAAATTTTTTCATACATTTTTTTTAGTTTAAAAATAGACGATGTATAGTCCATTAAATTTTTTCATAAAAAAATTTTTTACCTGAAAAATTGACGATGTATAGTCCATTAAATTTTTAGATAAAAATTTTTTTTTTGAAAAAAAATACGATGTAGAGGCCATTAAAATTTTTAATTAAAAATTTTTACGTGAAAAAAAAGACGATGTAATATAGGCCATTAAATTTTTAGCATAAAAATAGACGGTTATAGTCCATTAAATTTTTTCATAAAATTTTTTTTGTTTAAAAATAGACGATGTATGGTCCATTAAATTTTTAATAAAAATATTTTTCAAGTAAAAAATTGACGATGTATAAGTCCAATAAATTTTTCGCATAAAAATAGACGGTGCATAGTCCATTAAATTTTTTCATAAAATTATTTTCCCTTGAAAAATAGACGATGTATAGCCCATTTAAATGTTTGCGTTAAAAATCGACGATGTATGTGTAGTCCATAAATATTTTTCATAAAAAAATTTTTTTTTTCATAAAAAATTTTTTCACTATTAAATTTTTTAATAAAAATATTTTTAAGTGAAAAATGGAAGATGTATAGTCCATAAAATTTTTTCATAAAAAATTTTTTTCCTTGAAAAATAGGCGATGTATAGTCCATTAAATTTTTTCATAAAAAATCTTTTCACGTGAAAAATTGACGATGTATAGCCCATTAAAATTTTTAATTAAAAAATTTTTACGGGAAAAAAAGACGATGTATAGGCCATTAAATTTTTAGATAAAAATTTTTTCACTATTAAATTTTTTAATAAAAAAATTTTTAAGTAAAAAATGGACAATGTATAGTCCATTAAATTTTTTCATAAAAAATTTTTTCACGTGAAAAATTGACGATGTATAGTCCATTAAATTTTTCACGTGAAAAATTAACGATGAATAGTCCATTAAATTTTTAGATAAAACATTTTTTTCTTTGAAAAAAAGACGATGTATAGGCCATTAAATTTTTAGCATAAAAATAGACGGTGTATAGTCCACTAAATTTTTTCATAAAATTTTTTTTGTTTAAAAATAGACGATGTATAGTCCATAAAATTTTTTCATAATAAATCTTTTCACGTGAAAAATTGACAATGTATGGTCCATTAAATTTTTTCATAAAAATTTTTTTTCTTTGAAAAATAACGATGTATAGGCCATTAAATTTTTAGCATAAAATTAGACGGTGTAGACGAAGTAGATGCCATTAAAATTTTTAATTAAAAAATTTTTACGTGAAAAAAAGACGACGTATAGGCCATTAAATTTTTAGCATAAAAATAGACGGTGTATAGTCCACTAAATTTTTTCATAAATTTTTTTTTGTTTAAAAATAAATTAAATAAATAAATAAATTAAATAAATTAAATTTTTTCATAAAAAAATTTTTCACGTGGAAAATTTACGATGTATATATAGTCCATTAAACTTTTATATAAAAAATTTTTTTCTTTGAAAATAAGACGAGGTATAGGCCATTAAATTTTTAGCATAAAAATAGGCGGTGTATAGTCCACTAAATTTTTAGTATAAAAATAGACCGTGATAGTCCACTAAATTTTTTCATAAAATTTTTTTTGTTTAAAAATAGACGATGTATAGTCCATTAAATTTTTTCATAAAAAATTTTTCACGTGAAAAATTGACGATGTATAGCCCATTAAATTTTTTCATAAAAAATTTTTTCACTATTAAATTTTTTACTAAAAGAATTTTTAAGTGAAAAATGGACGATGTAGAGTTTATTAAATTTTTTCATAAAAAATTTTTTTCCTTGAAAAATAGACGATGTATAGTCCATTAAATTTTTAGCATAAAATTGGACGGTGTATAGTCCATTAAATTTTTTCATAGAAATTTTTTTTTTGTTTAAAAATAGACGATGTATAGTCCATTAAATTTTTTCATAAAAAAATTTTTCACCTGAAAAATTGACGATGTATAGTCCATTAAATTTTTAGATCAAAATTTTTTTTTTTTTAAATAAGACGAGGTATAAGCCATTAAAGTTTTAGCATAAAAATAGACGGTGTATAGTCCACTAAATTTTTTAATAAAAATATTTTTCACGTGAAAAATTGACGATGTATAGTCCAATAAATTTTTCGCATAAAAACAGACGGTGCATAGTCCATTAAATTTTTTCATAAAGTTATTTTCCCTTGAAAAATAGATGATGTATAGCCCATTTAAATGTTTGCGTTAACAATCGACGATGTATGTATAGTCCATAAACATTTTTCATAAAAATTTTTTTTCCATGAAAAATTGACGATGTATAGTCCATTAAATTTTTCGCCTAAAAAAAAACTATGTATAGTTCCTTTAAATATTTTCATAATGGAAAAATGGACGATGTATAGTCTATGAAATTTGTAGATAAAAAAAATTTTCACGTGAAAAATGGACGATGTATAGTCCATTTAATAGACGGTGTATAGTCCACTAAATTTTTTCATAAAATTTTTTTCGTTGAAGAATATACGATGTATAGTCCATTAAATTTTTCGCAAAAATAAATTTTGCATGAAAAACGGACGATGTATAGTCCATTAAATTTTTTCATAAAAATATTTTTCACGTGAAAAATTGACGATGTATAGCCCATTAAATTTTTTCATAAAAAAATTTTTCAAGTGAAAAATTGACGATGTAAGCCCATTAAATTTTATCATATAAAAATTTTTTACGTGAAAAATGTACGATGTATTATAGTCCACTAAATTTTTTCATTAAAATTTTTTTTTTTTTTTTTTTTTTTTTTTTTTTTTTTCTTCTTTCAATTAATTAATTGAAAGAAGAAAAAATTAAGATATCCTGAAGAAGTTAACCGAAGGTTAACGAAATATTGAAATAATAAAATAAAATTATAAAACTGACCTAAAGCTCAAAAAAATAGCTTTTTTAAATAAATTTTTTTTTTTTGAAAAAACACAATGTATAGGCCATTAAATTTTTAGCATAAAATGAATTTTGCATGAAAAACCGACGATGTATAGTCCATTAAAATTTTTCATAAAAATATTTTTCACGTCAAAAATTGACCCATTAAATTTTTTCATATAAAAATTTTTTATGTGAAAAACGGACGATGTATACTCCGTTAATTTTTTTCATCAAAATATTTTTTTGTTTAAAAATAGACGATGTATAGTCCATTAAATTTTTCGCATAAAATAAATTTTGCATGAAAAACTAAAGATTTATAGTCCATTAAATTTTTTCATAAAAAAATTTTTTACTATTAAATTTTTTAATAAAAAAATTTTTACGTGAAAAACGGACGATATATAGTCCATTAAATTTTTTCATAAAAAATTTTTTTCCTTGAAAAATAGACGATGTATAGTCCATTAAATTTTTTCATAAACAATTTTTTTCCTTGAAAAATAGACAATGTATAGTCCACTAAATTTTTAGCATAAAATTAGACGGTGTATAGTCCATTAAATTTTTTCATAAAATTTTTTTTGTTTAAAAATAGACGATGTATAGTCCATTAAATTTTTCGCATAAAATAAATTTTGCATGAAAAACTGAAGATGTATAGTCCATTAAATTTTTTCATAAAAAAATTATTTACTATTAAATTTTTTAATAAAAAAATTTTTACGTGAAAAATGGACGATGTATAGTCCATTAAATTTTTTCATAAAAAATTTTTTTCCTTGAAAAATAGACGATGTATAGTCCAATAAATTTTTCGCATAAAAATAGACGGTGCATAGTCCATTAAATTTTTTCATAAAATTATTTTCCCTTGAAAAATAGACGATGTATAGCCCATTGAAATGTTTGCGTTAAAAATCGACGATGTATGTATAGTCCATAAAAATTTTTCATAAAAAATTTTTTTTGCATGAAAAATTGAAAAATGGACGATGTATAGTCTATGAAATTTGTAGATAAAAAAAATTTTCACGTAAAAAATGGACGATGTATAGTCCATTTAATTTTCGCATAAAAAATATACGGTGTATAGTCCACCAAATTTTTTCATAAAATTTTTTTCGTTGAAGAATATACGATGTATAGTCCATTAAATTTTTCGCATAAAATAAATTTTGAATGAAAAACTGACGATGTATAGTCCATTTAATATTTTCATAAAAAATTTTTTCACTATTAAATGTTTTAATAAAAAAATTTTTAAGTGAAAAATGGACAAGTCCATTAAATATTTTCATAAAAAATTTTTTTCCTTGAAAAATAGACGATGTATAGTCCATTAAATTTTTAGCATAAAATTGGACGGTGTATAGTCCATTAAATTTTTTCATAGAAATTTTTTTTTTGTTTAAAAATAGACGATGTATAGTCCATTAAATTTTTTCATAAAAAAATTTTTCACCTGAAAAATTGACGATGTATAGTCCATTAAATTTTTAGATCAAAATTTTTTTTTTTTAAAATAAGACGAGGTATAAGCCATTAAAGTTTTAGCATAAAAATAGACGGTGTATAGTCCACTAAATTTTTTAATAAAAATATTTTTCACGTGAAAAATTGACGATGTATAGTCCAATAAATTTTTCGCATAAAAACAGACGGTGCATAGTCCATTAAATTTTTTCATAAAGTTATTTTCCCTTGAAAAATAGATGATGTATAGCCCATTTAAATGTTTGCGTTAACAATCGACGATGTATGTATAGTCCATAAACATTTTTCATAAAAATTTTTTTTCCATGAAAAATTGACGATGTATAGTCCATTAAATTTTTCGCCTAAAAAAAAACTATGTATAGTTCCTTTAAATATTTTCATAATGGAAAAATGGACGATGTATAGTCTATGAAATTTGTAGATAAAAAAAATTTTCACGTGAAAAATGGACGATGTATAGTCCATTTAATAGACGGTGTATAGTCCACTAAATTTTTTCATAAAATTTTTTTCGTTGAAGAATATACGATGTATAGTCCATTAAATTTTTCGCTAAAATAAATTTTGCATGAAAAACGGACGATGTATATTCCATTAAATTTTTTCATAAAAATATTTTTCACGTGAAAAATTGACGATGTATAGCCCATTAAATTTTTTCATAAAAAAATTTTTCAAGTGAAAAATTGACGATGTAAGCCCATTAAATTTTATCATATAAAAATTTTTTACGTGAAAAATGTACGATGTATTATAGTCCACTAAATTTTTTCATTAAAAAAATTTTTTTTTTTTTTTTCTTCTTTCAATTAATTAATTGAAAGAAGAAAAAATTAAGATATCCTGAAGAAGTTAACCGAAGGTTAACGAAATATTGAAATAATAAAATAAAATTATAAAACTGACCTAAAGCTCAAAAAAAATAGTTTTTTTAAATAAATTCCATTAAATTTTTCGCATAAAATAAATTTTGAATGAAAAACTGACGATGTATAGTCCATTTAATATTTCATAAAAAATTTTTTCACTTTAAATGTTTTAATAAAAAAATTTTTAAGTGAAAAATGGACAAGTCCATTAAATATTTTCATAAAAAATTTTTTTCCTTGAAAAATAGACGATGTATAGTCCATTAAATTTTTAGCATAAAATTGGACGGTGTATAGTCCATTAAATTTTTTCATAGAAATTTTTTTTTTATTTAAAAATAGACGATGTATAGTCCATTAAATTTTTTCATAAAAAAATTTTTCACCTGAAAAATTGACGATGTATGTCCATTAAATTTTTAGATCAAAATTTTTTTTTTTTAAAATAAGACGAGGTATAAGCCATTAAAGTTTTAGCATAAAAATAGACGGTGTATAGTCCACTAAATTTTTTAATAAAAATATTTTTCACGTGAAAAATTGACGATGTATAGTCCAATAAATTTTTCGCATAAAAACAGACGGTGCATAGTCCATTAAATTTTTTCATAAAGTTATTTTCCCTTGAAAAATAGATGATGTATAGCCCATTTAAATGTTTGCGTTAACAATCGACGATGTATGTATAGTCCATAAACATTTTTCATAAAAATTTTTTTTCCATGAAAAATTGACGATGTATAGTCCATTAAATTTTTCGCCTAAAAAAAAACTATGTATAGTTCCTTTAAATATTTTCATAATGGAAAAATGGACGATGTATAGTCTATGAAATTTGTAGATAAAAAAAATTTTCACGTGAAAAATGGACGATGTATAGTCCATTTAATAGACGGTGTATAGTCCACTAAATTTTTTCATAAAATTTTTTTCGTTGAAGAATATACGATGTATAGTCCATTAAATTTTTCGCAAAAATAAATTTTGCATGAAAAACGGACGATGTATAGTCCATTAAATTTTTTCATAAAAATATTTTTCACGTGAAAAATTGACGATGTATAGCCCATTAAATTTTTTCATAAAAAAATTTTTCAAGTGAAAAATTGACGATGTAAGCCCATTAAATTTTATCATATAAAAATTTTTTACGTGAAAAATGTACGATGTATTATAGTCCACTAAATTTTTTCATTAAAATTTTTTTTTTTTTTTTTTTTTTTTTTTTTTCTTTCAATTAATTAATTGAAAGAAGAAAAAATTAAGATATCCTGAAGAAGTTAACCGAAGGTTAACGAAATATTGAAATAATAAAATAAAATTATAAAACTGACCTAAAGCTCAAAAAAATAGTTTTTTAAATAAATTTTTTTTTTTTGAAAAAACACAATGTATAGGCCATTAAATTTTTAGCATAAAATTAATTTTGCATGAAAAACCGACGATGTATAGTCCATTAAAATTTTTCATAAAAATATTTTTCACGTCAAAAATTGACCCATTAAATTTTTTCATATAAAAATTTTTTATGTGAAAAACGGACGATGTATACTCCGTTAATTTTTTTCATAAAAATATTTTTTTGTTTAAAAATAGACGATGTATAGTCCATTAAATTTTTCGCATAAAATAAATTTTGCATGAAAAACTAAAGATTTATAGTCCATTAAATTTTTTCATAAAAAAATTTTTTACTATTAAATTTTTTAATAAAAAAATTTTTACGTGAAAAACGGACGATATATAGTCCATTAAATTTTTTCATAAAAAATTTTTTTCCTTGAAAAATAGACGATGTATAGTCCATTAAATTTTTTCATAAACAATTTTTTTCCTTGAAAAATAGACAATGTATAGTCCACTAAATTTTTAGCATAAAATTAGACGGTGTATAGTCCATTAAATTTTTTCATAAAATTTTTTTTTGTTTAAAAATAGACGATGTATAGTCCATTAAATTTTTCGCATAAAATAAATTTTGCATGAAAAACTGAAGATGTATAGTCCATTAAATTTTTTCATAAAAAAATTTTTTACTATTAAATTTTTTAATAAAAAAATTTTTACGTGAAAAATGGACGATGTATAGTCCATTAAATTTTTTCATAAAAAATTTTTTTCCTTGAAAAATAGACGATGTATAGTCCAATAAATTTTTCGCATAAAAATAGACGGTGCATAGTCCATTAAATTTTTTCATAAAATTATTTTCCCTTGAAAAATAGACGATGTATAGCCCATTGAAATGTTTGCGTTAAAAATCGACGATGTATGTATAGTCCATAAAAATTTTTCATAAAAAATTTTTTTTGCATGAAAAATTGAAAAATGGACGATGTATAGTCTATGAAATTTGTAGATAAAAAAAATTTTCACGTAAAAAATGGACGATGTATAGTCCATTTAATTTTCGCATAAAAAATAGACGGTGTATAGTCCACCAAATTTTTTCATAAAATTTTTTTCGTTGAAGAATATACGATGTATAGTCCATTAAATTTTTCGCATAAAATAAATTTTGAATGAAAAACTGACGATGTATAGTCCATTTAATATTTTCATAAAAAATTTTTTCACTATTAAATGTTTTAATAAAAAAATTTTTAAGTGAAAAATGGACAAGTCCATTAAATATTTTCATACAAAATTTTTTTCCTTGAAAAATAGACGATGTATAGTCCATTAAATTTTTAGCATAAAATTAGACGGTGTATAGTCCACTAAATTTTTTCATAAAATTTTTTTTGTTTAAAAATAGACGATGTATAGTCCATTAAATTTGTTCATAAAAAAATTTTTTACCTGAAAAATTGACGATGTATAGTCCATTAAATTTTTAGATAAAAATTTTTTTCTTTGAAAAAAAGACGATGTAGAGGCCATTAAAATTTTAAATTAAAAAATTTTTACGTAAAAAAAAAGACGATGTATTATAGGCCATTAAATTTTTAGCATAAAAATAGACGGTGTATAGTCCACTAAATTTTTTCATAAAATTTTTTTTGTTTAAAAATAGACGATGTATAGTCCATTAAATTTTTTCATAAAAAAATTTTTCACGTGGAAAATTGACGATGTATAGTCCATTAAACTTTTATATAAAAAATGTTTTCCTTTGAAAATAAGACGAGGTATAGGCCATTAAATTTTTAGCATAAAAATAGACGGTGTATAGTCCACTAAATTTTTAGTATAAAAATAGACCGTGTATAGTCCACTAAATTTTTTCATAAAATTTGTTTTGTTTAAAAATAGACGATGTATAGTCCATTAAATTTTTTCATAAAAAATTTTTTTCCTTGAAAAATAGACGGTGTATAGTCCACTAAATTTTTTCATAAAAATTTTTTTTTGTTTAAAAATAGACGATGTATAGTCCATTAAATTTTTTCATAAAAAAATTTTTCACCTGAAAAATTGACGATGTATATTCCATTAAATTTTTAAATAAATTCTTTTATCTAATTTTTCGACCTTTTTTTTTTATTTTAATTAAACTATTTTTTTGAGCTTTAGGTCAGTTTTATAATTTTATTTTATTATTTCAATATTTCGTTAACCTTCGGTTAACTTCTTCAGGATATCTTAATTTTTTAATTTTTTTTTTTTTTTTTTTCTTCTTTCAATTAATTAATTGAAAGAAGAAAAAATTAAGATATCCTGAAGAAGTTAACCGAAGGTTAACGAAATATTGAAATAATAAAATAAAATTATAAAACTGACCTAAAGCTCAAAAAAATAGTTTTTTTAAATAAATTTTTTTTTTTTGAAAAAAGACAATGTATAGTCCACTAAATTTTTAGCATAAAATTAGACGGTGTATAGTCCATTAAATTTTTTCATAAAATTTTTTTTGTTTAAAAATAGACGATGTATAGTCCATTAAATTTTTCGCATAAAATAAATTTTGCATGAAAAACTGAAGATGTATAGTCCATTAAATTTTTTCATAAAAAAATTTTTTACTATTAAATTTTTTAATAAAAAAATTTTTACGTGAAAAATGGACGATGTATAGTCCATTAAATTTTTTCATAAAAAATTTTTTTCCTTGAAAAATAGACGATGTATAGTCCAATAAATTTTTCGCATAAAAATAGACGGTGCATAGTCCATTAAATTTTTTCATAAAATTATTTTCCCTTGAAAAATAGACGATGTATAGCCCATTTAAATGTTTGCGTTAAAAATCGACGATGTATGTATGTCCATAAAAATTTTTCATAAAAAATTTTTATTGCATGAAAAATTGAAAAATGGACGATGTATATAGTCTATGAAATTTTGTAGATAAAAAAAATTTTCACGTAAAAAATGGACGATGTATAGTCCATTTAATTTTCGCATAAAAAATAGACGGTGTATAGTCCACCAAATTTTTTCATAAAATTTTTTTCGTTGAAGAATATACGATGTATAGTCCATTAAATTTTTCGCATAAAATAAATTTTGAATGAAAAACTGACGATGTATAGTCCATTAAATATTTTCATAAAAAATTTTTTTCCTTGAAAAATAGACGATGTATAGTCCATTAAATTTTTAGCATAAAATAAGACGGTGTATAGTCCACTAAATTTTTTCATAAAAAAATTTTTTACCTGAAAAATTGACGATGTATAGTCCATTAAATTTTTAGATAAAAATTTTTTTCTTTGAAAAAAAGACGATGTAGAGGCCATTAAAATCTTTAATTAAAAAATTTTTACGTAAAAAAAAAGACGATGTATTATAGGCCATTAAATTTTTAGCATAAAAATAGACGGTGTATAGTCCACTAAATTTTTTCATAAAATTTTTTTTGTTTAAAAATAGACGATGTCCATTATATATATATATATTATATATAGTCCATTAAATTTTTAGCATAAAAATAGACGATGTATAGTCCATTAAATTTTTAGCATAAAAATAGACGATGTATAGTCCATTAAATTTTTTCATAAAAAAATTTTTCACGTGAAAAATTGACGATGTATATTCTATTAAATTTTTAGATAAAAAATTTTTTTCTTTGAAAAAAAGACGAATTATAGGCCTTAAATTTTTAGCATAAATATAGACGGTGTATAGTCCACTAAATTTTTGCATAAAATTTTTTTCGTTGAAGAATATCCGATGTATATTCCATTAAATTTTTCGCATAAAATAAATTTTGCATGAAAAACTGACGATGTATAGTCCATTAAATTTTTTCATAAAAAATTTTTTCACTATTAAATTTTTTAATAAAAAAAGTTTTAAGTGAAAAATGCACGATGTAAATATTTTCATAGAAAATTTTTTTCCTTGAAAAATAGACGATGTATAGTCCATTAAATTTTTAGCATAAAAATAGACGGTGTATAGTCCACTAAATTTTCTTAAAATTTTTTTGTTTAAAAATAGACGATGTGTAGTCCATTAAATTTTTAGCATAAAAATAGACGATGAATAGTCCATTAAATTTTTAGCATAAAAATAGACGATCTATAGTCCATTAAATTTTTTCATAAAAAAATTTTTCACGTGAAAAATTGACGATGTATAGTCTATTAAATTTTTAGATAAAAAATTTTTTTCTTTGAAAAAAAAGACGAATTATAGGCCATTAAATTTTTAGCATAAAAATAGACGGTTAATAGTCCACTAAATTTTTGCATAAAATTTTTTTCGTTGAAGAACATCCGATGTATAGTCCATTAAATTTTTCGCATAAAATAAATTTTGCATGAAAAACTGACGATGTATAGTCCATTAAATTTTTTCATAAAAAATTGTTTCACTATTAAATTTTTTAATAAAAAAAGTTTTAAGTGAAAAATGCACGATGTAAATTTGTTCATAAAAAATTTTTTTTTCCTTGAAAAATAGACGATTATAGTCCATTAAATTTTCAGCATAAAATTAGACGGTGTATAGTTCAATAAATTTTTTCATAAAAAATACTTTTCACGTGAAAAATTGACGATGTGACGATGCCCATTAAATTTTTTAATAAAAAAATTTTTCACGTGAAAAATTGACGATGTATAGTCTATTAAATTTTTAGATAAAAAATGTTTTTCTTTGAAAAAAAAGACGAATTATAGGCCATTAAATTTTTAGCATAAAAATAGACGGTGTATAGTCCACTAAATTTTTTCATAAAATTTTTTTACGTGAAAAATAGACGATGTATAGTCCATTAAATTTTTTCATAAAAAATATTTTTCACGTGAAAAATTGACGATGTATATATAGCCCATTAAATTTTTTCATATAAAAATTTTTAACGTCAAAAACGGACGATGTATAGTCCATTAAATTTTTCGCATATAAAAACAATGTATAGTCCTTTAAATTTTTTCATAATGGAAAAATGGACGATGTATAGTCTATTAAATTTTTAGATAAAAAAATTTTCACGTGAAAAATGGACGATGTATAGTCCATTTAATTTTTCGCATAAAAAATAGACGGTGTATAGTCCACTAAATTTTTTCATAAAATTTATTTCTTTGAAGAATATACGATGTATAGTCCATTAAATTTTTCGCATAAAATAAATTTTGCATGAAAAACGGACGATGTATAGTCTATTAAATTTTTTCATAAAAATATTTTTCACGTGAAAAATTGACGATGTATAGTCCATTAAATTTTTTCATAAAAAAATTTTTCACGTGAAAAATTGACGATGTATAGTCCATTAAATTTTTAGATAAAAAATTTTTTTCCTTGAAAAATTTACGATGTATAGCCCATTAAATTTTTAGATAAAAAATTTTTTCCCATGAAAAATTGACGATGTATAGCCCATTAAAATTTTTCATAAAAAATTTTTTTCCTTGCAAAATTAGACGATGTATTGGCCATTAAATTTATAGCATAAAAATAAACGGTGTATAGTCCACTAAATTTTTTCATAAAACTTTTTTTGTTTAAAAATAGACGATGTATATACAGTCCATTAAATATTTTCATAAAAAAATTTTTCACGTGAAAAATTGACGATGTATAGTCCATTAAATTTTTAGATAAAAAATTTTTTTCCTTGAAAAATTGACGATGTATAGTCCATTAAATTTTTAGATAAAAAATTTTTTTCTTTGAAAAAAAAGACGAATTATAGGCCATTAAATTTTTAGCATAAAAATAGACGGTGTATAGTCCACTAAATTTTTTCATAAATTTTTTTTGTTTAAAAATAGACGATGTATAGTCCATTTAATTTTTTCATAAAAAAATTTTTCACGTGAAAAATTTACGATGTATAGTCCATTAAATTTTTAGATAAAAAATTTTTTTCCTTGGAAAATTGACGATGTATAGTCCATTAAACTTTTAGCATAAAATTAGACGGTGTATAGTTCATTAAATTTTTTTATAAAAAAATTTTTCACGTGAAAAAATTACGATGTATAGATCATTATAGATACAAAATTTTTTTCTTTAAAAAAAGACGATGTATAGGCCATTAAATTTTTTCATAAAATAATTTTTTACGTTAAAAATTGACGATGTATAGTCCATTAAATTTCTAGCATAAAAATAGACGGTTATAGTCCACTAAATTTTTTCATAACACTTTTTTCGTTGAAGAATATACGATGTATAGTCCATTAAATTTTTTGCATAAAATAAATTTTGTCATAAAAATATTTTTCACGTGAAAAATTGACGATGTATAGTTCATTAAATTTTTTCATAAAAACTTTTTTCCTTGAAAAATAGACGATGTATAGGCCATTAAATTTTTAGCATAAAAATAGACGGTGTATAGTCCACTAAATTTTTTCATAAAATTTTTTTCTTTGAAAAAAAGACGATGTATAGGCCATTAAATTTTTAGCATAAAAATAGACGGTGTATAGTCCACTAAATTTTTCCATAAAATTTTTTTTGTTTAAAAATAGACGATGTATAGTCCATTAAATGTTTTCATAAAAATATTTTTCACTTGGAAAATTGACGATGTATAGTCCATTAAACTTTTATATAAAAAATTTTTTTCTTTGAAAAAAAGACGAGGGTAGGCCATTAAATTTTTCGCATAAAATAAATTTTGCATGAAAAATAGACGATGTATAGTCCATTAAATTTTTTCATAAAAAAATTTTTCACGTGAAAAAATGACGATGTGACGATGCCCCATAAATTTTTTAATAAAAAATTTTTTTACGTGAAAAATGCACGATGTATAGCTCATTAAATTTTTTCATAAAATAATTTTTTAAGTGAAAAAATGAGGATGTATAGCCCATTAAATTTTTTAATAAAAAATTTTTTTTTACGTGAAAAATGCACGATGTATAGTTCATTAAATTTTTTCATAAAAACTTTTTTCCTTGAAAAATAGACGATGTATAGGCCATTAAATTTTTAGCATAAAAATAGACGGCCCATTAAATTTATTCATATAAAAATTTTTTA
Source organism: Nowickia ferox (assembly GCA_936439885.1). Classification (NCBI taxonomy): domain Eukaryota; kingdom Metazoa; phylum Arthropoda; class Insecta; order Diptera; family Tachinidae; genus Nowickia; species Nowickia ferox. The sequence goes on along the minus strand of OW387027.1, from coordinate 24,574,099 downwards.
CGTGAATAACGGACGATGTATAGTCCATTAAATTTTTTCATAACTTTTTCGCATAAAATAAATTTTGCATGAAAAACGGACGATGTATAGTCCATTAAATTTTTTCATAAAAATATTTTTCACGTGAAAAATTGACGATGCCCATTAAATTTTTTCATATAAAAATTTTTACGTGAAAAACGGACGATGTATAGCTCATTAAATTTTATCATAAAATAATTTTCCCGTGAAAAATTGAAGATGTATAGCCCATTAAATTTTTTAATAAACAATTTTTTACGTCAAAAATGGACGTTGTATGGTCCAATAAATTTTTCGCATAAATATAGACGGTGCATAGTCCATTAAATTTTGTCATACAAATTTTTTCCTTTAAAAATATACGATGTATAGTCCATTTAATTTTTCGCATAAAAAACAGAGGATGTAAAGTCCATTAAATTTTTTCATAAAATCTTTTTCCTTGAAAAATAACCGATGTATATATAATGCATTAAATTTTTTTACAAAAAAAAATTTTCAAGTGAAAAAAGGACAATGTATATTTCCATTTAAATTTTCCTAAAAAAATTTTTTCTTGAAAAAATAGACGATGTATAGTCCATTAAATTTTTTCATAAAAATAATTTTCGCGTGAAAAATTGAAGATGTATAGCCCATTAAATTTTTTAATAAAAAAATTTTTTACGCGAAAAACGGAAGATGTACATTAATTTTTTCATAAAATTTTTTTTTCTTGAAAAATAGACGATGTATAGTCTATTTAATTCTTCGAATAAAAAATAGATGGTGTATAGTCCACTAAATTTGTTAATACAATTTTTTTTATGAAGATTAGACGATGTATAGACAATTTTAATTTTTACATAAAAAATCGACGATGTATGTATAGTACATAAAACTTTTTTTTTTTTTTTTTATAAAATTATTTTTGCATGAAAAATGGACGATGTATAGTCTATTAAATTTATCGCATAAAAAACAATGTATAGTCCCTTTAAATTTTTCCATTAAATTTTTATATAAAAAAATTTGTCACTTGAAAAATGGACGATGTATATAAAGTCCATTTAATTTTTCGCATAAAAAATAGACGGTATAGTCCACTAAATTTTTTCATACAATTTTTTATCAATTTTTTATCAATGAAAATTAGACGATGTATAGTGCATTTAAATTTTCGCATAAAAAAACTAACAATATATGTATAGTCCATAAAAATTTTTTTGCATGAAAAATGGACAATGTATAGTCCATTAAATTTTTTCATAAAAAAATTTTTTACGTGAAAAATAGACGATGTATAGTCTATTAATTTTTTTTGCATAAAAAATTTTTTTCCTTGAAAAAGAGACGATTTATATTGCACTAAATTTTTCTCATAAAAATAGACGGTGTATAGTCCACTTAATTTTTTCATAAAAAAATTACAATGTCTATTCTATTAAATTTTTCGCATAAAAAAACAATATATAGTCCCTTTAAATTTTTTCATAATGGAAAAATGGACGATGTATAGTACGTGAAAAATGGACGATGTAAAGTCCATTTAATTTTTCGCATAAAAAATAGACGATGTATTGTCCATTAAATTTTTTCATAAAATTTTTTCCATGAAAATAAGACCACGTATAGCCCATTTAAATTTTTGGATACAAAATGTACGATGTATGTATAGTCTATTAAATTTTTTCATAAAAAAATTTTTCACGTGAAAAATTTATGATGTATAGCCCATTCAATTTGTTCATAAAAAAATTTTTAAAGGGGAAAATAAAATAAAATCTTTTCATAAAAATTTTTTCACGTGAAAAATGGACGGTGTATAGTCCATAAAATTTTTTCATAAAATTTGTTTTTCCTTAAAAAATAGACGATGTAATGATATGGTAAATTTAAATTTTTGCATAAAAAATCGACGATGTATGTTCAGTCCATTCAATTTTTTCATAAATAAATTTTTTACGTGAAAAATGGTCGAAGTATTAAATGTTTTAAATAAAAAATAGACGATGTGTAGTACATTAAAAAAATGGACGATGTAAATCTTCATTAAATTTTTTAATAAAAAGAATTTCATATGAAAATAGACGATGTATAGTCCAATTAATTTTTTTCATAAAAAAAACGATGTATAGTCCATTTCGAATTTTCATAAAAAATCGACAATATAATATATCATATACATATTATGTATAGTCCATTAAAATTTTCCCATAAAAAGTGGACGATGAATTTAATTTTTTGCATAAAAAGTGGAATATGTATGTATAATCCATCAAATTTTTTCATAAAAAGTTTTTTCCAGGAAAAATGGACGATGTATAGTTGATTAAACTTTTTCATAAAAAAATTTTTCACACGAAAAATAGACGACGTGTAGTACTTTTAAGATTTTATGAAAAAAATTAAATAGACTATAGATCGTCAATTCTTTTAGCGAAAAATTAAACGGAAAAATTTTGAAAAACGAGAATTTTTGAGGTAAGAAGTGGTCTTTATGAGCTACTAGCGAGCCTAGATATGTTCCGATTGTATTGATATGTTCACAAAAGTTGTCCAGCCTTACCGTAGCTACAACTTTGCCAGATATTGTAAGCAAAAACTTAGGGGTCCCTTTAAGTTATTCTGAAGAAAGTGAAAAAAAAATGTCCTTAAAAAATAATTTTTTTGGCACAAGATGTTAACAAGATTTGTTTTTTAGGCTCTTAGCTATATTATTGCTATATAAAGCTAAGCGTGATCACTAAGTGTGAATTAGCTTTTGGCCAAAAACTGATGACACCAGTTTTTGAGGCTGCAGTAATTTTCGAAATCTTTGGAGGCCCATAAAAAAAATTGCCACCAAAACCGCCAAACTGGGTACAGGGTTGGTAGTACTGTAGAACCTATACACATTGTTATGTTAAACTTTTGTTTAAAAAATAGACGATGTATAGTCCATTAATTTTTTGCATAAAAAATTTTCACACCAAAAATTTACGATGTGTAATCTATTAAATTTTTTCAGAAAAAAATTATTCCATGAAAAATGAACCATGTCCATTAAATTTTTTTTATAAAAAAACTCTGACATGAAAAATGGACGATGTATAGTCCTTCTAATTTTTCGCATAAAAAATTAACAATGTACATATAGTCAGTCCATTTAATTTTTTGCATAAAAAAATATTTCCATGAAAAAAATTTAATTTTTTCATAAAAAAAAATTTTTCCATGAAAAATGGATGATGTACATTTAAGCTAATGCTTAATTTTTCTTTACAATTGGTGCGAGGACATGTTGATCTTCCACATATTTCTTATATTTATGTTATAATATTAGTTACAAATATTATCAAAATGCAAAAAAATTTTGCTATTAATCCCTCTCTCTCTCTCTCTTATTTATTTAAAGCATCACGGACAGTGTGATCAGATTTTAAAATAATATAAAGCTACACACAAAAAAGTAATATGAATGAGTTTGTAATATTAGTTAAAAAATTAATTAAATTTTCACCTATAAACAATTTTATAATATCAATTAAGTTTTGCCACTCAAATTAATTAATACAATTAAAAATTTAATTGAATCAATTAAATTATTAATTGAAAACATTAATTGGTGAATACTTTTTTCTGTGTAAATCAGGTTTGAAATGGAGCTAAAAAGAGTTAAAGAATGAATTTTAAACCCTAAAAATAAAGTTAATTTTTTTTATAGCTTTGCAATGCAACTTTTCATTATTTCTATATTTTTATAGTTTAAATGGTGTTTATGTAGGTATAAAAAAATATAAAAACATATTTTTGGTTCATTTAAATAAAAAACATTGAATCAATAACAACATAAAATTATTTATTAAGCAAAACTTCTGTTTATAAACATAACTTAAAGAGAAAACAAAAAACAAACAAAAGGTTCTTCAACTAAAACTAAACAGTCTTATGATGGGATGGATAAAGTTCTTAAAACTATAAAAATAAGAGGTTTTCAAAAGCATCTTAGGTTTATACACACAAAAAAGTAATATGAATGAGTTTGTAATATTAATTAAAATATTTGTAATATTAATTAAAAAATTAATTAAATTTTCACCTATAAACAATTTGATAATATCAATTAAGTTTTTCCACTCAAATTAATTAATACAATTAAAAATTTTATTGAATCAATTAAATTATTAATTGAAAATATTAATTGGTGAATACTTTTTTCTGTGTATGTGAAATAAAAATTACCAAAACATCACAAAAGTTTTACTTTTATATTACATATACCAAAAAAATCTTAAAGCTATGTATAGTTCATAAAATACAATTTACAATTAATATGAAACTTTTCAATATAAAAAATATTGAATTATACTTGGTTTTTTTATAAAAAACCTTTGTAAATAAAAACTTTTTAAAACTTCTATAACAATGTTTGGCTATATATTAAACATTTCATCATATTCCTCTATATTTTCTTCTACTTCTGAACAAGACAAAAAATCATTATCAGTTGTATAAATATGCTTATCAAACTTTTTTAAGAGGTGCTTAGTTATTTCAAAATTTTGGCAACATTTATTTAATCTTTTTAACCCACATCTGATGTACAGAAGTGAATTCATGGTATTTAAAGAAAATCTGTTTCTAATTTTAGTTTTTATTATATTCATACAATTGAATACGCGCTCAACTTCTGCGTTACTGTGAAATTTCATCACAAAAGTTGACAATTCCCTAAAAGAGTTTTCATTAATTGCGTTTTTATACTCAAAAATATTAATCCAAAATTCCGTAGTTGACTTTTGGTTTTTCCAATCATAGGAATTTAATTTTTGCCATTGTAATTCCAAAAGAGTAATATCATCTACGCTAAAATTTGACATTTCTTCTTTAAAATGTTCATACAATTTACCTTTTGTATTGCTTAGACTGTTTTCTAATGAAAAGAAGTTTGTGCTTTGTAAAGTTGAAAAATTACTAGTTTTTTGATGTTATGTTGTATTTGTCGCCCTTATGCGGCCACCTGTGTACGTATTACATTATGATGTAGATCAAATCTGCCGCAGTGATTGTTTCTGCGTTGCCAGATTATTATTATCTTTTTTTAACTACTTTATATGGTTACCGCACATAAATTTAGTCGGATAAACTGTTTTATTTATTTTGAAATAGAAATAATTTACACGAAATTTAAATTAAAGAAAAAGCTAGAAAAAGCTAAATGCATTGTTGAAAAAAGCTGAGAAAAAGCTAAGAGCTAAATGAAATATTTCGAGCTAAACATTAAAAAATAAAGCTAAATTTAGCTCCAAAAAAGCTAATATGGCCACACTGATCACGGACCTTATAATCCTAATAAAATTTGCCTTAATATGACTTTTTTACTTCCCGCTGTAAGAAGTTACGTCAATTTTCGAAAATCGAGTTTTCATCATATTTCGACGTTTTGAAGTCCTGAGAGTCGATTCTGACTATTTTCGCACCTTAGTTCATATGGATGTATGTGCATACATATCTATGCATAAATGTGTACGTGTATGAGTACGTGTCAACTGATCAGAAGCATTCTTAGCTCATTTAGATGTGGAAGATAGATACTCGGTTCTACTAATCAGCTCTTAACCTCAAAAGGATACGTTGATTGCTGTCAAAGATATTAAGATAATATACATTTTTATTTAAGTATTTATACGCAAAATAACTTTAAAAAAAGTATTAGTACTTATGGCTGAAATTCTAAAATATTAATAGAACCTTAAAACATTTTAATATTATTTTAATTCATTTTTTTGTAAAATTTGTTCAGGAATAATATAAAAGCATCGGTTGCCAACCAATTAATGTATTCAGAAATGTTATTATGAATTTATTTAGCTCATGGCATACCTTCCCTTGCTGACTAAGTGAAAGTTACTGCTTTTTTTCGCTGACCAATCCTTATTTTAGTTATTTTTTATTGTATTCTATTAAATGTCCTCTCTAGCTGCTTTTGTATTGCTTACAGTATTTAAAAACTTGATTTTGGTTTTGTTTTGTTGTTTTTGTTTATTTTGTGCGAGAAAAAAAAACAACAATATGGGTGTTGACATGTGTGTTTTTACTGTAACCAGATTTGCAAAAAAAAACCCAAGCCTTATAATTTCAAATGTCCTTAACATTGTATGGAAATATTATTTATTTCAAACGTTGATGGTGTATACACACACATATTGTTGTTGTTGCTTATTTATGGTTTCCTTTTTTGTCGTGTCAAATTTCATTATACTGAAAACTCACCGGTGCAAATGAGAAAAGCGAAAAGCAGATTAACAAAAATATATGTATAAAAAATTAAGTTCGTTAGTTAGTTAGCTGACGCATGGCAAATTTTTTAATACAGTTGTTTATTTTTAATATTATTAGTTTTGACTGAAAAATATTTTGGAAAGTATACATAAAAAAAAATTTAAAACTTGATGACAGCGAAATTTCTTTTCAAGGACTTTGTGTGTTTTGTAATATGGGAAGCAGCAAAAATTCTTTACATATCTGCTCGAGCAGGTAGAAAAAGTTAGAAATTATTTTAAAAATTATGAATATTTGTGCATGGTAATGCAAAAATTAAACAATTAAACAAGCGGTGGTGGGTAAACTTATTTCAAGTACACTGAATCCAACTGAAACCATTTTTTAGGTTAGCTCTTGTTTAAAAAATAATTAAGATTGAAAACTTGGTTAACAGCACCTAAAAATCGCAATTTTTCCCAGTTTTCCACCATTCATTCATTATTATATCAATTAAAAGAACATATTATGGATGAACAGGCATCCTAAAGAAATTTTTGAAAAAAATTGCAAAAAAAAATTGCCCCAATTAAAAAAAAAAATTGCCCTAAAAAAGATTTACAAAAAAAAATTCGAAAAAAAGTTTCCAATTTTTTTTTTTTGCAAAAAGTTTTCTCAGGACGCAAGTTCACCAATACATGTCTTTTCAATCGATTTATATCCATATAAAGGTTAATAAATGGTAGAAAACTTGGAAAAATATAGATTTTTTGGTGCTTTTATATACAGATGTGCACGTGAGCGGTTTTTGACTCACAGGAAGGTCAAGGTTTATTGCTTATAAATTCAAACCAACGACTCTATATATTATGAAGCATAAGATTTCTTTAATGGGAAAATATTTGTGGAAACAATAGAAAATGAATAAAAAAAAGCAAAATTTTTTTAGCTATACTACTTAAGAAAAAAAAAAACAGGCACTAAATATGTGCACGGAATGGCCATGAAATGTTCGTCATCAGCTTCAAGTTTTCAAGGCCAACGATGCATAACCATACTTAAGTGCGATGTCCCACATATTTTTGAACATCACACGTTTCAATAAAGAGCTACACACACACTTTGTCACTAATAAATCATATCAACATACAAAAAAAAAACCCTTAGATATTTTTTACAAACGATATGAAATATAAACTCTTTTCCATTTAGACAACTAATTTTGCTGCACACGAGTACAACAATTATTCTTATGTGTATGTATGTATGTACATATGCATATATTAATACATACATATGTACATGTAAGTATGGATATGTATGTATGGAGGTTTGTGTTTCAATTCATTTACACTTCTTATGTGACAAACTGTAATTAGGGGCTTCATACATTTCTATAAATGCTTTGCAAATAAATCTCAACGATATTGTCATTCGTTTGTTGCTGCTGTTGTTGTTGTTCTCATTGTGAATTCCTATTTACAACTGCAATTGCTGACAATAAAATAGAGTAACAATGAAAGGGTCTATGTATGCAGAGTTGCCAGAATTGATGATTTATAGTATTTTAGATGATTTTTAGGGTTCCGTACAAAAAAACTAAAAAAAAATCGCTAAAACTAAAATAAATCGTCAAAACGAAAAAATGCCAAACTAAAAAACGTCAAAAACCGAAAATTCAAAAAACGAAAAATAAAACGCCAAAACTAAGAAAAAGCGTTAAAACCGAAAAAATCGCCAAAACTAAAAAACAACTGAAAAAATCACCAAAACGAAACAAAATCACTAAAATCCGAAAAAATCACAAAAAGAAAAAAGGGCAAAATCAAAAAAAAAATCTCTTGAACTAAAATAAATCGCCAAAAACCGAAAAACTACCAAAATAAAAAAAACGCCAGAAACCGAAAAAATCTCAATAACGAAAAAAACGCAAAAACTAAAAACAATGACCAAAAACAAAAAAAAAATTAACCGCGTTTTAAAAAATGTCTAGATGAGGTAAGATATTCGATTATGTTGGCTAAAGATCGTATAGTATTACGCATGTAGCGCCCATACAGAAGGAACCCTTCGTGTGCGAGTCAAAGTGAGTGGCATTGGCTGAAGTAGTTGGCACATTGACTACAAAGCCCAAGGTCTTAGGTTCGAGCACTATCTTCTACAATCATTAAATAACAACACCACGCATTTTCCTACTGTGCATTAGTGTATATTTGTATCAAGGGGTCTACTCTGTAATTCGAAGCGAAAGAAAATCCTTTCGAATTTTCATGTTATCAAATTCGAAAGCATTTTCTTTCATTTTGAATTACAGAGTAGACCCCTAGTTATTGTAGGAAAGTTCAAGTGATGAAGGCATATATACTGGTCACTGAACTACACCGGCTTCAAGCGATACTAATCCTAATGTAACATAAAAGCTCCCTTCCTTGTCGGTATTGTGTAGCAGAATCATCTTCGAAGTAAAATAACCAATAAAACGGCTAGTAAGCACAGCTTCGAAAATTTAATATGCCTCATTAACACCAGAGGCGTTAAAAATAAATAAAGAAAAATAGAGTTGTAAAAGAATGAAGCTTTCCACTATATTTTCCTTCACCACCTGTCTTCCCTATCACTATCCCTTTCATAAAGAACTTAACACCTTGTAATAGTAGCAGTCACTTACTTATCTTTAAAAAAAAGTCGAACTTTACTGAATTTATTTAACAAAAATATGATTTGAATCTTTTCCATCTTCTAAAGTATGATTTTTGCAAGATGAACTATGCAAAGTTTTCAAGGGGAAAAAAGAATGGGAGTGAGTACAGACAGCGACGTACTCGCAAAATTGCTTCATTCGTCGTTCGTTTCTTTTATTTTTTTTTCATCAAGTTCTCTTGACAGTTATCAAAATTTCTTATCCAAAACCAAACCATTAACTGAACATCTCACACCATTGAATATGCAGACACTTAGGGAAAATTTCACCAACTCTATTTAAATATCAATTGATATTTAAATGTCGATTTTCATTAATTTTTTTATGGAAAAATTACTTTTAAATATGATTTGATATTTAAATAAGTTGGTGAGATAAAATAAAACAATTAAAAAAAACCCAAATCTAATGCCGAAGTAGATTTTGTTTTGTTTGGAATATCTACTAGATTTTGCTCAAATGTAAACGGACTACTAAACAATGTGATAGGAGAAGGGCTTGTAAAATGAAAATGTAAAATGTAGGCCAACTGAGATCATTTAGCAATGAAATGCGTTCTTTGTAACATTTTCAGGACGAAAATAATTTTAACTCTTAATTAATTTTGCACTGATTTGGGAAAGAATTAAATGAAAAAATGCTCTCAAAATATAACTGCCGCATTGTAAAACCATAATTCGGGTTTGAGGTATATGTTTAATTCAAATTTCCATAGAAATTTTGCCTAAAGAACACTTAAAATACAAATTAATATTTTTTTAGAATACGACCGTTAATCTCTGGAACAAAAACTAAAGTGGTCAATTAAACTTTTTAATTATTTAAACTCTAAAACAAAAGGTTAATTCACTAAATTAAATTTTGAATTAAATTTTTTTAAATAATTCAGTAAGTCGTTTTAGTAATTTAAGCGCCAATTACGGCACTTAAATATTTTCATATAAACTTGCGCAAAATATTTTGACATTTTCATCGTTTTCAATTTTTTCTGCATAATAAAAAAATTTAATTTTTCCAAATAACTTTTTTTCTATTCATGAACAAAATCAACGAATATACAAACATACAATCAGGATATAATTTTTAAATGTTTTAATTTAAATAACACTTAACAAATGTTAAATAAATAATAATACCTTAATTTATTTACAAAAATGCTTAAATGGCAACACTGTTAATGGTAATAAGGGAACTAATGAGAAAACTAAACAATAAAATGAATAATAATAAAAGAATCATTTTATGCAGTACAATACTAGTTGGAAAATGATTTATTTTACTTTGACAAATTTTCTAAAAGGGAATTTAATAGAATAGAATAAGTTTTGAATCAATTGTGATTGGCATAAACAAAGTTCTGTTTAAATTGAAATTAGTCATAGAAACAATAGAACATTTTTATAAATTCAATGAGAGTTTAAAGTAATATTTCAATTGTAAGGTCTGTAGCTTAAACGAATAACCGCATAAGTGGATTTATGTCAATTTCAAGTTACTGATTTTGAACATTGTTTACACACACTTATGCCCTAATTCTGTTCGACGATTGTATCGTCTTGTCTATGGACGAAAAAAAGCCGCAGTTGTGATTCTTTAAAACAAGTATTATTTATTGTCCATGCTAGAAGGTTCGTGTATTTGCTTTATGATTTTGTTCTAAACACTATATCCAACACATATTTTTTCAAATATCTTTCAATCTATTGTATAATACTTTAACTTTATTTTTATGTTTTAAAAACATGGTAATAATATTTTTATTTTTCATTATCAAAGACAACAACTATTTTTTAAGAAAATAATTTAGAGAATTCAAAGACAAGAATTCAAAAGTATTTTCAAACATAAACGTCCTAAATCTTCTTACTGAATTAGGGCATTATTGTGTTTTCTACTTCATATTTAATATCTGTGGTTTTCAGTAGTAACCCAGCTTTTCTTGAAATATGTTCTTCTTTCAGAACAGCCAAACAATTTCTGTTTACAACCGTGTAATACAAGTGTAAATTTTCTGCCTACTAGCCAAGAGGGCACTCACCAGCCGTCAATAGCAACTGAGGAATTTTCAAATAAATCAAACCTTCTTCAAAAGTTAAACCAAATGTACTATAAACTAATGACCTACTTCAACATAAAAGACATTAGGTTCGTTTATTTGAATTTGCAACCAAAAATTAGCAGTTTCTTTTATTTTATTTTGTGTTAAAATTTCCATGGACTTTCTTCTTTCCCTTTATGCTGGCACAATGCTTTTAACTTTATCTTAAAAAGGAAACGTTATCTTGCGTTACACACTCTAAAAATCAAATAGTTCTCTTCTATTTTATGCCACACTTCCGCTTCCTTTTGGGCTGTCAATACAACTACAACAACTGGTTTATAAAAAAGAAAAAAAAATGTGTTAAACATTGCTATTCGCTCTTAAAAATGAATAACTAACATTTTAAAGATAAAGGATAATAATGTAATAGAAAATAATTTTTGTGAAAAGATAAGCAGTTAAAAGCTGTTATACTTGTATCATACAAAAGCAAATAGATGCTATTTATTTTTAACATAATTGTTAGCATAATATTTATATTTTTGTCTTTGTTGTTGTTGGTTTCTATTGTGTTGAACTATAAAAGTTTACGACTATAAAAATTAGAATTTGGTTTTTTTTTCAAACATAATGAATTTTTAGCTAATAAGGTATAATTGTTTTTTTTTTGTTATATTTCAATTTGCTGATTCCCATTAGAGTATTGTTTATATCAGACTAAAGTTTCAACTAAACCTTAAGCCCGAAATCACGAAAAGATGGATTTTAGCAAAGCGATGATATATATTTAAAGTTACTAACTAATTTCAATCTTCCGAGCTGCTAAAAATTATCTCTATTGACACTTTTGCTAATCCAGGAGCTCTCTCGCTCTCTCTATCTCTCGCTCTCTCTCGCTTTCTCTATCTCTCTGTAAGTCGGAACGAAAAAATATGGTTTTTGTCTTGCATGTTATTTATTTTCTTTGAAATTACAAAGTAGACCTCCAGTAAGCTGCCTTGTAAAATGAGGGATGAAAAATCTGCATCAACTCGTCAACATGTTTGTGCAGGATCCAGAGTAGTTAAAAGTAAAATACTAAAGGAGCAGTGCACAGATTTTTCTCTTCTCTCTCTTTTTTTTTTCTTTTTTATAGAAGTATAAAACTTTAAGTTGGCCACACTTTTTCATTCACATTTCAACATGAATAGACGGACGCCTGAACGAAGCTTTCAAATTATGTATATTTTGCGGTTAATGTAATCGTCTATTACTACGTTTATACGTGCTGTAGAGCGTAGCGTAGAGGAAGACCCGAATCAGTCTGTGACCGCTATAGAGCCATGATTACTGACTTCTTCGTTCATCAATTGAACAACCATGATGTGCAGGAGCTAGCTGTGTTTTCAACAAGACGGCGCAACGTGTCACACAGCTCGTGATACAATTGATTTATTGAATGAAACGTGTGGCAACCGCATAGTTTGACCTTTCGGACTCGGGAATTAGCCTCCAAGATTGTGCGATTTAAGGCCGCTAAACTACTTTCTGTGGGGATATATGAAGTTGCTAGTTTACGCCGATAAACCCTGACCACTTGGAAGACAATATTCGCCGTTTTATTTTCAATATACGGTCACAAATGTTGCAAAAAGTCCAGACTAGACTACGTACGAGCCAGCAGTGGCGGTCATATGCCAGAATTCATATTTAAATTATAATGCCAGAAGATTATCTCTCGAATAAAGTAGATTTTATGTCAATTTAAAAAATTAATCTTTGTTTTATTCCATTTTAAATTTCTATACCTCTATAATCAAACAGCCTTTACAATTATTGAAATTCAATAGGAAAACTCTCTTGTTCTTGAATTGATTTAAAAATATTCTAGTAAATATTCTAGAAAGCTTAAGGAAGTATATACTTCTAGTTTTTTTTTACCATATTTTAAGCTAATTTTTTTTTAAATTAAGGACATATAGGCAATAGGAAACACAATTTTGAGAGTTAAGTAACTTATTTTTATAAAAATATCTAGTTTTCTGTCAGTTTCGATTATAATTGCAGTAAGAAATTAATTTTTTAAATAAAGGATATATGAGCGGCAGTAATGTCCTTTTTCCCAAATCGCTATGAAATTTAACAGAGAGAGAAAGTACAGTACATAATTTAACCAATTACAGTGATAATTATGAAAGAGCTTGATTCTATGGTATTGTGAGCATTCAAAAGTTTTTGAAGTACCGAAAGCATAAATAAATTTGTGATTGAAAGGGTGTATGTGAGGTGGGCATATCCTTTGCACTCTATCGAAAAACTTCAACTGCATGGTTTAATATATATTTAATTATGTTTCAAAGAAAATTAATTTTTCATATAAAGGATAAATGGGATATGTAGGCATATCCTTTAACAAATTGCACTGGTATTAGTAAAGAAGCTTAATTGCAAGATATTGCTAGCATTAAGAAATTGTTGATGTACCTAAGGAATAATTGTTGTTGAAAGAAAATTTTTTTTGAGCCATACATATCCTTTAATCAATTGCACTCAAACTTATCGGGCATTTTTAACTGCATGATTTAATGTATATTTAAAAATTGCCGCTGCATATAAGGCGAAATTATGCTTGAAACAAAATTTTTCATTGAAAGGATATATGGGAGATAGGGATATCCTTTAACGCATTTCACTTAAATCTATCGAAAAGCTTTAACTGTATTTAAGGTATAATTGTGTTTAAAACAAAATTGTTCAAAAAAAGGATATATGGGAGGTAGATATATCCCTTAACGAAATGCACTGATATTTATAAAAATAAGTTTAATTGAAATTTTAGATTCGCCTAAGGTATAATTGATGTTGAAACTAAATTTTTCACAGAAAGGATATCTGTGAGCAGAAAGCCTTAAATGCATGGTTCAATGTATATCTAAAAACTGCCGATGTATATCAAGCATAATTGCATTTGAAACTAAATTTAAAAGGATAAATGAGAGTTAAAAATGTCCTTTAACAAATTTTACTAAAATTTATCGAAAGGCTATTTAGCTGTATGCTTAAATGTATATTTAAAAATTGTCGATGTACATATGTATATAAGCCTTAATAGTGTTTGAAACTAAATTTTTCATAAAAAGGATATATGCGAGTTCGACATGTCCTTTAACGAATTTTATTTTTTTTTTAATTCTTTAATCTAAAATAAGATGAAATTCACTTTTTGAAATCAAGAATTTAGCAGAACAATATTTCTTCTTCTGCATTTATTTTTAAAATAAAGGATATATGAGAGAATTGTGAATGCTGGCTTTGATCATCACACAACTTAACAGGCAACTCAACTGTGTGTTTTTATAAATAATTAAAGGATTTCACTGAATATTTATAGTAATGGTTTTTGGTTATTTTAATGTTTTTGATTTTGAGTTTAATTTGATTTAAAATTTTGATTATATAAAAGAGGGAAGCATTTTAGGTTTGATTTGCATTTCATTTAACGTAAGGAAAGGTCATGTATTTAAAAGCCAATTCCCAGACATTTTTTTACGGTAAATGCAGCATATGTTATGTTTGTTAAATAAAGGATATATGGCGGGCAGTCATGTTCTTCCACCGATTATAATAAAATTTAACGAGGAGCTTGAGCCTAAAGTTCTAGAAGTTGTAATGAATTTTTACAGTATTTTATTGTAAGCTTAAGCTTCAACATATGTTATATTTTTCAAATAAAGGATATATGGCGGGTAGTCATGTTCTTCCACCAATTGGAATAAAATCTAACGAGCATTTTATCGTAAGCTTCAGCATATGTTATATCTATAAATAAAAAGGATATATGAGGGGTATTCATATTCTTTCACCGATTGGAATAAAATTTAACGCGTAGCTTTTTCCTGCAGCTCTACGAGTTGTAATGAATTTCTACTACGTTTTAAACTAAGAGTCAGCATATATTATATATTTTTAAATAAAGGATATATGGCGGGTAGCCATGTACTTCCACCGATTGGAATAAAATCTAACGAGGAGCTTGAGCCTACAGTTCCAGGAGTTGTAATGAATTTTACAGCGTTTTATGTTAGGTTTCAGCATATGTTATATTTTTTTAATAAAGGATATAGGGCGGGTAGTCATGTTCTACCACTGATTAGAATGAAATTTAACGAGGAGCTTGACTCTGAAGTTCTAGGAGTTGTAATGAATTTTTACAGCGTTTTCTCCTAATTTTCAGCTTATGTTATATTTCTCAAATAAAGGGTACATATATGGCGGGTAGTCATGTTCTTCCACCGATTGAAATAAAATCTAGCGAGAAGCTAGATCCTGCAGTTCTACAAGTTGTAAATAATTTCTACCGTGTTTTATCGTAAGATTCAGCATATGTTATATTTTTTCAAATAAAGGATATATGGAGGGTAGTCATATTCTTTCACCGGTTAGAATAAAATTTAACGAGTAGCTTTATCCTGCAGCTCTACGAGTTGTAATGAATTTCTAATACGTTTCATACTCAGATTCAGCATACATTTTATTTTTGTTTAAATAAAGGATATATAGCGGATAGTCATGTTCTTCCTCCGATTGGAATAAAATTTAGCAAGGAGGTAGATCCTGCACTTCTTGAAGTTTTAATGAATTTCTTTCGCGTTTTATCTTAAGTTTCAGCATATGTTACATGTTTTTAAATAAAGAATATATGGCGGCTAGTCATGTTCTTCCACCGATTATACTAAAATTTAACGAGGAGCTTGATCCTAAAGTTCTAGAAGTTTTAATGAATTTTTACAGCATTTTATATATAGTGGAATTTAGTATTTATATTACGGGAGGTAGATTTTAAATTGCAGTAATCGCTATAAAATTTACTGCGGAGCTTAATCTTACTACTTAAGAAATATTTATGAGTTTTAAGGGTTTTTTTACGTAATTTTTATTGAATTGAAATTTTCATATGCAAGGATAAACTTGTACTTGCACCGATTTTCTCCAACTTGCATTTTTTTTAACCTTATATTATATGTCATTCCGTAAATTTTCTTCTGTCTATAATATAATTCGCTTAATTTTGTTTTTGTAGCCTTTAGAGAATAAAAGAGAGCACTGTGTATCCTGGGCAGTGGTTTGCAAACACGTACTCACATAAATCTTGAATATTCAAATAACTAATTAAATTATGCTAGAATATAAATTCTAACAATTGTTATTTATTGCCTATATTTATCTTTGCTGTTTCTTTTAACCATAAAGCATGCTGACATTTTGTAGTTTCATGTTAATTGAAATTGTTGTAATACACAATGTTCAAACCAAATTATACTACAAGGAAGTGTGGACTGTATTCTAAATTGTTATATAAAACATGGTTTATTTAATGTGTCCATGTTGTTTTAAGCCATTCAAACTAAATGCCAATGATTTTTTTTTTAACAAAACAGAAACCACCAGCCAGTACAAAAATGCTATTTTAGTGTTGGTTGCTTTAAAAAACGTAAAAGTTGTCGTTACACTTCATGTAGAAATGCACGTACGAAGTAATTTTTTTTCTGTCACATGTTTGCATTTCAAAAATTTTTTTGTAGTCATTCTTCTAGTTCGTTATCACGTACGAGCAAACTTGCATATTAAGGCCATGCAGAAATTGTAACAAAACAAATATCCTTGTTAAGGCCAATACCGTACCGCTGTGTGAATTGTTAAGAAGAGAAGGCAATGCTACACATTGTTTTAGTTGTAGATTAAGTTTTTGTTTTGTGTTACTTTGTTAGCCACAAAGGCTGCATGATTTTGAAAGCAACCATACAAGCAGTGCGAATGACAAAAACGTAAGAAGAGACTAAAGGACGTGGAAGGAAATACATTATTGCAAATATGATACAAGTTTAGAGTTTTAAAAAATTTTATTATAATTTATAGCTTTATTTTTTTATTAACAAACGCAATGTCTTTAAACTTTGCAAATTCTCTATATTTTTTTTTTAATTTAATTTATACAAAATATCGCACAAGTGCGTTCTTTTAGCAGTTGTTTTGTTTAAATTAACATTGATGGCCAGAAGCTTAGGCATGCTTTATGAAATTTAAACTATAATTTTACAAATTGTTTTCCACATGCAATTACACAAATAACACTAGGTTGGAAGAGAGTAGGAGTAAATAAATTTTAATTGTGACAATTTGGCAAAAGGTTTTTGAAAGGACACAGTTTATTATTCTTTAGAAAAAAATTGAGTTAATTAGTAAGGCAGAAATTAAATTCACTTTAAGTAAAGGAAATAAATGCAAAAGTGAACAAATTAATTAATTACCTGCATTAAGTGAACCTTAAAATACAAAAAAAAAATCTCTAAACCTAAGGAGTTCCATAACATTATCTAGGTAATCATTGTTTTGCTTCGTCCATTCCAAGCAAATATTCCCTCTTGTCGAGGTTGGCGTGTGTCGACTTTGCTTACAACGTTTTTGTAATAGATTAAAGAATAACGCAAAATTTTTTCTTTAATTTAGAACCAAAATCTCGTAGTCGAAGTAGAAATACGCCAACCACGATAAGGCCCATTGAATGCTGATATGTCATCCTCCAATTTTATTGATTTTTCAATTTAAGCACTAACTCACCAACTTTGTCATAGTCCATACAGTTTTCTGTAGGGCTCTCAGTAATTCATTGCTCGTTTTCAAAATCTGTCTATTTCTGAAATGTTTCTAAAAAATCTTAAAAATGCCTGAACTCTTTAATGGTGCAAATAAACATTTCGTTGTGGCAGCAGCATGCCGTTTCGAAATCCAGAGCGACCTTGGTTTATACAAAAGCTTTGCCAAATTCATACACACACAGAGAGAGAGAGAGAGAGAGGGAATAAAAAAACAGAGACCAAGGCGAATTGATACCAGCACCTGGATTCAGTAACTTTTTGCGAACCGAAAATCGTAATATTTAGCGATATGTTGATTCGTTTGTTGTACATCTGTGTTCTACTCGCCATTTAATTGTATTTTATGTGGCATCCCTGCACACAAAATTGCAAAACAAGCGAAAAGCACAAAGAAGATTTAAAGAAAAACCAAACAAATTCGAGCTTGTTATATTACTTTGTTTAATTCAACCGACATGGAATATCGTTAAAATATGCTACTTAATAGCAAACTCGATAAATTTTTGCTATATTTATTATAGCGATACGATTATCGCAATAAAAGTTATTGAATCAGATGGTACAGGTACAGGTGGTCTCGATTTCCAACTCTGCATATTCGCCTTAGTGCAAAATTTGCTGCTTGCAGAAAATTGCCGAACTTTTTGCTTTGATTTGACACGAGAGAAATTAATAGCTGATCATCAGCTGCTGCATTGAGATCACTTGATATGAATTCGTGTTAACAGTGACTATGTCAAAACTAATTAGTATGTGCGTTTGTGTAAACAACAATGTTTGACAGACATGCCGAATCACATATGAGTTGAAAAAATGACATGCCAGATGTAAAAAACCTTGACGTGTATGACGGCAGGCTAACAAGCATATTGTATCTTTTAGTTTAGAGCTGCGCAGAGACTTTTCTGGCAGTTGAGCCTTGTAAGCCATATTAAAGCGATGCAATTTGAAGCAAAACACATCATCGATCTTTGGCCATCATGGCATGTCAACTCGCCATCTTTTGGCTCTCGTAGTCTTTAAATTTAATTTTCCTGTAGTTTTAAAATAAGGACATATAAGCTGAAAGAAAAAATTTATATGATAAATCTATACCAACAGACTAATCCAAAGAGAATGCCCATGAAAATTTACGCTGACTTAAGCATTGTTTGCTTATGTTCAAATAAATTTTTATGTTATAATGTGCATTATCTTATTGTACACATTTGATAATAATAAAAAAAGGAAACCTCTTTCATACACAATAAAAATTTTGTCTTATATATTTTTTTTTTGCAAACACATACTACATGTCTTAGCTTATGTATGTTAAGCAAACATTTCAAAAGAAAACAAACATCAGCAGCATATTTTTATTGAAAGTTTTTCTGAGGGAGAATACGACAGCGTTGCTATAAAAAGGGCATAAGCAACAAAATTTTTTCCTAGGCAGGAAGAAAACAAAATTTGAAACAAAAATTAGGAAAGGAGATTTTGAAAATATCTAAATAATATACTTTTGTAGGCCTACAACCTTCATGCCGTATTTTTTCAAGTACAAGAAATAAGTGTAATTTTATAACTCTTTTTTTTTTTGCTGGCATCAAGGCTGAAATTTGTGGAGTGCTATTAAAATAAAACTGAATTAATATTTTCTGAATCATAAGCACTCATCTCAAAACATTTTAAACTTAAAAAGTTTGCTCCTTAAATTGCTTGCAAATACTAGTCACAATTTTTTTTCAAGAATATTTTGTACATAATTTTCTATTGCTTACAACGTGCTGTTAGGTCCTTTTTCATTTGATTTCTTGAGCATACATATATGTAAATTTTTTTTTAGACCAAAACTATAATAAAAGCATGTGAAAATTATATAAAATCTTTTGGGGATTTTGTTTAATATCTGCACAAAATGTTTAACTTAAGCAATTTTTATAGCTCATGAGATTTTTACATTGTATATTTCCATTTTAACAGGAAAGAAAAATTTAAAAAATTGCTACAAAGTAAAAACCTCAAAACTCATGCATTAAGAGCTCAAGCCTTTAATACAAAAAGTTTGGGGATTTGAGGCCAAAAAAAATTTTTTTTTTTAAAACGAAAACTATTCAAAGGCTGATAAAACAATGTGTCTATGTTATTTAAAAATTAACACATTAAGCAACAATGTTTTGCATTCCCAATAGGGATTAGAAAACACATCGAACTTTAGCTGGATGGAAAATTACACATTTTCATATGTATATTTCAATAAAATTAATAACTCATCTATAAAGAAAAATAACAAAAGTTATAGCAGAGGAGTTTTATAAACTTAATTTTAGCTATTATGATGACTATACAAATCTCGACGGAAGAGAGCACAAAGATGTACATTGACGCAGACTATGATTACATATCACAGAAATCTATGATTGTCATATGGGTCTGGCTGGGCATCAAAGTCGCTCTCTCAAAGCCGAAATTTTCTTTGTAGTCGGATCACTAAATAAAATTAGCCAACAGCACACTAATTACTGCAATATCGTTAATGTGAAAGCTATAAAGGAGCCGAAAAAATACAAAATTCATAGAAAAATAATGAGGCTAAAATTAAAATAAAAAATATCATTCAATTATCCTATAATAATAATATTCAATTTTAATAACATAATAAACCTCATTAAACTAGATCTAGATTTCTTGGGGCCTCTAAAAACCGATCCAGCTAAAAGTTTGAAAATTATTTTTTCATGCCCACCTTAGAAGATTAAGATTTTCACTTATTTAAATTTTCTAAATATAATTTTTACAAAGCCATCATTAAATAGAAAAATTTTAAATCCAATAAAGCAAACAAGGCTTTGAATAATTTTAAAGAATCAACATTAAATAAAGAATTAATATTTAAACTATTAAAAATCAAACACCAATATGTGACCTGCTCCACGAAAAGGGAGCTCTGCGCCGAAAAATTTTTTTTTTACTTTTTGAGTGATTTTTGTAGGAAAAAAACGCTCTTTCAAATGCCGCAAGCCGCAAGTTCTATGTCTTTTAGTTTTTTTACAAATCACCTTTAAAGATGAACATAATTAATGAAATAATTTAAAAATGTGATATAAACAGATATATATATATTATATAATATGTGAAATTTAAAAAAAGTTCAATTTCAAAGGTACAAAATTACTCTTTTTTACTCCTAACTCGCTTTTCTGGTGGTTCTTCTGTACTTTGCTGCTTTCCACCTTTTCACCTTTAAACGCGTTTTTCTCAATAACTTCTTTTCGGCGCAGAGGTCCTTTTTCGTGGAGCAGGTCACATATAGATTTCTCTCTTGCATACGCCAACAAAAGAGGAATTAATTCCGGTTGAAGTTCAGAAACAATTTTGGGCCGTTTTTTTTTTTTTTGTTAAGCAACGCCTGTAGGCATTTTATTTCTGCTCAAGTGCTCAAGAAACTCATAATAATAAGCTTTAAACCAAAATGTGAATTTTTACAAGCAAATAAGCAAATAAGACAACTTAATAAGATCACTTATCGTGTCCGATAGCAAAAGTTCTAACGAAGCTTTTCTTAAAAATACATTGAAATTAATTATTGAGGGGCAAGCTAGTTAATAAGCTTATTTCACTATTTCACTATCAGCAGGGAACCTTTACGAAAATTCTTTCCTTGGGAAAAATTCCCACACAATTTTTATTTTCTTTCTAAAAACAACATCCAGCTGTCATAAACAAATTAAACTAAAAATTAAAATTTGAGGAGTCAGTTATATGGTTTCCAGTTGTTTTATTTAAACTGAAAGCTTGCAACTGACATTTTTAGGATGGGGGAACAATGAATAGCGCTGATTACACTATACAACAAATGGAGACTTTTGGAAAAACACACGGACTGTATAGTATAGGTTCGATAGTAGTAAAACCCTATACTCAGTTTATCGGTTTTGTATGGGCCTCCAAAGATTTCGAAAATCAGTGCACCCTCAAAAAATGGTGTCATCAGTTTTTGGCCAAATGAGAACCTCAACTCGTATCATAGTTGAAACAAGAACTCAATATTTTCTTTTAGCTAAATGTTTCCTGATCATGTGCCTTAGCCCCTTAATAATCTGCTCTACGAAATAAAGCCCAAGGAAATAAGCCCCATATAAGAAATTTAATAAGTCCCAATAAAATATCACCCTAATAAATGAAATAAGGCCCAAGAGAAAATTTATGAAAAAAGACCCAACATAAATAAAGTAAAGTCCAATGCAACCAAACTCAATATGAAATGCAGCCCAAAAAAATTAAATAAAGCCTAATTTATTTTATTTTTATTTTATTGGGCCCTATTTCATTTTCTTATTTGGACGTTATGTATTTCCTTGGGCCTTATTTCACAGCGCTTTAATAATAAATTTCAATGTATTTTTAAGACACAATATTTTACTATAATAAGTAAAATAATAATTTGCGATAATCCGAGCGTAAACAAACTTTTAAATTTAATTGTAACAAATCCCAAAAATAAAAAAACATCAATTGTTGACAGCACGCGCCTAAAAATACTTGTGTGTCAACACTTTTTTCTTGCAAAAACAATCTATAGCTGTTGTATTTTTTTTAACAAAGCACGTGCCATTTTTAGGGTTCCCTACAGAAAAGGTTAAAAGGAACGCTATTCTTTACTCGAGAGCCGTAAGAGAAATTTTCACACAATATGCAAAACTTTGGCCGCTAAAGAAATATTTGCAAGTTATATCGTACAAAAAATTATATATAGACAATTGAAATGTTCAAAGTTATGCCGAGTACACACAATGGCATTTTGTGACATCGCAAAAATGTGCACTAGTGCAAAAATTTTAATTTCTGATTTTTTTCGTTGTGTGGCATTGTTTTCCATATAAAAAAACATAATGTGAACAAACGGCGTTGCACATATTTTGAAAATAACCCAAAATGTACTCGGAGTGTATTTTTATGCAGACTATCAGTTATTAAAAATTAAAGTTAAAAATTTAAAAAACCCCCGAATATATCTAGAAATGATGTGATATCTTCTAAAAGGCTGGACCATTTTTCTTAAAACATAAGCTAAGAACCCTCTCGATCAAGTCGCCTTTCAAACAGAAAAAACTAATTCGGTCCAGCCGTTTGGTCTGTACGTGGACACGGACAGACACTATGATACACAGATACACAGACACACACTACAAATTTATAACACACCTTTTTTAGTCGGGAGCTTAAATGAAAAATATCACAAAAGATAAAATAAATTGCTGAAATGAAAAAAATCACCAATAAGTCAAAAGGTCGCCAACAAACTACAAAAATTGCCAACAACTGCATAAAATCGCCAAGACTAAAAAAGGGTTTATGCAAAAAAAAAAATCGCCGAAAATAAAAAAAAACTTAAAAAAATCCCATAAACGAAAAACAGCGCCAAAACTTAAAGTTAGTCGCTGTAACTAAACATAACGCCAAAAAAACCAAAAAACTCGCCGAACGAAATAAAGTACAAAAACAAAAAGAACAGCCGTAAGAAATCGCCAAAAACCGAAAAAAAACGTCAGAACGAAAAAGCGCCAAAACTAAAAAAATTACTGAAGCTAAAATAAATTGAGAACAACCGAAAAAAATTGCCAAAACGAAAAAACGCCAAAATTAAAAAAAGATAATTTGTATAAAAAACCGACAAAAACCGAAAAAAATCGCGAATAAGAACCAAGCACCAAACCTAAAATTTATTCGCTGTTGCTAAGAATATCGCCAAAAACCCAAAACAATCGCAAAAACGAAAAAAGTACATAAACAAAAAGAACAGCCGTAAGAAATCGCCCAAAATTAAAAAAAAATGCCAACACGAAAAAAGCGTTCAAAGCTAAGAAAATATCGCTTAAACTAGAATAAATTGCCAAAAACCGAAAAAATCGCCAAAAACTGAATAAAATACCAAAACTAAAATAAACACCAAAAACCACCAATTTGAGGGTGGCGTTGGCTCAAGTAGTTAGCACATTGACTACAAAGCCGAGGGTCCTGAGTTCGAGCCCGGGCTCCAAGTAATGATTAAAATAACAATGCCATGCATTTTTTTGTTGTGCATTAGTGTCCCTTTGTATCAGTTGTTGTAGAAAAGTTCAAGTGATGAAGGCATAGCCACTGGTCACTGAACTGCACCAGCTTCAACGGATTCTAATTGTAATGTGACATAAGAGCTCTCTCCTTCATCGGTACTATGTAGCAGAATCATCGGCGAAGTAAAATAACCAATAAAATGTCTACTAAACACAACTTTAAATACTTTAATAAGCCTCATTGACACCAGAGTCGCTGCAGTTAAAAAAAGTTGTGCAAATAAGCAAAGTTGTAACAGAATGAAGCTTTCCTCTATCTATTCCTTCACCACCTGTCTTCTCTATCACTATCTCTTTACTAAAGAAGGTAACACCTAGTAATAGTAGTAGCCACTCATTGCCTGAGTGTTACTTCTCTTAAAAAAAAAGTAATCCACATATCGTTATTCATGTTGTGTAAAAATTTCATACAAATATCTTGGTTATGCAGCTCTTGAGAAATAAATAAAATTTTCTTTCTCCATTAAGTTGTGTGTCAATTGAAAACTTTAAACTCGTTTTCTGGCGAACTAGTTTGTTTGAGTTACGACGTTGTTTGAGTAAATGAGCGATATGTGGTGTTCGTACGGAACAATTCGTGTGGGAGTCAAAGTTGCACTTTACTGAATTTATTCATAATAAATTCAATTTTTTTTTTTGTTAAAATTTATCTAAACTAAATAAAAAAAAGCATTATTTTCTTTTGCTTCGAAAGTAATTGAAATGTCTAAAATTAGATTTCTTTCCTTTGGCCAAATATTGTAAACAACCTTGAATATATTGCTAAACGGTGGTAAGCTGCTTTTTTTTGTCTTTTTTTTTGGTAAAATATTTACTTAAAAATACATAAATAAGGCTTCCTTATAGAACAGTAACCAAGAATTAAAATTAAGAACTCAACTTTGCCCAAAAACTTATTTACAAAACTTAAAAATAAAAGCAGACATTTCGTTGCCTTAAAAACAACAGTCAAGCATGTCCAAAAGAAAAAAGTGGCCGTTTGCCATTTGGCTTAAGACCACCAGCAATTTTGCAAACCTTTACTAAAACTGAACCAAAAAAAAAATTATTACATTTTATTTAAATAATATAAAATTTTTGTAAGCAGTTTGCTTAAGGAAATAAAACCCTTATGGCTCTATATTTTACGGTTTGGCTTTTTTGATTTTAGCTGGAGATAAAGAAAAAACAGCCAACAAACATTTTGCCACCAACAACTAAATCCTTTGCTGAATTATGGTTATAAATCTATAATTTAAATTTTTATTTTATTTTTTTCGTTGTGATTTTCATTTCATAGTTCAAGTTATAAATTTTGCAAAGTGTTTGTTTTTTCTTCGTTTTCGCTAACAGGAAACTTTAAATAAATTTTATACTTGCTTAATTCTTTTTTTTTTTTTTTTGAAAGAAGGTGGCATTTGCGCTTGTTTGCAATATTTGCTATTTGTACTCCCAAACGGTTGTAGTTTTTCTATAAATTTTAATGTTATGACAGGTTTTGATTTAAAGTATTACGTTGTTTTTTGTCTTTAGGAAAATATGTTGGTTACAAATTTAAAGTGAGTTTTTTTTTCTTATTTCTTGCCAAGCAATATTTACAAAATTAGTCGTGTGACCAGTTTTATAGAGACATGTGGGCCTTGTTTCTCAAAAGTTAAAAGTGTTGTAATACAAATAAAAAAGTTGTTAAAATATATTTTGTATATGAAGATAATGTATTTATATAACACACAAAAAAGTAACATGAACAATGTGATAATATCAATTCAGTTTTTCCACTCAAATTAATTAGTACAATTAAGAATTTAATCAAATCAATTAAATTCTTAATTGAAACCATTAATTGGTGAATACTTTTTTCTGTGAACTATTTTAGTTGTAGTACAATATTTATAAGGTTTTTAGGAACAGACCCCTGATCTTGGCAGTTATAAAGAATTTTTCTTGTCTTACATTTAATTACACCAAAACAAAAAAAAATATTAAATATCAAATTTAAATTTCTCTTGGTGTATAAACAATCTTTCAATTTCAATTTGTTTTTTTTTAATTTTAAAACAAATAAATCTCTTGTAAATATTTTCACATCTTTTGTAGACCACTTGAGAACATCGTTATTCTACTCGTGCATTTCTATTATATTAACCTGAATACATTTTGTTTTCATTTTTCACAATGAAAAAAAAAGCATGAATTTCTTTATACTAAAACTCAAGTGTTGTCATTCTAGCTGCCTGCTTTTCGGTCTCTCTGTCTGCCCTGTCTATTGTGGTTGGTTTATTAAGCTTTAAAAATTAAATTTTCTACCACATTATCCATCATCAAAATATATATACATACTATGTAAGTAAAAATAGTTGCATGTGCTGTAAACAACAATTGAAAATTTACACATACTGAAACACACATGAACTTATAACTGTATTAGTGTTTGTATTAGTGTCCTTAGTGGCCTTCAAACGCCCACATGAATGTTAAGGCACAATGTTGTGTATTTTTTTATATATATATATATTTGCAGTACTTTAAAGTTTATTTAACCATATAAAGGTGCAAGTAGCATTAGTATTATTTTTGCTCTTTTAGCCTTTCTGGCGCCTTGCAAGACCTGCTCTTGGTTTATACTTTGGTGGCCACCAGATAAGAGGCCACCTTTAACATCTCTAAAGGTCCTTGTTTTGTTCATGATGTTGATAGTAGTAAATATTTTGTTGTTTGTTGCAGCTACTGCTGTTATCGTTTTTTTTTTTTTGCTGCTTGTATTTTTGTTGTTTTATTTTATAAATTTTTAAAGGCAGTTTATTTTTTACTTTATGTGGAATAAGCGATGCTTGTGTTTTCTTTACGGTTGTTGACTCAAATTAAATTAAAATATATTGTGTATTTTGTATAATGCTTTTTGCTAAATAAAAAGTAAGCCAAGAAACCTACTCGATACCGGCGGGATAGGGAAAATTTGGTCAAATGTGAACTAGAAATTTTAGAAATTTAGAAAAGTGGCTGCTTAAAATTGTTTATTGCATATTGAGAAATTTTTTAAATTATAAATTATTTCAGCTAATTTTCAACAGCATGCTTAAACGATGTTATTAAAAGGACTTTCAACATTTTTTTAAATTTTCATCTTTAGGCCTGCCTAAAAGTATGCAACAAATTTTACAATTCAGCATCTACGCTTAATGGGTTGTTTATGTTGAAAACTTCATGTTTAATGGTGCATTTTATTTTATTATTGTTTATATTACTCCATACCAATTGTTAAAAGTGCTTAACCTACAAATTCTTACCAGTGTTTCCTGTGCGGGCAAGTTTAAAAATTAGAAAAAACTGAATTATACACAAATTTCTTTTACTTATTATAATCATCTTGCTAGTTTAAAAAGCTAATATTTACAGGAGGCAATGAAAAAAATTAATTAAAGAAAAATAAAAGCATATAAAGCAAACTTTGATTTAATTAATTGATATATAATAGAAAGCGCTGTGATAAGTTTAATATATCTATATATTTTTTTTTATATTTTAAGAATAAGAAATTTAAGACTTGTGGGTTTTTTATAATCTAAGCAAATTTTAATGTTAATAACATAAAAATTCGACAGAATACAAGTATCAAAGGTGAAAATCCTACTTCTTTTGAGTGTTTGTTACTAACAAGAAGTCTTCGCGCCATCGCTTGTACATACATCCATCGTGCTTCGCTTATTAAACGACAGCATTTATTACTGGTTTAGTATAATACATGCGACGACAATACATTAAAAAAAACAAGACGTATTTACATTTCAAGACTGCTTACGCAGTCCTCTGGGCCAAGACCCTTCCGTTTTTAAAATGTCATCAAATACGTATGAGTAACGAATTGAATTAAATATCAATCATACGCCAAATGAGAAATTCAGTGAAAGTTAAAAAAAGAAAACTAATTTTACAAAAAAAAAGTATTTAAAATTTTAAATTTACACGCTAATTAATGGCAGAAGAAATTTTTATTTTTCTACCAAGGCTTGAGTGTATCAGATATTTGTATGAAAGATTTCGAAAATCACTGCACCCTCAAAAAATGGTGTCATCAGCAGCTGATTCAGACTTAGTGACAGCGCTTAGCTATTTAAAGCAATAATGTAATTAAGAGTCTACCGAACAAATCTGGCTAACATCTTATGCCAAAAAGTTATTTCTTCATGCACTTTTTTGTGCAAAAATTAAGGAAAAAATTTTTTTCACTTTTTTGATAATAACTTAAAGGAACTCCTAAATTTTTGCTAAAAATATTGCGCAAAGATGTACCTGTGGTAAAGCTGAATAATTTTTGTGCACACGTCAATATAATCTGAACGTGTCTAGGCATCCAAAATATCTCATTAAACCCACGTTGTAGCTTAAACGCTTTCGGTTTTTACTAGACTATATTTTTTTGCATTTCTTTTACTTTTTTTTATTATTGTTGCATTTTTATGCTGGAAATTTAAGTATTTACTATTTGAAGGTTTTGCTGT
This sequence comes from Nowickia ferox, assembly GCA_936439885.1. Taxonomy (NCBI): domain Eukaryota; kingdom Metazoa; phylum Arthropoda; class Insecta; order Diptera; family Tachinidae; genus Nowickia; species Nowickia ferox. The sequence goes on along the minus strand of OW387027.1, from coordinate 24,545,906 downwards.
TGCTTTACAAAATAGTATCAGTGCAAAATTGTAAGTTTGCTGAAAAAAGTGAACAAAAATATTCTTTCGTCTATTTTTTCCAAAAAACTTGATGGAAAAAATTAATTCTTTTGCACAAAGTGCTACTGAAACTCAATTGAGAAGTATGCACTATTATTACATGATTTAAAAAAAAAATTTTTAGCATCGAAAAGTTGAGAAAAAACGAAAATTATGAACTATTAGCGTGTCTAGACATTTTTGATTGTATTGATATGTTCACAAAAGTTGTCCAGCCTTACATTAGCTACAACTTTGCCAGATATTGTTAGCAAAAATTTAGGATTCCCTTTAAGTTATTCTAAAAGAAGTGAAAAAAAATTTTTTTCTTAATTTTTGCAAATAAAAGTGCTTCGTGCACTTTTTATTTATTTTTTTTTTTTGCATAAAATGTTTACAAGATTTGTTTGGTAGACTCTTAGCTACATTATTGCTATATATAGCTAAGCGTTATTACTAAGTATCAATTAGCTGTTGGCCAAAAGCTGATGAAACCATTTTTTTAAGGGTGCAGTGATTTTCAAAATCTTTGGAAGCCTATAAAAAAAAGATTGGTCACCAAAATCGTCAAACTGGGTATGGGCCTTCACTACCCACTGGTAGTACTATCGAACCTATACTGCGAGTACTGTGTGGATTTTTCACTGCTGCACAATGTAATTAATAAAAAAGGTCGAATAAATTATTATAATATTCAAGTTTAAGAATTTTAACTTTTTTTTTGCAGAAAACACCCAGGGTCTATTACGGGACTTCTGGACTGACTAGCTAGCATCGTTACCACTCAGCCACCAGGCGACCCAACTAAAATCAGATACGCTATTTTTTGTCATTACCACTGAGACGTGACTGCTGCGTGACTCACGTATTTGTACATCTCTAATAAAAGCTAATGAAACAATGGCCAAAACAACAGCAATAAAGTGTTACGGAAAGTCGTTATTGGTAAACTCAACGCGTAAAGCTATTACTAATTTGTATTTACTCAAGCGCAACGCGGTGCAGCATTAATTTTTCCAAGAATAAAATTAAAACCTCTGCTTAATTGAGCCCAATTAATAACTTTGTTTCTACTTAGACTTCGGAAAACCATTTTATTTTCTGCACTTCCAATATAAACATTAAAAACAAAAGCACTTCAACAAATAATTTGGCTAACAAATTTAACCCTTTCCCTGCCCTGTGCATCACATTGCAAGTTTCTTCCACACGCTTGCTAGTGCATCATTTGTGATTCACAAATGATATTTTTATTAAGTTTAGTACTTTTATGGACGTGTGAGAAATAATGAATTTAATATTAAAACAAACGCGTGAAAATGGTTTTACTCTTTCTTGTGTCAAGCTCTTCTACTTTCAAAGTTTTATAGACATTAATAGGCCGGCCGTTTTATAGGTGACTAAAAAAAATAAAAAAATCACTTTTGTTCAGTAAAAATTACTAAAAAAAATTCAATTTTTTTTGCTTTATTTCTTACATATATATATTGGACCACCCAAAAAATTTATGGGATGCCGAAAGTATTTATTTTGTTCGCTCCACCGACAGTTTGTGATAGACTGGCCGTAAAAAGAGAGAAGTGTGTAAAAAAAACTATAAACACTTTTGGCTCAACAACTTTCAAATGCAGCGTTTTTCGGAAAAATTTTTGTATAATCATTTTTGTTAAGAATAAAAAGCACAACATCTTTCCTGTACACAATTTTGCCCTAACTATGGTCGATCATGGTCTTTTAATGAGACGAAACTAAATTTCTTGGTAAGACTTTACTTCAACGGCTCGTGGTAAAAATTGGAAAGCGATAATTATAATACCTTTTCATTATTTTATTAAGTAAGATCTGTAAATTATATAGCTCCATTACATTTGGTCCAAATATGTAACATTTAGAAATATAAGGATCAAAACATCTTTTGTACTTGGAAATTATCCTACAGCTCGTGATCCATTGAATATATATCAACAAAACTAGACACACATATATATAAACGACAGAGGAAAATACGAGTATATATATCTATAAAAACAATCTGCGCAAATACTTGCATATATTATGTAAATTCACAAGCAAATCATTAGGATCCTTGTTAAAAAAAAATTATTATTTAAAAAACATTGGTATATTTCTCTTCGTTGTATTTATATTTTTTTTAAATCCCAAAATTATAAAAGAAAAATCGCTAAAATAAATCGCTATATGGCACAACAATCAGTAAAAGTAAAAAGGTGAAGACAAAAACCAAAAAATCGTCAAAACGAAAAAAAACGTAATTAATGTAAAAAAATCGCAAAAAAATCAAAAAAAAAATACCAAACCGAAAAGAAAACACCAAAACCAAAACAGGCATTAATACTAAAAACAAATTGCCAAAAGACGAAAAAAAATTGCCAAAATGAAAAAAGCCAAAATTAAAAACAAAAAATATTGCTAAGAGTCGAAATATGTTTTATAAAAAAAATCACTAAATGGAAAAAAAACACAAAAGCTAAAACAGGCGTCAATACTTTAAAAAAATTTTTCAAAACCGACAAAAAATCGCCAGAAGGAAACAAGCGCCAAATATAAAAAGTTCGTATAGTATTTCCATATGTAGTGCCCGTAGGGAACCCTTGGTGTACGAGTCAAAGTCGCACTTTATTGAACTTATTGAATATTAATCAGAAATAATTTCTTAGTCGGGCTTAAGTTCAGTAATTTCAATTCTTATTGAATGAAATATTTTTATTAATTAATGTGAGTTTCTAAAGAAGAGAAGAAAAATTAAATTAGACTATAAGCTGGGGGAAATACCGATATTTTTCTGTGCAGCCACGCAATTCATCAGCACCCAAGTCTATCTACTGGGGTAGAGATTGTTATTAACATCAGCTATTTAACGCTAATTTTCAATGAAATGGAATATGAGAAATTATTATATTGTGTATACAATTATTGATTTACCTTTGGTAAACACATTTGTAAGTATCACTATTCATTTTTTGTTTATACGTTTTTTTTTTTAATTTTTCTATTCAGGTTAGCACGAAGTTATATCACTCTACGTAAGTATGTTTAACTATTCTTGCTTATCTTTTACGATCATCACATTAATTATTTTTACTTATTCGATGTACCGTCGGTACATACCTGTAAGTATTATTGTAGTGGATATTATGTTTACATTGTTTTTGCTTTCTACAGTTGATTTTACTTTCCAGTATATATGAAACTGTGATTGCCAAGTGAACATATATTTGTCACGTGCCCATGATGATTTGAAGTGAAACAATTTTAAATGTTTAGTTGAACTATAGTGAATTTTAATCAGAAATAATTTCGTAGTCGGGCTTAAGTTCAGCAATTTCAATTCTTATTGAATGAAATATTTTTATTAATTAATGTGAGTTTCTAATTTCTTGTAATTTCTTATTGAATATTTTAATGTAACTAAAAACTTTATACTGCAAATCAGCTAATTAAAACTCCAGAAATTTTCATATCAAATTTATTTCTTTAACGGCCATTCTCACAATGTACAACTAAAAGCTAACAGGGACCTTAACGGCAAGTTTTGTTTGAAGAACTATTAGTTAAAGTTCACGTTAACTCTTAATCATGCAGTGTGAAAAGGGAAGTAAGTGTATCATAACATTTGAGCTTTCAGCTAAGCACTTATTTTTCAAAAAAAAAAAAAATTACTCTTAACGGAAATAAAAGGCGAAACTTTCACTAGAGCAAACTACTCAGCTCCTTTTCTCCGGAAAAAAGGATTCTCGTTCCAAAGCAGAGTTTTTTTTGGGCAGGAGGTTTTTTAATTAAAGAAATTTTTTGTTGTTGTATTCGGGTAAAAAATCATTTTTAGGAAATTCAAAGCAAAATAATACATATTATTAAAATAAATAAAACTTAGTTTTACTTACAATTTTATGATGCAGGGCTGACAGCTCACGTTCTGTTACACGACGACTGGCAGCCTCACGGCGACGCTGACGAAATTGACTGTACTTGTAGGCCAACATGACACCGGGCAAGGCCAAGGCCTCAAATGGTGATTTGCGTCCAAAAGGCATTGTTATTAAATTAAGTCTAAAATAGATTTTACTATTATTATATAAAAATTATTTGAAAAATATTGCTTGAGTTGCTTAAAGATGATAATTAGTTGAGCTTGTTTTGATTGAAAAATTTAATTATTCAATTGATATTTGTTTTTAATGAGAAATGCTTTATTTTCAGTTTGATTTTATGTTGCATTGTAACTTTTTGCTTTTTTCTTGTTATCGCAGATTGGAAAAATTTTTTAATTTATTTATTATTTTTTTTTATTTTTTGTTACTCAAAGCTTTTTATTTTTGCTTTTAGGTTAAGTTGGTTTCTCTTTCCTTTTCTCTTTTGGTTGTTTTATTTTCTAGCAAAAGATTTTAACATTTTTTATTTCTTGTTATATTGAAAAAGGTTTTATTTCCATTTATTCTTGTTTTATTTTTTGTAGCTTTGTTTGTTTTTCTATAATTGAGTGTTTCTTTTCTTCTTTTACAATTTTGTCTTCTTTTATATTTTCTTAAGAAATATTTTGTAAAGCTAAGTTTTATATGGATGTAAAGGAAGTAGTTTGTTATATTTTTTGTTTTTGCATATAATAATATTTATATTTAATCTCAGTTCCATTAAAATGATTTAATTGTTTTTTTTTCAACAAAAATATGTTTTGCATGAATTCAAAGCAACGTGCATATAAAACAAGAAAATAATATTTGCTATTCTATTACTCGTAAAGTATAAAATGTTAGAGAAGGTAAGGCAAGTGTAATTTCTTAGAGACAAGTTTTTCTTTAAATGAATTGGAAAATTTTGCCTTTGCACGATTCAAAGCAAATTTAAAATATTTATGAAATTTGTGTGTGTTGCATAAGGTTACTTTTTAGTTCTAATGCTAGGTTGGAGTCTATAGGAATATGATGCAAATACAATTGATTTATTTATTTTTGTCTCCTGTTTTCACTTACAAGTTTTTGATGATCTATCTGCAGCTATACAGAGGAAATTCTGTCGCCAGCCCCAGTTTCTACAGGTACAGGAAGGCTGGGGTGTCAATGAACTTTGAATGGCCTAATTGTGTAACAAAAACTAGTATGGATGAGGATCCTCCAAAACACGTATCGATGGTCAGATTAGCAGACCTATTACCAAACATGGAAAGGAAGTTTAGTAACAACCTACGTTCCCTGAAATAAAATTTGCTACCAAATTGCTAACAAATAATATATAACAATAAATCAAATTACTCGTTGATGACCTTAGGCTACAGACGTATATGGACTCTAATTCGATTCTGGATTTTTTTTTTATATTCTGTTAAATTTCTCTCGTTCCTATTTACACCATTTGGTATATCTGTTATTACTAAGTCGACATTGTGGATATATTGTCGTCACATATAAATCTGATGAAATTTTTGTTTCCTAGTATTCCAATTGAATACTGGTCGAGTCCAGAACATTTTGCGGCGTATTGGTATACTTTTTTACAGACTCCATCACATTGTATTCCTGTTTTACCCATAATTGTTTTTGTGCATTTACTGCATTCAACCGGCATTGGAAATTTCTTTTAAAATGCAATTTATACCAGAAAACTTTTATCCATATTAGAGTTTTTCTTTTCCCGGACTTTTTCATTTCCCGGAAAAGCGGGAACGACTTTTCAGTTTCCCGGGAATTCCCGCCCAGTGCAAAACTATACAAAATATTTTTTAATTTAATTTATTTCGACAAAAAAAATAACAATTCATGAGATCGATTAAATAATAACGTTTTATAAACACATTAGTCGAAAAACTAATATTATATTATATGTAAATGGAAAGTCAAGTGCATTGATATAACGCAAACAAAAAAAAAAAACAAATTACATTATTAAAAAAATATTACAAAATCTTCCTTTGCAAATAGGACTTTAGTACAGCATTAGTAGAATCGTTCGACAGTCTATTTCTAATTTTATTTAAAAAAAAAACTCCCCTTAATGAAAAAATACATTCACTTTCTACGGATGTTGGCCTTATAGTCAGAAGAGCATTATATAACCTCTGGACACTTTCAGTTTTTTCACCACTTCCTTCAAAAGATTGCAATTCCTTTTCTAATGAAAGTGATTTTCTTTGAATCGAAACAGCGATTTCTTTACTACAAAATCAACACAATATAAGTTGTTGAAAAATTTTAGCTATTTTGCTAGTACCATCACCTTATTATTGCACCATCACCTTCATAAGCGAATAACGACACTCATCAAGGAATGTGTACATATAAACTAAAGTTGCCATAATAAAATCAAAACAAAAAAAATCCCGGGAATTCCCGCAAATATATCCCGGGATTTCTTTCCAGGAAATTGTGCGGGATCCCGGGAAATTTTTCCCGGGAAATCCCGTATGAAAAACACTATCCACTATTCATTGTCCCTTATTTATTTACTTTATCTTAGTGTTCAGATTTTTATTTTTGATAATTTTTATTTTTTTTTTGTTATTTTCACAGAGCGCATTAAAATTTCAACCACTTTACTTGCGATGCTACCAGACATCACTTAGATACAATAATAATATCAACTTATATACACTCAAAAAAATAATTAACTAAAACTTTGGAAATTTTTCTAAATTTTAGTAAAAAAGTTTGTCGTATGGCGCCAAATCTGTTTTTACTTGAAAGCAGTAAAATATTTACTAAATTTCTAGTTCATGAATGAACTAGTTTATAGTAATTATATTTTTATATTTAAGTAAAATTTTTCTAAAATTAAGTAAAATTTTCCCATTAAATTCGGATCGAACCAACAACCTTCTGACTGATAGGCAAGCACTGTAACCAATTGCCTAACAGGGCAGCCTGAATTAGCATGGAAATTATTGAGTTTTAAAATTTAATTTAATTTACAAAAAAAAAAATTTTCAAGTTCAAATATTTCTCGGAAATATGAAAAATTTCCTTACATTTTTTGCTAAATGCAAATTAATAATAAATATTATAATTCAAAGAAAAAATACTGAAAACTGGTAAATATTTTTCTAAAATTAAGAATACCTTTTTACATCTTTTTAGTTGGTCAAATTTCATGAACTAATCAGCGGTAAGTTATTTCCAAAAATTATTTTTTGATTTAAAACGAAATTAACTAGTTACATAGATAGATGCAATTTTCCTAAGCTTCAAACCTCTTACTTATTTTTGGTAAATATTTCCTTTAAGTCAGTAAACATTTCCTTAAAAGTAAGAAATTTTTTGTGTATTTTTTATGAACTATTTATTTTCTACTCATATTAAGTAATTTTTTACTAGATTCTTGTTAAAGTTTACTAGGACTCATACAAATTTACTTAAACTTTTAAATTGGTTTTACTTAAATTTAGAAAAAAAAAATTCTTAATAATAGTACATGTTTTTTTTTTTTTGAGTGCATGAACTCCAAAATAACTGCAAAATGCACGAGAGATGCTTCGTTTTTGTTAATGGTGTTGCCACACACTTTAAAAATAAAAAAAATAATAATTTTACAATTAAAACTGTACGAATAAAAGTTTAAGACATAATTCGAACAATCGAATATATTTTGAATTTGTTCGATAATTCGAGTAAACGATGAATTGAATTTTTATTCAAGTAATTTATTAAAATTTTAGTAGAAAAGAAGTTTTACTTCTTCAAAACATAATTAAATATTTGTACAAATATATGCCAAGCAAAAAAATAAATTTTAATTCTTATTTGATAATTACAATTTTAAAGGCAATAAAAATTCTTAGGGTTTTCATATTTCGGTTCCAAAAGTAAAATAAAATAAAATAAAATAAAATAAACATCGACCGTCTTGTTACGTTCGAAAAACAATGTCAGTTCAATGACCCCACCACTAGATTTGTTTCAGCGGTCGATGCGTTTGCGGTAGTTTTCGACCAATTTTTGGCTTATTTCGGGCGTAACCTATTTTCAGTTGCTCCAGCCATTTGGAGTAGCCCCGCAAATAGCTAAATTGCATGATATTAGTCGCCAAAACGTGATATTATACGTTCTGGAAACTTCCCATGCAATGAAGTCAAACCTGTCCGGATGCGGAATTGGGTCGTGGCACCGTCTCGTTGAAACCACATATTGTCCATATCATAATCTTGCAGGCCGAAAAAGTCGATTACACTGTGCAGCAGTGAAAAATCCACACGGCCTTGGCAGTAGTAAGACTCTATAACATCAGTTTGACAATTTTGGTGGCCAATTGAGTTTAAAGCTATCACCAAGTCTGAATTAGATGTTGGCCAAAAACTGAAGACACCATTTGTTGAGGGCGCAGTGATTTTTTAAATTATTAGAGGCCCATAAAAAAAATGGTCACCAAAATCTCCAAACTGATTATAGGGTCTCACTGTGTGTTTTTCCAAAAGTCTTCTTTTGTTGCATAATGCCAACGGTAACGGCAACGGTTCTACAAGCGTCATTTAACAAAAAAATATGGCTTAATGACACCTGCAGACCTATACGAGCGCCAAACAGTTCTTTTTCTGATGCAATGGCTTTTCCAGAATCCCATCTGGGCTCTCGGAGCCTCATATGCAGTAATTTTGCTTGTTGAGCTTCATCGCTGAAGAACAGTTTTTTTTTCTTTCGAAATATCAGCATTGGAAGCCTTTCGCTCTAACATCCAATCATCGTAGCTACGGCATTGTGAATGGTCAGCCGGCTTTAATTGTTGCATGAGTTGGATTTAATATGAATGGGGGTGCAAATTTAAATGCAAAATACGCTTTACTGAACCGTAAGATAAATAATTGCTGAGAAGGCCATGGAAGACGTTTCCAGTATCTTAAAATTCCTTAATAATTTTGGCAATCTTTTTGCACAATAGGCCAATTATGATGACTATAATCAGCCGGTATTGTCCGAAAAGTGTCCACTACTTTTTTTTAGTAAGTTTCAACAATTTTTATGCGTTATTACTTTGTTCAATGAGCCATATTTGTTAACTCATAATTTCACTAAATAAATCAAAATTCAGATGGCAAATCTCCAACAGCTTTCAGTCTTGCACGACCAGCGGTTTTTAAACCCCTAAATGTATAACCCTGATTATTCGAGTTAAAAATTGTAGACTTAAGAGCCTGTTTACACAATACAGGCAGTCGATTTGTCTAAAAAATTTTTTGGAAATCACCCAACAATTCAAAATCTTTTTATATAAAATTTTCTACCAAAGTCGATCATCTGAGCAGTTGGAAAAGTGGGCATGTATATTTAACTAGTAAGTAGTATATGCAAATTATTTCGACGAAATCAGCGGTACTCTGCTTTACAAACAAACAAAATGCCGTAGTGACTTCATATAGATATCCCTATAGGAAATTAAGTTAACTTTAAACTAACTTTAAGCTAACTATTTCGCAACTAGTACTGACTGGCACTTGGATTACTTTTCAATGTAATCAACTGACTATTTTAACATTGCGATGTCCTAGGCAGTAGTCAATTGTCTCACTCTGCATTACTTTCAGCTACTTAAAGTTGGCTTTTGTAAATCACCTGGTAGACAGTAAATTAAAAAAAAAATGTTTCGGGTTCGATCATGTATCATCACACGTTGTGTACTCAACGCGCTAACTACACAGCCAAGGTACCATTTAAAATAATAACAGCAAAATGTTAATATAAAACTGGAATCAGTTGCAAAGTAGCTGAGAATAAATTTGTTGGCTCTCACCAAATTCGATTACGTACTCAACTTAAGAATTAATTTTGGGTTTGTTCTGGATGACTTTGCAGTTAGCTTTTAGTCAGTCTAAGAAAAGTTAACTATAAGTTAACTATTTTTGTAGTCAACCACACATTCTCCGACAGGGATATTATTGCGATTTCACACACATAAACCACACATACACACAGTGCGTATGTGTTATATTAATGTTAATGTTATAAATTAAATGTATTGCATACTTTTAGAAACTTAAAATGAAAACAAACTCAGCCTCTTAACGTTGACTCTCTGGTGTAATAAACATGAATAAGCAATGTCTATGTATGTGTTCGTGAAATTTTGTTTGTTTTATTTATACTCGTGCATTTGGCTGCCTAAAAAATTAATTGTTATTGCTATTTAGTTTTTTCTAATAATTTTTTGTTGTGCAATTAAATGCAACTCATTTGATTATTTATTTTCATGTTTCGTCAAATGTCTTATTTATTACTTTTATGTCTTCTTTTCATTATTTCAGTTACAAGTTTCTCATTACTACTTACATTTTTTCTCGTTATTAAAGTTTTATGGTTAAGTGAGCTGTATTGTTGTTATTTATTAGTTTGTCATATATTTGCATTTGAAGTTTTATTTAATGTTTTTCTGTTTTATTTATGGTCATTTAGTTGTATTTTATTCAGTTATTTTTTGCTTCTTAAAGTGATAAACATAAGAGACCATTATGTTGGGAGATTAAAGGGTGTTTTCTTAATTTAAGTTTTTCCTTTTTATTTTATGACATACAATTACTTAGATATGTTTTTATTTTATGTGCTGAAGCCAAACAAGTTTGGCAGGAGCTTATGTGATATAAGAACAGTGGAAATTTCAAGATAATCATTGAAATTACATATTTTTTTCTAAGAAGTCTATAAGAAAAATATTGTTAAATTATATGACTCATAAAAATGTATTTTCTCATACTCAAACCTATCGATGACCCTAAATTTAAGCAATATTATTACTAAGTTATTAAATTAATGACTCAAATGAATATTCTCTACAGCACTAGAAATAATTGGGGATTCAAGCGGTAGTCTTAAGTTTAATGTTTTAAATTATTTTAATATTATTGTTTTTGCTTTTGCTTTTGTTTTTTTTTAACTGTAACACAATATGACACTCAGTAACACAAAACTATCGTTTGAATCCCTAAAATGTTTTCAAAATTATCATTGTTTAAAGCTTAAGGAAACACCCTTTATTTCTATGTTTGATTGTATGTACATTGTACATAAATTGTAAAACTCGTTCGTTTGGGGAATTAATCATAGTTATGTTTATAAATAATCTAAATTTTCATCATTATTCTTATTATAGCAATATTTTATTTCTATATTTCTTATGATAGCTTAATTAATTTATAAAAGGCATTAATGCAAACACTGCAAAGTTTAAACTGAATTCACCCATTTTTATCAGATAATATTTTTGAGAGTTCAAAAAGAATTTTCATAGACTTTTTTTATACCTACAAGTCGTTCCTTCACAACAAAATCTTTTTCTTTAATGTTTTCCGAAAAGTTTTAGCTACAAACTTAAATAATTATTATATAATTTTAAATCGTTTTTAAACAATAAACAAATGTAAGCAGTACTTAAAGGGTATAGGAACTTTTCTCATCAAAAAACTCATTTAGAATTGAATGGGTAAAGGAATTTTTTTTAAGAGAAGTAACACTCAGGCAATGAATGCCTGCTACTATTACTAGATGTTACGTTCTTTAGGAAAGGGATAGTGATAGAGAAGACAGGTGGTGAAGGAAAAGATAGAGGAAAGCTTCATTCTTTTACAACTCTGCTTTTTTGCACGTTCTTTTTTCATAAGCAGAGTTTCAGCGCCTCTGAAGTCAATGAGGCGTATTAAATCTTCGAAGCTGTAGCTTTTTAATTGGTTATTTTACTTCGCCGATATTTATGAAATTTACTTTTTTGTTTCTTAGTTTAGTCAACACAATTCTCGGATCTAGTTTTGTGCAACGTAGCGGGCCTTCAGTATAAGGAAACCTAAAAAAACAAAAACAAAAACAAATAATAAAAAATTAAATAAAATATTCTAAGCCCACAGTAAAAATCAGAAAATCATCAATTCAAAATGCGTTAGTTACCAAAAGAGGCTATAAGTTATACTTTAGTGTTCTAGGAATATTGGTTTTTAAATAAAATGAAATAAATAAGAAAACTACATTTAAATATTTAAAACAAGTTTAAAAAAAATTAATAACAAATTTTTTATCATGCATTAAACGCATTCACTGCAGCAGACACCAATGCCGCCAGCTGCATTTACCGTATTCTAGCCAGCTACTTAATTATTTTGAGGACGATAGCAGCACCATGAGTACTTGATATTCAAGTATAAATACATAATTCAGTGGTGCCAAATATAAATATATTTATATCACATAGAAATAAAAATATAATCAATTTATTTTTTTTACATCAATTTAGAGATGATCTTTCTGTTAAATAACATGAAATTATTGTAAGATATCATTCATACCATACATTTTGTATTATACCGGCAAAACTATACATGTTCATTATTGCCAGCAAAAGTCCAAATTAATTTAATTGAACTATAGCGACAAAATCCTGCAGCGTACTCTGTAATTCGAAACGAAACAAAATGCTTTAAGCAGCCCATCCACTTGCAATATAATTGTGCCATTTTTCGTATTGTACAATAATATCGCCAATGTGTATGTCATATTTGAAGGTGGCACAATATATTGGCAAATAAAAGACTTTTGATTTTTATTGTACAATCAAACCAATTTTGTAATGTGGTGGCAACATGGTTCAATGTTGTTTACTTTTTCACTGTCCAGAAGATTGGGGAATATTTTCTTTGAAAATATTGTGCCATTTATTGCATAGTATAAGTCAAAACGACAATAATATAATGGATGGGACCCCGCTCTAGAATTTAGAAAAATTCGAAAGAATTTTCTTTCGTCTCGAATTCCACAGTAGACCCCCAGCATGGACAACAACCTGCCACCGCATTGCCATACTGTCGTCAAAATAATCATTCTGACATACATCTGTTTTCTATGGCTGCAAATCGCCCAAAAATAAATATGAATAATCGCCCAAAATTTTTCCATACAAATTTTGGGTGATTTTTTTAATCGCCTAAAAATGTTGGGCAATTTTTCATTTGAGTGATTTTTCACTTTAAAATTTTGGGTAATTTTTGGGTAAACCAAAAATTTTAAAATCGCCCAAAATTGTTTTAATACAAATTTTAAGTTATTTTTCTTATGGAAAATCGCCCAAAATTTTATTAACATTTAACAATCAAAAAGGCCAGCCTTAAGGCTTAAGGATTTTCTCAATCATGATATTTCTCGAAACGGTGTAGCCAAATAAAGATTTTCTGCCTTATACAGTTTGTCTTACGTTTTATATTTCCGATCTTCGATAAATTATCATTTATATATTATATGTTTATAAATTGTTTGTTGTGTACATGATAATTATCTAAATTGCCCTTGGGGAGCCATTTTATAATTCTCGGCCGATGGAAAATATTGTCTTTTATTCATACTTTTATTGCAATTCAGTAAGAAAAGAATATTATTTATGCTTTTCTGTAAGTTTTCTTTTTTTTCAATATAAAAATGATATTACTATAATTTTTAATTTAATTTTTTCTTGTTGTTTTTTAATTTTGGGCGATATTTAATTTTTTTGGGTGATTTTTCATTTCCAATTTTTGGGCGATTTTTGTTTTTTTTTTGTTTTTGGGCGATTTTTCATTCTGAACATTTTGAAGTCGGTAGTTTGCTGTGGTGAATGTGTTTAATGCTTCACTCCAGAAAAGTAAAAAAATACAAATAGAAAAAAGTTTGCTGACTAAGACTACGATACGAGAAAATATTCAATGAGAAGAAAACATTTCTTAAATTCATAGATTGCAGTTGAACTGTTTATCTCAAAAAGCTTTAACGTTTTAAAGATAGACACAAGTTACTCGTATAATCATCGACTTAGAGAGATCATTCTGGGAGGCAGAAGGAGAGAATTGCCGGGGTAATTCTGTTGCCTCTCTCCCAGAATTATTAAAAATTACCTGTAATTATTTATTTTAAGATTACTTATGAAAATCACCAGTATTAATACACTCCCGCCACCTTCCCCCATCAAAATAAATTCTAGCTACGCCAATGCCTAGAAGGCACGAATATATGAGTATAAGAAAATTCTTCTTGTCCTTAGTAATGTGAAAGTGAGTTTGTTTGTTTGCTACGCTTTCACGCCTAAACCGCTAAAACGATCTTGAAAATTCGTTCGTACACAGAAAACTACATTACCAGCGACAGATATAGAATTTTATTTATCCGGTTCAGAATCGGTTTTTTATCTTTGGCACGGATTTCTTTTTGACAAACACATTTTTGGCCAGGTTAGGGTAATTTTCATCTTGGGTTTAATTATTTTACGAGTCTTAAAACCGGTTGTTATGTATTTTTCAAACAGATATAATATAAATGTTTGTAACGAATTATCGCATAAAATGAAATTTTTTCTAAAGCTTAGAAAGTTTCTTATAGCCGTTATGTACTGTATATGAAGATTTAGAGCCTATTTAATGACGTGGAAAGAATACGTTAGTTCTACAATTTATACTAACAAAACAAAAACAAACTTTAGTATTTTATTGCTATTTTCAACAATATATATTCTTTAAACATCATTGAGCAAACCATTAATCAAACTGCTTTCATATAAATGTAATATAAGCAAAATACTAAAAAGTAAATGGATAAGCTAAAATTATTTAATGTGTCACAGGATATAAGTTAATTTGAAATTAAAGACCAATTATGTTTACATAACTCCCAAAAATAAAAAAGGACTGACGCTTCATTGAAATACTGGAAGTTAAGAGAATAAAATATGAATTATTGGGTGTGTCACAGGAAGTAAATTCATTTTGAAATTAAAATAGGACTATTGCCTATGTATGCAATATCTTACAAAAAATTTAAACTTAAACATGACAATTTCAACATTTAAAATATGAAAGAGGAAACGTTTAAGCATGTACAAACGTTTTTGGAGCAGAAAAAAAGAAGAGAAAAAATCGACAAAACGAAAAAAAAAATGCAAAACAAAAAACGGCGCCGAAACTAAAAAATCGCTAAAACTAAAATAAATCGCCAAAAACCGAAAACACTCAAAAACTACAAAATGCGCCAAAACTAGGAAAAAACGCTAAAAAAAATAAAATCGCCAAAAAACCAAAAGAAAGTTTACCGGGTACTTGAAATGTTTTAAAGAATTTATACATCAGGGCAGGTATTCCATTATATTAAATTAATTTAAAAATAATACTACTGGATTAAATGAGAATTAATACAACCACATCTGACCAATGAAAAGTCATTCCACATAAGATTCAAGCAAAACAACACACCTTTTTATTATTGTTTTGTTTGTTTGTATAATGAATATAAAATAATAATCAAAACAAATGTAGAGCTCAATAATATTTTAGTGCTTAATTGATGGCTATTGTGTACAAATAAAAAATAAATTTAAGTAATGTGAATGAATAAAATAATAAAGTGATAAAATTATGTTCTTACAAACTTTATTGGATTCTTGAGAGATAAATTCTGCTAGTCTGGGCACCATAAAAGATCAGGGTAGGTGTTAAGCTTTGTTCAAATCGGTAAAGTAGAACCACTTAAAAGAATATATTTAATTGTAATGGGGGCGTGACTACGCCCATTTTTTTTAAATGGAAGTTTGTACAATGCAGATTCGGTTAACGCAACCCTCGATACGCGCAACACCTCGATATTCGCAACACCCAAATTCTTAACATTGGTGACTCTGTTAACGCAACTTTTCAAAAAACAAGACCTCAATTAATGCAACTTTGCAAAGAAAGTTAAGACTCTCTCTTTCGTTTTATTTTTTTTTTGTTTTACTTTAGTTTTTTTATAAATAAATTTAAAACTATAAACCTTTGTGCATGAAATTTTATGCTAACGTACAAAAATCATTTTGATTTACCGCTATTCTATTTTCTAGTAAAATAAACGAAATACCTGTACCAACAAAATTTGTTAAGCTAACAAATAAAGCAAAATAGCGAATTGAAAGTGGCATACCTGTGAAAACGATTTGCAATGAATACAGAATTCATTAATCAACAGTATGTACAATTAAAAAAAAAGCAACTACTAATGAAATTCGTGGCAAATGCATATATTTAAAAAATTAACCTTTGACTCTTTAATAAACATTTTGTTTGGTTTAAAATAAGCTTTTTAGTGGAAAACAGGCATAGAAGTTTTAACTCATTTTGCGCAACAAACTCAGTTTTCGCAACAGCCCTAACTTTCTATTGGTTGCGTTAACTGAATTTGCACTGTATCTATTTTAGAGCTCAAGGTGTGTGGTAGGTTTTGTTAAAATCTGTTAAATAGAACAACATGAAATATAATAATATATTGTAATGGGCGTAGCACCAGCCATATAAATTAGCAGAACATCATAGAATCAAATTAATAAAATTGTAGGCGTGTCCCCGCCAAATTTTTTACAATTGCACCAAATGAAAACGATACCTTTTCAGACAAAAGAAGAATTTTTACAATCGGTCTGAAATGTACCAAGTTATTAAGTAACAATTTAAAAAAATATAGACGTAGGATGTTATCAATCATCCTAATTTGTTCAAGTCGGTTAAAATTACTTTGAATTTTGTGAAACAATTAAAAAATTTCACGAAAAAAACTTGGACAAGCCTATATTTTTTTTCCAAATTTTTTTTATGCCAAGAGATTTTATTTTTTATTTTTTTTTTGTATGTCAGTTTACCTTTTTTAATGGAAAAATATACATAGTTTATATTCAAGTTATATAGCGATAATTTTGCACTTTTCCTTTGAATCATTTAAATTAATAATTTTTTTCTTCAAGAAGGTCAAGTGATTTTTTTATTTATTTTCTTCCTTAACACTAATTAGAATTTGACATACTTCTTTGAGCCCTTTAATACGTTACAACACGTTTGGTTGTGTTCCCACAAGTTTTATAAATCAAGTATTTGCACGTTTTGCTTAAGTTAGCGTAGTTTTCCGATCAAAATTTATAATAAACTTCATAAATTTTTTTTTTAAGTACAAGTCTAATTAAAACGTTTTTATATAAAACTTTTCTTCACATTTTATTTAAAAAAATATAAAAGTTGTTTTTGGGCGTGTGATTAATATTAATTAATTCAAGACTTTACATGGGGTGTATACTTAATATTTATTTTATTAACTTTATTTTAGCTTGCAGGTGTGAGATTTTATTTATTTCCTTTTTTTATATTATAATTACTTTTATACTTTTTTCTTTTACTTTTGTGGAACTAATTATTACTAAGATTCTTATATTTTTTATGTTATTTATAATAAATTTAATTATATTTTTAATTTATTTTTAATGTTAATAAAACTTTAATGCTGTTCTTTTATGGGGGTTTCTTTTAATATTGTGTTTAATTAATGCAACAAAAATAATGCATGATTGCGTTAAAAGTCTACGGAGACTAGACTGCTAATGACGCATTTGCCCACGCAAACGTACAAAAGAAGCGGCACAATCATATTTGAAGAGATAAAAAACAACTAAATTTCCTAAAACCGAAATGTTACAGAAGCATTACAGCTGCTTTAAACCAAGAATAGAGAAATTGATACAAAAGGCAGCAGCAGTTGAAAACAAGTAAAAATAGCGCCATTTATAAATAAAAGTGTATGTCATGGTAGCATAAGAGATTTTATTTTTATTACAAAGAGAGTTATTTTCATTACAAACAAATGGAGAACAGAATTAAACCATAATACGAGTAGAGACAGGGATGCTGGATAAAATGCAAGAAAAAAAAAGAAAGATAAAAATAGTATAAAATAAACAAAAAAAATTTCTTAAAGCCAGAAAGCAAGACTTAGACAATATAAACATTTTCTTAAGAAAATACTGCAAAATGAAAGTTTTAACACACTTCACTTTTATTAGTCATACGTTTTTCATATTAAAAATAAACAAGAAAATTTTGTAAACATTTTTAATCACTTATGTGAAAGTTAGCCATCGGCATTTTCTGATTTTTTCACTCACATTTCTTGTAATAAAAAAAAACTATTTGTATATGTATTTGCTGTGATTTCATGCTTAACGCATTTTTTTATTTAAGTTCTTATTATTATTTAGACCCAAAACCACTTCCATACCACACACACCATTTTTACAACTTTTTTTAAATACCAAAACAAACATACACTCTCGCTTAAAATTGACCACAATTGACAAATTCGACCACTCGTTTACGCCATACGACTAAAACTGTTAACTAGAGGGAAAAAACAACAATTTTTGCACAGTCCTTTCACCAGCAATAACCTCTCACTCAAAAAAATAGGAAATTAAGCAAACTATAAAAACAAAGTAATTGGCAAAGAAACAAAATACAGGGAAATATTGCAAAAACATTGTAAATACACACACATACACACACACACAAACACTAACAAAAACAGGTTAACTTGCACATATTACAAAAATCAAGAAGCAGCAATGAAAACAGAACTGACTCTCTTAATTACAGAGTGCAAGAGACTAACTCTCTCATTTGGCTACTTTTCTTTTGCAAACAGCTTTACTCAGCAGAGTTGCCAGAAACTTAAGAAATAATACAATCCACTTGGCGGAAAAATATCTTATATGAACAATAGAATCATTAGATATATATATTTTTTTTTTATTTTAATCAGGAATAATTCTTAATTGGGCTTTAGTTCAGTATTTTCAATTCTTATTAATGAAATATTTTTATTAATTAATGTCATTTTCTTAAGAAGAGAAGAAGAAATAAACTAGACTTTTTAGCTGGGGAAAATGACGGGATTTTTCTCAATTTTTTTCTTTAATTAGTAAAAATATTTCATTCAATCCCAATAAGAAATTTTGCTTGAAATCAAGTGTAAAACAATTGTTGTTCAAGTCACACAATCAATTGTCAAGGGCTGAATTATGATTGATGTACATTTTTATTCAATAGCATTCTCCAGGCAAAAGGAAACTCGAACAACTCCGTTGTATTACAGTTCAATTCAAGCTTTGAATTATACTGCAATTCAGCCTTGCATTACAATTGAATTCAGGTACATTTCGAACTTTGATAACAATGCTTTTAAAATAGAAAGAAAAATTCAATTCATTTGTTTTCTAATAATAATTTTCTGCATATCTACCTTCACTATTGTTTTCACGATTTTAATCACCCTTTTTTTTTTTTTTTGCAAATTCACTTTTCTATTTAGTTTTTATATTTTTCACCACAATTTAAATTTGACGAGGTTTAAACATATACATATGTATGTATGTTGTTTGATTGTTAATTTCAAAATATTTTCAAACTTGAAAATTACTTGAAAAAATGCTTGAATTCAACTTTGTTTCTAGTTTAATTTCAAGTGCTTGAATTATAATTTTTGAATACTTATTGGGATAAGAATTAAAAATACTAAACTTAAAAACGATTAAAAAATTATTCCTGATTATAATTCATTGTAGTTCATTTAACTACAGGCAATAAACGGTGCGGAGGGAGGGTGGCGCCGTTGGATTAATGGATTGTGCGGATTTGTTAGTCACGATGTCGCAGTGGTCGAGTGAGCATCGCGCGTTCGCTGTGGGGACATTTTTTAAAAGTAATGATTCTTACGTAATTGCTCGTCGACAATTTTGTTCAAAGTTCGGTATTCGGCGAATACGTGATGGACCGAGTGTAAATTTAATTCGTTCGTGAGTGCAGAGATTCCGCGCAACTGCTTCGGGTATGAATGTCCCACAGCCAAAGCCCAGCCGATCTTCAAGGACTCCCGAAAACATTGAACTGGGTGAAAGCTCTTGAACCGAAAAGAGCAGCCTCACTGGGACTTCCAAAAGCGATTATTGATGAAATTTTAAAAAAGGATCTGAAGTACCATCCTTTTAAAATTCAAATCGTTCAAGAACTGAAAGAAAGTGACTTGATTTATGCAAAATTTGTTGTGAAACGATGTTGGACTGTTTTCGCACTGTAAATCCCATTTTTTGTAGCGACGAGGCTCATTTTCACTTAAACGGCCACGCCAACAAGCAAAACTGCAGTTATTGGTCTCCAAAAAGCCGCAACCCTCAATTGAAACATCAAAAATCATTGCATTGCCCCAGGGTAACTGTTTGGTGTGCCTTATCCACGCATGAGATAATTGGACCATTTTTTTTTTCGAAAATTCTCGAGGCCAGGCGACGAATGTCAACGGTGAAAATGATCGACGCATGATTACGAAATTCTTTTTGCCAAACCTGTGAGCTCATCCATCGTACTCTTCACACACGTGGTTTTAACAGGATAGGGCGACTGCACACACAGCCAGAGCTTCGATTTTTTTTTTGCTTCAGGAAAATTTCCCCCAAAACTGATCAGTCGCCTTGGGAACGTCCCATGGCCACTGAGGTCGCGCGATCTAACTCCCATGGATTTTTTTATGGGGCTACCTCAAAGAGAGTGTTTATAATGACAATCCCTAATCTCTTGTGGCTTTAAAGGAAAACATTCATCATCATGTGGCGCAGAACACAAGGCTCCGTTTTGAACAGTGTGTTCAACTCGAAATCTGCATTTCCATTCTATCGTTCAATGCTCTTAATAAAACTTTGTGTCAATTATTACGTTTTTTATTTAAGTTTGAAAATATAAATCTGGTACCAGACACATGTTTTTTTCAACATTTCAATATTACATTTTATGCGTTCAATTTTTATATGTATATAATTATATTATAATTATTATGTTCTGTTATATTGAAAAGATATCTATGGTTTTAAGGAAAGAGTGCTTAAGCCTTATTAACATTTCGTAGGAGAGTACTTTTAGAATATCAAGTCGATTTGAAGAAATTGATTTCTTTTTTTTTTCTTTTTTTTTTACTTCACTTTAAATAATACATTCAATTTTAAACAAAGTCTAGATCAACTTATTCTATTATTCCATATGAGATTTTAAGTCAAAAAAGATAAGCAGCAATTCATCGGGCTATAACTTGCTCAAAGCTTGCATAAAATAATTGAAAATTTGCTTAGGTGTACTTTTGAATCTGAAGATTACAGTGGCACCGCTATAACTGGAAATAGCCTTATCTCGACTCAAGCGCTGTTTCTTTTTTTTTTTTTTGCCAAATATATATTATCAGCCTTATTATGAGTGTCGATTTTAATTTCAACTTCGAAATTTTTGTCCAAGATTAAAGAGTTCATTCTTCAAAGTTTGACTGCTGTCTGAATCTCAAGTATAAAAATTTGCTTTTATTTCTAAGAGATTAAGATAAATATCTGTGGCAATAAATAATAATTGCTTAAGTCAAAATTTCTTGTTTTGAGATATTAAGGGGATTGTCTTTTTTTGTGTTTAGTTTTTACATCAAATGTTTCCATATACAGACCAAACGGCTGGCCGGATTTTGATTTCATTTGATTTTTTTTGTTTGAACGGTGACTTGATCGAGAAGGTTCTTAGCTATGCTTTAGGAAAATCGGTACAACCGTTTAGAAGATATCACATATTTTCTAGATATATCGAGGTTTTTTAATATATTAATTTTTGTTATTAATAATAACATTTTATGGTTGAAATTTAGCTGAGTGATAGATCTTGAAGAAGAGAATAAAAATATGTAATAAAATGAAAAAGCATTTATGTCAATTTAAGCCATTATTATTTATTGCCACAGATATATATATAACGAAATAAAAAGAAACATCTGCGACTAAATTATTGCTTGAAAATTAATTTTTTTAGGTTTAAAAAATATTCATTATTGAAATATTATTTCCACATATTTTTTAAATACAATTTTTATGAGAAAATTAAATTCGCACTGATATCAGTACCGGATTTAATGTGGAACAAAGAACAAAAAATTATCATCGAATCACATTTATACGTAAGATCATCAAAAATACGATAAATCATTACTTCTAGCAACGCCGACTCATGTTCACTTCTTGATTTGATGACGTTTTCCCTACACTGAAAAAAATTTTTTATAACATACATATGTATGTATTTATGAGCAGATCAGCCAATACCGTGATAATGTTCATTAATCTACAAACTAAGTAATAGTTTAGCGCTTAAGTGACTTTCTATTCATGCGATTTTTTACACATTTTACGCGATTTCTTTAAATTTTTGCCCAATTTTTATCGGTTCACATTGTGTTTTTTTCGTATTGGATAAATGTTGCGGAAGTTGGCTTCAATTGTAAATGTGCTCTCATGTATGCTAAGGAAATATTGAAAATTTTATTCCATACAAATTATTTCAATATTTCATGGATTCCTGTCGTTGTGGCCGAACTTGATTGTACGGTAACAATATAAAATCTGACGTTTTTTTATAACAGAATAGCCTCTGTATTAATGCTTTGTAAAATATAGAATAATTTTGCTACTGGTGACACTGATAGATAGAGAGGGATAGAGAGACAGAGAGTACAATAATAGAGAGCCCATCTACTAAAGAAAAGTACCCTTGTAATTATTTTTAATATGAGTTTCTTGTTTGTTATTGTTTACTGTTACTCAAGCTTAATAATGTAAACAAACGCTAAAGACACACAAACACATACACATAAGCGAATAAAGCAAACCTTATTATTATGTAAACAAATGAGTTTTTATTAAAAAAAACAAACTGGGATACGGGTAAAATTAAATTGTTTTTGCAATACTGGTAATTTTTATTGAATTGAAAGGAAAATATAACATTAACGCGAAGAAATGATGCATAGTTTTGCTTCATACACATATGTACATAAACAAACATACTTACATGTTTAGTGAAATTTTAAAGATTTTAGAGGGAGAAATTATGCAGTATGGCACATCTGTGTATAATTTTTTGAAAAATTTTTTTTGCCGATTTCTTTAACAGTAAAGTTCAGCACAATGTCAAACTAAGGTTGGTCGAAATTAAAAGTTGTGCCAGTCAACACTTAGAATGAAATATATCGAGCGATAACCGCTAAAATAGCTTAAGCGACACATATTTTGGACTTCGGTTTTGACGAAAATATACTTTTTACGTTATATATTAAATCAGGTCTATCACAGGATATCCACCACTTACTCCCTAGAATGAATCTGCTATCGCAAATAATTGATTTTCGTAAAAAAAACATGTCAAAAAAATTTCTCGGTTTAGTTTTTTGGCGGTTATGGCTCAATATCGAGTATACCAAATACTTCCCTCCCTGCTATTATCTAATTTTTCATAAATGGAAAATAAACCTTTCTAAGACCTTGTACCTTAAGCTTTTTGTGTGCTGATTTCTTTAGTCTTTCTTTTAAAGGACATTACATGCGTGTCGTTTTTACAATGCAAGCAAGCGACTTGTTAAGCAAACAATTTATGAGAAATAGTAACATTTTTAATTTTCCAAAACAAATTTCAATATAGAAATTCGGGGTTCTAAGCCATATCAAACTTCAAAATTATTTAAACCGTTTTTTCCCTAACCTCTCTACTATCACCCATACCGAAATCAATATGTATGCGCATAATTAATTTAGCAATAGTCGCACTTCATTATATTTAGTCCCAAAGACACACAAAAATATATACATACAAGGTCAGTTGAACCTTCTTATGGCAGAAAATACAAAATGAATTTATGAATAAATGTATGTGTGTAACGAAAATATACAGAGTTCTAATATATCTCTGCTTTCCTGATGATGCTGTTAAGAATAATTTGTTTTTAAGGCCTGCATCTGGCATATAACAGTTGTCTGTGTCCATTTTCAATAAAATAATTGTTAAAAGCTTGAATGTTTTTACGAATGCTGCTGTTTTTGTAAGCGTATATGTGTGTGTGTGTGTTCGTTTTTTGTAGCATTGAACAGCTGTTTGTTTTGTAATAATAATATGAAAAATGTTATTTGTCTCTTTCTGTTAAATTCTTGAGAGTTTTCATGATTTTGTAGTCAGTGTTGCCAGTATTAACGACTTCTCATATTTTTGTTTTTGTTTGCATGTAATTTGATTTTTTTCTTGTAAGCAATGATTTATTTATTTATGTTTTTTAAAATTAAAAATAATAAAAACTTTCCGTTCTACTACGTGTTTGTCAGAATATTTAGAACTAACTTTGGTGTTATTTGTTCATTAATAATTATCACGCCTGATCATAATAATTATCACGCCTGTCAAAGACCAAGACTGCAAAAATTCTCATAACTAGATCTATAAATATACCAAACAAATTTTCGTCAGTCTTTATTCAATTATATTTGTTTTTTAAAAATAATTGAGGAGTTCCATAACACAATACAACAGTTCCACTTGAGCAATCTATTTATTAAGAAAAAAAATATGGAAAAAAATAAATCAAAATTAAATCAAGCTATGCATAACTCTCCTTATGAAAGTCAACACAGAGATTGGAGAAGCCCGTCTTATATCACTCAGACACAGAAAGATAAGTGCAAAACTAAAAATCTCTTTAACATATTTAACTAATTTGATGAATAAAACTACTTTTAATTTTTTTTCTGATAACAAAACTAATGTACTTACCAATTCAAAAGCAAGCTTTGGTGAATTTATGGTCCAAAATATAGTTTTCTCTTCTACATTAGTTAATTTTACTCACAAACGCTCCGGCAACGCTTATTACAGCCTTAAATTGTGTTTACATATATCAGCTTTACTTTTATGGTCCAATTAATGACGTCAATGACTGGAAAAAATAAGAGGAATATACAACTTATTTAATTGACAGTAGTGCAGTTAAGGATTAAGAGAATCTCGCTGGAATGACAACTCTTCATTGCACTTAAAGCAAATTTTTTGGTGCACTACATAATAAAGATTAGCAATCTTTATCAGCATATATTTTGCGCCTTAGGCAAGATAGTCACATCTTGCAATTTATAATATCGTATGATAAGCGCCAAAAACGCTTAAACGACATAATTTTCGAACCTAATTTATTTACCAAAATCGATTTTCGTCAAAAAAACAAGGTCCAAAAAATGTTTCGGTTATGCTTTTTTGGCGGTTATGGCTCGATATTTTTGCTTTATTTCTCCAGCTTTTGTATGTTTTCATTATAAAAGTTCTTGCAAAACAAAAAAAAATCGAATTGAGGAAAATGTGCACTGTAATATATTATTCTATAAATTAACACAAATTAATAAATAAAATACAAAACAAGTAAAGAAGATTATCTAATATAACACTCCTAGAAGTATGCACTGTTTTTAACTCAAGTACATAGTTAACTTTTGTACTATTGATATGCATCACATATCGTTAGCTAAAATGCAAAATTACGTAACAAATATTTTATTAAATTTTATAAGAGAGAGAGAAAAAACTAAACAAAATTATGCAAGTGACTGGAGTAAAGTTTCTAAATTTAAATTTTTTAATTCGGCTGATTGTTATGATAAAGGTTTGACAATTTGTAGGGGCATATGTTTCGATGTAATTCCCGATAATTGATTAAAAATACGATTTTGAATTTCTTATATATATATAAATGAGTGTATGATAGATAGAATTGAGCCTATTATTTTATTATTTATTGATGTAGTATTTGTAATATGAAAGCTTTCAAATTGTTTTCTTTTTAATAGAATAATAAATAAAAAGAAAAAAGGATATACCTCACGGCCTTATTATTTATTTTATAAAAGATAGCCTAGAGTACTTTTGAAATATTTTAATATTTTAGTGAAAGTGTATAAATAATTGCATGTATGAAATGAATAATTGCATACAAATGTATGTGAATAGAAATTCGAATTTAATTAGCAGAAAGAGAAACAAAAGTTTCTAACAGAAGCATTTTAAGCACATAACAGAAGACTGTTAGTTATTTAATAGTAGTTGCTAAATCGATTAGGATTCCAAATTCTTGGAATTGGAAAAAAGAGATAGATAATTTTTTTTTAAATTGCTCTAAGATATATTCAATGAAATTATAAAAGTAAGATGTTTAAAATATGTCTGCTGAAGCGAATAAATTAGATTTAAGGAAACATAATTTCTTTGAGAAGATTAGTACACATTGTGGTAAAATATGGAAGAGCACATGTACTACACTATAAAGATGTGACAGTCTTAAGGTTCCTAAGTGACCCAATTTTTCATTTTTTTCTTAAATAATCGATTTTGAATAATATAATTTTTAGTGTACTCCTCCATATTTGACCAAAATGTCGACTAATCTTCCCAAAGAAATTATGTTTTCTTAAATATATGTAACTAATTTATTTGCTTCAGCAGAAATATTTAAAAAATCTTACTTTTATAATTTCATTAAATATCGCTTAGATCAATTAAAAAAATATATATATATCTCGTTCCAGTTCCAAGAATTTGAAATCCTTATCCATTTAGCAACTACTGTTAAATAAGTAACAGTACTCTGTTATGTGCTTAAAATGCTATGTTAGATATTTTGGTTTCTGTCTCTGCTAAACATAATCGAATTTATTTTCACACATATTACATACAAGACATTAAATTTAATTTTTACACAAATCGATTTTCTTTTTTCGATGGACTTATAAGTTCATCCAAATTTTATTGCAAGTGTGCTCTTATGATATGTCAAAGAAAAACCAACGTTCACATAAGAACTTCAAAAATGTTTTTTGAAACTGTAAAAGATAGATAAAGCGAACTTTAAACCATTTTCATATCCTAAGAGTAAATATACTTTTTTTAAGGTCCCGTACACCAAAGGCGAAAGGAAAATGTATCTTGGAAACAGTTAAAGACAAACTGTTGAAGTTTTCAAAAACGCTAAAACTAAAAAATACCAAAATTAAAAGGCACTTAGATGAAAAATATTACCAAAAAGAAAATAAAACGCTTAAATGCAAAAAAAAAATCTCCAAAAGTAAAATGATCGCAAAAAAAAATTAAAAAAATGCCCAAACCGAAAAAAATCACCAAAACCAAAAAACGCATAATCTTAAAAAATCGCCAAAAATCTAAAAAATAATCGCTGTAACTTCAAAAATAGGAAATTTTTTGAAAATGTCTACATTAGGTAAGATATTCTATTATATAGGCTAAGTTTCGAATAGTATTACATATTAGAGGCCGGCGTAAACAATCTTGAAAGGTATATAAATATGTTTTGTTTTTTAAATGTATGCTCGTGGCATGTATTATACTGAACCAATAATAAATGCTGTGGTATGCTCGTAATAAGCGAAGCACGGTGGATGTATTGATGTTCGTGTATATGAGTTCTTACAAGCGATGTCGCGAAGACTTCTTGTTCGTAACAAACACTCAAAAAAAGAAGTAGTGTGTAGTGTATGTGTTTATGATTGTTATTTTGAATATTGTACGTTTGAGTGTGTGTGTGTGAGATGAAGATAGTAAGCTATTATGTTGTGGTTAAGGGTCAGTACATAAATAAAAAGTAAAAGTGCATACACAACGTGTGTGTGTATGTACATGCATGACGTTTGTATACGCTTCCATGCGTGTGAAGAAGCAAGCATCACAAATTCTTCCGTCACGAATTATTTTCTTCTTTACTCATATACCTGTAATAACTGAAACAGATGTCTTACTAACAGTGCTGTTTAGCGTTTGTTTTAGAAGACTTTGCTGCAGTAAAGCATTTGAAAAATCCCTCAAGTCTTAAAATCTCTTGTAAGTGGTGTTTTGCAGGGGTCTATTACATACACATGTATGTAGTAATCGTAGGGAACCCTTCGTGTGCGATTCAAAGTAGCACTTTAGTGAATTTTTTTCTTTAACACTCCATTAAATTAAATACCTTTAAGTCGCTCAGCCAAAACATACAAGCGGGAAAATGTCATAGCCCGAGGTAGTCTACTTTGACCAGCTTATATTAAAAAGAGTCCCAAAAGTATGTTTATATTTGTTGGATAGATTTAAAACCTAATAAGCTCTCTGCTTACTTAGTTATGTTAGGTAAGATCTAAGAAGAGAAATTAAGTGTTTTCAGCTCACTTGGGTCAAAATAACAGGTCAATTTCTGTTACCTGGGAGTAGGACTGTGAATATAGGGCCCCAAGACAACAAAATAAATTATGATGTATTTTCAACTAGGCTCAAACAGAAAAAGAAATTATGTTTATAAATAGATGCTGTTACTCTCTAAGTTATTCAGGTGAGTCGAAAGCTCAAGTAACATAAAGAAGTTCTTACATCCCAAATTATATGGCAGCAAGATAAATATGTAATATAATTTTCACTGTATTTAGTTTATATGTAATCAAATATCATAATCAATAAAACTAAAATTTCCAATACTCTTGACAATTTTAGATAGCCGTCAGGAAAATATTTACAAAACATTTTATACACTATGATTATTTTCCATTACAGGCCATTCATGCTAACAAGAGTTTCATTGAATATTGATGAAACTAAACAACAAATTGGGTCACTGACTTGTGTTGTTTAATGAAACCCGGACAGAATGTTCATGATGACTTTGCAAAGAAACTATTTTTAAATTATAACAAAACAAAAGAGGGAAATAAATTTATATTAATAACACTGTTGCGCACAGTGGCACCGAAGGCCATAATAATGGTAATAAATTTGTAACTTCTAAACTACTGAGATGTTAAAAAAAATTTATACTATAAAAAGTTTAAACAGATATAATGGCGCTTAAGCTTTTTTGATGGTTATTTGACGATTTGTAGGAAATTAAAAATTTTAATTTTAATTTATTGTGAGCCTATAAATATGCTTTAGAGTTAATGCCTATTTCAAGGTGAATAGTTGTTAAATTTCGTAAATAATTTGAGTTATTTGCAAATAATTTTATAGAGCTTTCTTCAAAAAAGTTGTCTTATTTCCTGTTAAGCAACTTTAACACAAGCAGACTTTTCCTACATGTTTCTCTCTTGCTACTGTTCTATTTTTGTTGGTTTTTAATTTTTTGTTTTATCTTAAAGTTATTTATGTGCTATTATTTATGTGTTATTAAAATTTTCTGTTGTATGGTTTTGTCTTTTTTTATATTAGATATTAATTCATTTCGGAATTTATAAAGACTACATGCAAAAAAATATTATTTGTCTAAGGCTTGTTTTGTTTGCTTTATAGTCTTTCCTTTTTATTCTTTGTTTTTCTTATAACAATTTATATT
This sequence comes from Nowickia ferox, assembly GCA_936439885.1. NCBI lineage: Eukaryota > Metazoa > Arthropoda > Insecta > Diptera > Tachinidae > Nowickia > Nowickia ferox. The sequence continues at coordinate 24,516,888 of OW387027.1, read as the reverse complement.
TATGATAGAAAATTAATATTCATGTTGTGATAAAGAAAATCTAATACAATCATTTATACACTAAGGCTCAAATTCACAGTCTTTAGTTAACTAATAAAAGTGGTTTAACCAATAAAATTGATAAGAAAAATTGTTTGTTAAACCACGGGCTTTAGTTAACTATAGACTGTGAATTTGGACCTAAGAATATTTTTTCCACAAAAAAACAATTTTTAATAACTACAAAAAAAAAGAATTATTAATATTTTAACAGATCAGCTGCAATTAAGTAAATCGGCCGAAATTTAACAAATTTAGCTTTACCTACAAACATATCGTTCCATGACTTCCAAAAAAAAGCTTAAGCGACATAATTTTCGAGCTTAATTTTTTTACGAAAATTAATTATTTACTATCATAGATAAGCAATTTTGGTAAAAAAAAATGAAAATATGTCGCTTAAGCTTTTTTTTGACAGTTATGGCTCGATATATCTATATATATATAAAAAAAAATTAACTAGTTTGCCAGAAAACGAGTTTAATTTTTCACTTTGCACACAACTTAATGGGAAACGAAAATTTTATTTTGCTTTCAAAAGTGAAATGTTTACACAATTCATAATTCTAAAATTCAATTTTTTGAGTTATGACGTTCTTTGAGTAAATGAGCGCTATGTAAAGAAGAATTATTAATGAAAATTAATAAGGGAATACGATGCAAGCTAAATAAATATTACAAGCACAATATAAGCCACAGGTGCGTATGATTGATTAACCTAAATAAATAATACTCATACGCATGAATATCAGCACAAACAGTCGTTCCAAAAGAAAATAAGTCTGTATCTGCGAAATTAGCGTTCCGATAACTAAACGTTGTATGCAGAAATTATATAAAAAGACCTAAGCTTTAAGAATATTGCAATTTGAAGTACCCTGTGTATATACACATAGATCTACCGGGTGTCAAAGTTGACTATACAGGGCATGAAAAATATATCATCTCATTTCAATGGCTTCCAGATTAAATAGAGAGAAAATGTCATTTATTTAATAGTTTCAAAAATATGTGGCTGTAAATCTTAAAAAAATAAATTTTGGGACTGGACTTGGTTCCTGATTACTTAAATAACTCCGGCAGTAGCATAGCCAAAGTTGAAAAAAAAACAACATTTCATAATTTTCAATAAAATTCGTAAAAAAAATATGAAACAAATTTTTGTGTTACCACAATTCATACAGTCCTGAAAAAAAACTAACGAAATAAAACAACAAAATAAAAACAAATCGAAAAAAAATTTTATGAGATTGAAAAATTGCAAAATTTTTGCCAAAAATAGAGCTTAATTGTAAGACGTTTTTCTTTAAAAAAAATAAATTAAGAAAAATAAATTGCATATCGAGATTTGCAAATTTTTCTACAAATTATGTTAGATACCTTTACTGTTATTAATCCGATTTTAAATGTTTTTCTGCCCACTTAACAATTTTGCCAGGCGAGTAGATTGTCCAAAAATAGTCAAGTTTTCAGAAGCATTTTACTCGTATACACATGCATGAAAATTGTACTAAAATTTATTTTTTAATTTTTATTTGTTTTTTTTTATTTTTTAAAACACAAACAAATTTTCGTAATATCTTAAACCTTAATTTTTTTAATGAATTTAAAAAAAAATTATGTGAAGAATATGCAAATATATAATTTTTTTAATTTCTTCAGTCAATCCCTTATTTATTTTGTAAAATTATCTCAATTCATAAAATATATGAAAATACTCGTACACTTATCTACCTGTCTACCGATATATCAAACATATATGTGACCTGCTCCACGAAAAGGGACCACTGCGCCGAAAAGAAGTTATTGAGAAAAACGCGTTTAACGCGGTTTTTCTATAAGAATCACTCAAAAAGTAAAAAAAATTTTTTCGGCGCAGAGGTCCCTTTTCGTGGAGCAGGTCACATATGTAATTAATTTGAAATACTACATAAAATGGACACAAAATATACATTTCGGTTGAAATTTCGCAAACATGTACTATTTTCAAGTGCAAAAACAGATGCATTTAAGTGTTCTCTGAAGAAGAATCTTTGTTAGAATATAAATATCATGTTGAAAACTTGGTTAATAATTGTGACAAATACATATTTTGTTTTTTACCTACCGGCTTATAAATTTTCTACAGTCCGACATACTTTTTGTTCTAAACAAGTTTTAAGAAAATAATGTACATATATATTTTATTTTTTTTGTTTTGTGTGTGATTTCAAACAACGACTGGGTGTAGTAAAATTTTTTATAACAACAAACTTATGTTTTCTTAAAACTAAATAAATTTAAAATTATATCAAAGGTGACTGTAGGTGACAAAAGTTGTCACGAGTGAGAATACGTGAGCGTGCGTGATGAAAAAAATTTTTATTCGTTAAAATTTTAAATACGTTAACAGGGAAGATTTCAAAGTTTTATCCAAAAAAATTATTCAAATCTGTCCAGCCGTTTGGCTATTATTTATTAATAATGGCACACGAAAATGGGTAAAATTGTCTATAGTGCAATGATAAGGTTAACCAACTTCGTCAATACCAGACCATAAATATGCTGGAAATAATTTTTCAAGGGCTTTATTAAATTGATAAGAGATCTTAATTCTAGTTGAGTTATGCCGCAATTCTATACTGTTTCCTTAATAATTTTATAACGGGAAACATATAAGCACAATCTGTCATGTCACTTAACGCTTGTCATTCCAAACAATAGTTGTAACTTTTTTCTAACCATCAGGGCTTTAAAATTTTATAGAATATTTAATACATATTAAAAAGTATTGAGTGGTTCTCAACAAATGCCAAACTAAACTTTAAATTGAAAGGCATACAACTTAAAATTACAATAACAACAAAGCAAACTACTATAAAAGCATTTAACTTTCGTACAGTTTAAATGGCCAAAGAAATAAGAATGGCGAAATTAAAATCAATTTGTTCGTTATATCCCAGCAAAAAAATTCAAAAACAAATCATTAGTTACATTACTAAAGAAATTAGCCACATATAGTTCCATTTCCGATGAATTTAACACATGATTGTCACGGCATGGAAGTGATCTAAGCAACTGAATGGTATGCGCTTAAAAAATGATCTGGAACAATTTTTGATATAAACAATAGCCTTAGAATATGTAACATTCAGTATCTGTAGTGATTGGTATGCAACACAAGTGAGAAACCCTTGTAAATAGTTCCGACTTTTTTCGCTGGGATAGAAGGAAAAGGGGAGGAAAAAGTGTTGTGGGGAAGACAATGAAATCTATTGAATCGCAATTTATATTTATAAACTCGTACCACATATATGACATGTTTGCCCGCTCCATTAACAGTAGAGGGCGAAAATTCGATTACTTAAACCCTGAAAAAAATAAAAATTTGTTGAGACTTTTGTTCTAATTGGTAATTGGTAAAGTTAATAAAATTTAAAATTTTTATGGCACTCTTTTAAAAAACTATTATTATTATGAGTAGTGTTTAAAAAACAATATATTGCAAATATGGTTGATTATGTAACGGTACACTGTTGGTATAATAAAGATGGTTGATTGTAATGGCACATTCTAAAAGAAAAGATTGTTGACAAGGTTATTTATGGTCACTTTTCATGTAATAATTACAGTTGACTATGTGAGGGTATATTTTTACCGTAGAAAAGTTGGCTGTCTATGTAATTGCATACTACTCCTTCACATTCTTCTACCAAAGACGACGGTTTTTAATTTTGTGATGGCACACTGTTTTTATAGATGGAATACTCTTATCATAAAAAGGACATCCGTCAACTCTTATATATAAAAACTTTTCTGTACAAAAAGTGCGCTGTGATACAACAAATATAATAAAATAAAATAAAATAAAATAAAATAAAATAAAATAAAATAAAATAAAATAAAATAAAATCAAATAAAAATAAAATAAAATAAAATAAAATAAAATAAAGTAAAATAAAGTAAAATAAAATAAAATAAAATAAAATAAAATAAAATACAATAAAATAAAATAAAATAAAATAAAATAAAATAAAATAAAATAAAATAAAATAAAATAAAATAAAATAAAATAAAATAAAATAAAATAAAATAAAATACAATTAAATAAAATCAAATAAAAGAAAATTAAATAAATTTAAATCAAATAAAATAAAATAAAAAAAATTAAAATAAAATAAAATAATATATATAATATTATATATAAGAAAAATATGTTGAGCTACAATCAACTTTTCTATACAAAAAGTGTGCTGTGAAGCAGTCAGAATTTCTTTAAGAAATATATGCTGCAAAACATACAGATTTACTACAAGATAAGTATGCTCTGATACAGGCAACTTTTTTTGAAGAAAAGATTGGTGTAACTCAGTCAAACTGTTCTATAATCAAGGTGTGCTGTGACACGGCCAGCTTTTCTACAAGAAAGATTTACTCTGTTCACAGTCAACTGTGACACAGTCAACTTTTCTATACGTAAGTGTGCTGTGACGGAATCAACTTTTTTATACAAAAAGTGTGCTATGTCATAGTCAACTTTTCTTAAAGAAAAGTGTTAATAATCTTTAAAATGCATATCGCACAGTCAATCAAAGAACGCAACTATAAGTTAAGGAAAGCTTTAGACTGTGATATTTACCATTTGTTTTTACCATAGTTGCAATTATTTTTAAGTTATGTGTTCTATGTCGTACATTGTCATGTGGCGTAAAATTGACAAAAATTTAATTAACATTTTTTTAATTAAAAGTTTGTTAAGAGATAAAATATATTTTAATAAATATATTATCCTAGGGGATATAGATAAAAGTCAGATATGAATAAATGAAATGAATTGTATTTATTTGCATTTAAATCAAATTTAATGACCTTAGAAGCCTGAATAAAGTAATTTTATAAAAAAAACCTTAATATACTTTAAATATGCAATTGATTTTCTGTTAAAGGTTTTAATCAACTATTTGGTACAATTGTCTAGAGCATATTTAAAAAGTTATTACGTGAACTGAATGAAAAACGTTTTATAGCAAGAAACGTGAGACCATTCAGATAATTCTCTCACTCACTCACCTTTCGGTTCTGTTCTGTAAACCGATCGATTTGAAATCGCACGATTTTAGAAAACTAACTCTGACAAAAGAAATATTTTTTCTTTTAATTCTTTTATTATATAGATTCTCAAATATCATATCTGAAAGAAAGTTATCTTGTATATTTTTAAACACGTCTTCAGTACCATTATTCATTTTCAAACAAGAAATTTACTCTGATTCGGTTTACAGTACAGGGCCGTTTATTAATTTTATTTATTAGTATTCTAGGGTTAATTGGAAGATAGTTTGATATCAATGTAATAATTTAAGCTGTGCTTTTATTTCACTTTAAATATCGTCCCATTACTGCAAAAAAAAAAGCTTAAGCGACACAATTTTCCAAATTGATTTTTTTGACGAAAATCGATTATTTACGAGGTTCAAAAAATATGTGGCCTAATTTTTTTCTAACGCTTATATCTTGTTTGTTATATTGCCTGTTACTGAATTATGGTTTGTTTAGAGAGATTTTAAGCAAAAATCCAATGAAAAATTTTTTCTTAAAACTTGATATTAAAAAAATTGTGACTGGTGACTGATAAGTATGTAATCGCCACTATAACAACATCCGCTTTCTTTTAAAAGGTGTGATTAACAAAAAGAAAATAGACCTTAACATGCAAAAAGGATTTCTATTTTGATTACTTATATGTATTACTTCTGCTTGAACCTTTGGCTGGTAGTTTCGTATAAATTTCTTTTTTTATATTTATTATTATCAAAAAACATGCAATATGAAGAAATTAATAATGAAGTACGGCGAAATAAAGCGGTTAAACATAGTTGATGGGGTTTACCATATGAAAGAATTACTAATTATTTTTTATAATATTCTCAACAAATAAATAAATATAAGTAAGGTAAACCTTAAGGTATGCTTTACTTTTTAATTTCATTTTTCAAATCATTAGGATAGTCTGAGAGAGAAGAGTTGGCGAATAGTTTTTTGTGGGTGAAAAATCGGTACTGCTTCTCTTGACCACATAACGCGACGCAAATGTCGTTGCGATTAACGGTACGATTTACTTATTTTCATTCCGCTTAGTGTCAACGTAATCTCTGAATACGTTATCACATGTTTAAATTCTCAAAAATAAAATGAAATAAAATAAAATAAAATAAAATAAAATGAAAATAAAATTAAATTAAATTAAATAAAATAAAATAAAATAAAATAAAATAAAATAAAATAAAATAAAATAAAATGAAAATAAAATAAAATAAAATTAAATAAAATTAAATAAAATAAAATAAAATAAAATAAAATAAAATCAAATAAAATCAAATAAAATCAAATAAAATAAAATAAAATAAAATAAAAAAATAAAATAAAATGAAATAAAATAAAATAATATAAAATTAATTTTTTATTTTTTATTTATTATTTATTTAGAGAGACTTCATTTTTTCTACGTAACAAGATTAGCCAACATAATTTTATAGGAAACTTAAAACTATTATGTATTATTTTAATAACATTTTCTGATAATGCAACTTGCTTATTTGAATAAAAAGAATTAACATTTACATAATAAATTAACATCAGTTTTTTTTTTTAATATAGTGCCTGCTCCCAGCACTTGTCTAAATTAGTAGAGTTATATCTACAAAAATAGAACTTAAAACTAATAAAAACTTAAAACTAAATTTTACACCTAAGACTTACACTAAATTAAATAAATAAAAAAAACATCCATAAAAAACAAACAAACAAAATTAATAAAAAAACAAAAAAAAAATAAAAAATTTTAACCCCTATGTATGCCGGGAGTAACATGTGAGTAAAAGTTTTGACCAGGATAACTATTGCAAGGTTCTTTTAATATTCCAATGCTGGAAATATATTCAGTGTTTGACCAACTAAAATCTTGTTCATGAGTTAAAATGTCCTTAATAACACTCCCTTCAAAATAAGACAGTTTTTCCACAAACTTTCTCATCAAATCCAGGCCATAAAAAGGTATCGGTGACAATTTAGATTTTTCATAAACGAATCTATTTGAAAATCTTTTGTGCAAGGATTCATAATTCTTCTCTATGCACTTCCGAACAATATGACGTTCGAAAATTTCCATTCGCTTGAATGCCGTTTTTGAAATACTAAACCAAATAGGAAATGCATAAAGAAGAATTGGTCTGATGCTTACTTTATACAAAAGCAATTTAGTTTTCTTTGGCAAAAACTTACTATTAAATAATCTTCCAAAGGCCCCCTTAACACGATTTGCTTTTGCCAAGTTGTACACAACATGATTATTAAACTTCAAAAGCTTATCAAAATTCACTCCAAGATATTTAATACTGTTTTTAAATTCGATTTCGTTGCCATTCAACGTAAGTCTCAAACACTTGCTCTCCGGAACAACAGTATACTTGCACTTCCCGGAGGCATTGCGTATACAAATTGCATTACTCTTTGCGGCATTAATTTTTATACCCCAACTAGAATAAAACTGATTCGTCCTTTCTAGATGTGATGAAACACGCTGAAGAGCAACGCGAGGAGATTCATCATGAGCATAAAGAAGTGAGTCATCTGCATAAAGTATGCTCCTCGAATCGTTAAATTCATGAGGAAAATCATGAATGAAAATGTTATATAGATGAGGTGCCAGAACAGATCCTTGCGGAACACCACAAGAAACCTCACCTTGATCTGATACCAGATCTCCAATTTGTACGCAAAATCTCCTGCCATCAAAAAAGCTTTGAAAGAGTTTAACGATGGACGCTTTGAATCCAATTCTTACCATTTTATATAAAATGCCCTCGTGATAAGCTTTGTCAAATGCCTTTTCAACGTCAAGAGATACAGCTACAGTACACCGACGTTCTCTTAAATTTCGAATTATATCAGAGTGAAACTTCAAGAGAGCATGCACCGTAGAGTTACCCTTTTTGAAGCCAAACTGTTCCTGAGGAATATACGAACCATTCAATCCCATATCCATTTTTTCCCTGATTATCCTTTCAAATAACTTTCCTATATTGGAAAGTAATGAAATTGGCCTAAAGTTGTTTATGTCGCAATTATTCTTCTGTTTAGGAATCGGTACTATTTTAGCCATTTTCCATTCACGCGGAAAGTAACAGTTATTCAAACAATTGTTGAACAATATCGTAAGGTACTCCAAAGCTTTTATTGGAAACTTTTTTATTATATAATTGGAAACATTATCTAAGCCACACGACTTTTTGCTGTTAATAATCTTACAAATTTCTGACACATAATTCAAGGTAGTCAATTCTACATTGTTTAAATTATTCAATGATGTGTTATCATCATTAAATGATATAGGATCACCAGCTTGAAATATTGTATCATTAATTGCCTCAGCTATCTCCGACACATCTCTATTAGTTGAAGAACCCTGAAAAACATTGGCGAAATGGTCCATAAAAACTGACAATTTGTTATTCGCTTCGGTTATTTTCACGCCGTTAATGGAAACGCCTTTAACATATTTACGATTTTTATTCCCGATAATCCTAAATACCTCTTTATAAGCCCAAGGGCCGGGTTTAATGCCCTTTAATCTGTCATTAAAAAATCTTGCCTGCTCCTGTTCAATTTGCTCTTTTATAAGGATCTTAATAAGTTCAATTTGTTTCGAAATCAACAAATACTGGGGATGTTTTCTATTTAAAGTCCTCGCATATATCGTCTTTAAATCTTTTTGCCAGCTATATTTAATCCTGAGCATTATTCTCAATTTATCAGAGGCAACAAACTTTTGTCTCTTACACTCTATTCTTTTGGAATGAGTTCGCGTGACAAAACTAACTGTATTATTAAATTCTCTAAGAAAATTATCTATATCAGCGTTAGTTAAATTTACATTTTTTGGCGGAAAATGATTCAAGAGGGTGTTAGTCACATCCAATCGAAAAGCATTCCAATTCACATCTCTATAAGATACAAAACTATCTGGAGTATTTAACATAAAGTTAAAAAGTGACAAGTTCAACCTCAAACCCAGTGGAATGTGGTCAGAGAATGTAGGAAGCGTAGATGTCTCGTAATTTGGAAGGGACATATCTAAAATGTCATTGCTTACTATGAAGTGATCTAAATGCGACGAACCCCCCGGGTATGTAGGAAATGAGTCACAAATTCTTGTAACTGACATAGATTCATTCTGAAGCCATGATGTAAGCACTTCACCATTAAAATTATTTACAGTATCACCCCAAGAAGAGTGCTTCGCATTTAGATCACCACCCAAAATCAATCCATGATATCCTCTGGAAAGATTCAATATTAAAGACAGACCCCTGCAAATTATTTGACGATTGCAATTAGACCGGAAATAAATAGAACCGCAAAGAATTTTTTTAATGCTACCCCCCAATGAAACTTTAACCTCCACAAATGAATTTGGAAATTCAAGACCAGAAATATTTATCCTTGCAAAAGACATTGGCTTTCTCAGAGCAATGGCCATACCTAATGCACTATTATCCCTTAGAACAGAATAACTGTCAAGATATATATTAACACCCGCAGATAAGTGCGTCTCTTGTATAAAAGCAATGTCAATATCACATTGCTCTAATAACATATTCAGTTCAGTTCTCCTATCTATTCGGACAAGAGAACCAACATTAAACGTAACTAAATTGAGAGAACTACGGGCCATATACATCTTGAATGTCTTTAATTAAATCCAAGCACTCTTTCCTAGCCTGAAACTTAGTTAGAGACTTATAAGACCCCAAAAAATCCCGAACCCTATCTTCCAACGTAATGGTGGTAGCAGCGCATAATAATTGTGCTATCTTCATAAATTCCTGTATCAAAGGAGGTTTCATAGGTTTGTCGTGTATTGGCACATCATTAAACAAGCTAGCAAATGGTTTATCTTTAACAACCGCAGACAGATTAAGTGCCTTAGAAACATTGCTTACCGCCTGCTCTTTCCTATTTCTTGCAACCTGGGAAGATTTTTCCCTAAAAGAAACATACCTTTTGTAAGCGGGACATCCCCTATAGTTTGAAGTATGGCCAGCTTCATTGCAATTAACGCAAAATGGTGATTCATTACTATCTGAATTGAATGAACATTCTCCTACACCGTGCTTTACGCTGCACTTCAAACACGCAAATGGGCGACTACAATTCCTAGAGAAATGACCCCAACTCTGACACCTCCAACACTGCGGAATTTTTGTGCTAGCCTTCGGCCTTTCCCAAGACACCACCTGATTTAGGATGAACTTTAGGCCGAGCAACTCTCCTACTCTACGATTGGGCTTAAGAGTTATTAAGAATAGCCCAGTATCTATACCACGTTTTTTAGAATACTCTGTCGAAAATTTTGAAACAAAATCAACAGTTTCTGGAATCATTTTATCTAGTTCAGATTTTATCTCACTTATGTCCGACTTAAAGTAGAGACCTCTACAAATCACTGTCTGACGTTTTTGCTCCTTGGGAGTATAGCTATAAGATGAAATTTCCTTATCTTTTAACAACTGCATCATCTCAGAATGCGCAGACGAATCCTTGAAATACAATTTGCTTTTGAATTGGGACTGATTCTTAATCTTAAACTCTACATTCTTAGAAGATAGTTGTTCAATTAAGGACTTAACATTAACATTTTCCAAAAATATAGGAGGGCAATAAGAAGTCCTGGTCTTAACTTGAGGTGAAGTTTTGTCAATATTAGAATTTCTATTTTCAAAACTCATGTCATTTATTGGCGCTTCAGCCTCTAAATTCAAATTTCCTAATATAGAATACTTATTACTACGGTTAACATTTTCAACACACTTATCAATACCCCCAAACTGACATCTCGATAAATCTATTTTTACATCACCTTGATATCTCCTTTTCTTGTTTTTTATTATTTGGAAATCGTCATCTGAGTCCATCTCGTGATCCATCTCGTGTTCGGAATTGATTGCAGAATGCTGTTTCAAATGTAAATTCGTTGTTATCGGAATATTCTCCAATATTGTTATTTCATCATTGAAATTGCTGCTTGTCTCCCCTCTGCCTTGAATTTCCTCACCAAAAGCCGAATTTTCTTTAAAAACTGCTTCCAAGAACTGCTTTCCAAGCTGGGAATTGTGACCAGCTTCTTTATTTTGCGATAAATTATTAAATTCCTGCATACCATTCCCACCAGTCAGCGAGTCAGATGCAGTAACATTTGCCGTAACAATCGGCCCATCTGGTAAAGCCGACGCCTCATGCTTGACATTAGGTGATTTCTTCCTAGAATTATAAGGAGGGCGTCCATTCCCACCAGACAGCAAGTCAGATGCAGTAACATTTGCCGTAACAATCGGCCCATCTGGTAAAGCCGACGCCTCATGCTTGACATTAGGTGATTTCTTCCTAGAATTATTAGGAGGGCGTCCTCCAGATTGAGAAAGCAATGGATCTTTTCCCATTGCAATAGAATAAAAGCTGTTTTAAAAACTTTTCACCAAAAATCGAAAAGAAAAAAACAAAAATTTTTTCCAAATATTTTTTTTATATTTAATTTTTTATTATTTTTTGACAGAAAAAACACGTCCGTACGATACAAACTTTTCATGTATCCTCTAATATAAAATTAAATTAAATATAATAATAAATAATATAATAAAACAAAATATGCGGTTGGAGTCTACTGATGATTTTGTTGAAGCGCCAATGAAATCCCACCAGCAAATAAATTTTAATTAAAATAAACGACAATATGGCAAACAATAAATTTCTTAAACATTTACTGCCTTATTCATAAAAAATATTTGTGTTTAATAAGAGGTTTAGGAAACAAATTTTTTATGGAAATTTTATTAATAAACCTTTTATAAAATCAAAATATTTTTACGAATTTTAACTCACAAGTTTCTAATATTAAAATTAAAATTAATAAAAATAAACTACCTTTCAAGAGAAATACTTTTGTTTAAAAAGTGTTAAAGTGAATTTGTCACATTACATTTCAGTGCCTTTCTTTACTTGTGACTGCATGTGAAATTAAATAATTAAGCACTCGCGCAATTTCGTTTCAGCACTGAAACTTACATCCACATCAAGTGTGTACATTTTCACAACTTTTTTTTATATATTAAATATTAAATATTAAGTGCAGCATAAAGTTTTGCAGCTCCACCACCCCCCCCTTTAAAACACACTGAGTTATAGGGAAATGAACTCACGTCACGGTTGGTGTTTTCCTGCTGTATATAAGTAAGTACTCGTACATGTGTATGTTAAGCTATAAACTCAGAATAATTTTGTTTAGTTTTTTCTCTCTTCTATAAAATTTAAAAAATTGTAGTTACGTGATTTTGCACTTTAGCTACCGATATGTGTTTCATTTTTGCCTCCTTTTGAATAACAGTCAGCTCTTGATAATTTGAAACTCTCGATAAATTCAAATGTTTTACAGGTTCCTTAAAAATATTCAACAAATTTAAAAAAATGCCATGTAACTTGATCTCTTCGGTAATTTGAATTCATTTGAATGGCCGACACGTTATAATTTGCATTTTTTTTTTGTTCTACGCTCTATGGTTTGAATTATCTTAAATTGGAGGGTCAGTAGACAATATGACATTAAAGTTGGACACTCAAAAAAAAGACCCTTTTCATTATAGATAATTATTATCTATGTACATGGGTATATCACACAAGAATTTTCCAAATAAAAGTTGCAATCAAACTCTTAATAATTTTAGTTTTCGATTATTTGAACTTTGGTCGCCTAAAGTTCAAATTATCGAGAGTCCACTATATTTATAATTATTTTGGATATTACAGCGACTTAGTTTTAAAATATTTATATCCGCCAATTTAGTTAAGTAAGGATGGGCAGCGCTTAGCACTTTAGCTGTTAAACCTGGAAACCTTTAGGTCAGTTGTGAATTCCTTCAGACAAAACTACAAAAAGCGCTTAAACTAAAATAAATCGCTAAAATCAAAAACAAAGCGCCAAAACGGAAAAACTCGCCAAGAACAAATAAAAAAGCCGAAACTAAAAAAAATCGCTGAAACTAAAATAAATCGCCTAAAAACGAAAAAAAATCGCCAAAACGAAAAGAAAGCGCCAAATCCCGAAAAAATCGCCGAAAAGCATCATCATTGAACTAAGTCATCGAACTTAAATAAATCGCCAAAACTAAAAATAAGCGCCAAAACTACAAAAGAAATTAAATAAATCGGTAAAAACTGCTCAAATCGCCAAAATAAAAAAAGTGCTGAAACTAAATGAAAATCGCCAAACCCCGAAAAAAACGCAAAAATTAAATAAAAAGACAAAAATAAAAAAATTGCTTAAGCTTAAATAAATCGCCGAAAACCGAAAAAATCGTTAAAACTAAAAAAAATCGTCGAAAACTGAAAAAAGTCGCTAAAACTAAAATAAATCGGAAGAACCGATAAAATTGCCAAATCAAAAATTAATCGTCAAAACAATAAAAAAAACGCCGAAATGAAAAAACGCCAATATTACAAAAAATGCCAAAACTGAAAAAAGCGCTAGATCTAAAATAAATCGCTAAAAACTGATAAAATCGTTTTAGCTAAAATAAATTGCCAAAAACCGAAAAAAATCGCCAAAACGAAAAATAGCGCCAAAACTAAAAAAGTCGCTATAACTAAAATAAAATGCCAAAAACCGATCAAATCGTCAAAACTTTTAGTTTAGACAAAATCTGAAAAGGGTTTACCGTGTACTTGAAATTTTTGAAAAATTTCTACATCAGGTATTACATATCGTCGCTGTTTTAACTAACCGACTTAACTGACATTTTTTTTTAAATGAGTTAAGTCCTTTCTAGACTTTATAAGTCTACAATTGGTTTTACCATACAAATTGTTTTTGTTAAAACCAACTTAAAACCATTTTTGAATTGGTTTTAAGTTGGTTTTATGAAATGCAAACTTGTTTTTGCTGTGCTAAATTCAGTGCTGCCAAGTTCAAATGACCGGAAGCAGCTGATAGTGTTTATGCCAGTGAAAAAGAATAGATACCAATTGATACATTTTCAACTTAAAAATAGTTGCAGCGGCAATAATTATCAAAAAAAAAGCGAAGATAAAATATACTTTGGACGGGAAACAACAAAAATATTTTCACTGACCTCTGGGAATTAAAAATAGACTATATGACTGACATCCATCTGGGGGAAAAAAAGGTTAAGCTTATAATATATTTGTGCATTTTTTAAATAATAATACGATTTTCAAGTACTTTTTCACTTTGTATAAGTAGTTACATAATTTTAAAATGTTCATTTACAAAATATAAAATAATTTATATTCTAGGGTGCATATAAAATTTCTGAGTTTTTCATGCAAACAAAACCAACCGTTGTACAGGGTGTCAGATAAGTACTATAAAAAGAAAGAAGAAACTTATTAGACAGCCTGTGAGTTAAAAACTGAATTTAACAAACTTGCAGTGTGAATGCAAAATCAGCAGTTTATGGTTTTAACGTTAAAACCAGGTTTTAACTTTCAGTGTGAAAACACTGTAAGCATTACTCTTATGCCTATATAAGTAAAAATATTTCAGACGCAGCCATAAGAATGAATGTTTAAAACAACCATAAAAGCTGCTCTCCTGTGAAATTTTTAAAACGTTAGTTATATCACTTAGTTAAATCAGCGACGAATATGTAGTGCCCGCACATAACTCTTGGCATGCGATTCAAAGGCGCACTTTACGGAATTTATTTTTTATTTCAATAAATGTGATACTATATGTACCTTGTTTATCAATCTTTATAGTACCAACTGATGAATTTAAATTAAAAAAAAAAATTATTATCATTGCTCAGTATGTTTCTAAATGCTTTGATGGTTTTTATTTAATTTTTTTTATTTTTAATTTCAATGGATGAGATTATTTCTGTGTCAGCTTTTTAAACCTTAATTTTTCTTTATGTTACTTATTTTTATTTTTTGTTTTAGAAAAATTTTCATTTATGTATTTCTTTTTTTTCTGACTATTAAATGATGATATGTTTGTGTGCGAGTATATTTCTGCTTGCAATCAGACATTTGGCACGCAATAGGAAGTCCGTTTCCCTCGTTTACAGTTTACATACGAGTACAATAAATAAATACTCAGAACAACTGTGTAAGAGGAAATAAATATGCACATGCATATCTGTGTTTGTAGTTTTTATAAGCCACAAAGAACTTATATCGTTGCTTAAAACCTAAAAGGCTGCACTAATAATATTTCAAAATTTTTTTAATTAATTTTTTTTTATTTAATGATTGATCTTTTTATGGCTCGTCTAATTGAACGTTAAGGCTAATTGGGTTTTTGTGAGCGATAAAGTTTGAATACAAGTTACCTAAGTATATCATATTGCATTTCTGGCAACGATATATTTGTCTTACAAGAATTACAATTACATTTAAAGCCAGCACATGGACTAATGCTGTCCTCTCTAGTTAGTGCTGCTTATATGTATGTCCGTCTGTTAAACTCTTGCATTCTGTGCCTGCAAGTGGCGCTGCTTTGCTTATTTTTCTTGTCTTTTCGTTTATGTTTCATGTCTTCTTGAAGTTGTTATTTTTCTGGTATTTTTATTCGCTGCCATTAATTTAATTTCAATTCTTTTACAGTCGATAATCGCTTTCAGCAAAATGAACAATTGTAAATTGTTCTTTATTTGTAGAATTCTATTCTTGGGATGTACAACTGAAAGGAAATAATCTTGTTAATTTTTTCTTTATTTTTATTTTCAAACCCTTGTAAGCAAATCATGGCAGCCTTGAAAGTGAAGTTAACAAACATTAAAGGTATTTATTATTTCTTTTCTAATAGTGGAATTTATTGATAAATATATTAAATAGTTTTGAGGAAATTTTCGTTTTACCATTTTTATTTTTTTGAATCTTGTTTATCTTAAGCAATAATTTAGCAAAAAAAAAAAAAAAAAAAAAAAATATCATACTCGATAATTTTATTAATAGTTATGACTTTAGTAGTGAAGAAATTAAGAAATAAAATTCTGAACAATAATTATCAATTTCCATAACGAGAAAAATAATAAACAAAAATCATAACGAGAAAATAAAAAAATTTGGCAGTAAGGAAAAAGTGCTTAAGTCAGGAGATAAAAATACATTTTTATTCAAACATCCAAACCACTGTTGTGCAGTGTTATTAATGAAAATTAAACATTAATTTTATATACAAACAAAAACCATTTCTCGTATTCCATTTCATTTAAATTTCATGCTTAAAAGCTGCTGTTTATAACCAAGCTCCGCTCAAGCAGACAAATATGAATGTGGTAGCACAGAAAATGAGCCATTTTCCCAAACTCATACAAATAAGCTTTCCTGTTGTTGTTAAAAAAAATCAGTTTTCACTTGTAAAAAAAAGAATTAAGAAAAACGAACTTTCTCTGCTTGTGACTCGATTACGGTAAAATTCGTATACCTCTGTGAGCCCAATTACATGTGATAATTTTAAGGAAATAAATTGCACTAAAAACAATTGTTATTTATTGTGAAAAAAATACTAGCAGAACGGAACAACATGCTATTTTCGAAGGCCGCCACACCTTCATCATCATCGTTCTTATAACGAGCTTTGGCCTGATTAAATATATATTTGTTGACTAAAATTTCATTACACTTTGTGAACGAATAGCAAATGCAGTTGTTGTTCGACAGATATGATAACTGCACTGCAAACGAAAAAATTAAACTTATATCAGATATGCTGCTGTAGCTCAAAATAGTTACTATGTTATTTTAATTTTCACATATCTTTTTCTCGCGGCACATATTTGCAATTTACTTAATGTGTTCATTAGGAGCCATTTGTTTTGTTTTTATGCAGGGCATTTTTCAAATCCACAAAGTTCGTGCTTTTGCTTTTTTTACCACGCACTCTATCAGGATTTCTGAGAAACAATTAAAATCCAACACACTTAAACCTGACAAAGAAAATAAATTGAATTGCGAGCAGGTGGTTGGTTGTCTTGCAACTGAAAGACAAGGACTGAATAATAAGCGATTGCTTTTACTAATTGCTTTTAATAGAGAACTTGTAAATAAATTTGAAGCCGTAAGAAATTATTGGATTTTCATAGACGTGCTTAAACTGTTTAATTGATCTATTTAAGCAAATAGCATGAAATTATAAGCTTAAACGCTAATAAATTTTTTAACATTAGGGAACTAAATTAATGCTTATATTAATATTAAACATTTAGTTCAAAGTCTCAAAGCATTGGAAGTAATATTTTAAAAATATTGCACCACGGGTAAGTTAATTAAGATTCGCATTTAGAATCCCGGACATCCTTAGATACCTGCAATAACTTTGCTTACTGGAAAGCAAAAAAGTGTATTTATTCTCATTAATACGTCGAAGCGTTAATACGTTTCAGTTTAATTATGTAGTTCAGAAAGTTTGTGAACTCTTTCTTGCTTGTCCAAGGAAAGTTTTTGAACTCCAGAGCGCTGATGGTGGCCATTCTTTTCCTTGCTTGTCCAAGGAAAGTTTTTGAACTCCAGAGTGCTGATGGCGGCTATTATCTTTCTTGCTTGTACAAGGAAATTGCACAGAAAATGTTTTAAATATTTTTTCATCAATATCTTGGCATCTACTGCAAAAATTTTTGTATTTAGCCATTAATCTCTCTGCACGCCTATCCATGAGACAGTGTCCGGGAAACATGTACACTAAGATCGTGATTTGTTTCTTATTTCTTAAAACAAGCAAACAATATTTCATTATTTCCTCAGTCTTGCGCCTAAGTCATATTTTATAAGAGGAGTGTAAGAGAAACGTACATATTTTATATCTAATGGAATCTGTAAGGTTTGCCGGATTCTCGCAAGCTTATCAGCTTAAGAAATTTCTAAAAATCCTTGATGCCGAGATATGCCAGATGACTCTAGTATAAAATTGCTCTGCCATCTCCTCGTTTCGAAATGGTTGGCTCTCTCGTCTTTTTTCTGAGATAAAACGCGTGGAAAAAAGAAAAAAGTTCTTAAGCCCAATTCAGCACTTTTAAACTTTAATTTTTACTGTTTTAAAACAATTCCTTTTTCTGAAAATATGTTACTTTATTGCTGGTTTTAAATGTAAATTAAAAATATGTTAGATCAAAAGTCAATTTAACTTTTTGTTTCAAAAGAAATCGAATATGGATCAGCAATCTTTCAACGCCCTTTCGGAAAGATATTATAGAGATCTGTTCAACTACAACATTAATTTGTTCTTTAGAAAGTCTAGAAAAACCCAATTCGGCCGTTACACATAATTTTTAATTAAAAATAATAATCTCACGGAAGTTAAAATTGAAGAATTCGATATTCACAGAAATGAAATGAATGACCCTTTTTCTGTTGTTGCATGTTTTGATTTGCCACGCGTTTTCAATCTACTTAAAGATTTTATAACGTCATTTTATTATAAGCGAAAAATACAATTATTTTTACCGAGAAGAATAAATTTACTTATTGTCGCTTTTGGGACGAATTTAATGAAAGTCGTGGGAGTAACGAAATAAGTAGTTGCTTATACAAAATACCAAATGTGCACATTAAATTTAAAATTTTTATCAGACCATTTACAGGTGAAAAGTATCATCCAGAAATTTTCTTAACCTGATCATTCACAAATCCAAGAAGTCGATTGTTTGAACATTATTTAAATTAATAAAAAGAAAACTTAAGGTTTTAGAAATGAAATTTGCAGACTTTAAGAATTTTTCTAAAATATCTATCAAACCAATAAAATTTTTCGTTTCTTCTATTTACTAAAATAAAACTTCTTCAATATATTTAAAATAACTTATACACAATAAAATTTAAAAACTCAATTTTGCAGCCTCATTTCCAAATAATATTTGTTTTTGTTTTGAATGTAAGTGTGCGACAAGTCGAACGTTGTCGAAATCGTGGGACAGGCCCTTAAGCATTCATCATATACTGTAGCATACACTTAGGATGACATAATTATATACTCGTAGTTAGGAGTATGATTAATGAAATTTATTATCATATTAAACATACATTATATCGATGGACCCAAGTATAAAGGCCCAGTGATTCCAATACATTTCACACAAATACAGTGCGAAGGTGTGTAAACCAAATTATACAGCAATCCGAATTGAATTTATGATGCATTACATACACTATAGTCAACATTGGTTGCGAGCTCGCAAAACCGAATTTTTATTATTTTTATTTGTCTGCTTTTTTATTATTATTTCTTTGTGTGAATTGGTAAGCTCTGTAGCGAAAGATTCAGAATTTATTTTTTTTAACAATTCAGCTTAAACGACGCTTGTGAATATTAATTGTGATCTTGGGACAGGGTACCCAATTTTTTTATAAATTCTTGTTGGAAACGTATTCATTATCAGAAGTGGGCTTCAGAGGATAACAGCCCACTATCATGGTTACAACAACAATTGCTTGAGAATGATTGTGTTGAAGAAACACAAGAATTTCCCACAATAACCAACTTATTTCACCGCAATAATGAAGTGTAAATATCTGAAGATGAAATTCTTAGCTGGATTATTAACTCTGACAGTACTTCGTGTAGCAGTTCAGAGTCAGAAACCAGAAAATGTGGAATCAGAGCTTATAATTATAAAACACGATAAAAATCGTGAAACTGCGCAGGCCTTAAATACTACAATAGATTTGGCAAAGGAACGAGATATGCAAACAGATTACATATTGATGCTAGAAGAATTAATAAACAAGGCTTTGGAAGCATGTGCACTGGAAGAGAAGCAAGCCTACATCACAAATTATGTTTAAAAAAAAAAACATAATAAAGGTGTTTGTGAGAATGTTCAAAAGTCTCGCAAATTGTGCAATTGTGCATTTTTACACTATCGTAAATAAAATGTCAAAAAATTTTATAGAAATTTATTTAGACAAACCTGCTAAGTTTGCCAAATAATTTTGACTCGTAAACTTACCCTCTGGTTGACTTGAGCAGAAAATTTAAACGAAAAGCACTAATTTTTTTAAGTGATTGTTAAAGAAATTTTCTAGACAAGTCGCCTGCCTGACTTTTGGAAACAGGGTAGTAAGCTGTGCAATTGGGCATTTTGTAAACAACAACTTGTTGCTTTTTTGAATTTCTTTGGGCATTTTTATACATACACACACACACTTTTTTATTTTATTTTTTTTTTAAATAAAAATATGTTTTTAAATTAAAAATTGATGGACATTTTCTCATTTTATTTTTAGTAAATGAACTTTTTGACGTTTGTTTAAAATGTACATAAACTGTTTGCGTAAAAGTTCAAAACAAGTCTCGCAAGTTTGCCTAATTGCACAAATGGCAATTTTAAGAGTCCTCATGAAAACCCTTAATATTTAAAAAAAAGTTAATTTTTTCATTCATGATTATTAAAAATTATATAAATTTATTTTGAAATCCTGGTTTGTGTTTTATTTTCGAATATAGTGAATTATAATACATATTAATAGCACATGTAGTAAACCGAATATCTCGTTAAACCAAATGAGGGTATGCAATCATTAATTCGGATTACACCTCGTCACAAAAATTTATTGCAGTTGTGTAAAAAATAAGGCTTTTACAAGCAGTTTTACAAAAAAAAAAAAGAATTGCATTGTGAATATTGCAGTTTCTATTATGTTTTTACCTTCTCCTGCAAAGTTACAATTATTTGACACCCACGATGCGTCTTTTTAATAAATTATTAGTTGTTTATATTGAGGATTTGTGAAAATGCAGAAATCACTTGAAAATTTGAAAGCGTTTGAAATAAATTTTCTGGGCAACAAGTTGATTGTTTACAGTGGGGCAACCAACAATCGAATCTACGAAGTTGTATTAAATATACATTTGAGGAGCTGGTGAACAAAACTAATTAATTAGCAAATAATTTTTTTTTTTAATTTTTTCGGGCTCTCCAAGTGAAGTCATAAAAATTTCCATTCAAAATCAGTTCGATCATATCTTAAAAAATAACAAAAACTGACTTTTCCTTGCTAGTCTTTATTTAGGTAGTTCAGTAATTTGCCTGTCCTGTAAAAAAACATTTAACGGGACTAGTCTGGTTTTGTTCGTCAGCTTCTTTTTCATTTATACTACATTTTTGTTATTTTACTACAAGAAAATATGAATAACAATAAGCAAAAAGTAAAAATTAGTTATTGTGAGTGTTAATATCAATATGGCAAATTCGTAACCTTTTAGAATACCGTTAAGGCTCAGTTAGCCAACTGTAATGTAATGTAATAAAACTGCAACATAGGAAACAGCTGATCGATATTTTTATATGAAAAGTAGGTTACGTTACATTACATCTCTATAACCATTTCCATTACTTTTCACATAACAATATCGATCAGCTGTTTCATACCGATGCAGTTACATTACATTACAGTCGGCTAACTGAGCCTTTACTCTTGCGAAAGTAAGGCGGAGACGTAAACGTTGTGTTAAACTTTAACCGTTGGTAGTGATGGTAAAATTAGTCTATTCGTAACCTAAATAAAACATGTTGCTGTTAATTTAATATGTACCGTAACGTATGTGAGGTAGAAATCTACAGAAAATAGATTTTTACGGAGCAAACGTTAACTTCTCTCTCCCATACATACACACACATGTATAAAGCAAAGAGAAATACAATAACAGCTGACACCTTTGCTTGCAGCCTCACATATTTACTAACTAACATCCAGATTTGAACGATACGACAACTTCAAAAGTAACACGATACGAATCGACTAATTCTACCATTACTAAAAATACGTAAACGTGTTAAAAACATGTTGTTAACGCTCTCATTTGAAAAAGCCAATACACACGATAGCATCGCTTTTGTGTATAAAAAAATATAATACTTATAAGTATATTATTTATAATATAATAATAAAAAATAATAACGCATAAGCTTAAAGTTTTTTAAGTAACACCCTATAATATACATACATATTTAAAAAAAAGTTTTATATTATTAATAAAATCTGCAAATATTTTTGATGTATTTTATTCTTGACTTTCGATGAAATATGAATATTTTAAACTCCTAGATATGTACATATGTATGTATATGTATGTTTGTATGTACACATGTGCATCTATTTTTAATTTTATAACTTTTTCTTTATTTATCATTAATGAAGCCCTAAACAAACATCATGCAATAGTAAGAGAACACAAAAAATAAACAAAATGTGACAATGTTTGCCTAACAAATAAAGAAAAGTTGCAAATCAATACAAAATGAGAGCGCAAGTCAAAATTTTAAAATGAAATGAAAATAATTCTCAGATCCAACGGCTGTTAACGAACCAAAACACACACACACACACACACACACACACACACACACACAACCACAACTACACAGAAGCATGGTTATGAAAACACGTAATAATTTCTAATAATACTACATACACACGAGTACATATGTGTATGTACAAATGTGTAGGTATACATACATAGGAGTACAAACCTTTCCAGCGGTAAAACTCTGAAGGCCTCCTTGGTGCAGGCCTTATAAAATTTTTTCATTCACACATTTTACACTCATTTCTATGAGAAGGGAGAAAAGAAGGAGTAACATGTTTTGTTTTCTTTTTTTACCAAAGAAAAAGCAAAATCCATTAATTTGAAGGCCTTGTAGAATCGCTGGCGTAGGAAGCAAGAACAGAAGGCCTACCCCGCAATGAGAACGCGTGTAAAACGATATGAGTATGAAATGGAGCGAGCAGGCTTTATACATCCAAAAGAGGCCTTCTAGAAGGCGTCCTTACTACTTCTTTCTCCCCCTGGGTTATGATGAAGATATTAAAACACGTAAAGTTTGTCGCAAAAATTAAACAGCAAATAAAAAATACTGGGAAATTATTGTGCACTAAATGAAAAAAAAATTTGTGAATAAATGTTCGAGTATGTTGGTTTGAATGGTTCAGTAAAGTTGGTTGGTTGGTTGGCTGCTCGGCTGTTTGACTGACTGCTCAATGTTTGCTGGCTTGGTTTGACTTTTTCTCAGCTGCACTGAAGGTAAGAAAATAACATGTAAAAACACACACATACACACACATATGTATATACACGTGCATACATACATATGTACGTATGCCCATACATTTGCTCATACGCTCTCTAATATTTGGACTAATGCCATTTACAGTGGCAACAGCAGCAACAATAACATTTAACACAAATAACGTAAAGTTAGTTGAAAGAAATAGTGCAAGAAGTAGAAATAATAAAAAAAAATAATAAATGTGTTTATTTTTGCATGCAGACGACACACAAATTGATGACGTCAATAATCTTCACAATTGAAATGAAAAATAGAATAAACAGAATAACAAAATAGTGTTTTACCAAAGAAACAAATACACACACATCGTCAGAGCAAACATTTAACTAAAATGCATTGTCCCTTAATACCACAAGTCAGGCAGTCGATTTGTTTAAAGCATTTGTACGAAAATCATAAAAAAAATATAAATTTTCAACTGAACTGGAACGTCTGGGTTGTGGAAAAAGAGGTTTTTTCATCAATTAATAAAAAATATTCTTATAAAATTGTTCTAATAAAGTCGACTCTCATTAATTTGAAGCTCGTTAAGCCCTAATCTCGTGATATGTTGAAGTGTTTTCTGTATACCTTGAAAACCATCAGATAAAATAATATAAAAAACTCATGGAATCTGTATATGCTTTTAGTAACTTTCTACTCACCGAAAATCGTAGTATTTATCGCTATAATTTTTCTGTTTTCAGTAACGATAATGCCATTTTTAATTTTTAATTTTACTTGACATTTGGCATCACTGCATACAAAATCTCAAAGTAAGCGAAAAGTTTAAGGAATACTTAAAAAGAATTACAAGTAATATCTTACAATATTCTCACTTAAAAGTGCTTAAACTTTCTTACAATCATGTGAACGGGAAATTTTTGTCTGCTAGAAAAAGCATTGTCAGTTTATTGCATCACACTTGAGAACAAATTGGCAGACATCTGACAATCATGTGAAAACATTTCATTGCCATTGTCAAATAATTGTCAGTAATTTTTTTAATGGCAGATATGCGAATCTATGCACCTCTTTTACAAATAGTATACAAATTTTTAAAAAATTCACTTTTCACTTATTGCAAAAAGTAGCTGTTTTACAAAAAGTGCCTTTTATACAAAAAGTAACTTTTTACAAAAAGTATTTTTTTACAAAAATTGCCTTTTTCCAAAGAGTACCTTTTTTACATAAAGTACCTTTTTTACAAAAAGTACCTTTTTTACACAGAGTAACTTTTTTACAAAAAGTACCTTTTTTACCAAAAGTACCTTTTTACAAAAAGTATATTTTTTAAAAAAAGTACCTTTATTACTAAAAGTACCCTTTTACAAAAAGTACCTTTTTACAAAGAGTACCCTTTTTAAAATAAGTACCTTTTTTTACAAAAAGTACCTTTTTAGAAAGAGTACCTTTTTTACAAGAAACATATTTTGACAAAAAGTACCTGTACTGCAAAAAGTACATTTTGACAAAAACTACATTTTTAACAAAAACCATATCCAGATAAAAAGTACCTATTTCCAAAAAATATATTTTGCTGAAAAGCATTTTTTTTACAAAAAGTTTATTTTGACAAAATATACCTTTTTATTACTTTACTTTAACAACAACCAATTTTTTACAAAAATTACCTTTTTTACAAAAAGTATATTTTAATAAAAATTACCTTTTTTACAAAAAGTACCCGTGTTTACAAAAATTATTTCTTTATAAAAACTACCTTCTTAACAAACAAAAATACCTTTTTTCAAGTGCCTTTTTTCATAGAGTACTTTCTTTGAAAAAGTAAATTTTTTCAAAAAGTACCTTTTTTCTAAAAAGAAAAAATTCATAAACACATACAAACGAGTAGTACTTGTGGCATACATTATGGAAATAATTTTTAGCAAAAAGTATATTTTACAAATAGTACTTCTTTGACAAACAAGAACTTTTTTTCAAAAAGTACCAGTGTATAACAAAAAGTTCCATTTTGTAATAATTGTAATATATTAACCCTTTATATATCCTCGATGCAGTGAACTTGTTTAAATACTTTTTATGAAAGAGATTAAAAAGACACGTATGTAAAGGAGTGATAGTAGGGGTTAGATAATCCACAAAAATGTTCCTCGCAGGATTTTACATATGTTTCAGTGACCAACATATTTTGCTTGAAAAATGCAAGCGTTATCAAACACAAATTTAACCCTTAACCACACTTTTTTAACTCATTTCTGGTGTTTAAGTTAAATGTCAAGTTTTGACGAGCTCCGATACTTACAGTAGAGTTTTTACGTAAGGGACAAAAAGCCCTTACCGGGAAGAGTTATAGGATTAAAATGTTCTTTAAATAATTTCTCATAAGATTTTATGACAGAATGAGGAGAAGCAGTGTTGAACCGTGTAGGCTTTAAATACGTTAGTGTTAAATATTGTTATTTATGGCTTGAGTGGGAGTTGCGTTTTCCCTCGTCTCATTTTATTGTTATTTACTTTTTTGTTCTTTTATTTTTTTTTTTTTTTTTTTGCTAGAAAATTTCTTCAGCATCGAGCATGAATTTTGATTTTGTTGTATTTGTTTTATATTTGTTGTAGGTTATTTACCTTTTTAAGTGTCTTTTGTTGTTTTTTTTTATTGTGTACTTGTTTTGTAGAATTTTTTTCTTTAACATGTATTTCAGTTTAAATCATTGAGTACACAGAAAAAAAAATTTACTTCATTTTGATGAATAAGAACCAATAAAGAGATTTGTTAATTCTAACAAAATATTTTGTTAAATTTCATTTTTTTTACATAAAAATTTAAACTCAACTGAAAATTATATAAAATAAAGGAAAAATAAGAATCTTATTTACAAAAAAAATTTGTTGTTGGTTAAGCACGTCTAGTTGGATTTCGTTGCTGCTTAAGCTAATCGATAAAATCTTGCGAAACCCCAATGCTTATAGACAAGCAATGCATAAATTATGGAGAACTACAAAACTATGGTTGTGGTTTTATAATTCTCAATAATTTTTTGTTAGTTTTATTTTAAGCACTGAAGTTTTGTAAGCTTCTTTAAATTTTGGTTGAAGCCTACAACAACAGATTTTGTTTTTTTTTTATGTTATTAGACATATTCAATTTTTACTGTGACAGGTGTAACCATAATTTTTCTTGTCTTTTTTAAAAAATTACATTAATTAATAAAAATATTTTACTCTAGAATAATTCAGTTCTCGCTGAACCTTCATAGTGAACAGACGTCTTAGTGGAGTTTTTTTTTTCATATACATATTAAACAAACAAAAAATCATAAAAAATATTCGTAATACATAATAACCGTAATACATACATATTAACTTTGATAAATAAGCAAAGCAAATATTGCTGATATTATTTTTACATAGCAAGAAACAAAAAACAAAAACAAACAAAAACCGCAAACAAAGTGCCCTTGAGGAATACTCTACATGAGTACCTCAAAAACAAAAAATTGTGAAGTGAGTTCAAACGGCAGAAATGCATATTTTACTGTGAGTTCTGAAGCTCTCAATGTTAACAATAAAAATAAAAAATCTGATGATAGTCTTTTTCTAACGGCAAAGCCACTTTTTCGTCAGCGATCAACTTCGCTTTGTCCAATGCCAACAAGTGATTCGTTAACATTACAGTTGCCTAGTACATCTTCATATAAGTCAGCGATATCATCCCCTTCGGGCTCGTGTTCATCACTTAACAAAGTTATCACTACAGATAACAGCAGTTCAAAACCCAAAGTCCAAGTCGGTATGGACAGATATATAACTGTGGTAAAGCGTGGCCGAAGCCCAAAATCTTCTAAAATTTCATCTGCACCAAAAATGTCTAGGGATAACAGCGCGTCCTCTATTAATCGTCTAAATCGTTTTTCAATATTGCAAGACGATAACGAGAAGCCCGCTGCATCATCGCAAAAGTCTTTTAAGCCACCACCTATCTATCTGAGAGAAAAAAATTCCAACGCGCTTCTAAAAAAACTACTGTCGGCCATTGGTGAAAATACCTTCCACATCATTCCAATTAAACGAGGTAATATTGACGAAACAAAAATCCAAATTTATGATGAAAAAAATTTCCGAACAGTTGTCAGTGATTTTGAGAAAAATAAAACAAATTTTTACACTTACCAACTCAAGAGTGCTAAAGGCCTACAGATAGTACTAAAGGGCATAGATTCATATGTTGACCCCGAAGAAGTAAAATGCGCACTTATCGAGCAAGGATTTAAAGTAAAAAGTGCTACTAATATAATTAATAGAGAAAAGGTCCCCCAACCCCTATTTCGGGTTGAACTGGAGCCGAATGACATACAATTGAAAAAAAATGAAACCCATCCTATTTATAATGTAAAGTTTCTCTTACACCGAAAAATCACAGTTGAAGAGCCACGCAAGCGTTCAGGTCCCGTACAGTGCCATAATTGCCAAGAATATGGCCATACAAAATCCTACTGCAATTTACCTACAGTTTGTGTTATCTGCGGTGAATTGCATGGCACTGCTAGCTGTACCAAGCCAAAAGTTCAAGCAGAGAAAAAATGTAGTAATTGTGGAGGCAATCACACCGCTAACTACAGAGGATGCCCTGTGTATTCTTTCGTTAAACAGGCTATGGGTCAAAAACCTAAATTAGTTCCAGCTCAATCAACTAACGCTTACTCTGTCAATTTTCCTCCAATGAGCCAACCTAGTACCTCACGTGTATCGTATGCCGATGCTGTTAAAATAAATTCTATTCCCACGCAGAAAGTGTCCCCACCAAGTAATTCAACAAATGCGAACACAAGTTTTAATTTCAGTCGCCTTGAAGCCACTATTGATAATCTGGTGCAAACTATAAACAATTTCACAACAAATATGACTAATGAGAATACTCTGCTTCAAGCATTAATTAACAAGCCATGAACACGTTAAAAATATGTTTCTGGAACGCAAACGGCATTCGCCAACACAAAAATGAGCTCGAGCACTTCCTTACGGAAAAAGATATTGATATAATGTTGGTCTCTGAGACTCATTTGACTTCGAGAAGCCTTTTCAAAATCAATGGCTACAACTTATATGATACAAAAGACCCTAGAGGAAGAGCATGCGGTGGATCGGCAATTCTAATAAAGTCAAGACTCAAGCACTATATTCTTGACAACGTTTGTGAAGAAAATCTACAAGCAACAAATATTTGCGTCGAAAATTTTTGTACAAATTTCGTTATATCATCAATTTACTCCCCTCCCAGATTTTCAATCACTGAGGATCAATACGAGGATTTCTTCAAATCTCTTGGACCTTGTTTTGTAGCAGCTGGCGACTACAATGCAAAGCATACGTTCTGGGGTTCGCGTCTTATTACACCTAGAGGTAGAGCGTTGTTCACCACAATTTCAAAAATGGGTTTGGACGTCATTTCGAGTGGGCAGCCCACTTACTGGCCTACTGACATACAAAAAATTCCGGATGTTATAGATTTTGGCGTCATGAAAAATATTTCTAGAGATTTAGTTCGTGTTGAAGCTTCTCTAGATCTCTCCTCCGATCACTCTCCCACTATCGTTACAATCTGTAATCCACTAAGAAGTGATTTATCTCATCCATATGTGAAGATGGTCAATCGTGTTAATTGGCTGAGATTCAAAAAATATCTTAGTAGTCATTGCACGGAAAACATAATGCTAAGAACATCCGATGATATTGAATCTAACATTGCGAATCTTAACGAAAATATTAAGCAGGCTGCTGAACATGCTACTACCTCCCACCCGCAGACTGGGTTTAATAGAATTTATTCTACGGATATTGAACGTCTCGTAAGTGAAAAAAGAAGAGCTAGAAGGGAATGGCAGCAACACAGATCACCCCAACATAAAATTAGGTTTAAAGAGTGCACTAAACGACTCCAAGAGTTGCTTGCATCTGAAAAAACTGCATCTCTTAAAAATTATCTGGAAGGTCTTGATGTTACACCAGCATCTAATTATTCTTTGTGGCGCGCTGCGAGGAAGCTTAAAACACCCGTTGAGTTTAAACCACCCCTGCGCACTTCTACCGGAGGTTGGGCAAGAAACGATACTGAAAAAGGTAACATATTTGCTGAGCATTTAAAAACCGTATTTACCCCAAACACATGTATGGGTGTTGCTGATTTGCCATGTGTAGTTGCTCTACCCCCTCGTCCCTTAAAGTTTAAGATGCGTGATGTACAAAAACTAATTGCTGAACTCAACCCAAAAAAAGCTCCGGGTATTGATGAAATTAGTAATAAGATGCTGATGATGTTGCCTCGTATTGCAATTAGAATTCTGCTATTCATTTTTAATGCCATTTTAAGACTGGAGTATTATCCACACAGCTGGAAGCTTGCCAAGGTCAAAATGATTCCAAAGCCGGGCAAAGATCTTACCAAGGCTGAGTCATACAGGCCAATAAGTTTACTGCCAACAATGTCAAAGCTCTTCGAAAAGTTACTCATGATCAAATTGTCCCCAATTCTAACTGATAATGCGTGCATACCGGATCATCAATTTGGTTTTAGAAGTGAGCATAGCACCATTGAACAAACGCATAGATTGGTTCAATTTATAAGAAGAACACTCGAAGAAAAGAAGTATTGTTCTGCCCTCTTTATTGATGTTTCTCAAGCATTTGATAAAGTGTGGCATAGAGGCCTAATTTTAAAATTGAAGACATACCTACCAATAAACATTGTTAATCTTCTGCAAAGTTATATTCTTGCTCGAAAGTTCACTGTTGTGGAAGGAGACTTCATGAGTGTGTCCGAATCAATCTCATCCGGTGTGCCACAGGGGAGCATACTGGGCCCAGTCTTGTATTTGATTTATACTTGTGATATGCCTTTGAGCAGCAATATCCATACATCTACATTTGCTGATGATACAGCCTGCCTTAGTATGCACGAAAACCCTCACGAGGCTTCCCGATATCTACAAGAACATATTACACAGCTGGAATTATGGTTAAACTTATGGAGAATTAAGGTAAACGAACAAAAGTGTGTTCAGGTAACATTCACTCTGCGAAAAGATACCTGTTCACCCATTCGAATCAATAATCAAGTTGTTCCTCAACATTCACATGTAAAATACCTTGGTGTACACCTTGACCGACGGATAACATGGAAACACCATATTGACTCTAAGCTAACACAAATGAAACTAAAATTAACTCAGTTACATTGGCTGATTGGTAGAAATTCAACCCTGAGTCTAGATTGCAAACTTTTGATATACAAGTCGCTTTTGAAACCTATATGGTGCTACGGAATTCAGCTATGGGGCACTGCTTCAGCTTCAAATGTAGAGAAAATCCAACGAAGACAAAACAAAATTTTACGGTTAATAACATCGGCTCCATGGTACATAAGAAACTCAAATTTACATCGTGATCTAAATATGCCACAAGTGACTGAAGAAATTGCAAAATACTCAGCAAATATTTAACTAAACTCGAGTCACACCCTAATCCGCTTGCTCGAAATATCTTGAACTTTACCGGACACATCCGCTTAAAAAAGAAGGACACAAGGGCTCTAATACTTACCACACCAGATTAAACTGTTTGAAATTATTTTTTTATTTTTATTTTTTGCTTTGCACAACTCTTATGTATTATGAATTACTATCACTAAGTTTATGTCCGACACTGGTCGGGTCTAATAATTATATTTAGATTTAAGATTTGAATACTTATTGTTAGTTCATTTTTGAAGATACAATAAATAAATATATGTATGCATAAAAAAAAAAAAAAAAAAAAAAAAAACTCTAGAATAATTGAAATGCTGAACTTGAGCCCGATTAAGAAATTATTTCTTATCAATATTTTTTTTTCTGTGTAAAAATGCTTTTGTTATTCTCTTTAAGGCAATTGAACTCAATTTCAATATTTTTTTCTTAGCTATTACTTTGAAACGTATTAGAAGTTTATTTTAAACGAATGTACTATGAGTTGATTTTTAATTTTTTTTTCATTGTTAAATATGTTCAGCATGATTTTCACTTGATATTCGCTGTTTGAAAAAACTCTAATAGTCTACTTAAACTTTAAATCAGGTTAACGATTGTGTTGGTGGTGGAATAAAAAGAAGAAGAAAATGCGACTAGTAGAAGGAGGCGACTTTGGCTTTGTAATGTAATAATAGTTTTGTATAATTTTGGCATTTTTTTTTCAATTGAAATCATCAATCATATGAAATGTAATCGAATATTTTCTTTAACCTTGTAGGTAATTGAAAATAAAAGAGAGAAACATGATTTACTCGTAGATATTGAAATTAAAACGAACGTAAATTAGAACACCCTTATGCAAAATTTTTTTTTTGTTAGTACGAGTATATTTAAAGTGGATTAGGGTGTGACTAGAGTTTTGTTAAATATTTCCCTGCGTGTCTTGCAAAAATATAAAAAAATAACTTGTGCTTGAAGTGTACATTAAAGCCGGTTTTGTTTTAAATAAATTAATAGCCTTAACTTAAGTCCTAATTAATGAAAGAGTTTGAGCTCCAAAAAACAAAATTTAAATTTCTGCTTAAAAACCTGCCTCAATATCATCTAATTCACTTTTTAAATAAATTCAGTAAACTGCGACTTTGACTCGAACAAGAAGGGTTCTTTTTCTAGTTGGCGATTTTTTCGGTTTTTGACGATTTTTTTGCATTGACGCCTGTTTCAGCTTCAACGTTTTTTTTTGTGGGTTTCCGCACTTTTTTGTTTGTTTTTTTACAATACATACTTTGACTATTAGCAATTTTTTTTTATTTTTAGGCTTTTTTCTCTTTGGCAGCTTTTTCGCCTTTTAACAATTTTTTAAAGACTGACGGCTTGTTTGGCTTTGGCATTTTTTTTCGTCTTGGTGATTTTTTTTAATTTTTGCGATTTTTTTTAATTTAGGCAAATTTCTAAATTTTTACGCGTTTTTCGCTTTGACTGCTTTTTTTGGTTTACGAAAAAAAATTAGTATTGATGCCTGTTTTAGTTTTGGCTTTTTTCCCTTTTGGCAACCTTTTTACTTTAGGTGATTTTTTGTTTGCCTTGAATCGATTTATTTCATCTTTGGTGATATTTTCCATTTAAGCGCTTTTTTCATTTTGGCGATTTTTAGTTTCGGGATTTTTAATTGTAGCCTATATTTTCTATATATATATTTCAAATGCCCGGTAAACTTTTTTCGGTTTTTGGCCATTTTTTTTTTGTTTTTGCACCTTTTCTTAGTTATAGCGCTTGATTTCGTTTATGGCGATTTTTATTTTTTTTGCTTTTTGACGATTTATTTTTAATTTGGTGATTTTATCGATTTTCGGCGATGTATTTTAGTTATGGCAATTTTTTTAGTTTTGGCGATTTTTTCGTTTGGGTGATTTTATCGGTTTTTGGCGATTTATTTTCGTGTCAACGATTTTTTTAGTTTTGACGATTTTATCGGAGTTTGGCGTTTTATTTTCGTTTTAACGATATGGCGATTTCTTTTTTGTTCTAGCGATTTTATCGGTGTTTGGAGAGTTTTGTTTTAACGATATTTATGTAGTTTTGGCGATTTTTTTTCGTTCTGACGATTTGTTTGCGTGTCAACGATTTTTTTTTAGTTTTGACGATTTTATCGGAGTTTGGCGTTCTATTTTCGTTTTAACGATATTTATTTAGTTTTGGCGATTTTTCTTTGTTCTGGCGATTTTATCGGAGTTTCGAGATTTGTTTTCGTTTTAACGATATTTATGTAGTTTTGGCGATTTTTTTCGTTCTGGCGATTTGTTTGCGTGTCAACGACTTTTTTAGTTTTGACGATTTTATCAGAGTTTGGCGTTTTATTTTCCTTTTAACGATATTTATTTAGTTTTGGCGATTTTTTTTTTGTTCTAGCGATTTTATCGGAGTTTGGAAATTTATTTTCGTTTTAACGTTTTTTTTTTAATATGCTTTATAGTATCAAACCAAAAAAGTTTGTCTTAAGTAGAAGAAAAATAATCAAATTAACTAACATGTGCATAATTAGTAAAAGAACAAATGACAATGGCAAGACTGTTGTAAATTTAGAGATGGTAAAATTGAGCTGTCATTATAAAAAAAAAGCTTTCAGCAAATTGTAATACGATGAATCAAAACAATTCACATATTCCATTTGCACTGAATACTTGGGTATATAAAGCAGTAATCTACATCAACTGACACCACACACACAGTGGACCAAACACAAAGAACGCTGATGATGAATGCCTTCGAAAACAGCTAGTTGTTCCGTTCTACTACATGTTTGTCAAAATATTTACAATTAACTTTGGTGGTATTTGTTCATTAATAATTATCACATGTTATTTGCCTTACAAAGCGATACGAACTTTAGCCTGATCAAATCATAAATATAGATCTTTTTAGCTATGGCGATATTTTTTCGTTTTGGCGATTTTATTGGTTTTTGGCAATTTATATAAATTTTGGCGGTTTTATAGGTTTCTTGGCGCTGTTTTGGAGATTTTTTCAGTTTAGTGATTTTTTATTTTGGAACTTTTTAGTTTCAGCCTTTTTGAAAATTTAAAAATTTTTGGCTTTTACGATTTTTCAGAGACAGCAAGCTGTCAAAATAACATTAACTGATAGAATACTCTTTAGATAAGATTTTTTTTATTTCAGTGTTAATTGCTCTAGTTTTATGCAGTAAAACTTTGAAAATTTCAAATATCTACATACTCGTCTGTATATTACATTAGGATTACAAATTTTTTCGTTGCTCGCTTAAGAACACCCTTTTTTAACTCTCATATAATTTTTGTTGTAGCGGCCAAAGCTTTACATATTCTGTGAAAATTTCAGCTCTTACGGTTCTCGAGAAAACGTCCTGTGATGGACAAATGGACTTCGTAGCGAAAACAATGGGGTTCTTCTTCAATTTTGCGGTACGGAACCCTAAAAAGTGCCGCCCACTGTGCCAAAATAGACTAAATTCGCTAGCAGGTGTATTAAAAACATTATTTTATATTTCCGTTGGCGTTAGATAAATATTGTAACAAATTAAATTATATGAAGAAAAAATCAACAAATTTGCTGGCAATTGATCTCCATCAATTTAATTAATTTTTTTTTTTAATTTTTTTATCAACTTGTTATTTTAGTTTGCAAATAAATATTTACTTAATGAAATTAATAAATGAACACAAAATAAATATCGATTTTTATCTCAAATACGTGTAAATAATTTGTTTCATATAAAAATTCATTAGACCGAAAAAAACATTCATCAGTTTATAAAAACACTTTCAGACATGAGGAGCAAAATAATATATTTTATAATTTATGTGACTCTTCTCATTTCATGCAGGGCACAAAAAGAGCCACATTTTGCGCAAAATCGTTCCACCATTGTGCACTTGTTTGAATGGACTTGGGCTGATATAGCCAAGGAGTGTGAGGATTTTTTGGGTCCTCAAGGTTATGCAGGAGTGCAGGTTAAATATTTTTATATATACATATATAAAAAAATAAATAAAATTATTGTGAGCCAAATAAAAAATTTTTAATTTTTCCTACAAGATCTCACCGCCCAATGAAGTAGCCGAACTTGAGGGCAACCCCTGGTGGGCTCGTTACCAACCAGTTTCGTATAAACTCATCTCCAGATCAGGCAATGAACATGACTTGGCCGACATGATTGCTCGTTGTAATGCAGTGGGTGTAAGAATTTATGTTGACATTGTGATAAATCACATGACTGGCTACAAGGAGAATGAATTAATTGGCACTGCTAAATCCGTGGCTAATTATATGGAATGTGAATATCCCGCTGTTCCTTATGGTCCTAAAGATTTTCATCCTGCTTGTGATATACAGAGTTATCAAGATGCTGCACAAGTAAGAAATTGTCAACTATCAACTTTAATCGATTTAAATCAAACTGTAACGCACGTACGTCAAATGATTGTGAATTATATGAACCATTTGGTGAGTTTGGGTGTGGCCGGTTTTCGCGTGGATGCTGCCAAGCATATGTGGCCCGAAGATTTGGAAGCCATTTATGGCCAACTAAATGATTTAAGAGAAGAATTTGGCTTTCCAGCGAAAGCGAAACCGTACATCTACCAGGAAGTCATTGATTTAGGAGGGGAGGCAGTAAAAAAGTGAGTACATATTTTGATATTTTATTATTAAGATAAAAATTTTTTAAATATTTTGAAAATTTTAATTAATTTTTTTTTATCATAAAATTTTTCCTAAAAACTCAAAAACAAAAATTTTGAAATTTTACAAAATTAGGAATAATTTTTTAATGGGGCTTAAGTTCAGTATTTTCATTTCTTATCAAATGAAATATTTTTATTAGTTAATGTGTTTTTCTAAAGAAGGGAAAAAAATTAAACAAGACTTTTTAGTTTGAGGGAAATTAGCATTTTTCTGAGCAGCCACGCATTTCATCAGCACCCATGTCTATCTACTTGGGTATCACCATCATTATTAACGTGAATTTTTAATGCATTAGAATATATTATGTTATACGAGTATATTATTAAATATTTTGATTTTTTTTTTTTTTCAATATTTAGTTTGAAGGGTACTTACTACTGATGTGTGCAACGAAATTTATTTAGATGTGCTAAACCAACAAAAAATTATTTTTCAAATTTTGATTTTTTAATAACATTTTTCTTCTTTTTTACTACTACGTGTGTGCGACTTTATCTTTGCAGGAATTCTTAAATTTTGCCAAGACCTGCAATATTCATAACTTTTTAAAGTTCCCCGCACCAGAAGTGAAAAGCAACTCCTATTATTTTCGCTACGAAGTCCGTCTGTCTATCTGTCTGTCTGTCTTGAAGACCGTAAGAGCTACAAACCTAAAACTTTCACAGAATATGTAAAACTTTGGACGCTGCTACAACAACAAGTATATCTGTGGCAAAAAGGAAAAAGTGCTTAAATCAAGATAAGCTGATTTTGAGTTAATAGTACCTCCGTAATCTGCATATTTGAAAGCACCCCTGGTCAAAATCTCAATTATTTTAAGTGATTTTTCAGGAAGTTATAGCACTATGAATTGCGACTTATCTTTTTTAGACTTCTAATCTCATTTGAAATAACAGCTTAATTTTGGTTATACTTTGGTATATTTCAACTTAAATGTATTACCTAAAGAGTGTAGAACGATCTTTTACTTAAAAATATAAAGGTTAACAGAGAATTTCCTAATTTACCTGCAAAAGAAACAAATTTCCGAAAATCGACTTGAAAGCTTAAAAGTGCTCTCCTGCAAAACAGTAAAATATGACTTAAGCACTTTTTCCTTATTGCCACATATATGACACTTAAAAATTTAAGGGTAATCTAAAGCAAGCAACAAAACATGTTGAAATCCTAATGTAATATACACACAACTATTTCTAGACTTGAAATTTGCAAAGTTAGTGTATTTTTATGCAGACATTAACACTGAAATCAGTTTTGATTATTATCGTTCAAACTTCATTTGTTTCTATATTTATTATTTGATTAGGGTAAGTCAAATCACATGTGATAATTATTAATCAACAAATAATACCAAAGTTAATTGTAAATATTCTGACAAACACGAGTAGACCGGAACAACCGGCTGTTGGCCTGTGGCAAAAAAACTAAATAAAAATATACTTAATAGTATCAAAAAGACAAAAATAAGCAAATTAGCCAACATATGCATAATTAGTGAAGAACAAAAGACAATGGCAAGACTGTTGAAAATTTAGAGATGGTAAAATTGAGCTTTCATTACAAAAAAAAGCTTTCGGCAAAGTGTAATACGATGAATTAAAACAATTCTCATATTCCATTTGCACTGAAAACTTGACACCACATACAGTGGACCAAACACAAAGAACACTGAAATTTAAGAAATCAAAATTAAAGGGTATTCTATCAGTTAATGTAATTTTGACAAGTTGCTGTATCTTTTAAACCCTAAGAAGCAAACGCTTGAAGTTTTCTAAAATGCTAAAACTAAAAAATGCCAAAATTAAAAAAATAAAATATTAAAAAAATATCACCAAAAAGAAAATAAATCGCTGAAATGCAAACAACAATCACCAAAAGTAAAAAAGATCCATAAAAAACTTAAATATCGCCAAAACAAAAAAAATCGCAAAAAACTGAAAAAAGTCGCCAAAACGCAAAATTGTCGCAAATAAATCAGTCTCTAGAACTAAAATACAACCGAAAAAATCGCCAAAAAAAACCGAAAAAGAATCGCTGAAACGAAAAAAGCGCCTAAACTAAAAAAAAAATTCCAATAAAATCGCCACATGCGAAAAAGACGCCAAAAACCGAAAAAAGTGCCAAAACTAAGAAAAAGCTCCAAAAGTAAAACATCGCCAAAGCTCACCTTCGCACTTTACTAAATTTATTTTTAATTGAAAATTAAATCAATTTGAAAAGCATGAAGAAGTTTTGTTTTTTATTGGATTAGCGCTTCGAAATCCATTTCGGCTCTGCTTAGGAAAAATGCTTGAAAAACTCTCAAAATATTAGTGAGAATTGATTAATGATTAAAAAAAATAAGTCCGCAACTTCAGGAAAAATCGTTGTCGAATTAACAAAGCCCATAATAAAATCTACGGCAGTAACTTCAAATGCCTCCAATTTTTGTTTTATTTTCTTTTGTGCTTATTTTTCTTTGTAGTTTTGTTTTCAAAACGTATGAAATTTATTGAAAATATGGTGGCATTATTGAGAGAATATTTATTTATATGTCAAAATAAAATAGATTCAATCTCTCGACTGCTTTCTGGGGCTGGAAAATGTGTTTAAGCTGCAATTCTGTTTGATTATTTATTCTGCTTCATTATTTAGATTTGACGTCTGATAAATATAATTCGGTGTTTTGATATTTATTTAAAAAAAAAACAAATTTTCAGAACATATCAACATTTATATTGCAAA
Organism: Nowickia ferox; assembly: GCA_936439885.1. Taxonomy (NCBI): domain Eukaryota; kingdom Metazoa; phylum Arthropoda; class Insecta; order Diptera; family Tachinidae; genus Nowickia; species Nowickia ferox. The sequence continues at coordinate 24,478,841 of OW387027.1, read as the reverse complement.
AATCTTAAAAAAATATTTAAACTGTTCTTAAAAAAATTTAATTTTTTTTTTTGGAAAATATTTTAAAATGTTATAAAAATAATGCTTACGATTTAATGTACAAAAAAAAGTATTCTTAAAAATTTTTTTCAATAGAAATTTTTAATTACACATTTTTTTTTTTTTTGTCAGAACCGAATACAATCACTTGGGCGCTGTTACCGAATTCAAATTCTCCACCGAAATTGGCCGTCTATTTCGCAATAAAAACTCTTTAAAATATTTGAAAAACTGGGGTAGCGAATGGGACATGCTATGCTCCGAAGATGTCATAGTTTTCGTAGACAATCATGACAATCAAAGAGGCCATGGAGCTGGTGGTGGCGACATTTTAACCTTCAAAGAAGCCGAACTATATAAACTGGGCGTGGCCTTTATGCTGGCTCATCCTTATGGCAAAGTAACCAGAGTTATGAGTTCTTATGATTTCACTGACACCGATCAAGGGCAGAAGCAGGCTTGATACGAGCTCCGGCGTTTTTGGAAAATGGTTTATGTGATACCGCTGAAGTAGGTTGGGTGTGTGAACATCGTTGGCCGGCCATTGCAAACATGGTTAAATTTCGCAACACAGTGGCTCAGCAGCCTTTGGAAAATTGGTGGGACAATGATGAAAATCAAATTGCCTTTTCACGCGGCAATTTGGGATTTGTGGTGTTTAATCTGGAGTCGGAAAGAGTGTTAAGGGCATCCATACAAACCGGTTTGCCTGCAGGTAGTTATTGTGACATCTTGTCGGGCATGAGGCAAGATAACGACTGCACTGGTTTAAAAATTGAGGTGCAGGCAACCGGTTTAGCGGCGATCTCTTTGTCTGAGGGACCACGAGCTTTGGCTATTTTCATTAACTCAAAACTATAGAGATTATTATTTTCTTCTTCATTTTCTGCTGCTTGACATGAATCAATAAAATATTAATTTTGCGATTAACTCATTCATGTGTTTTTCTTTCTCTTTCTGTTTGTTGTTGTTTCATTGGAAGGCCAACAAATTCTTATCAAGTATTTGTAAATAAACTTGCTTTAATTTAATTTATATTGAAAAAGAAAAAAATAAATCATTATTGATTAGTTAGTCGTTGTTAAAGTGTTTGAAGTGTAATAGAAGATGCTTCAGAATATTAAAATATTAATTATTTTTATAAGTTTAGAGTGTCAGTGTTTCGTAAATGCCCAGAAAGAGCCCCACTTCAAAGGCAATCGCTCTTGTATAGTGCATTTGTTCGAATGGACTTGGCGTGATATTGCTAAAGAGTGTGAAGGTTTTTTGGGGCCTGAGGGCTACGGTGGCGTACAGGTTGGTTGGTCGCTTAATGCAAAACGCCAACAGAAACAAAAAACTAAATAAATGCTGCTTCAATAGATTTCCCCACCTAATGAAGTGCGTGAAATTGAGGGTCAGCCCTGGTGGGCTCGCTATCAGCCCGTCTCTTATCTTTTAACATCTAGATCAGGCAATGAAGCTGATTTGGCTGATATGATAGAACGATGTCATAAGGCGGGCGTCTTGATATACGCAGATATTGTGATAAATCATATGACTGCTCAGAGTGAAGGTGATGCTGTAGGCACTGGTGGCTCGCATTGTAATTATAATAAACGTACATATCCGGCAGTGCCCTATGGACCGGAAGATTTTCATGCAGCCTGCACCATAAAGGACTATCAAAATCCTGGGGAAGTACGAAATTGCCAGTTAAATACTTTGCTGGATTTAAACCAAACTGTAAGTCATGTGCGTGCAGCGATAGTGAATTATATGAACAAATTGTTAGATCTGGGGGTGGCTGGTTTTCGCATAGATGCTGCCAAGCACATGTGGCCAGGAGATTTGCAAATTATTTATGGCATGCTGAAGCCTTTAAATGAAAAATTCGGCTTCCCCAAAAACAGTTGGCCCTATATTTATCAAGAGGTAATAGATTTAGGCGGGGAACCCATAAAAAAGTAAGTGGAGCAAAACATTTTAATTAGCTAAACTTTATTTTATTCATTTATTTCTGTAATCTAAAAGTACGGATTATTCGCACTTAGGAGCTGTAACCGAATTCAAGCACTGCGCTGAGATGGGCAAAATGTTTCGTGGTAAAAACTCAATGAAATATCTAAAAAACTATGGACCCCAATGGGGTTTGTTGCCCTCCTCCGATGCCCTGGTGTTTATAGATAATCACGACAATCAAAGAGGCCATGGGGCTGGTGGAACTGATATTTTAAACTTCAAAGAGCCTGAACTATACAAAATGGCCATTACATTTATGTTGGCTCATCCTTACGGCGGCGTTATACGAATTATGAGTTCCTATAATTTTACCAGCACCGATCAAGGGCCACCAATGGATAACAAAGGCCGTATTACGCCACCAACATTCCTGAAAAATAAACTCTGTGATACTTTTAACAGCGGATGGGTGTGTGAACATCGATGGCCGCAGATACAACAAATGGTTAAATTCCGCAATTTAGTGATTAACGAAGCCTTAAGTAACTGGTCGGAAAATGGAGAAAATCAAATTTCTTTCTCACGCGGCAGTAAAGGCTTCGTTGTCTTTAATATGGAACCTTTTAAGGAGTTACAAGCCACTTTGCAGACCGGTTTGACTCAGGGTATCTATTGTGATATCTGGACGGGTTTGAAAAAAAATAATGCGTGCAGTGGTTTACAAATCGTGGTGGATAATAAAGGCAAAGCGTTGATTAACTTACCCAGAGGTCCTGCTGCATTAGTAGTCCATCAGCAAACTAAATTGTAGCGTTAAGACTACACGAAAGCAATCATAATATTTCCTCGAAAGTGAAAAAATATAATTTAGAATTCCTTACTCAAAACTTAAAGTTTTTCGCTCTATTTTCAAAACAAACTACATAGTTAGTTTAGGAAATTTATTATTCGACATATTGTCATAAGTTTATTTTAATTTGAAATTTATTTGCTGGAGGTCAATAAAAAATAAAAAAAAAATAAAATACTTTTATTGTTATCCAATGGATTTCTAATTGTATAAAGGTGTAGAAAAATAAAATAGATTCATATCGAATATAAATTATTTGCTGGGATTTTGTTATAGTTTCTATGCCTATTGCTTGTGTTTCGCTTGTGATTTTCAGAAATATTATTATTTGTGATTATTATTTGTGAATTCTCAAATAGTTTTTGAAAGTCTGTGCATAAGATAAGAGGTTTGTGACTGTTCAAAATGTGGTTAAAGTCTACTGATGATTTGGCTAAGCACCAATGAAATATATAGACAATGCTTGACCTCCAGCAAATAAATTTCAAATAGTTAGTTTAGTTTAAATGGATAAATATTCTGCATAAAAATAAAGTTATCGATAAATTTTCTATATAAAAATAAAGGTAGCGATAAATTTTCTATGTAAAAATAAAGTAATCGATATATCTACTTGCTGTATAAAAATAAAGTTATCGATATCTTTTCTATTAAAACAATAAGGTTCTCGACAAATTTTCTTTATCAAAATAAAGTTAGCTATAGCTTTTCTATATAAAAATTAAGTTATCGATAACTTTTTTATGGATAAAATTTTTATATAGATATAAAGTTATCGATAAAGCTGCTATCAAGAAATAAAGTTATCGATAAATATTATAAACAAAAATAAAGTAATTGATACATTTTACAAATAAAAAATAAAATTATCGATGAATTTTCTATATAGAAATAAAATTATCGATAAATGTTCTGCATAAAAATTCAGTTGTTGATAAGTTTATATATAAAAATAGATAGATTTTCTACATAAAAATTAAGTTATCGATAAATTTTGTGCATAAAATAAAGTTATCGATTAATTTTCTACATAAAAATAAAATAATCGATAAATGTTCTGTATTAAAGTAAAGCTATCGAATTTTTTTTTATAAAAATTAGCTTATCGATAAATTTTTTAAGTCGAAATAAAGTTATTGATAAATTTTCTATATAAAAATAGAGTTATTGATTAATTTTCTGTATTAAAATAAAATTATCGATAAATTTTTCATATAATATTTAAGTTACCGATAAATTTTTATATAGAAATTCAGTTATCGATAAAATCTCTAAATATAAATCAAGCTATCGATAAATTTCCTATATTATAAGAAATCTGTGGACTAATATTCTATATAAAAATAAAGTTATCGAAAAATTAAAAAAAAAATTATTATCGATAAATTTTGAACATAAAAATTCAGTTATCGATAAATTGTCTATATAAAAATAAAATTATCGTTAAATGTTCGAAATAAAAATAAAGTTATCGATTTTCTATATAAAAATAATGTTATGGTTTAATTTTCTATATAAAAATAAAGTAACCGATAAATGTTCTATACAAAAATAAAGTTATTGATAAATATACAATATAATACAACTATCGATGGATTTTCTATATAGAGATAAAGTTATCGATAAATTTACTAATAAAATTCAATTGTCGATAAGTTTTCTATAACGTAAAATTATCGATAGATTTTCTATATATAGAAGTAAAATGAGTCATTTAATTTCTATTTAAAAATAAAGTTATCGATAAATTTTCTATATAAAAATGATACATTTTTTGTATAGAAATAAAGTTTTCGATAAATTTTGTTCATAAAAATAAAATTATCGATAAATTTTCTACATAGAAATAAATTATCGATCACTTTTCTACATAAAAATAAAGTTATAGATAAATTTTCTACATAAAAAAATTTATCGATAGCTTTTCTATTTCAAAATATCGATAAAATTTCTTTATAAAAATAAAATGATTGATAAATGTTCTATATAAAAATAAAGTTTTTGATAAATTGTCTATATTAAAACATTACCGATAATTTTTTAATACAAAAATAAAGTTATCGATAACTTTTCTATATAAAAATAAGGCTATCGATAACTTTTATATATAAAATTAAAGTTATTGACAAATTTTCTGTTATGAAAATATATTTATCGATAACTTTTTTTTATAAAAATAAAGTTATTGATAACTTTTGTATGAGAAACTAAATTTCTGGATGAAAAAGAGTTGTGGATAATTTTTCTTTACAAAAGTAAAGTTATCGATATATTTTTTTATAGTAAAGTCAGGTTATAGTTAACTTTTAAGTACAAAAGTAAATTAATTGAGGTCTTTGTCCTAGAAAAATAGTTATGTATATTTTCCCAATGATGATATAAAATTATCGATAACTTTTTTATAGAAAGGTAAAGCCATTTATAAATTTTTTAAGAAAAATTAGACATAAATATGACTTTTGTATAATAGAAGAAAATTTTTTCAATAACTTTTCAATAAAAAATAGCCGTTACCACTAAAATTACTGTCGAAAATTATTGATAACTTTTTAAAAAAAGTAAAATTAATAAAGAATTAAGGCTGTCGATGGCATTAATAATGACCTGTTTCACGATATCGAGAGAAAATTTTCGAGTGAAAAGTTATATTGAAAACAACAATGAAATATGAAATTTTGTTCAATTTTAGTTCAGTATTAATTCCAAATCGGAAGTTTTCTTTCGATATTGTGAAACAGTTAGTGCCTGTTTCACACAAAAAAGTTTTCTTTCGATATCGTGAAACAGTTAGTGCCTGTTTCACACAAAGTTATCAATTATTATTGTTTAGAGAAAGTATTTGCAAATTTATTGATATTTTTTGTATTGAAAAGTAAAGTTATGGATTTCTGTTTTATAAAAAGTAGTTATTGATAACTTTTCTTTTCTTTTTTTTTGTCGAATCGACAATACAAATGATAAAGTAGAGACGAAAAAAGTAAGTAATTTTTAAAGGCGATAACTTTGATAAATTATTTATATTTATTTATTAAATCAGTTAAATTTTATATCGCGTAAAAAACACCTGACTAAAATAATTTCAGAAAGTACAATACAGTGAATATAATAAAAGGGCAGTGAATATAATAAAAGGGCAAATATGGTCCATTACACTGAGAAAAACCAAGCAAATAAAATATCACCTCTTCATAGAGAAACCGCTTAAAAAAAATTCTTTGATTTCATGATGTAAAGCAGACGAAATTTATTTTCAATGGTTTTAAACATAATTTTTAATGTTCACCTAAATGAATAATGCAAGTGTGATCTACCATGGCCAAGTGGTTCAAATGCTTGTACCAGAAAAAAAAATAAAATACAGAAACATTTTTTTTTTCAATTTGTACTTGTTTTCGTTCAACATTTTTTCCTTATGTAAACGATGACCCCAGTTAAACCAATTATTTTAACCTCTATGCTCAATAGAAGCAACAAACAGACAATAAAATACCTTAAACTTTTTTAAGGGTAAATTTCCATTGACTGGCTATTGGAAAAGCACACTTTTGGGGCTTCCCTAGAAAAGACTTTTCAAATTGAAATAGTTCAACAATAGTCTAGCATAACACTTCAAAGTGTTAAGACTTAGAAGACGGCCTAAGTAATATTTCTGCAAAAGGAAAAAGGATAAAAAGGAAAGGTAAATGGCAGCAGCAGCAGCAGCTACAGCCGCAGCACCAGCTCCTGCAGCAGGAGCAGCAGCTGCATCAGGAGTGCCCAAAAATCTATTGGAAATAACGGGTGAAGCCAATATAACCAACTACATGAAGAATCGTTTAAGACGCGGTGGCATGAAGCGCAAGGGCATGCAGGTAGTGATGGGCCATAAGTTTATGGTGAGATTTTTCAAACAACCCACCTACTGCGGTCACTGCAAGGATTTTATTTGGTAAGAAAAATTAATACACACTAAAAAGAGGTAATTGCTTTATTTTTAAGGTGTTCTTTTTTGTCATGTTGTTATAAAAAATTTAAACTACATTTGATTACATTATCGGATTTGTTTTGTATTCCACGGGCTCGAAATTAAAACGTGCGGAATTTCCATAGAATTGTTGTTGGAAAAATGTTCTTAACAACAACAGTGCTATAAAAATTCCAAATAATTTAATTTCATGTGGAATTCAGAACATGCACGTATGTTAACAAGATGACATAACAGAACACCTTGTGAATGGCCTAAATATAAATTTTATTTTTATATAAATTTTTTTTTTGTTAACAGGGGTTTCGGCAAACAGGGTTATCAGTGTGAAGGTATGTTTGTGTTTCTTATGCCGTAGTTATATTAATGTGCGTGATGATACATTTTAAAATGTCTAACACTAGACACAAACATTTAACAGAGCTCTGTTAACAAAACAAAAATTGACATTTGTTAACAAAAAATATTAGATCTCTGTTATTTAATAAAAATTAGATTTTACTCACAAAATGGTTTTGATAACAGATTTCTTAGGTGAACCAAAAAATATAAAAATATAAAATATGGAGAGAAAAAAATGTTGGACGAGACTGCTAGACGATTCTAGACGCCTCCCCCAAAAATTCTTTTTCTCCCCGTCTCTTACAGTTTCTGAAAAAAAATTACCAAAATCTATATTATGACTGTGGATTAAGAGATGGACTTTCCGTGTTGTTGGAGGTATTAAATGTTATACCTAAATGAAGGAAGCATAGACAAAGAACTTGGTTTCAATATTCTGGTTCATTTTGCTTAACAAATTTGTATTATTTAACAGAGGTCTATTTTTAGGGTTCCGCACACCAAATGTGTATAGATTTCACTCGATGTCCGTCTGTCGTCTGTCTTTTGACCAGTCCGATCAAAAGCATCAATGTAAATTAAATGGGTTTGAAACAACATTTGACTTGAACGCTCTCAAACTAGTTGAAAAAGAACTTTTGTACTCAAGTATACTGTCTGTCCGTCACAGGCTGTTTTCTCGAGAACCGTAAGATCTACGGAGTTCTAATTTCCACAGCATATATAAATCTTTGGCCGCTACAATAATATAATACAATTACACGACAGTTCAAAATTAAAGGGTGTTCTAAATCGAGCAACAAAACGTGTGAAAATCCTATACACCTGCAATTTTCAAATTTAGTGTATTTTTATGGAGACTACACCAAGTAACAATGAAATTAAAAATAAATTAAATTAAAGGGTATTCTGTTAGTGAACATAGTTTTGACTATGAAATTTTCAACAACTTTCTGTATCCTTAAATTTTCAAAAACTTTAAAACTAAAAAACCCTAAAACCAAAAAAAACGCCAAAAACCAAAAAAATCGCTGAAGCAAAAACACCGCCAAAACGAAAAAATCGCCAAAAATCTAAAAAATCGCAAAAACTAAAAAGGGGCCAAAACCAAGAAAAATCGCTGAAACTTATATAAATCTCACAAAAACGCAAGAAACGAAAAGAAAGCGCCAAAAGTAAAAAAATCGACAAAAGCCAAAAAACGAAAATAAGTGCCAAAACAAAAAAACAGCGCCCAAATTAAAAAAAAAAATCGCCAAAAACAAAAAGTTTACCATTTATTTAAAAAAAAAATTAAATGTTTTCATCGGGTAAGATATTCGATTGTATGGCTGAAGTTCGTATGTATTAAATATGGGCATTTCCACAGAAAAGTCTAGCTTTTTTGTTTTTCAAAGAAAAACTAATGTTTTATATACTTTTTTGCATGTCGTTGTAGAGCGCAATTAGATGCCCATATGTAGAACCCTTCGTGTGCGAGTCAAAGTCGCACTTTACTGAATTTATTTTTTATGTTCTATTAAACACGAAGGGTTGTGTCTGGGGTCATAAATTTTAAAATTTTAACTTAACTTTTTTAACCCATCTAGAGAAGATAGTTACATAGAAAACATAATGTAAGAGTAGTCTTCTTTCTCTTTCCTCCGATTTGCTTCTAAAAATTTTAATTAATTAAAAACTTCATAATTAAAATTTAAACCTATTTTCTTTATAAAAACGGAACTAATCTTATGACTCTTTGTTAAGTTTAGATTGCCGTTTCAATATTCACCAGAAATGTGTTTCTTTTGTGGTATTCAAATGTCCTGGCACTGAGACGGATATTGATGCTGATTGTGCCAAGGTCAAGCATTCGTGGATATCCACCACATATTCGGCTCCCACATTCTGTGATGATTGCGGTTTGCTTTTGCATGGTGTAGCCCATCAAGGTGTCAAGTGTGACAGTAAGTTCAACTTGAATAGTAAAGTTTTATAAATCTTAAAACTACTTGAAACACTTAGACTGTAATCTGAATGTACATCATGGCTGCAAGGATAAAGTGCCTCCGCTCTGTGGCACCGATATTGGCGAAATAAGAGGCAAATTGTTGTTGTATGTGGAACTAAAAGGCAACAGCTTGAAAGTTGAGAGTAAGTTGTACTAGTATGTCACATTAAACAATTGAAAATAAATATAAAAATATCCTTAAAAAAAAAACAGTCAAGGAAGCCGCCAATTTAATACCCATGGATACTAATGGTCTCAGTGATCCTTATATAGCGGTACAGCTGCACCCTGATCGCAGTGGCAAGACCAAGAAAAAGACCAAAACCATACAGAAGAACTTAAATCCAGTCTTCAATGAAACCTTTACTTTGTAGGCATAAGAAAAGGAAACTTAAAGCGTTAGGACCGCACATCAAACTGACTCTTGAAATTCTTTTAGAAATGAACGAATGTCTGATAATTTTTCTTTATCCACTTACATTTCAAACCGCGTCACCAAAAAAACATCAATAATGTTAACGCTACGAAAACTAAACAAAAATTACATTTGAAGTAACAACGTTTCAAAATTTCTGCAGCGTTGTAAACTAAACACGTTCACCACAGCAGACTACACGAACACACGACTTCAAATGCCGCTAGCAGCATTTGTCGCCTCGTAGCCAGCTACTTAATTATTTGGGAGACGGCAGCAGCAACATCTGCACCTCATATTTAAGTATAAGTACATAGTTCAGTATTGCCACATTCAAATATTTCACATTTATAAAAATTTAATTACTCTTTCAAAATGTAAGTACATTTATGACGTAAAAGTATAAAAAATTAATCAATTTATACTTTACATAAATTTTTGGATATTGTTTCTGTTAAATAATATGAAATAATTGTACGATATCATTCATTCAACATTTTGTATTATACTGGCAACACTGAATTTTCTCATTGTAGCCAAAGAAATAGAAATTAGTTTAATTGGACTACAACGACAAAATCAGCATAGACAACAACCTGCCGCCCTGTTGCCTTGCTGTCTTCAAAAGAATCACTCTCATATTTATAAATATGTGTATTCTATCCTTGACATTTTGTAGTCGGTAGCCTGCTGTGGTGAATGTGTTTAATGCATTGGTATTGAAAAATCTAATTGGTTTCGATTTTCATCAAACTCATTTTAAACCATATGTGCGAGTTTGTTTTTTTTTACTAACACTGTCAAAGAAAATTAGAGTTTGAGGCCTCGGTTTGATGTGTGGCCATACCGCTTAAAGCAACTTAACATTTTGTTAAATAAATTTTTGTTTCACAGTGACTTAACACCACCAGACCGTGAGAAGCGTTTGCTAATTGAAGTCTGGGATTGGGATCGTACTTCACGCAACGATTTTATGGGCTCATTTTCCTTTAGCATGGATGAGATTCAAAAGGTATTTTATATCTATATGCAACCATAAAAAAAACATTCCTAAAAGAAACATTTTGGGGTATTCGTTTTAAAAATGATTTCTAAAATAAAAATGTTTCTTATAATATTAAGATATAACATTCTTATTTTTATTTTAAAAATTACATTATGTTTCACAAGCGTTTTATTTTCAAAATATAAAATTGTTTCTGCTTGATGTTAATTATTTTTATGTATGTAAGTCTGAAAGTCTGTATATGAAAATAACTTTAAATATTTGTTTTTCTACTCTAATTATAGGAACCTATCGATGGTTGGTACAAATTTCTATCCCAAGTTGAGGGTGAACATTACAATATACCCTGCACCGATGCTGTCAATGATATTGCACGTTTAAGAGATGAAGTTCGTGTGAGTAAAAAATTTAAATAATAACTACAAAATTTTTTTTGTGCCAACCAATTTTTCAACATTACCCATTTAAGAACACTGGCAAAGGTTAAAGAAAATTGTATATTTGTTTTGGAATATTTTTTCTTTGTTTTGACGTTTTTTTTAACAATTTTTTCAGGTTTGGGCGATTTTTTTTTAGTTTTGGCGCCTTTTTCAGTTTTTTGTGATTTTTTCGAATGTGTTTTAGTTTTGATGATTTTTTTCCATTTTGGCGATTAGTTCGGGTTTCGGCGATTAATTCTAGTTTTGGCACTTTTTCTTAGCTTCTGCGTTTTGTTTAGTTTTTTTTTTTAATTTTTTAGGTTTTTAATGTTTTTTCCAGGCGATTTTTACGGGTTTTCGCAATTTCTCTTAGTTTTTTTAGTCTTGATGATTTTTTCGGTTTTGGTTTCTGTGTTTTTTTTTAGTTAAGTTTAGAATTATTTTTTTCGATTTTTGTGTTTTTTAAGTTTTGGAATTTTTTGGTTTTGGCGAGTTTTTCGGTTTTCGCCATTTTTTGTTAAGTTTTATAGATTTTTTTAATTTTGGCGTTATTTTTTGCCATTTTTCGGTTTTTGGCGATTTATTTTAGTTTTGGCGCTTTTTATTAGTTTTCGCGCTAATTTTTGGTTTTTTGTGATTTTTGTGGTTTTTACGATTTTTTTCGTTTTTTCGCGCTAGTTTTAATTTTTGGGATTTTTCTCGGTTTTTGGCGTTTTTCTGTTTCTGGCAATTTTTCCTGTTTTTGACGATTTATTCTAGTCTTGGCGCTTTTTTTGGGATTTTTTTATAGTTTTGGCGTTTTGTTCGGTTTTTGGGAATTTTTTGATTTTTTGGCGATTAATTTTAGTTTTAGAGATTTTTTTAGTTCTTGGAGTTTATTTTAATTTTTGGCAATTTTTTCCGTTTTTGACGATTTTTTCAGATGTATTAATTAGTATGTATAGATGTATAGTTTTGCCGTTTTTTTCTTTTGGCCATTTTTTGGGGTTTTGGTGATTAATTTAAAGTTAAACGATTTTATTTTAAGTTTTTAGAGATTTTTTAGTTATGGCGTTTTTTTCAGTTTTAAGCGATTAATTTTAGTTCTGGTTTATTTTTATTTTTGGGATTTTTCTCGGTTTTTGGCGTTTTTGTTTCAGTTTAATAATTTCTCCGGTATTTGACGATTTATTTTTGTTTCAGAGATTTTTTAGTTTTGGCGTTCTTTTTTTTGCGATTTTTTCAGATGTATTTTAGTTGTCGCTTTTTCGTTTTAGCGATTTTTTCGGTTTTTGGCGAATAATTTAAAATTTACAGATTTTTTAGTTTTTCGAACTTTATTCGTATTGGCAATTTTTTCGGTCTTTGGCGATTTTTTCAGATGTATTTTAGTTTTGGCGATTTTTTTTTTGTTTTAGCCAGTTTTTAGGGTTTTGGCGATTAATTTAAAGTTTAACGATTTTTTTTTTAGTTTTTAGAGATTCTTTAGTTATAACGTTTTTTCAGTTTTAAGCGATTAATTTTAGTTCTGGTTTATTTTAATTTTTGGTATTTTTCTCGGTTTTTGGCGTTTTTTTAATTTTGGGCATTTTCTGGTATTTTTTCGATTTATTTTCGTTTCAGAGATTTTTTAGTTTTGGCGTTCTTTTCCGTTTTGGCAATTTTTTCATTTATTTTGTTTGCGATTTTTCAGATGTATTTTAGATTTGGCGATTTGTTCGGTTTTTGGTGATTAATTTAAAATTTACAAATTTTTTTTAGTTTTTAGAGCCTTTTTCCTTTTTGCAGTTTTTGACGATTTTTTCAGATGTTTTTTAGTTTGGCATTGTTTTTTTTTTTTTGTTTCTGGCCCTTTATTTTAGTTTTAGCTATTTTTTTAGTTTTTGGCGCTTTTTTCGTTTTGGCAAGTTTTTCGGCGTTTTTCGGTTTTTTCTTTTATTCGATTTTTTTTTTATTTTGTTATTTTTAAGTTTTAGCGTTTTTGAAAATTTCAAGAGTTGTCAAAATTACATAAACTAAATTACATTAAGTAATAGAACACCCTTTATTTTTGATTTTTTTGTAACTTCAGTTTTAATTGGTGTAGTCTGCATAAAAATACACTAACATTGAAAAGTGTCTACATAGAATTTTTTGTATACTCGTATTACATTGGCATTTCGTTGTTTCGTTGCTCCTTTTATAACACCCTCTAATTTTTAACTATCATATATTACTTGTTGTAGCGGCCAATGAGTCTTATAACTCATTTTATATTGACTAACATTTGTATATGAGTGACAAAAAGAAAAAAGTGCTTAAGTCGAGATAAGCGGATTTTGAGATAATGTCTTCCTTGTAATCTTCATATTCCAAAGTACCCCTCGGTAAAACCTTAATTATTTTGTCCAATTTTTTAGAAAATTTATAACGCAATGACTTGAAGCTTATCATTTTTCGACTTACCATCTCATAGTCAAATATGACTTAAGAGTCTGTTCACATATTACATAACGCATTTTTTCTGATTTTTAACACCATTCTCCCCCTGGGAGAATAACAACACTAAATAAAAGTAACACAAAAACGTCATAGTCAAAGTCGAAATATGCCAACTTTGATGAATACTTCATTTTAAAACAAATTAAGTATTTCACTAATTTGTTCTATCTGTTGCAGCGCGAGAGGCCCAGCAATACACGCCGCATGGACAACAAGGACATGCCCCACAACATGAGCAAACGCGATATGATCAGGGCAGCCGATTTCAATTTCATCAAGGTCTTGGGCAAAGGTTCATATGGCAAGATACTCTTAGCGGAGCGTCGTGGTACCGACGAACTTTATGCCGTCAAAGTGCTAAGAAAAGATGTCATTATACAAAGTGATGACATGGAATTGCCCATGATTGAGAAGAGTGTTTTAGCCTTGCCGGGAAAGTCACCATTTTTGGTCTCCCTGCATTCATGCTTTCAGACCATGGTCAGTAAGATATGAAAAATTAAGTTCATTAACATTGGCTTTTTATTATCTTACAGGATCGTTTATTCTTTGTAATGGAGTACTGCAAAGGAGGCGACTTACTATTTCAAATGCAGCGTTATGGTAGATTTAAGGAATCGGTGGCCATGTGGGTTAAGTAAAATTTCTTTCTTTTTTTTTAAATCTAAAATTGTTTTTTTTTTTAAGATTTTATGCTGTCGAGGTGGCTTTGGCTCTATTCTTTTTGCATGAGCGCCGAATCATTTATCGCGATCTAAAATTGGACAACATTTTGCTGGACATCGAGGGACATGCCAAGCTGACCGATTTTGGTTTATGCAAAGATAATGTGGCTGAAAATGATTCCACCAACACGTTTTGCGGCACTAGTTCTTACATAGCGCCGGAAGTAGGATTTCATTTTTTTGTGTCTATAACTTAAATTTAACAAAAAATTATAATTATACTTCTTTTTCTTTAATTTCCCGTTTTAGATTCTTAATTTTGAACCATATGGCCATGCTGCCGACTGGTGGTCCTACGGTGTGCTTTTGTATGAAATGATGGCTGGGCAACAACCATTTGAAGGCGATACCGATGAAGCCATTTTCAAAAATGCCAAAGAAAAGAAGGCAGTGTTTCCCAAACACTTTACTCAAGAATCTATGGATATTATAACCAGCGTAAGTGTTAGACATTCTTTTAATTAGAACTTTTAGGCAACTGATATAAATTTTTCCTTCAAGTTTTTAGCTAAAAAACCCAACAATCGCTTGGGTGCTGGCAGATTTGCTCGCACTGAAATACAGGGCCATCCATTCTTCAATGGTGTAGACTGGGAGGCAGCTGCCGAAAGGGACTGGATAGATCCACCAATTATACCTCATGTGGTAGGTAGCCAGCGGCAAAGGTTTATTTCGTTTACTTTCACTTTCACGGAAATGGTTCTATTTCTTATTTTTAGAAACACCGCAAGGATATTTGCAATTTTGACCAGACTTTTACTCAGGAGAAAACCGATTTGACTCCAACCGATAAACTATTCATGATGAATTTGGATCAAAATGATTTCATTGGATTCTCTTACATGAATCCCGAATTCATAACAATGATATGAATATAAAAAAAAATATGAAAGAGACAAGAGTCTTTTCCAAAGCTTATAAATAAATATTCAATGTGAAAAAATCAACAAAGTCTTAAATAAACTAAATAAATAATAATAAATATGTAGAAAATAAAAAAAATGTAGCTGCATTTTATAAAATGAAGCATGTTTAGTCCATATTTACACTATGCAAGTCTTATTGCTAAGCTGATTAGTTTGACGGAGAGAGAGACGAGGGGAACAGTAACGTTTCTTTTCCCCTCGTCCCTCTTTCCTAACAAACTAATCAGCTTAGCAATAAGACTTGCATAGTGTAAATTAGGACTTAGAACATTTAAAAAAAAATTAGTAAACATTTGGAATTTCAACAAACTTGCATCTTGCAAGTTTAAAATGCTGTAAAGTATTGCATTTTTCATAAAACTTTTTTAATTCGCAGTGTGTCATGTGCAGATGAAAATTTTGTTTTTTTTCATAAGTGGGGATTGTGGGGATTTTTCTAGTTTAATTGGGAATAGTGGCAGAAACTGTTTATAGCCCAACTTTAAGAAAAAGCTTTATATAAAATTTGTTAAAAGAAAATTTAATGTATTTGAGGGGATTTTTTTAATTGCTTTTCCCAACTTAATAAAAACAAATTTCCAAATATTCCAAACCCAAACGAATTTGTAAAAGTGATGTCATGATAGCAATCGCTTTATTTTTAATAAACACAAAAGAAAACATTTAAAATTTTCTATATTTATTTTTTAATTATATTAAATCACAAAAACAAATGAAAAAAAATACCCAAAAATCCCAAAATACCATAAAATGTACTTTAAACAAATTGCATACAAAAAGTTTTCACAAATTTAATAAATACAAAAGAAAATATTTAAAAAATTTTGATTTTTTTAAATTGTACTTAATCAAAAAAAAAAAAATTAAAAAAAAATCCCAAAATACCATAAACTTTAAGTGAATTATAAAAAGTTTTCATAAATTTAATAAATACAAAAGAAAGCATTTAAAATTGTCTGAATTTTTTTTTATTGCATTTACTCACAAAAGCAAATAAAAAACCCACGAAAATCCCCAAATACCATAAAATGTACTTTAACAAATTTTTTATAAAGCGTTTTCTTAATTTTGTGCTTTAAACAGTTTCTGTCACTATTCCCAAATTAATTTGAAAAAATTCCCCCACAATCCCCAATTACAAAAATATGCTTTCATATCAATTTTTTCTTATATAAATATAAGGGACAAAGTTTAGATTCCGTTAGAGTCTTACTTTAGGCGGGTTTTCTTTGTTATTCTTAAAGAGATTGCAAGAATAGCCAAAATCTCCATATGCCAAGAACTATGTTTTTTGTTACTTAAATGGTTTTCTTAAAAATTTATTCTAAGCACTTTTCTTTGTCACTAATAGCAATTGAATTATACGAAAATTTTTACATACAATAAATTTTTACAATGCAGCAAACCGTAAGAAATTTCCAGCACAGCGTGGATTGTCAGTTCATATTATTATACACGTTTATATACTGCTGTCTGACAATAAATTTATCTGAAAACATTCACCCCTATCCTGAATAAAAAGTGGAATTTTTGCTCCCCTGAAATGTTTATTCCCGTTGAAGGAAGAAACCCTATCGTGAAACTCCCAAGAAATTGTTTTCCTGCTGTCAGTTCTCACTGAATGTAAAAAACGGGTAATTTTAAATCAAGCAAATTTAAGTTTAACAACAAGAAAAATAAATATTTATAACTTTTAATATTTAATTGGAAGGAAAATATTGAAACTACGCGATATATTAATTTAGTTCGCTAGGCAAACATAAAGCAAACAAACCCAAGGGAAAAGTGAAAATATCCTCGTAAAAGGGGAATCAAAATAGTGAACAAATTTTTGGGGAAAAATTATTCATGGAAAAGGGAAAATATTTGTGGGGAAAAACTGCTGACGAGGAGGTGATTCACACGGTTGCCATATGCAAAAAGTGTCAGATCTGTTGTTAGGCATTGCCAGACTAAGAACAGTTGATAGAAACTAACAATAGTGAATAGTAAGTAGTACGTGCTTGTATCAAATGTTAAAAATGAAAATTTAAATTATTATGGACCATTAAGTAGGAATTATAAAAATTTTGGCTGTTTATATTTTATTATATTTTTTTCACTTTTCTATTTTTAAACAAGTGTATGCAGTATTACCAATAGAAAGAAATTTTGGACAATAATGCAGCTACTAGATTCCTAGAATTCGCACATCTGAGAATAATAAAAGGTCTGAGAAATATCTGGTAATAATTTCGAAATGGCAACGAAATGTTTTGACACGATTCTCAGATATCTGACAACTTGTTATCAGCTGGTAGCATTATTAGCCTCTTCTGGCAACTCTGTCAGACAAAAATTGACAGTTTAATTGATATCACAAAAAAAATTCACATTACTTTAATTCATTGTTTATGCAGTTGTTATTTAAAGAATTTTTCTTGTCACCATTCCCAAATAAGTTACAGAAAATCGTAAAAAAAAACACCCAAGTGGAAGAAACGACTTAAATTTGACTCACATGTCTTTTTGGTGAACGTTGTTCAGAAATGTTGATATGGCCAGAACCTGAAAATATAATAAACAGTAAAGAAAAAAACTTAATTTCAGAATTAAAATGAATAGCAATAGTACTTTTTTAAATGCAGACAAATTAACTTAAGACCCCAATTTTCGGGAATTCCCAGAATTTATCAATATATTTCATGAAAAATAAATCATATTTTA
Organism: Nowickia ferox; assembly: GCA_936439885.1. NCBI lineage: Eukaryota > Metazoa > Arthropoda > Insecta > Diptera > Tachinidae > Nowickia > Nowickia ferox. The sequence goes on along the minus strand of OW387027.1, from coordinate 24,461,058 downwards.
AGTCTACTCAAAAAAAATGTTTACGGAACGCACCAAATAAATATAACTAGTGTTAGTACATTGAAAGCATAAAAAGCTGCTTAATTTCATAATATTCCTCCAATGTACATAGTCCGTCGCAAGTTCCTTACATACATACATATGTATATATGTACTGTATATTCAATAAATTAAAGCAATAGCTTTCAAGTTTAAGATTAAAACAACCTCATATAAGCATTGCCACAAACCTTCATCTAAGAATTTGCTTTTTTAAGAAAAAAAAAGCTTTATAAGCTTTAAATTGCTTTTAATAATAACATTAGTTGAGCTTTTGCTATAAAAAGTTTTTTGTCTTTCTTTTAAATGCGCTTTTAACAGAAATAGCATTCCATTTCTTTTAGTTAAACATATAACGGAGAGCTTTTTGGTGCCACAACCGTTAGTTCAAAGCTAATACAGCACACACTCGTTTTCGTGTCTGCACGTACTAGGCATTTCATATATTTTACGCATTCTGCACATCAAGCTACACGTCAGCTTTCTTACGCAATATTAATAGTATTGAAAATACTACCAGACTTGGCATCACTTAGCATCAGAATCACATAAATGTTTTGAGCGCAGCTTTTGCCGTTTACAAAAGAATAATGTAAACTTATTTTTCGTTTTCCCTATGTCAAAGCGTCCTACGCATAAAACGCTGTTCTATATATTTTGTACAAATGTGGGATGGAAGGAAATGAATGTGGTATGGAATTTCATCTTAAAAACTAATTAAATAAATTGAAAAGAAAAAATTCAAAAGCTTTCTTGCATATCTTTCGTAACATAATTTTTTTCCTGAAAAACAAACAGAAACTAAGCAAGACTAATGCATCACGTGTCATGGTTGAATTAAATATTCTCAACAGCTTAATTTTCTATCAATTCCTTAATAACATATTTTTTTTATATTGAAATCAAAAGGAATACCCACATCTTTTCTTAATTTTTTGGGCACTAACATGCAGCCATAACATGAATATATTGGTTTTGCGTATTATCGATTTTCTTTATACTTAAATTTTGTGTTTATGAATAAAATAACAGAAGCAAATAAATTTTATATCGTACAAAGTCTAGACATTTAAGTTGTTGTCTATTAAAAGTGAAAAGCACCAAAATCAATCGAAAACCAGAGACTGCTTTCCAAAACAGGGCAAGGTTAAAGTCGTAAAAACTTATTTAAAATAACAATTAGAGCGAATGATTTGAATATGAAAACATAGAAAAATAACATAGAAAAAATATTACAAAAAAAGAGGCATTAGCAAATGTTTTAGGAAAAACTGTTGACGACTCATAAGCCGACAAGATACGGGTATGAGCCACAAATATACCAAATATGCATACATATACTAGAGATAGATTACATACGGAAATGACATAGACATAGACTTACACCTAGACTTAGACCTAGACCTTGAACTAGACCTAGACCTGGACTTAGACTTAGACTTAGACTAAGACTTAGACTTAGACTTAGACTTAGACTTAGACTTAGACTTAGACTTAGACTTAGACTTAGACTTAGACTTAGACTTAGACTTAGACTTAGACTTACACTTAGACTTAGACCTAGACTTAGACTTAGACCTAGACTTAGACCTAGACTTAGACCTAGACCTAAACTTAGACCTAAACTTAGACTTAGACTTAGACTTAGACTTACACTTAGACTTAGACTTAGACTTAGACTTAGACTTAGACTTAGACTTAGACTTAGTCTTAGACTTAGAATTAGACTTAGAGTTAGACTTAGAATTAGACTTAGAAATAGACTTAGACTTATACTTAGACTTAGACCTAGACTTAGACTTAGACCTAGACTTAGACTTAGACTAAGACCTAGACCTAGACTTAGACCTAGACTTAGACCTAGACTTAGACCTAGACCTAAACTTAGACCTAGACTTAGACTTAGACTTAGACTTAGACTTAGACTTAGACTTAGTCTTAGACTTAGAATTAGACTTAGACTTAGAATTAGACTTAGACTTAGACTTAGACTTAGACTTACACTTAGACTTAGACTTAGTATTAGATTTAGACTTAGACTTAGACTAAGACTTAGGCTTAGACTTAGACTTAGTCTTAGACTTAGACTTAGACTTAGACTTAGACTTAGACTTAGACTTAGAATTAGACTTAGACTTAGACTTAGACTTAGACTTAGACTTAGATTTAGACTTAGACTAAGATTCAGACTTAGGCTTAGATTTACACTCTAACTTAAACTTATATTTAAACTTAGACCTAGACTTAGACTTAGACTTAGACTTACGACTTAGACTTAGACCTAGGCGTAGACTTAGAATTAGGCTTAGACTTAGACTTAGTCTTAGACTTAGACTTAGATTTAGACTTACACTTAGACTTAGACTTAGACTTAGATATAAAATAAGGGTTAGACCTAGACTTAGACTCAGACTCAGACTCAGACTTAGACTTAGACTTAGACTTAGACTTAGACTTAGACTTAGACTTAGACTTAGACTTAGACTTAGACTTAGACTTAGACTTAGACTTAGACTTAGATTAAGACTTAGACTTAGACTTAGATTTAGACTTAGACTATGATTCAGACTTAGACTTCGATTTGCACTCTAACTTAAACTTAGATTTAAACTTAGACCTAATTTTTTCTTTATTGTTAAGAAGTGTGGAGAAGGAACCAGCGGGAAAAATAATACAAGGATTTTCTAACACTTTCTTTTGTGTCCTTTCGTTACAATAAAAATGGTCAGTTTATCAAAGAGGGACATATTAAAAGAAAAGTATGTTTAGAATTACAGCATAAAAAAGACCAACGTAAATAAATTGCATAAACAACTTGTATGATCTTAATTCAGTATCAACATTTCCTAAGCAAATAGTATGGTCATGTTGTAAAGAATCTACAAAGAAATTTTGCCGACCTTAAATAATTTTTCCTGGCATGATAGAAATAAGCAGCAAAAAGTTTTCAAAAAATAAAAACAATTAAGAAAATTAAAGTGAAGTATGGCAGATGATAAGAAACAACTTTGTGAACTCTTTGCGTAGTTTTAAAAATGAACAAAAAAAAATAGTTTTGAATGCAATTTGCTCACACATAACGTTGTAAAGTCCTTCCCTGCAACGTTATGTGCGTGCAACTTGGTTGAGTATTTATTTTTTTTTTCAGTTTTCTTTTTTGTACTAGATTCGAACCAAACAAGGTAAACTAGAAAAATTTTATGGCAATTGCGATGCAACAGGGTCATTTGAGTTTCAATTAAAAGAAGAATTCAAAAAAATAATTAAAGTAGTTGAAGGAAAAACTTTTAACTTAAACTTGTTGATTGGCAAAATATAAACAAAATTTATGTTTTAAGGCGGTTTAAATAGAGCTACGCTCATTAATTTTAATAAGGTCATAACTCAAAACATGAATTGTTTTTTTAGTTAAAAATGCAGAATTGATCTTCATATTGTTTTTTTATATTGTGTTAAAATTTCAAACAAATATATTGTTTGCTCAACTATTGAGGGAAAGAGTATTATCTTAAATGGTTTGTCAACTGCCAAGAAATATATAATTCATTAGAGTCTATTGGGGGTAATAAGTTTTTGCCATCGGTATAATTTAAATATCTTAAAATGTCTGTATTATACATATTTTGTTATAAAATAAATTTCCTTTAATCTAATAGCTTCGACAGTGGTGAGTTGGTAAAGCCAAAAGTTTTCAATAGTTTCAGTTCAACTTATATTTTATTTTTCTTTATAAAAGAGCCTTATTTTTTACATCAAAAATTTTCTAAGCCAGTCAACAAAAGCTTCTATTTTTCATACATAAAAAAAAACTGTAACAATGTGGACAAGTCATTGCCCAAGTGGCCCAAGTCCATAATGAGAACATGTTCGTACTTTTATATTACAGCTATAAAAGTAAAACTTTATTTCCCCCATTTAATTTCTGTTATAAAAATATAAACCCAGATATATATTATATGTCTACGTATATACATATGCAAGCAGAAACATAAGTACATACATAAATAATAGACCATCATAAGTTTATTATAAAACCAGCACAGCCAAACAGACTCCTTCCTGCTAAAGTGCTCTAATTTACCCAGAGCCAGCTCGAGAACAAGCAGGGAAGTTATGACGAAACATGTGTGTATAAATTAATGTTTGTGTAGCATTTCTGTGTAAAAATAAAAATATGTAAAATCTTTAATAATATATACGACCAGCTTAAGACGATATATTTGTGCGTGCTAACAGGGATATGAAAGTGATGATATTCCATTTATATGAATAAATAATGTACATATTCGCAAATCTCTGGTGAGATAAGAAATTATTTATTTTCAGCTACTTTAGCAGGCTAAACATTTACAGGAAGAAATTTGGAAATGCTGTATAGCATTAGAGTCCTGCGTAAACATTCTTGAAATGTAAATACGTCTTGGTTTTTAAATGTATTGCCGTGTGGCATGTATTAAACTACACCAACCATAAATGCTGTCGTATAATAAGCGAAGCACGATGGATGTGGTGATGTTCGTGTGTATATGAGTGTTTACAAGTGATGTCGCGAGCACTTCTTCTTTGTACCGAACACTCCCAAATACCACAAAAAGAGGTAGTGTCTTTACCTGGCGCCAGCTGATGAAGTTTGTTTGTGATATGATCTGCCAATTGTTGTTTACGTTTTACCTATATAGTGCCTATTAAACTGTAAGAGTTCCTATTAAACTGTACTAATACAAACCAGCTTTGCATATACAAGAGAACATGCAATCAATACAGGCGCATGGTGCCTATTAAAAATGTACTAATGCAAATAAAGCTTTGCAAAGACACAAGAAAACGGAAGTAGATGTCTCTTGTTTTCTCTTGGTCTTTTGACAGGTGTCATCACAAAACAGCAATAAAAAGTCCTGTTGCTTTATTTATTGTAAATTTGTTGTAGATTTGCGGCTACCTGTATTATTGTAAATATAATGACTGGTAACAACTGCATATCATGATGGTGTTGCTATTGCGGATTTCTTAAGATTTTCAGTGTTGCCGTAATTTTCCGGGGAAGTGCCGGGGAGCTTCTGAAATTTTGAGGAGTTTTAGCTTAGTTTTTAGGAGTCTCTAATATGGTGTGTGTGTCTTTACTAAAAGGTTCGTGACTTGTATAAGTGGTTTGTGGCACTGAAAGCTGAAGGTGCCTCAACTAAAATAAAAGAGCATGCGCACAACTTATGTGTGTATGTATATACATTAGCGTGGCCGTTAGTTGTATTGAAATTTTTTTTTTATTTCTTATAATCTCTCCCCCCAAAAAGCTTCAGTTATAAATAAATGCATAGCGATAAGTTGTGTTTTTTGGGGGGTGCGTCCGCCCCTCAAAGTTGGCCCTCAAGCCCATTTATTCAATGAAATTTTTTGTTTGTTTTTTTTTATTTTTTTTACTTTTCTTTTGACTGTATGTATGCATATGTTTGAAATAATTTAATATATATAATTATAATTATTGTACATGCTTAATATAACTAATTTCCATATAAATATAATTTTGTTATAGAAAATTTTTGGTATTTTGTTGATTATTTCTTCATTATTTTCCAAATATTAGTTTTAGCAAAAAACTTTCTTCGATACTAATGTTGTTGACTAGAAGAGCGAAAATATTGCCATATACGATATTCTTGTAAAATGAGGTTTTAAAAAGATAGTCATATGCAAACAAATTACATTTAAAATGGGCTTGAAGGCCAACTTTGAGGGGCGGACGCAGCCCCTAAAACACAACTTATCGCTATTAAATTTTTTTGTATTTTTTCACATAAAACTGAACCTATTTGGGGGGAGATCATATAAGAAATCAAAAAAAAAAAAGAAAATTAACGGCCACTCTAATGTACATGCATGGCGTTTGTATACACGCCCATGCGTAGTTAAAAGCAAACATCACAAATTCTTTCGTCACGAAGTATGTGCTTCTTTGCTTTGAAACAAATGTCTTGCAAACAGTGTTGTTGAGTGTTTGTTTTGGAAGACTTCGCTACAGTAAAGCATTTGAAAAATCCCTCATGTCTTGAAAGTTCTTTTAAATGGTGTTGCGTCTAGTGCGTGTGTGAGTTGCCGAAAGCGATTGCACAACCTGGGCGGGAGAATTGGCCTCTGATGGTGTGCATGGTACATCATCCGTCGACAAAGATGCTCCCCTATCGGGAATGGAATTTCAGATGAAACGTGTTCCCTTTCCCTAAATTTGTGAACGCCAACGTTTGCGCTGAGGTTGTGTCAGTAAGCTATTTTCTAATTTTGTTCAAAATTTTCTGTACACTGGGTATGCTTCACGTCGTGCCTTTTGTTCCCGATAAGAGTGAATCATGAGCATGATTGTACATGACATTTCTCAGATTTTGTCCCATACATTGTTTGTTGATATGTCGTTTTTACAATTTGCCATAGGGATAAAAATGCCCCAAACCAGAACATAGGCTGCTCGTTCTGTTTCTGTGCGAGAGTTCTACAAGTCCAGTCAAGGTGCGCTTGACTATACAAGGGCTAACTCCACGCCAGTTTCAAGTAATGCGCCCGGTGGTTGTGGAATTATGTATGAAGGTTGGGGGTTTTTGGCAAACCGTACCAGTGGTTGTATTTTGGATATTGTGGTGGTGATTGGTTTATGTGGAGCGGTTCAATGTTTTGTGTGAGTCTGAGAGATGTTTATAGTCTAAAAGTTGAAGAAAATGTGCCCTGCTGTTGTATGGTACTAAATACTATGTATAACTGTGACTATTGTGAATGAAAAAAGTGTTGTATGTAATGGTATGTATTTCATTCAGAAATGCCACTCAAAAATAGCAAAATGTCGTACTATGTGTTGTGCTCTGACAAGTGGAAAATGGAAAAAAGGTTTCGAAAATGTAGGCACACATTTTGATGGTTAAAGAAAAAGTAGCCATTATTAAAAAGTGAACCGTACAGAGCAGAGCTAATAAAGTAACTTTAGTAAAGTGCAGCGAAAGTACAAAATTATTCCAAAGTGTTTGCGTCATATCTTCGGTTTGAATAAAATGGCTAAACCGAAAACTTACGGAATATAACAGCCAAGTAAACCAAGATTTGGAAATTTTATTCGGAGCAGTATAATATTGACAGGTAAACAAATAATCAGAAAAGTGAATATATATGCGTACCTAAATCTTTAAATGTGTATTGACAGGCAAATAGTTACAAAACGATTGAAAGGCTGCCTTAAGGCACAGTAACTATATAGAGGCAAAAAAACTTCTATTTATGATAACGTTGTTTTCAAGTAAAGATAAAAAATCGAATGGCCAGATTTTGGGAAAAATCCCTCATTATATAATACTTAGCGTAAGGGCTTTATGATACCTAATTATATTTTAAATATTAACAGGTAATTTGTGCTGTAAGTGATACTTAATTATTTTAAACTAGTTTTATGATTCTCATAAGTAGTGTTTAAGTAATTTTTTTTTATTCAGTGTCTTGCAGATATTCATCTACATAGTAGAAACGGTTCAGTTATTTATGTCTGCACATGTCATACATACCTATCCTGTCGGAGAATGTTTGGTTGACTACAAAAATAGTTGACTTATAGACTGACTAAAGGCTAACTGCAAAGTCATCCAGAACAAACCCAAAATTAATTCTTAAGTTGAGTACGTAATCGAATTTGGTGAGAGCCAACAAATTTATTCTCAGCTACTTTGAAACTCATTCCAGTTTTATATTAACATTTTGCTGTTATTATTTTAAATGGTACGTACCTTGGCTGTGTAGTTAGCGCGTTGAGTACACAACGTGTGATGATACATGTTCGAAGCCCAAACATTTTTTTTAATTTACTGACTACCAGGTGATTTAAAAAAGCCAACTTTAAGTAGCTGAAAGTAATGCAGAGTGAGACAATTGACTACTGCCTAGGATATGGCAATGTTAAAATAGTCAGTTGATTACATTGAAAAGTAATCCAAGTGCAGTCAGTACTAGTTGCGAAATAATTAGCTTAAAGTTAGTTTAAAGTTACCTTAATTTCCGATAGGGTATGTATATACATATTCAAATAACAAAGAGTCTATAAGCTATTTATGACTGAAAAAACTAGGCTTATGTGTAAATAAATAAATTTTCAAAAACTTACTTTGTTGTTTTTATAAAAATGATTTAAGTTTCATTATAAGGCTTTTTTTCAATAAAAATAAAAATAAAAAGCGCGCATTTTTAAGCAAATTAAAAAAAAATTTTGACAGTTCAACTTTAACCTTAAATTTCTCCACAACCACTGTACTGATTTTAATGAAGCTAAAATTGGATAAAAGCTTAAGATGTTATCTATCCAGGAAAAAAAAGATGTTTAAAAAAATCTTCATTAGTTCAAAAGTTACAGAGTTTTGGCAGATGAAAAACGATTCTGAACCACTGTGCGGCGGCATTTTAAAAGTTTATATCTGAAACTCATTTTACGGCCTAAAGTTAAATTTATTAAGCAGCCTTGTTTAGTAAAAAAAATTTTGAAAATCGTGTATTGAAAACCTCAAACTCATTTTCTGGCAAATAATTTTTTTTTTCAGTTATGACGTTGTTCATGTAAATCTCAACAGTTTGACTTTAAAGAGGTATGTTTCCTTAATAATCAATGTGCCTAATATTAATAAATGATTAATATTACGCATTATGTATTAATTAATTTATTCAACAGCATTTGGCATTTTTCTTGTCATTTATTCATTTGCTTTATAATAAAAGTTTCTACGTTCTACTGACATTTTACGAATTAGTTTGACACTTTGGTAATTAGTTAGAAAGTTTTAATTGTATGTTATTTAAAATTTATAACAATTTATCAAAACAACCCCAAATTTTAGGGTTGGTGAGGAGGGGAGGGGGGGGAGGGGAGGTTGAAACAAAAACAGCTTTGTAGTATGATCCTTATATTTCATTTAATTAAATCAAATATGTTAAGTATTTTAAATAATTTTTGAAGAAAATTTAAAAATAATTATACAAAAAAAAATAATGTTATTATTATTGTACTTTCCAGTGTTATGGCAATAAATAAAGTTTGCAAACAAAAATTCTAACAACGTATTTTCTACTTTTTTTAATTTCTGTAAACAATTTTATAAATAAGTATGCATTTGTCCTTTCTCAAAACTTTTTTTCTATAAAAATTAATATTTAATTGAATATTTATTTGTTCCAATATGGGCATTTCCACAGGAAAGTCCACCTGAAATCACGTTATGTTGCTTTGTGCCGTAGCTCGTTTTTCAAAGCAAAACTTGTTTTTTTTTTTATAATTTTCTTGCATGTTGCTCTATACCGTAATTAGCTCTTCAAATAGTAAAAAATTTAAAAAAAAATCGAACAGCATGGCTCTAAAACACAAATTTAATCGCTTAGTGAGGTAACGTGGCAAAAGGTGGACTTTTCTGTTTAGACGCCCATGTAACCCATATTCTTGTTAAAAATCATTTTTCCTTATTAAACTAAGCTTTTTGTTGCAATTTTAATTTGAAAAATTTTATTCTAAAAAATTTTAAACGAATAATGTTATTCGAAAAGCCGTTTAATCAAGCAATATTATTAGAAAATTTTTTATTATAACGAGTTTATTTAAAAAACGTGTACTTATCTCATCTTGATCGAATAACTTTTATTCGAATAATTGTATTCGGATAACTTAAAATCGATAAGTTTTACCCGAATAAAACTTAATAAAGCAAAAATTTTAAAAACGCGTTTTTAACCAAATACTTACATTATAAACTAATTTATTTAGAGCAATTTTTAATCGAATAATTTTTTTCTTATTATTTTTATTATTGTTTAAAGTCTTGCAGTAATAAATTTTATTGGAACATATGTTAATTTTAACTTTATTCGAAACATTTTTTTTTCGAATAATTTTATTCGATTACACTTTTAAGATAATTGCATTGCAAAAAAATTTTAATCGAATAATTTTATACATATAATTTATATTGCGAAGAATAACTTAACTTATTTTTTTAGTTTTACTCGAAACATTTTTATTCGAAAAATTTTATTCGGTTCAACTTTTTAGCTATGTAATTGCATTGCAAAAAATTATTCATCGAATAATTTAATGCAAATAATTTATATACGAATGACTTTAGTTATTTTTTAGTTTTATTCGAAACATTTTTAATAGAATAATTTTATTCGATAAGACTTTTTTACTTATATTGCGATTGGATTCGAATGAAGTAATTTCATTACAAACATTTTTATTCGAGTAATTTTATTCGATTTCACTTTTTAGATAATTGCATTGCAAACAAATTTTTAATCGGATAATTTAATGCATATACATAGTTCATATTTGATTTTCATTCGAGTACTTTTTACCTGAATAATCTCGTACAAGCCAGTTTAATTCGAAAATTTTCAACTGCTGTCATTTTAATGGACTAAATTTTATTCGAATGACCTTAAACAAAAGTACTAGTATAAGTTCCAATAGAGAAATTTATTTCTACTACACTCTCCAAGTGCTTGTCATTTAGAAACTTTTAATCGAAAAATTTTGTCTCAGTAATTATTTTTCGTTACAGTTTTACACATTTTGACATGAATAATGAATAGTGAATAGTGTTTACACTACTTTTGGTCAAATTACTTAACTTTTTAATTTAAATAATTTTATTTGGAAATAATTTTATTTGCCCATTTTTTATAAGAATAATTGTTTCTCGATCAAGCATTTATATTAGAAAAAAAAACAAAACAAAAAATCCTATTAGTCGAAATATTCGTTCGCGTTTAGAGGAACAGGCACTTATTATTAATATAATGCTGTTTTCTGTTCTAAAAAAGCGCAACATTTTTTTAACGTTTTATTAAGAAAAATTTTTGTTTGCAAGAAGTGATAAGTGCAAACTTTTTCGTTAGAAAAAAACGCCATAAGATTTATGCAAAAAAAATATGTGCTTTTCTATTATATTCGACCAAATTTCGTTGGAACATATTTATTCGAATCATTTTAAATCGATTAACTTTATTTAAACGGCATATTAATGTAGTAATTTTATTCGAAAAATGTTTCCTCATCAATTTTATTCGATTAGAATTTTTAATTATTTTTTTTAATTTAAGCTAATAGTTTTATACGATTTTTTTCTCTAAATATTTATAAGAGACGAAGATTTTCATTTTAAATGTAATACTGAAAGCAATAAATAACCTGCTTTTCCTTAAATTTTTAACATAATCATTCTAGCACCAACGACTTTTGCCTCAAAAAACATAATTAACAATAGCAAAAAAAAAAATAAATAAAAGCTTTTGGCTTATAACATCAATTTTAGTTTGGTTTTATAATTGTTGAATTTTTTTTAGTAAAACTTTTCTAGCCTGGCAGGCTACAAAATTGCTAAAGCTGTGCAGCCTAATAGAGAAAATAATAGCAGAATCTTTAAAGCTTTAGGGGGTCTCATAATAAACAAAAATAAATAAATTTTTGAGAGTTCTAAGGTTCAAATAAGGTAAGTTAAAGTTTAATTTTGTTTGAAAAGAAAGTTAAACAATTTAGAGCACGACACTGCAAAGAGTGTTATTTTTATATAGAGTATTAAGTTCCTGGTTGTCTTCCTTTTTATCTACAGTAAATGTAATACAAATAAGTAATTGTGTAACTTTTTTATTTCTTTATTTTTTAACCGAAGGTACGTACACAAATGCCACCCATTTATCATATTTAATGCAGTTTCTTGTTGCCTATTGCAATTTTTTACCACATTTTCTATCCATTTTACTAACTCACAGTTTCAAGGCTTTAAGCGAAATCATTATGAATTAAGAATCTCAGGTTTATGACTAGATGAGCTCAAATTTTAAAATTTTAAATCTCATTTATATTAATTTAATATGAAAACATTGAAATAAATGCTTTATCTTTCCCTATAAACTAAATTTTAATGGAAGTAAATTGTAAAATTTGCTGTTCTTTAATGAAGTTAACAATCACCGTAATTTTCTTTACAGTAAATATTTTGAACTTCATTCATATGTATAGAAAATGTTATAGCTTTGTTTTCTACGTTTCATGCAAAATATATTGCTTAATTTATGTTTTCTTAAAAAATTTACAGAAAACTTTTTTTTTATAAAAAAAAACAAGAAACGAAGCTAGTGAGCTATGGAAAATGATCTATAATCTTGCTGTGCTCAAGTTATCGATTTCATATCAAAAGGTAATGTGAAAAGTAAAATTAAAAAAATCATCGATAAATTTTCTAAGCAAAACTAATCAATAGTTGCACTTGTCTTTAAAGTTATCGATAGCTTTACAACATCAATAAAAAATATCGATAACTTCATTTGTCTCTACAAAACTTATATTAAATGTATCTTAATTGTCCGCACCAATCGATAGCTTGAAAGAAAAGAAAATATATCGATAACGTTACTTGTCTCTATAAAACGTATTTAAAAAAAAAAAATTAAAGACATATTTAAATTCCTCTCTCTACTCTACTTTTTTTAAGTTATCGATAAACTTACAAGTCAAAGAAAATATATCGATAACTTCACTTGTCTCAATAAAACGTATTTAAATATTTTATTTACTTTTAACTTTTTTATTACATCGATGAACTCACTTGTCTCTGAAAAACTTATAGACACATTTTTGGCCTGTCCCACAATGTCACTCGAAATCGTTCGATCGACAAGTAGTATTACAAACAACAATAACATTAGAAAATTTTTTTTTGTTTTCTATATAAGTATTCGATTGAACGATTTCTAGTGACATCGTGGGACAGGCAACAATCGATAGCTCTACTTTTTTAAATTATCGATAACTTATCAATAGCTCTACTTTTCTTTCAAGTTATCGATAGCTTGAAAAAACCATTCAAAAATGTCGACAACTTGTTTCTTAAAAAATTATAGATAAATTTTATTTCTTGCAATAACCGATAGATCTACTTTTTTTAAGGTATCGATAGCTCTATTTTTCTTTCAAGCCATCGATTACTTTACATTTCACACGCATCGATAACTTTGCAATACACATTTAATTATGTGCACTATGCGATAGTTGTTTTTTTCTTAAAAATTATCGATAACTTTTTAATTGTCCACACTAATCCATAGCTCTATTTTACTTTAAAGTAATCGATAACTAGTCGATAGCTATACTTTTCTTTAAAGTTATCTATAAGTAATCGATAGCTCCATTTTTTTTCGATAACTTTACAATTCCAAGCAAAAATATAGATAACTTGGCTCGTTTCTGTAAATTTAAACGGTAGATTCGATCGAACATTAATATTCAATCGAGTCGATCGTTCACATCAAGAAGGGCAGGGCCCTTACACACGCATTTTATGGCCTTCATAAAAGCTTTTCCACGTAAATACTTTAGAATACTCCACACATTTACAATAAGGTATCAATACGAGTACTTTTTTGTATAAAAGTTATCGATAGCTTAAAATTTTTAAAGAAATCTTAGAAGATATAACTTTTGCTTTACTAAGCTATAGAAAATTATCCATGACATACATAGACACCACCATCGAGAATTTTACTTAATTTTACCAAAGCTTAACAATAATTTACAATACAAAATTATCGATAACTTTACTTTTTTTAAGGACAGTTACCAATGAGTATAAATAAATGCAGTGCTCTAGAGCAAAGTTATCGATCATTTTATTTTTTTAGAGAAAATGTATAGTTATATTGTTTTAATTGCTTATAGAAACTGAAGCAGTGATTGTAATTTTTTATCGATGGCCTTAATTTGTTCTGAAATTTTATCGATAATTTTATTTTCGATAAGTCTACTTTTCTTTAAAAATTATAGCCTTAATTTGCTATGGAATATTAGCGATAATATTTTTTTTCCTAAAGAAAAATTTTCAATAAGTTTAATTTTCTAAAGAAAATTTAGATTTAGGGCCCTTTTATATTACGGTAACGATATAGATACATATGTGAAATTATCGGGAAGGATAATGTTGTATACATTTTGTTCTAAGTATTAATGACTGCTTCAAAGAAAAAAACTCTCAAAATAATACTTTCATTTCAATGAAGTGTCATCCAAAAGAAACAATTAATTTATATTATCTGAACACTGAACTGTTTATGCTGTTTATGCAAAAGAAGTTGTTAAGTGTTCTAGCCACAGTTATTATATTTACTTAGCCAAAACGCCCCATGAGACCTTAAAGTATGTATTTAAATTTAAAAAGAGCTTAGAAGTATTTCATGGCAGCCTGTGACTTTGTGAGTATGATTAATATTTATTTGCAAAGACAACAAAATAATCATACGCCACCAAGGGTTTTGCGGAGAAAGAATGAAAAACGTTGAAATGTTTTAAAGAAAGAGCTAGAAATCTTTTGTATTGATGAAAGTGATAGCTACAAAAACTAAATGGCTAATTATCACGATTCCTAGAATAATTATTTACAAGTTAAGACTCTGCAGCATTAACTACTTCACTGGGGAGCGAGCTCAGGTAAAAGTAAAAGATAAGAGCCGCCATTAAATTACAAAATCAAGGCTAAAATAATGGGATCATTTGTTAAAGGTATTTTTACTAAACAAGATCTTAAACTTAAGCAAAATATTTTTACAACAATTGTGTTTAAACAATAAAAGAAAAACTTTTAAATATTCATTAGCTATTTGTAGTCTTATAAGATAAATTTTATTTCAGCTCTCAAGCAAAATTTATGCACCAAGAAACACATTAAATTAATCTTAAGAATTTTGTTTTCAGTCCTTCTTCAAAAACAAAAGTAGAACAATTGAGAACAACAAAATTTTGTCTTAATACTTACAAAAATACTTAAAAAACTCGTCAAGTAAAAGCTACCAAAATACTCGCAGCAAATGTAAAAATAATGTTCCTTCAATCTTAAGTAAAAGTGTGATAATTGATTTTACACTCACATGCGTGTACAGAATTCAATGTTGGCATATAAATATTTCAGAAATTTTTTTTCTAACCCTGCAAAAAGTCCCAAATTCTACCAATTTTATTTGTATATCTCATTAAAAGAAGTCACGAAAATATGGAATTTTCTGTCTGGAAGTAGTGCAAATTTGGATCATATCTAATGATTTTCTCATAGACTTGTCATTGCAAGAAGTTTTCTTCTACGATTAATATTCACCGAATTGAAAACGACGTTTAGAAAAAAAATTGTGGCATTCTATGATAAAAGTTTCCTGTCGGAAAAATTTCCCATTTTCGCAACTCGTTTCTTTTAATGCAAGTTTAAATGCAAAACATAGTTTATGTGTTTTTATTTCCATAAATCCAATTAAACTAATTTTTCGAGCTTTAGGTCGAAAAATTAGATAAAAGAATTTCCATAAATCGTTTAAAAAAATCAATTACACTGGGCAACAGCGGTCTTCACAGGATAAGTACGACAGTGCCACCAAAGGCTAGTAAAAGCCTACACTCAGCTTGGAGATTTTGGTGATCAATTGTTTTTTTATGGGAATCCAAAGATGTATCATCCGTTTTTGGCCACAATGACTTTATCTTCCAGAAGATACATCACTTTTTAGCTTGCTAACGATTTGCGGGGATGTTCTTAATAATATAGTTTACATACACGCACAATTAAATAATTCATTTGTGCAAATAAACGCACACTTACTCGCTTGACAGTATATTGAAAAAAAATAAAAATAAAAAAATGCATGATAATTATTTAGTGTGTGCTTAAGCAGGCGAAAACAAGGCGTATGTCTTCGTAAGATTAAATAGACATACGCCTGGTGTGTGTGTGAGCTTTCATCAGACGAGATTAGTGCAAAAATATACAGACACATACAACATACATACATACATTTATTAAGAATGAATCAAGACACAGTATCGCAAAAAAAAATATATACTCGTATATATTTGTTTAAATGATATGGATGAGTAGGCACGCATGTGTGCTTTTAAATAAGTCTGACAATATTATACAATAAAATCCATTATTTTTTTGGGAAAACTACAAAAATTCAATGCAAAAACTACCGAATATAAAACATAAAATATAAGATTTTAGTGAATTATGCCCCTTTATTGGGGGAAAAATAGCAAACAGCTTGTTCATGTAAAATTTCAATTTCTTTCAGACAAAATACAGGCAGAGCAATGTTAAATAAATTTAATAAAAAGCATGTTTGACTACAACACGAAGGATTCCGCACGGCGCTTGTTTTTCTTTAGCGTTTGTTTTTTCGTTTGGCGATTTTTTTAGTATTAACACTTTTCCAGTCTTGGCTATTTTTTGTTTAGTGATTTTTAGGAATTTTTTTTTATTTTTTAACATTTTTTAGTTTTAGCGTTTTTTTTATGTTTTTTCGGTTTTAGCGATTTTTTTTTTGTTTTCTGGCGACATTTTTAGTTTTAGTGGTTTTTTTTCGTTTGGCTATTTTTTTTGTTTTTTGTTTTTGAAGGTTTGGTAAGGAAGAGTGGTGCTTTACCACACCTCCACTCGGAGACCAAATTGGGTCCATTGTGATTCCCTTCTTTGTTTTTGGAGACTTTTTTGTGCTTTTTCGAATACATATTTTTAGTATTACCAATTTTTTTAATTTTGGCACTTATTTTGTTTTGTCGATTTTTTTCGGTTTTTTTTCTGACGACCTTTTTCTTAGCTTTTGTGATTTTTTGGTTTTTGGTGATTTATTTTCGGTTTTTGGCGATTTTTTGAGTATTGACGTTTTTTTCGTTTTTTTATTGGCGATTTTTTTTTTCTTTTTTTTTGGTTTTTGGAAACTTTTTTGTGTTTTTTAGAATACATATTTTTAGTCGCAGCAATTTTTTTTTAATTTTGGCGCTTTTTTCTTTTGACGATTTTTTTCGGTTTGGCGATTTATTTTTGTTTTTGGCGATTTTTTTACTTCTGGTGATTTTTTTTGGCATTTTAACGAATTATTTTATTTTCGGTGATTTTTTTTTTCATATATGCGCTTTTTCATTCTGGCAATTTTTCGTTTCGAAATTTTTTTAATTTTTGGATTTTATAGTTGCAGCGTTTTTGAAAATTTGAACAGTTTCCAAGATAAAGCACGTTTTCAAAGTAACATTACTTGATAGAATACCCTTTAATTTTGTGTTTTTATATATCCGTGTTAATTGGTGTAGTCTGCACAAAAAGTACACCAACTTTGCAAACTTCAAGTGTCTATATAAAAATGTCTGTATATTACATTAGGATTTAAAGAAATTTTCGTTGCTCGCTTTAGAACAACCTTTAATTTTTAACTGTCATTAGTTTGTTATTGCAGCTCTTCCAGTTCTCGAGAAAACAGCCAGTGACAGACAGACAGAGAGACGGATGGACAGAGGGATGGACACACAGAGGGTTCCTTTTCACCTTTGGTACACGTATACGGAACCAAATCACATTATCTGCTTTGAGCTCACTTTAATTCAGTTTGAAACAGCAATTGAATTTGATCATTAAAGTTTGCCGCTGGAAGAAGTGTCCCTTCACAAACTTGTGGTCACAGCAAAAAGTCCTTTTAATTTGATGTTATATGTGGTCAGAAAAAAATTTATAAATAAATGAAAATAAACTCAAAGTAATCTCAGAGCAAATAAGTATAAATCAAAATTGATGAGAAATAATTTGCCGCTATGTTGGCATGAAAAAGGTCAACATATTGTTCTATATTTATATATATTTTTTTTTCTTCTAAATAAAAGCCACAACAACAACAACAACAACAACAACAATATGAAAAGGGACAAATAGCACGTTTGACATGATGCGGCCAAAACAAAACAACAACAAAAATGATAACAGCATTACAAAGCCTTTGTAAGTAAGTGTACTTTTACAGAGGAGCAAAATTGATTAAACGGAAATCTAAATAAACCCCCTGGGGGGTCCTGTAACACACTTTCAAATTAATTTCTTTTTTCACAATATTTGAAGTGTAATTTATTTCGTTTCAGGGAATTTGTTATTTATTTATTTAATAACTTATTTTAATTAAAGTAAATGCTGTTTTTATGTTATGCTATTTAACTCACTAATGGCTTTGGCCACGTTTGTTTTAAAGATTGGAAACATTAATTTAAAATCTCTATACATATATCTTTTCAACAGGAAACAGTTTTAAAATATCAGTGGCAATAAGTAAAAAGTGCTTAAGTCATATTTCACTACTTTGCAGTAGAGGACTTTTAAACTTTCTAGTCGATTTTCAGAAATTAATTTCTTTTATAGTTAAATTTGGAAATTCGACATTCACTTGAAATTTTTTTAGAAAAATATCCTTCTACACACTATAAATCATATAAATCAATTTGAAATATACCCAATTATAAGTTAAATTAAGATTATAAATCGAAAAACGATAAGCAGCAATTCATTAAGCTGTAAGTTGCTGAAAAAACAGCACAAAACAATTATAGGGCTGCCCTTAACTCAAAATCAGCTTAACTCGACTTAAGCAGTTTTTCCTTTTTGCACACAAAGATATGCATGAATGCATGAGTAACTGTCTGGAGATTGTGGAAAAAAATGTTATTCTATGTTTTTTTTGTTGTTTTGTATTACCATATTATCTCCCTATATTTTTTGTCATTCGTTACCTCACTTTATCACTCTGATTTCACCTACACATAAGGAAATATTTACCTAAATACTGCAAAATGAGGTATAGAAATAAGGAAATTTTGCTTATTATACAGCCAAAAAATTCGTTATTCAAGTCTAGGTTTTTTTTTAACTTAAAGAAAATAATTTTAGTAAAAGTTAAATAGAAGAAATTTCAATCAGAAATAATTTCTTAGTCGGGCCTAAGTTCAGTAATTTCTATTGTGGTTGAATGACATATTTTTATTAATTAATGTGAGTTTCTAAAGAAGAGAAGAAAAATTAAATTAGACTTTATTAGCTGGGGGAAATACCGACATTTTTCTGTGCAGCCACGCAATTCATCAGCACCCAAGTCTATCTACTGGGGTAGAGATTGTTATTAACATCAGCTATTTAACGCAAATTTTCAATGAAATGGAATATGAGAAATGTTGTGTATACAATTATTGATTTACCTTTGGTAAACACATTAGTAAGCATTACTTATTCATTTTCTGTTTATCCGTTTTTCATTTTTCTATTCAGGTTAGCACGAAGTTATGTCTACCCCAGTAGATAGACTTGGGTGCTAATAAAGTCTAATTTAATTGTTCTTCTCTTCTTTAGAAACTCACATTAATTAATAAAAATATTTCATTCACCCAGAATTGAAATTACTGAACTTAAGCCCGACTAAGAAATTATTTCTGATTAAAATTCACTATAGTTCAACTGAAAATTTAAAGCAGAAATTTCTTCATTTTGACTGTTATTGTTTCCTTATTTAGTGGATGGTAAACCATAGTTTTGATTGCTTAGAATTCCTTCAAATCAAAGTAAAAAAATTTAATAAATAACAAAAAATGTTTTAATAGTAATTTCCTTTCACTATTTTTTTTTTTTTGCCTTTTGCTTATATTCTCCAAACCGTTCTTTGTCTAGTTGTAATTTTTCTCTATAACGTTTTTGAATCTATATTCTGGTTAATTTTGTTTTCTTTGTCTTTTATAATTCAAAGTAATACAAACAAAAGAAAACAAAAATATCAAATCCAAATAAACTACCACAACACAGTCCATACATATACACAAGTCACGAATTACAATTTTTTCACATGTTTCTTTTTCTTCACAATAAAATTTTAAGCAAATGATCCAATATAATTGCAATTGAGACAAAATTTATTTCTTTCGAATAAGTATGATTTTTCGCCCAAATTTTTGGAATAAGTATTTAAGTAACGAATGACGAATTCTTGGCAAAGTTTGCAATGATTACTTCAATTTAAACTTTTTTGTAATGCAATTAATTATCCAAAGAGTTTGCATTAATTTATATTATTTATGTTAATTTTTGGCATAAATATTCAAGTAACGAATGACAAATTCTTAGCAAATTGCTAAAATTCATATTAAATTTTTTTCTATAAATACTTAAAATTCACATGTTTTTCATTACTTTTTTTTGCATTGCAGTTATTAGCCATGAAATCCTAATTAAATTATACGACTCAACATTTTATTGATTTAGTTGATAAGAATATTTAATATTAAAAAGAAAAGTCACGAATGACAAACATCAAATGTGAAGAAAACATGGAGACTAAAATTACTTAAATAAACTAGTGACTATCTGTTTCCAAAGTCTACATATGGTCCCAAAAGATCAGTAGTACCAACGCCAGTATTTGATTTTCAATGACACGCACATAATAAATGTCCCAAATATCTTTAAATAAGTGATTTATATTTTTACCTTGAGCAAGTTGCACAAAACCATAAATTTATATTTTTCCCTACTCACATTTGACAAACTACTTTTGCCACAGAACTAAGCGCAAAATAAACTTTTATTCACTATTTCTTTCAAACTTTTATATTTAATTTATTATTGAAAAAGTACTTTTTGTTATAATTTTATGAACAAGTGTTTAATTTTTCGCTACTCTGTCTGTTTGTTACATTTGAACAACTTTGCTGCCAAAATAGAAGGATTTCTTGTTAGAGGAAAGGAGTAAACGGAAAGGAAATTTTGATATCCTGCTGTTTGAAAAGGGTATATTTCCTTTTCCAGTTATTACAAAAAATAAATGAAAAAAAACATTAAGCAACAAAACGTTTTGAACTGCTATTAAAGTTGTATGTTCAATAAATAAAATGAAAATAAATTTATTTACTTTTATTCTGTTAGAAGCGTTTAAGGAAATGAATAAATCATGAAGGAAAGAAAGGGAAGTAGAATATTTAAAAAAAAAAAAAAAATGTAATAGGCCTCAGGTGTTAATATAATTTAAGTTAAGTTGCGTGGCTTAATATAACTAGCATACCGGAATGTTTTCAATATAAGAAACTTAAAGGTGACATAAATGACAAACAATGCAATGTTGTCATTTAAAAAGTTGTTGTTAGGCATTGGCACGAGGAGTTCTTAGCATTAAAAAAGGAAATAATAAAGAAAATATACATGAGGTAATTTTTTTTTACTTTTAAAGCAAGTTAATTTACAAAGCAACTTCACTAAAAGACATTAATAAAACAAGAAGAATGCACGATTATTAAACTTAAGAATCGATACCAAGCTCCTTAATTAATCTGCTGCCTGAATCATTTGACTTTGTATATATGTATTTGTAGCGAACATTTAAAAAAATTATATGTCATTTATCGATTAAGAGAACATGTTTGGCGGCCTTTCAAATCACAATATACCCTTAATTTGCCATATATCCTTAATTTGAAAATAAAGTTAATCTACAATTAAAGTCGAAAACCAGCGATAACTTTAAACTTTTTCTAAAATTATAGAATTAGAATATTAGAAGTGTTTGTGAAATTTTATTTTAATCTTTTTATAAGTCCTTGAGCATAAATTATACTCGGAATGCAATAAAAACGAGTAAAAACATATAGAACTTTACAGTTGAGCTGTGCGGAAAATTTCTTGGCAATCGGTGCAAGGACACGCTCACCTCCCATATATCCTTTATTTAAAAAATTTAATTTCAGTCAAAATGACTAACTTAAATGATTTAAGTGCTTTATAAAACTATTAAGTTAAGTTTTTGGGTGACAGTCGAGACAAACGGTAAAGGATGCACTGACTTTCCATATATCCTTAATTTAAAATATTAAATATCAACTACAATTACAATAAGAGAGCAGAGAATTTTAAAGTTATGATCAAAATGTAATAAAAACTTGTGAAAACTTGTAGAACTTCACAGTTTGCCTGTCTGGAAAATTTCTTAACGATGCGCGCAAGGACACACTTACCTCCCATATATCCTTTATTTAAAAAAAATTAATTTCACCCAAAATTATGACCAAAGTATAACTTAAATTGTTTAAAGGCCTTACAAAATTGTATAGTTAAGTTTTTCGAAGTAATAAAAGACAACGGTAAAGGAAACACTGGCTTCCCCTATATCCTTAATTTTAAATATTGAATGTCATTTGCAATTACAAAATTTTATTAAAGCTATCATTAAAGCCGAAATGTAACGCAAACTTTCAACTCTTTCTAAAATTATAGAGTTTAAAATTTCGCGAAATTTTATTTTAATCCTTTTATACATATGTACATATATCCCTAAGGTTATACCATGATCAGAATGCAATAAAAACTTGTAGATCTCCATAGTAGAGCTGTGGGGAAAATTTCTTAGCAATCGGTGCAAGGACACGCCAGCCCCCCATATATCCTTTATATAAAAACTTGAATTTCATCCAAAATTATGAGCACAGTATAATTTAAATGATTTAAAAGACTTATAAAATTGTATAGTTGAGCTTTTCGGTGACAGTCGAGGCAAAGGACTTCCCATATATTCTTAATTTTAAATATTAAATTTCATTTGCAATTAAAAAAATTTATTAAGCTATCATTAAAGTCGAAATGCAACGATAAGTTTCAACTTTTTATAAGATTATAGAATTTAAGTTTTTGTGAAATTTTATTTTAATCCTTTCATATATCCTCAAGCTGAAAGTATGCTTAAAATGCAATAAAAACTTGTAAAAACATGTAGAATTTTGCAGCTGAGCTGTGTGGAAAATTTCTTAGCAATCGGTGCCAGGACACGCTCCACCCCCATATATCCTTTATTTAAAAAATTTTATTTCTTTCATAATTATAGACTTAAATTTTTTAAATGCTTTTTAAAATTGTGTAGTTAAGTTTTTCAGTGACAGTCGAGACAAACGGCAAAGGATAAACTGACTTCTTATATATCCTTAATTTTAACTATTAAATTTTAAGTGAAACTACAATGATAGAACAATGAAAACTTGCTAAAATTGCTCAAATTATATACTAGTTAAGCTAAATAGAAAGTTTTTTAGTAATACAAGCCAGTACAGAACTGCTTCCCACATGTCCTTGAATTAAAATACTTATTTTTTTGCAGCGAAAATTAAGATAAAAGTGTAGCGCTAGTTTTGAAATCTATTTATAATTATTTAAGTAAGTTTTTCGTCTAGCTTTATTCCAGTCATTGATATAATTCGCTCTGCTTTCTAATGTCCTTCAACTACAATTATGTTGAGAATCAAAAAAAAAAAAGATTTAACAACTTGTTAAATAGTACAGTTGAACTCTGCACCAAATTCCATATCAATATGTATGAGGATGCTTGCACCTACCATATATCCTTTATTTCAAATATTCAATATCAGGTAAATTATGGATTAATCAAAATGTTTCAAGCGAATCATTTTATGAAAAATATCACAGCAGAAATATTTTGAATTTCTTTCGATATAGATGGATTCAAGACTATGTCTTTTTCACAGATCGTATGGATGATGGACAAGTTATGAGTTTTGCTTGCGCATTTTTTTTTTTTTTTTTTTTTTGTTGAAAAAGTATTTACTTGGGTATTGCTCATGAACACAACGATTCAAAATATACAAAAAATATGTTCTTAGCGAGAAACATTTGCGAAATATTTTATTTATTTTCATACACTGACATCTAGTATTATTTGTTGTAGCCTTATTTCGTATAAGAATTTCATGAATGCTAAAACACTTTCCTTTCGATTATTTGAACTTTTACTTTTATTCAAAGTTCTCAGTCTTTATAAAAATACCTGATTATGGTGCTCTTGTCCGTATTATTTAGCCTTTAATAAAACTATGCGACAAGGGACGAAATCTTGCAAATTGCCTACAAAAAGTGAACTTATGTACACACATAAACCTAGACTGAAATATTTCAAGAATTCTTATTGCTCCATAAGGTATAATTTTTGCAATAACATGTGTATACTTTTAGATAAATTCTTTTTTATGTGTTTGTACGAGTAATTTTGTTTTCTTCTACGTCGTGCGTAAAAATGACAAAAACAGGTAAATGTGATTAAAGGCAACAAGATGTTTTTCTTTTGAACTTATTTTTGTGTTTGGACATATTATCGTAATTGTAATGGTTCACATGTTTCAAGTTATATTCTTCCTTAATTTTTCCTTCATATGCCTGTGTTGTATTAACACAGGCAATATGTGTCTTAAAGATAATTATAGTGATAGTAATGATGAGAGTCTATATAAAAAGTGAAAAAGTGTATAAGTGTGGGGAGGAGAAATGGAAGCAAAAAATTTATGTACGAGTACTTTGTAATAAAGTTTCTAGAAAATGTCAAATATGTCAAGGAATAAATTGTTGTTTATTTTTTCTTAGCTTCAGGAAATAATTAAAAGAAATATATACACCGTTTTTAAATAAGCAGTTATTTGTATATCAAACTTGAAACTTAAATTAATTAATATCATTAAGGGGCCTGCAGACGATCAAATAAATTCATCAATCATTTAGTTGTATGAGTGCAGTCGAGTTTTTTCGGCAAGAATAAAACAGAATAAAAACGGTTTTGGTTTTTAGGGTTCCGTACAATAAAGGTGATGTCCGTCTGTCCGCCTGTCCGCCTGTCCGTCACACGCAGTTTATTCGAGAACTGTAAGAGTAACGGACCTGATATTTCCACGGAGCATGCAAAACTTTGGCTGCTACAAATATATGACAGTTAAAAATTAAAGGGTGTTCTAAAGCGAGCAACGAAAAATATTGAAATCCTAATGTAATATACGGACAATTCTTTATAGACACTTCAAAGTTGGCGTATTTTTAGGCGAACTACACCGATTAATACTGACATTTAAAAAAATTTAAATTAAAGTAATTTTTGCTAAGCAATTTTGGCAACTTGCTGTATCATGCAAACCGTAAGAAGCAAACTCTAGAAATTTTCAAAAAAGCTTAAACTAAAAAATCCCAAAATTTGAAAAAAAATCGCCAAAACAGAAAAAATCGCCAAACCAAAAAAAAATGCGCCAAAACTACAAACAAACAATACAAGTAAAATAAATCGCTAAAACTGAAATAAATCGAAAAAATGTCGAAATGAAAAAAACGCCAAATTTAAAAATCAATAAACCTAAAAAAATTGTCAAAATGAAAAATAAGCGCTAAAACGAGAAAAGCGCCAATATCATAAAAAACGCAAAAAAAAAATCTCAAAAACAATAAAAGCGTCTAAACTAAAAAAAATCGCCAAAAAAAATCTCAAAACGAAAAAAGCGCCAAAACTAAAAAAAAT
Organism: Nowickia ferox; assembly: GCA_936439885.1. NCBI lineage: Eukaryota > Metazoa > Arthropoda > Insecta > Diptera > Tachinidae > Nowickia > Nowickia ferox. The sequence continues at coordinate 24,435,852 of OW387027.1, read as the reverse complement.
CGCCAAAAACCGAAAAATAAGTTTACCATATACTTAAAATTTAAAAAAATAACAATTATACATCAAGTAAATTATTTAATTAGTGTCCGTAAGATATCCTTCGTGTGCGACTCAAAGTCTCACTTTACTGAATTTATATTATGTATCTTCAATTAAGAAAAATCAAAATTTGTTTTAACAAAAATGTTTCAAGGTTTGATTCTAACCAAGTTTAGCCAGCCAAAAAATATATTTATTATGTGGTTAAACTTTATTGTTTAAAGCAATTTTTTTGGTTAAAAACTTGTTTATTATATTTATTACTTTTTATTGCAATGCAACAAATAATTTATATTACATTCAAGTTCGTTTTCTACTTTTTTACTTTTAGCAAGCGCAGCCAATGTTTTTTGCTTTGTTTCTTATTATTGCGACAACTTTAAGGAAGACAGCCAAAGTTGAATTAGACAGGCACGTCAGTTTCTGTGAAGGACAACCTGTAGTTAGTGTAGTTTCAACGTGAAACAACAGCTGCTTTTACAATATGTTGCACTCACACATTCACTCACAGTTTGCTGTCAAACTGTGTAACTAGAACTAAACATCTTAAATAATACTTTTAAATGCGTAAATTATGTGATATAAAAAAGAATTAAAGAAACCGGAAGTAAGCCCAGATGCACAGCCAGGAAGCTTAATACGAAATTCAAACTCACACCCACACCCACACACACATACACATACACAGATTTAAATGTTTGGTATGTTTATTTAACAGTTCTTCCACGAGAGAGAGAGAGAGAGAGAGAGGGAGAAAGAGGGAAATCTTAAAATAAATATAGGATTTTGTAGTAAACTAAAGATGTTATTGAACAATAATACTTACTAAAATTATCTTTTATTTTTTCTGTTTGTATGAAAGAATGTTTATACATTTGTATACAGTCTGTCTAGAATTATATTGCACTTTGAAGTGGCTTCTGAAAGGGGTTGTCGACAAGTATATATCAATAACGCCGCAAGCAAATATACAGCGCATCGTATTCAAAGTTGATGCTTCGGAACTTTGTATCCGTCCACGATAGAAATACTGAAAGGGAAAGGTGCACAAACTTTGTATTGATAAATTTTGAAAGTCAGCCCATCAGTTAGCTGGGTCATCACTACTTTAAATCAAGGTAAGTAAGGTAATAAGTCTTGTAAACAATATTAATGACAAGAATGAAATAAAAAACATTTTATTTCAAAATAAAAACAATTTTTTTTTTATTAAAATAAAATAAAAATTTTTAATTTACTTAAAGGCGAAAACTCCTTCTTGACATACTGTACATGTGTATGTAAGCATGTAAGTATGTATGTACATATGTGAAAGTTAGAGAAAATAATACAAAAACTTAAAGCTTGACATGCACGAATGTCATGTATATTTGATGCTTGTAAGTAAACTTAGCGCGCCCCACACAGACACACACACACACACACACACACACACACACACAGACAATATATATACAAAAGTAGTATATAAATTTAATTTATAGAAAAATCTTATTAAATTTATTTCACATTTTTTTACACAAATTAAAATTTCCCCTCTTAAGTGAAACAAGCTGCGTCCTTTATTTCGTATTTGATCGCCACTGAGAGAAGACTACCTCGTGATTTGGCAAGAATATGGAATAAAGGGAATTTCTTGTTTCTATTAACCTTTTTGCGGAAAAACAATCACTTAAATTAAGATTAAGCCTTATAAATACTATGGAGACTCTGCACCATAAATTTCAAGGGTAAAAAGTGCTTTACAGAAATACATCAGCATAATAACAATTATCGTGGTCGGCATATTTCGACTTCGACTACGACAATTTGGTCATAGATTAAAGAAAATCGATTAAAGTGTTCTTTAATCTATTACAAAAACGTCGTAGTCGAAGTCGAAATACGCCACATACGATAAGGGGGAATTTTTTATATAGAGAATAGTTTCTTTTCCAACAAAAAATTTTTCATAGAAAAACTATTTTACTGAAATTTAAGCTTCTCCCAAAAAAAATTTACTATAGAATAAATTTTAAAAAGTTAAAAATATTTTCATAAAAAGATTTTCACCAAAAAAATATTATTTGGGGACACGAAAAATTTTCTATAGAAAAGAATTTTTTGTCAGACCCAAAATTTCATTAAAACCAAATTTTTTTATAGAATTAAATTTGTTTCATCAAAAATTTCCGATAGAAAGACATTTTATCAGACCAATAATTTTTTGAAGAAATATTTTTAAGATTGAACTAAAAATTTTCTATAAAAAGGTAACCTGGATACAGATTTGTCAAAGTAAAAAATTTTTTAGGGAAAAAAAGTTTGTCAGACCAAAAAGTTTAAATAGAAAAACATTTTTTGTCAAGTTTTCCATAGAAAAAAATTTTTATGGTAGAACCAAAAGTTTTCCATAGAAAATAAATTTTTTTTAGCCAAAAAATTTTTCTTAGAAAAAAATATGTTTTGTCAGACAAAACATTTTCTATATAAAAGAAATTTTTTGTCAGACCAATAATTTTCTAAAAAAAAACTTTTTGTCAGGTTAAAAATTTTCTATAAAAAAAATTATTGTTATGTTGTTTTTATAAAAAAAATTTATGGTAGAACCAAAAGTTTTCTATAGAAAATAAATTTTTTGTCAAACCAAAATTTTTTATAGAAAAAAGTTTTCTGTCACAAAGAAAAAAAATTCGATAGAAAATAAATTTTTTGTCAGACCAAAAATTTTCCATAGAAAAACAATTTTTGAGACAATAATTCTTTAAAGAAAAAAAATTAATGATTGAAATTAAAATTGTACATGGAAAAGCAGGCTGGGTACAGATTTGTAAGACCAAAAATTTTCTATAGAAAAAAGTATTTCCCAGACCAATAATTTCCTATAGAAAAAAAATTTTTGTCAGTCTAAAAATTTTATATGAAAAAAAAATTTTTGATTCACAAATAATTTTTGTAAAAAAAATTTATGGTAGAACCAAACGTTTTCTTAATAAAGAAAATAAATTTTTTGTTAGACCAAAAAGTCTCTAAGCAAAAAATTTTTTTCAGCAGCCCAATAAAAAAAAATAATTCAGACGAAACATTTGCTATAGAAAAGTTTTTTGTCATATCAAAAATTTTCTTCAGAAAAAAAATTTTGTTAGATCAAAAATTTTCTATAGGAAAAAATGTTCTGTCAAACCAAAAATTTCTGTAGAATAAATTTTTTATCATACCAAACATTTTCTATAGAAAAACAATTTTTGTCACAGCTAATTTTTTCTATAGAAAAAAATTTTTTGTCAAACCAAATTTTTTCTAAAGAAAACATTTTTTTGTCAAACCAAAAATTTAAAAAAAATTTCTATGAAAAATAAATTTTTTGTTAGACTAAAAATTGTTAACAAAAAAATGTTTTGTGCGACCAATACTTTTTTAAAGAAAAAAGATTTTTTATCGAACCTTAAATTTTCTAAAAAAAATGTAACCTGAACACAGCAAATATTTTTATTCTATAGACTGAAAAACTCGTTATAATAAATCATGCCTGATATATTAGAAATTTTCTCTGAAATACACTTTTGGTTTGAAGAAAGAGTTAATATAAAATATAGTCAAGGCTACTGTACAAAAATTGTTGGTAGACCCACAATTTTCTAAGGAAATATTTTATACACATATAACAAGTATAATTAAAAAATCAAAAAACCCGACTGCGACCAACTTTGAACAATTAAATATCCTAAATGGTCATTCGAAATGAAAAATCATATGAGAAAGCTAACGATGATTTTAAAATACATCTATTGGCAGCCATATTGGGTTTTGACTGCTGTCATATCTTTAGTGATATGAAATACTATTAGGACAAATCGATTGATGTAAGAATCATCAAAATCGGTCCACGCGTTCGGTTTATATATATACATACATAAATCAATACATACAAACGAACATACATACATACATAGGCTGATAAACACAATGTGTATATTTTTTTATTTAATTACCAATTTTGTTTCAATTTGTGAATTAAAACTTGAAAATTTCTGCCAAACAAAAATAGTTCTTAATTACGTATTTAAAAAAAAATTTACTTTTCACACAGTCATATTTAGGCTCTAAGTTTTAGAGGCATGCATTATAATTAAAAAGAGATTAATTAAACTGCAACTGCAGACAAACGAATGAATGAATGTGTGTCGAAATTTATTAATCAGACGGAACAGTTAGCCGGCCCGGCCCGGCCGGCTTTTATTTTCAAAGATAAGAATTCAGTACCAAACTTTTAATTTCATGATGATGCTGACATTTATTCTATTTTTATTTTTTTTTTTTAATTAATATTTTCCCCAATATTTTGTGCTCCAAGAAAATTTATAAGTTTAAGCGGGGGATCTCTTATCAGCGAGTGCGAGCAAATTTCTCTTTTGTTTTAAAAATACTCTCTTGATCTGTCAATGGATTCCTACTCTTCGACTCTGTGCCATTCATTCATCACATTTGTTTATTATTGCATAAACATTTAAATTTATGCTGAATATTTAAATATTTTTTTTGTTGCAATGCGGAATATAAATTTATGCTGAATGCATTTTTCTTACAGCAGCAGTGGGCAAAATAGACAGGACTTTTCACTTTTGGTTTGCTTTCTTTTCTGGAAGTTATAGTTTTTGGTTAAAGTGCTTCAACAATGCTTAGCCGAACGATTATCGTACTAAATTTCTATTGGGAAAATTTTTAAAAAGCTCTGCTTTGTAACAACATTATGTATTATTAAATTATTTCAAAGAAAAAGTTTTGATTTGCTGAGTACTGTAATTCCCTTCTTAGCATTTGTCCCTTACGGCATACAGTGGGATGGATTATGGTTTCAAAAACCATATTTTTCGACCACTCAATTTTTTAAAATCTAATGATGCCGTTTTATAGAGAAATTTTTAAGTATTAAATGAGCATTTATAATTTTTTGGAAAATTTTGTATTTGGTGTTTTAAAAAATGAAGTGAAATTCATGCAAAACAGAAATGGCTTATATATATTTTTACTTTAAGATCTTCCGCATTTTTTTATCAACTTTCATCGAACCATGTTTTTTTGTTGTTAGATTTTTTGTGCTTTTTGGGGATTTGTTAAAGCTAAGTTTAAGATTTATATCGCATTTTTTCCCAAAGTATAAATTATATTTTTAAAGTCAAAGATGAGTCGTAAAATTTCTTACAAAAAAAAAAAATTTTTCATTTAATTTTTAAGCTTTGTTCTGAAAGTGTAAGTAAAGCATTGTTAAGTTTCAAGTTCGGTATAAGTGAAAAAATATTAGAATACTACAATTTTTGGTCACCACTGTATGACTATTTTCCTTAAATTTTTTTTTTATTTAATTCTTATACATTGCTATAAAATTTGCAAGCAAGCGGTGTTTAGTTTTAAGCTACTGTGGAAAAGGTTTTTAAAATGTCAGAAGTTTTGGCCATCACTGTGTGACTTTTTTTCTTAAAAAATTTTTTTATTTTATTCTTATGATTTGTTGTGAAAGTCCAATTAAGCGGTGCTTGGTTTTAAGCTACGTTGCAAATGTATTAAAACATACAAGTTTTGAGCAACACTGTATGACTTTTTTTTTAATTTTATTAATTTTGCATAATTTGTTCTGAAAGTGCAAACAAGCGGTGCTTAGTTTTAGGCTACTGTTAAAAATTTTATAAAATACTACAAGTTTTGGCCAACACTGTAGGAATATTTTCTTTCAAAAATTGTTCATTTAATACTTCTACTTTGTTCTGAAGCAACAAGCAAGCGGTGCTTTGTTTTAAGCTTTTGAAAAAAATTACCAAAATACTACACGTTTTGGCCACCACTGTATGACTGTTGTCTTTAAGCAATTTTTTATTTAATTTGTATATTTTGTTTTGAAAAAGGCAATCAACCCGTGCTTAGTTTTAAGCTACAATTAAAAGAGATAAATATACTACAACTCTTAGGCCCCACTGTATAACTATTTTCTTTGCAAAATTTTTATTTAATTTTTTCTTTTTGGTTCTGAAAGAGCCACAAAGCCGTGCTTAAGCGGTTTTAAGCTACTGGGAAAATTTATTCTTAAAAATTCTTTAAGTTTTGACCACCACTGTATGACTCTTTTTTTTAGCAATTTTTTATTCAATTTTTAAACTTTGTTGTGAAAGTGTCAGCAAGTTATAGTTACTTTGAAACTATTTTAAAGAAGTATGAAAATACCACACATTTTGGCCACCACTGTATGACTATTTTCTTTCAAAAATTGTTCATTTAATTCTTTTATTTTGTTCTGAAAGTACACGAAAGCGGTAATTAATTTTAAGCTACTGTGGAAAATTTTTTGAAATACATACTGCAAGTTTTGGCCATCACTGTGTAACTCTTTTTTTTTAATAGTTTATTGCTCTATGTTTTACTCTGCTATGCTTTTGATTTTCATGTGCCTAGAAGAATAAAAACTATAAATACACAAGACCAGCTTAGAAATTTTACAGTTTTAATAAATTTTTAATAAGTTTCACATCTTTTTTTTAAATAAAAGATCGCGTACGCGGACATTGGAATCATAAAGAAGTCAAGTGCAAGTGATTTAAAAAGTGAATATCAAGAACATGATTGAAAGTTGAGTGAGAATTTTTGAATTTTAGAGAGAAACAGGATCAAAAGTAAGAATAACATAATAATAAAAAAAAATTGGCAAAGGAGAAGAATTCGTTTAAAAAAAAGTGAAATCCCAAGGAAAATGGAAAATATCTAAACGAAGCTTTCTGCATAAATTGTTGAAAATATAAGGAATTAAAAATTATGGATTTTTTTTAAGTTAAATATCTTTTTTATGCTGCTGACAGTGTTTAAAAATTTTTGCTCACTAAAATTATTTGCTTATAATAAATAAAAAAATCTTAAAGTGACATATTTTGTTATTGGAGTCAATAGTGATCTGCCTTGCCTGTCATTACAATTTTGCAATACTTTAAGAAATTTGCCATTTTTAATTAAAAATATATATATATTTTTTTTTCTTCAATCATCTTCAATGTCGACAGGAAATAAAACTATTTAATTGTGGCAATAAAAAATTTAAAGCACATTTTTTTTTGTAATAATACTTTTTTTGTGTCTTAAATAAAAAGATAAGAAATACTCCTATTTTTAATTTCGAGCCTATAACTAACAAGAAATAATCAAAACTACAAGGCGAACTTTAACATTTGGTATTAAAAAAAAGAACAATTGAAATATAAAATTTATGAGTAAATGATTAAATTATCACAAGAAAGAAAAGATGTACAAATTTTAAAATAACAGATTTTTTTCTCAAATGCAACACATTGGCAACAATAATGCCACAACTCGATAATTACGTTTGTGTTTTGTATATACACAAATGAATGAAAAATTAAATTTTAAAATAATTAAACAAACATTTGCAATAGAAAATTATAAGTTCGAATTATTTCAGTGGAGGCCAAATCAGCTTAAACAAATAATCACTTTTATGGGCTCTGTGAATTCCAAGCTGAGTTCAACTTAAAATTAATAAAAAAAAATCTATTAATACGTTTTTTTTACTTTTTTAAGCTTTAGTACTTATTTCCAAAAAAAAAATATTTTTGATATCTAAGGCCTAGATCCCACTAACTAACTATAGGCGCAATGTACAGATTTTCAGTAGGCTCACTGCAATAAAGTCATAAGTAAAAAACTAAAATGACCTTTCTTCTCAATTGATTCCGGAATAAGTGCAATCACGTCCTTATTTGTAACCGACTTCAAAAAAAGGAGGAGGTTATCTCTCTAATTTTTTTCTGGTTTTTTTTAACAATTGTAAAAAAGTTTTTTTTGTCTGAGAGGGTATAGCTTGCCATTCGTCCTATTGTAAAACAAGTGGGCGGTACACACCCACAAATTTTTTTATGTGATTTGGTTATTGTAATTACACAATTTGAAAGTTGAACAAATGGGCGGATTTACGCCCATTGAAATTTATTATAATATTTCAGTTTTAAAATAGACACAATTCTCCATTTAAAAAAATGGGCGCAGTCACGCCCATTAAAATTTAATATTTTATTTTAAGTGGTTCTAATTTACCTATTTTTATAACACTTAACACGCACCCTGAGCTCTTAAGAACACACAATCTTACATTTAAAAAATGGGCGGAGGCACTCCCATTACAATTTAATTTTATATTTCACGAACTTCTTCTTATCTTCTTCTATCAGATTTTGGCATTGAAGTCGGTTTTTTTGGCATAGTTATTTAATTAATAGAGATAGAAAGCCATTTTTTTTTTACTCATGACTTTAATTAAATGAGCCGACGAAAATCGATAGTGGTATCTCGGCTCAAAGCTGAGTTCATTTCATTAATTTTTCCGGTTAAATTTATTTTTATTTATACGTAGTTTGATAATCTTTTTTCATATAGAAAAGTAAAATGTTCATACTAAATATAAAAATAAATTTGTTCGGATAAAGATTATGTCTGAAGGAAATGAATGAATGTGGCTTCAGCTAAACTTTTTTTCCCTCATGCATAAGTCTCTTTAGCATTCAAATCAAAAGCAGATAAAATTTTTACAAAATAGAAAATTTCAAAAGCACTATGGTGGCCTGTTTTACTTCAGCTGATAAAGATGAAGAGAACTCTGGAAGACCTTGAATTTAAAGAGGGGACAAAACGATAAAACCAGTGTAAAAATTTTAATTTGGAAAAAAATTAAATTTTTTAAGAGCTTACACAAAAAAAAATTAAATTCATAATAATGAATAGCGACCAATAAAAGAATTATTAATAACAACAATAAAAAAAATTCCTAAGAGCCTATTTCACCAACTTACTTAAAAGCCATTTTTCTAAGAAAAATTAATGAAAATACACATTTAAATATGAATTGATAAATTTCAAATAAAAAAATTCTCATCAAAAAATTTACGGAATCTGAAAAAGAGACAATCCCACAATGTCGACAATGTTCGACTTGTCGCATTTGAAGCAACAGTATAAGATTAAAATTTGTTTTTGTTTCAATTTAATATATAATAATTTTTTAAAAACATTTTTTCAATAAACATGCAAATCGTGCCATAACCGCCAAAAAAAAGCTTAAGCGGCATAATTTTCGCACTTTAGTTTTTTCACGAAAATCTATTTGTAGTTGAAATAAAAGATTTTTGTAAAAAAAACGAGGTTCAAAAAATATATGCCGCACAAGTTTTTTTTTTTGAGATTATGACTCGAAATGTATGGCGCAAGAGCCAATTTAACCAAGCTTAAGCGACATTATTTTCGAACTTTAGTTTTTGACCTGCGATCTTAAATAATCGATTTTCATCAAAAAACCAGGTTAAAAAATATGTCGTTTAAACTTTTTTGGCGGTAATGGCTCGAGATACTCATTCAATATTTCAATACTGTTTAAATTTTTGCTTGGCATTTTTTTTTAGATAAGCAGCAAAAAGTTGCCGCTGTCATATTAAATAGCTAAGCCTTGCCATATTTTCTTGTTCTTTCGTTCGTTTAACTGGTGAAAATAAAAAAAAAATTTTAACCAATTTTAAATACAAATCAATAGTTTAATTATGGTTTGTTTAAAAAGGTTTGGTAAAAGATACTCTAAGTTTTTCAATTATAAAAAAAAAAAATAAAAAAAAAATTACTTTTACTGATTGTGGGCCTACAAAAGAATTCTCTGAAAACAGCATTTTCTTTTACTAAAAGAAAACACTTGCATATTTTTGTTTTTAAGGATACGTAAAAGCTTAAAGTGAAAATTTACTGTTTCATTTCTTACATTTATAAACGAAAAAAAATATTTAAGTTTAACGTTTGCTAACGCACTAATAATCCCAAATAATTTTTTTTTTTTTTTTTTTGAAATACATTGAAATTGATTATTGAGGGGTTTAGCTGGATTCTATGCGCATTTCAATGTTGCTAATGCCGATCATCAGGAAACCTTTACACAAAAATATCTTAGATGAACTAGAGTTATTATATTAAACTTTCATTTTCAACAAATAACAAAGTTGAAACAAGAACTCAACAATCAACTAGTTTTTTATATTTCTTACTTTACCATTGCTACATTGGCTGACTTTTTTCAGCTCGAATTGTAGTTGTAAGAAGTATGTGAGGAAAATAGTTGTAAAAAAACAACAACAACTGTTCATTGCTTTCGCAAGACTAGAGTGTTGCCACACAAATATTTTTGACCGGCTGCAGTCAAGTTATTAACTTTTTGGTATTTTTCAACATTTGTTAACGTACTGATAATTTAAAGTTATTATTTTACTTATTCAGTAAAATCTTTTTTTTTATTAAAAATGCATTTAAATTGATTATTGATGAGTTAGCTGGATCTTATGCACATTTCACTATTGCTAATGGAGATTATAAGGGAACCTTTACCAAAAAACTTAATTGTAACATTTCCCGAAAAAAAACCAATTAAAAATTTCTAATCAGACCAAAAATTTTTAGTTAATTTAAGTTTTTTTTGTTGAAAAAAAAATTAAATTAAAACAATATCACATCAATATATTTACTGAATTTGATGAAATAAATTTTTTATGCTTTTTTTTAATATTCATACACAAGTACGATACAATTTCGTAAGTAATTAACTACCGTATCAAAAACAAAAAACAACATTTTCATAAAAATTTTTTCTAAAGAACACTTGAAGTTCAAATTAATTTTTTTTATTTTTATTGTAGGCCTACAAAATAATTTGTAAAACCAGCAACCTCTTTTACTAAAAATAAACCTACATATTTTTAGTTTTAAGGGCACATAAAAGCTAAAAATTAAAAATTTACGATAAATTAATTAAATGTATAAACGAAAAAACATTTAAAAGAAATTTGTATACTCGTACGAAGATTTCTATAATAAACTTTGCCATCGGCGTTGACTGCTCGTGATCAATTTTGGACTAACTACTTGTACATAAAAGAGTAAGAGCCAGTCTCACGATGTCACTTGCATTCAAAACAAATACAAATTTTAAAATTTTGTTTTTAAAAATTAGTTTTTGTTTGAAATGTAATTGCCGGAAAATTTATATTGAAAACAACAATAAAATTTGAAAAGTTGTTTTTTTTTTTGTCAAAGTAAATTGTAAATCGAAAGTTTTCTTTCGAAAACAGTTACTAAGAGTGCGACCAGTCGAACATTGTCTTCATGCCCATTTGCTATGTTCAATAAAATCTTTAACGAGAGAGTCGTATTCGTACATATGGGCTTCTGTATCACTGTTCAATCTTCCAAATCGCTTAAAAGGCACTTTAATACACAAAAATCTGCATTTATGGCAAAAACCGTCATATAAAAAACGAATCATCGAAGAGGCCAAAATTTTATGTGCCTTAAAATATAAAGTCAATTTGGGCCAAACCCACGATGCCGACCAAACGTTCGACTTGTCGCACACTTACATTCAAAACAAAGACAAATTTTAATATTTTGTTGTTGTTTCAAATGTAAGTGTGCGAAAAATCGACCATTGTCGACATCGTGGGATAGGTACCTTTTTGTGCTTTTGCACGCATATCTATCTATCCAGGATTAAAGTTTCATCTAAACCGGCTGGATAGTTTCAGAGAGGTAGAAAATTCCCTCTACCACACTTCGATCTAAGTTTTCAAATAAAGCTTTTGTGCCCATTCACATGAACATCTATCTATCTTATCAGAGTTGGTTGGAAAGACACGAAATGCCCCCTGCCCCCATCTTGATATTATTTTTTTTTTTTTAATAACTCTAGTCCGCTTGTGTCTTTCTTCAGTCCTTTGGGAGAATAAAATGGCTAAAAATGTTTTGCAAAAATATTTGCCCAAAAATTCGATTATAAGTCTCTGAATACAGCAAAATGTTTAATTCATTAAACTGTTTGAAAAAAAAAATATATCCCTAAAATCGGCTCATATTAAGTCCCAAAATATCAGAGAACTGAGGTTTGCAATTGCTATAATAAATTTATTACCATTTTTTTTGTAGCTTTCATACCCACTGTGCAATACTTTATTTAGTTTGTTGTAATTTCAACATAATTCATTTGGATTTTCAAATCTTTTATTTTTAGATTATTCACTCACAATACCTTATACTCATGCCTTAACACATTCATTGTTGTTCCATAAAATTTTGTGTTCAATTTCGAAACGAACGAACGAAAGCACAATTAGAAAGAGAGAAAAATAAATACAAAACTGAACAGGAAATAAAATGCATTTGAAACATTTGAAAATATTTTGGTTATTTATTACCGCTTGTGTTCTAATACAAATTATAACTGCCGAGGCAAACCAAGACACTGGAAATAGTAAGAGGACGGAAAAACATGTGAAGAAAATTAGAAAAGTTAAGAAACTTAAAAATGCTTTAGAAAGGCCACAAGCAGAAGAGCCCCCCAAACCGGAAGTGGCACAATTAGAAGACTTGGAGAATTATGACTACAATAATTATGATGAAGGTGAGTAGTTTTTGTGTTCGTTTTTTTTTTTTTAATAAACAAGAATTGCAATATTTATGCATTTTTTATTAAAGTAATTTATGTTTCTATTTATTACTATTGCCAATAACAAGTTGTGATTTCGTAGGAAAAAAAAAACCTAAATAACCCATTAATAATAATCAATTTAAGTGCTTGTAGCTTAAAGTTACTTATTTAGCTCAATTAAATGACCTTAATATACTTCAAATTGTATGTATGTATGTATTGGCAAATGAGAAACATTTGCAATAGATCATTAAGATAAAATAGGAAAACTTGAAACACTTTTCTTGTTCCAAGCGCATTAAAAGAAATCATTCATCTCCATTACAATCATACGAGTACACACATATCATCGTCATTGTCATAGACATCGTCAGCGTTTTTGTCATTTTATTACTTTAACATATTTTCTTCAATTAGTAACAACTGGCGCTATTATCGTCATAGTCATCATTATCATCATTATCATCATCTGCATCAGCATCTTCGTTTGTCTTTCAGCCCCCTGATGTGAGCTGGTGATAGCGCCAACATTAGTTTCCATTTCCTTGGGCCGTTACTGTCAATTGATGTGCCTTGTTTATTCTCGCTGCTCAGTTTTTGCTAAAATTTTAAATGTAAAGCGTGAATTGTCAACTTGGGTGTGTGTGTGTATGTGTAAAGGGACGTGTGCTTGGCGGTGTGTATGTGTGTGTGCGTGTGTGTTTGGAAATACATGCATCTGTGTGTTGTTTGCTCAACATCAATTATACGTGCAGGGTATTAAAATTAAGGCGCCATTTAAAATGATTTCAATAAAATGTTCATCTTTTTATTATTTTTGATTTGATTTTGTGTTTCCTATATAAACACTAAATTTATGCAATTAAACAAACTAATTTTATTTACAATTGAAACACATGTATATTATTTTAAATTATGTCAAAACTTCATTCGATTCATCGCTAAATTTTCATATATTCTTTATTTTATTTGTGTTTCTTATACACTCGTAAATATTCAAGTTATGGTTTTATTAAAATTTATTGAATTAATCGGCTAGCTTTTTCTGAAGCATATGCATTACATTTATCAAAAACATTTCAGCCACATGAAATAAATGATTGTACTTCTACAAAAGAAATCTACGAATTTTTTGATAGTCCATGTCCAGTACATTGGCCAATAAAACACATTTCACCAAATGAAGTACGGGAGGAGATTGCTAAGATTAATTGTAAAAAATCACCAGGATACGAATGTGTTGATGGAAAAGTAGTCCAAGCCTTGCCTAAAAAAGCTGTTATTTTTCTTACGCTTATATTTAATTCAATTTTGAGGCTAAATCCTTTTCCTTCGCAATGGAAATGTGCGGAAGTGGTAATGGTCCCTAAACCTGGAAAGCCAGAAAATGTTGTAACATCATATCGCCCGATAAGTTTGCTAGTCACATTCTCCAAAATATTTGAAAGGATATTTTTGAGAAGAATGTTACCTATACTAGGAAAGGAGAATACCAATTCGGGTTAAGACATAGGCATGGCACACGTGAACAATGCCATCATCGTATAGTAAATCTTATAAGGGATTCCTTGGAAAACAAAAGATATTGCTCAGGTATATTCTTAGATGATGATAGGGTCTATATAAGCTTAAAAAAACTACTTCCAACACATTTTTACCTAGTACTAAAATCTTATATCAGCGAAAGGTATTACTATGTTAAGGTCAACAGAGATTTTTCTGGAATCTACAGTGTCAAGGCTGGAGTCCCTCAGGGTAGTGTGTTAGGCCCAATTTTATATACAATTTTTACATCGGATATGCCATTAATAAATAATGCACTAGTTGCAACCTACGCTGATGATACAGCTGCTGACACAGACTCGAACATTGCATCACTATATCTTCAAAGAGAGAGAGAGAGAGAGGTTAAATAAATGGAAGATAAAAGTCAACACCGAAAAATCTTTACAAGTAACGTGGAAACTGCTCACGTGTATCTATTAACAACAGTGATATTCCGCAATCTGACACAGTCAAATATTTAGGTCTGCACATCGATCGCAGGCTTACATGGAAAAACCACATTAAAGCTAAGAAGCAACATCTTAACTTGAAATTCAAGCGCCTATTTTGGTTACTAAGTCCCAAATCCAAACTAAGTCTCGAGAATAAGGTCATGTTGTACAAAGTAATGTTAAAACCAGTGTGGACATATGGTATATAGTTGTGGGAAACGGCCAGCGATTCTAACATTGAAATTCTACAGAGGTTTCAGTCGAAAACATTGAGGTCCTTAGTTAACGCTCCATGGTTTGTATCAAACAAAACAATTCATTATGACTTATCAATTCCGATGGTTAAAGAAGAAGTTAGAAAATATAGTGAAAATTACTTGGAGAGGCTGAGTAACCATTGTAACCCATTGGCAATCATGCTACTAGATGACGCAAACGAAGTAAGAAGACTGAAAAGGAACCACATATTAGACTTGCCATTTCGAACCTAATGAATTATACATAAATAAAATTCTGTGTACATATATGTAAATATTAATACAGATCAAACTTTAAGATTTTTGTATATAATGTATATATTATAAATTTGAAATATGTAATTTTAACAATTTTGTTTTGTATATTATTGTTCTTATTGGAGTTCAACAATGAATGTTATTTTCTTATTTTATAAAATTTACTTATTATCCTTGGATAGATTGTAAATAAAACGAAAGAAAAAAAAAAGCTTTTTCTTTCCTTCATAAACTTAGGAATGTAGTAATCGAGTGATTTGTGTGGATTATTCAACTGTTGAAATGATTCTTTAATATCTCTTAGTCTATATTTGTTCGCTCTCCATACACTCGAGCTATTATTCGAATAAAATTATTGCGATTAATCGAGTATTAATTATTTTTTTGTAATTTTGTTGTATCTTAGATTACTATCTTTTTTTTTTTTTGCTTTAAATGTACTCGAACTGTTTATTCGAATAAAATTTAATCGAATTTTAACTTTTCTTACAGTTTTATTAAACGTATAAAGATGTTTGTTTATTTTATTTAAAAAATTATTCGAAAAAAAAAATTTGTTTAATTTCTACAACAAATAAGACGAATAAAAAATTCGTTAGCTGACTGAAATTTTTATTTTTTATTTTTCTACGAAAATTTTTATAAAAATAAGAAAAGGCAAAGGCAGTCTATTGAAGGCAGAATTAAAACACTTATTGACATTTAAAAAACATACACCATATACTCCTTCCAATTAATATTTAAATTTACTTTGGCGCATTATCAGTTGACCCTCACTCCAGCCTCCGTTACAAGTGTGTAGTTGCGTGTGTGCGTTTAAAATCAAAATATTTAGTTAAATTAAATATCTTGCCAATAGCTATTGCCATCTGACTGCACATTCAAACAAAGAAACGAAATGAAAAAAAAGCTCGCATGCACACACAGTCACATACACACACAGGCACACGCACGCATACACATTAATTGAAAAAGCATACAACAGTGTGCTATTAATGGCGCGACACATTTCGATTCGAATACTTGACCTAGTGATAAAATGTTATATAAGACCACAACACACATGCACGTGCATGTACATGTGCATTGCATTATAATAAAAGTACATTATTTATATCTACACATACATATGTATGTATATGTAAGTATAATGGCAAAAATTGTTCTCAATTGTTTTTACAGATGTCGACAATAATGCTGAAGTGGATCATTTCGAGACACATGAGGAAGGTAGTGTTAAAAAAAATTACATTTCAATTTGTAAATAATTTAAATTTTTTTAATTTCCTTAGTTGCTGTTTCCTCCACACCCCGTACTCGTGCCGTTGACAATGTAATTGCTGCATTTTCTTGCCACTTTGAGGGCAATTGGTATCGTGAAAACGATGAATTCTCCAGCGAACGTGACGGCTGTCTTCATAATTGTATTTGTTTGGAGGGCGAAGTGATTTGTACAGCTCCCAGCAATTGTAAGCCAAGTGTGGGACATGTTGACCATCAACCTGCTGATGAAATTCCAGCTACCACTGTCAAGCCTGCACTGCCAACACCAAGAACAACTCAACCTCAAACACCAGCTTATAATCCATATGATGATGCATTAAATGGCCCCAGAGGAGAACGCGGTTTTATTGGTGCTCAGGGTCCGTCTGGAGATCCTGGTATTCCAGGTAATCCTGGCAATCCTGGCGTGCCAGGCAATCCCGGTCCTCCCGGTTCAGTGCCTGACTTAAGCTTTTACCATCAACAATTGGCCGCTGAATATGCCAGCACGGATAAAGGTCCCAATGCTCCTGTATATGCTGCTCCACAGTTTATTCAAGCTTCTGCCGGGCAACCTGGTCCACGTGGTGCTCCTGGTAATATGGGACCTTCGGGTCCTCAAGGTTTCCAAGGTGTACGTGGTGAGGCTGGTGAGCCAGGATTGCAAGGCCCTCCTGGGCCCATGGGTCCTCGCGGTTTACCTGGACCTCCCGGTAAGGACGGTATGCCTGGTGAAGATGGCGAGCCTGGCGCTCAAGGCTTAGCTGGTACTCCTGGTCCTCGCGGTGTGCCCGGTTTGCCAGGACAGCCTGGTTTGAAAGGTCATCGTGGTTTTCCGGGTTTAGATGGTGGAAAAGGTGACCAAGGAGCTTCTGGCGAAAAAGGTTCTACAGGTGGAATGGGTCCGATAGGACCGATTGGTGCAACTGTAAGTATTAAAACATCTAGGGTATTCAACACGTATTTTGTTGCACTATTTTTTTAAGCAAAACATAATTGATAAAACAATTAATAGATTATTATAAGCCTTTTTGATAACGTTTTAGTTGTGTTTTAACAAACATTGACTGTTACAGGGTCCTGCTGGTCCTCGAGGAGAACGTGGCCGTGAAGGTGCTGCTGGTCAGCCTGGTGCAAGAGGTTTAGACGGCAGTGCCGGTAACCCTGGTCAGCCTGGAGCTATAGGCAAGCCTGGTCCCCCTGGTTTTCCTGGAATTCCTGGCGCTAAAGGTGATATGGGTCACATGGGTCCTAAAGGTGATCAAGGTTTACAAGGGCCACGCGGTGAAGCTGGTCGTCCTGGTACAACAGGAGAAAATGGTTTGCCCGGGCCAGTTGGAAAAGATGGCTTCCCTGGAGATAAAGGATCTATGGGAACTCCTGGTATAGCAGGTCCTCAAGGTTTTCCCGGCCCTCGTGGTCCAGATGGTTTGCCCGGTAGTTCTGGTGAGCCGGGTATTAAAGGTGCTCCCGGTCAGCCGGGTGAAAGAGGTTATAAAGGTACATAATACGATTTAATCTTCAAAGTAAATACTTTTTTATGATTGAATTATATTTTCAGGTGATCAAGGCATAAAAGGTGATTCTGGCCAACCTGGTCCCCGTGGTTTGCCTGGTACTGTGGGACCTGAAGGCAAACGTGGCAAGCGAGGCATGCGCGGTCCGACTGGTCCAGCGGGTCCCACTGGTGAAAGAGGCACCTCCGGATTACCCGGTCTGCCTGGACCTGATGGTCCCATTGGACCCAAAGGAACGCCCGGTGATAGAGGTATTCAAGGGCCTGTTGGAGATAAAGGAAGTCCTGGTGATTTTGGTCCTCCAGGCGTGCCTGGTTTACAAGGTTTGCGTGGTTTGCCAGGTCGTGTTGGACCTGCTGGTCGTCAAGGTACTGTTGGTGAACGTGGTATTCCCGGTGCTGATGGTAAGCCCGGCGAACAAGGCCCTCAAGGTCTTCAGGGACTGCCAGGTCCTCTGGGTATTCCTGGTGATAAAGGTATTCCTGGTGAAAGTGGTAAAACCGGTGAGCCCGGTGCTATAGGTCCTCCAGGACCACGTGGTGATAACGGCAAAGATGGTTTACCAGGTGCTCAAGGGCCTCCTGGTCCTGCTGGTCAAGACGGTGCTAGAGGAGAGGCTGGTCCTACTGGTCCAAGAGGTTTCCAAGGCTTACCTGGTGTTGCTGGCAGTCCAGGTGTCCCTGGCAAGGATGGTGGTCAAGGTCCGCCAGGGCCACAAGGTCCACTAGGTCCTGCAGGCGCGAGAGGAGAACGTGGATATCCGGGAGAAAGAGGATCTGTTGGTCAACCTGGCAACCCAGGGGAAAGAGGGGAGCCAGGAAATCCTGGAAATGATGGTGCTCCGGTAAGAGGAAATTTAATTTATTTTTTCATTTAATATTATTGGTTTATGATTTTAAGGGGTCTCCTGGAAAACCTGGTGATAAGGGTCACATGGGAGCTCCTGGTATGATGGGTATTCCGGGGCATAAGGGTCTACCTGGGCCAGCTGGTGTCAAAGGTGAACGTGGAAGTCCTGGTCAAATAGGCCCTGAAGGTCCCTTTGGCCGTCCTGGTGATCGTGGACCCCAAGGAAATGTAGGCCCACCCGGAGCTCCAGGAGAAACTGGTGAAAGAGGTGAGCCTGGCAATCCTGGTACGCCTGGTGAACAAGGCTCAGCTGGTGTGCCTGGTGATAGAGGTCCAATAGGGCCTGCAGGTCCTCCTGGATTCTCAGGACCACCTGGATTAGCTGGACTAACAGGTGCCAAAGGTGATCGTGGTTTGATGGGCATAAAAGGAGAACAAGGTAGTCCCGGTCCTCATGGGAATCCCGGTGAACAGGGCTTACCTGGTCCAATTGGTTTAATCGGACCGAAAGGTGCACGTGGCGAATCAGGTCTCAGAGGAGAACCTGGCTTAAGTGGCCTGCCTGGTCGTCCTGGTGATGCGGGACCAGTAGTAAGTACTTAAAACCAAACAGAACTTTATATTTCATATTTTTAATCATACATTAACTCTTAGGGTCAACCAGGTAGTCAAGGTTTGCCAGGTGTTGCTGGGCAACCAGGCCTTAAGGGAAATCCAGGTGAGCCAGGTCGTCCTGGTATGCCCGGAACTCCTGGCTTACAAGGTGCTCCTGGTTTGGAAGGACAAAAAGGTGAGACTGGTAGCGATGGTCCACCAGGCCCTGCAGGCAATCCAGGACCACAAGGTCCTCAAGGCGATCGCGGCGTGACCGGTCTACCCGGTCCACCAGGTGCAGCTGGTCTAAGAGGTTTAAGAGGTGCTCAAGGTGAACCAGGACAGCAAGGAAAACCTGGTAAAGAAGGTGCTTCAGGACCACAAGGTATAGCTGGTCCTCCAGGCAATCCAGGGCCAGTAGGAGAACAGGGGCCCGAAGGCCCTCCCGGCAAAGCGGGACCTCCTGGAGTTGCAGGTCGTGCAGGTGATAAAGGTCCACAAGGTCAACAAGGAAATCAAGGTCCTTCTGGCAATCCCGGCTTACCTGGTCCACCAGGTCCAGCAGGCCCTATGGGCTTCAGCGGTGAACGCGGCCCGAAAGGAGAAACTGGATTAACAGGTGCAGAAGGTCCTATGGGCTTAAGAGGTAAGGCTGGACCACCCGGTTCTGAGGGTCCCAAGGGAGAAACTGGCGAGCATGGGCCCAAAGGTATTAAAGGTCACCGAGGCTTAATAGGTCTGCAAGGTATGCCAGGAGCTCCAGGTTTAAAGGGCGACACTGGCTTGCCGGGTGTTCCAGGTGCTCCTGGTAAGCCAGGTGATACGGGAATGCGAGGTCCTCAAGGCAGAGATGGCAACCCCGGACCACCAGGCCAACAAGGACAATCCGGTCCCAGAGGTTTCAGTGGAAATGATGGTAAGACTGGTCCTATGGGTCCAGCTGGCCCACCAGGTCCTCCCGGACCACCTGGAGAAACCTTAGGCTATGATGTGGCTGCCTTAACTGCTTTACTGAGCCAAGGCCAAACCAAAGGTGTAGATGTTTTAAGCGATCAACCTATGCTCGATCCACAAGTTGAAGGCTTATCCGACGATGCCAAACATGCTTTGGTTTTGAAAGCTTTCGAACATGTTAAGGCCTCATATGAACGTTTAGTACGACCCAATGGCCAAAAAACGGCACCAGCTAAAACATGCAGGGATCTATTCGCTGCATATCCAGACTACAGTTCAGGGGA
The DNA here is from genome assembly GCA_936439885.1 of Nowickia ferox. NCBI lineage: Eukaryota > Metazoa > Arthropoda > Insecta > Diptera > Tachinidae > Nowickia > Nowickia ferox. The sequence goes on along the minus strand of OW387027.1, from coordinate 24,415,356 downwards.
ATATTGGATAGATCCGAATGAAGGTGATGAACAAGACGCCATTTTAGTTTATTGCGAAAAGGAAAGAAGAGCATCATGCATCATGCCACATCCCAAAGAATCCAGCGTTATCAGCTATAATGGAATTGAAAAGGAATTATGGCTGGGCGAAATTGCGGAAGGCATGAAAATTTATTACAAAACTGATTCCTATCAAATGGGCTTCCTACAGCTAATGTCGGCCAAGGCTACACAAAAACTAACATTCCATTGCAAGAACACTGTGGCGTATGCTGACGATAAGAAAAATTCATTAAGGTAGAATTTATATACTGAATGGAAATTTTTAAGAAATTAAATTATTTTTAACAGAAATGGCTTGAAGTTGTTGTCTTGGAACGATGCTGAACTAACGCCTATGGGTCCTCAACGTCTCAGATATGAAGTGGAGGTGGATGGGTGCAGCGTGAGTTTCTTACTTTATTTTTTAATTGTCCTTGAAAAAGTTTTATGTAAATAATTATTTGCTTTTAGAAACGTTCAAATAACTGGGATAAAACGATTATCACTTACACCACCGACAAATCCCAACGATTGCCCATTATCGATATAGCTGTACGTGATGTGGGCCAGCCAAATCAGGAATTCCGTATTGAATTGGGTGCAGCTTGTTTCTATTAGAGGCTTCTTTCGAATTTTATTTCTTTAGAGAAAAAAAAGCACACTTAACAAACACAAATATATTTTACTTAAATTAGTTATTAAGCTACTTAATATATATAAATAATTCTTTCAACGCACTCTCTACAACTATCTCTCTCTTTCTCTCATTTAAATCAATAAGTGCTTGTAAATTTTCTTACTTTTAAGACGACGAAAACTTTGGCATACGGAGTTCACTAATATTGTTTTATTTTTAGAAAAATTTAGTTTTAAAATACTTAATAAAGCAAACTGTGTCTTAGTTAATATTAAGCGAAAGTAAAAAAATATATATAAGAAAAATTTTGATGAATTACGAAATATTTCATTTAATTTTATTAATGCTAAATTTATCCATTTATTTCATACCAAATATTTTGTTCTGGCAAAAATTTTTTCATTTGAAAAAATAATCACTTTATATTTCAAAAGGACTGGCGATGATATTAACTTTATTATGAAATGTATGTTGTCTGCATAAAAAATTCAGTTTGTGAAAAACAAATCGAAAAAGGCGGCCTGCAAAGACATAAACTTTTTTAAACGTTTCCTGCATTAGCAAAACTGAAAGAAATATTAGGCCTTGTTGTGGTTGCTGTATTTCGACTTCGAGTACGACACAGAGAAACAAGCCGATCGGCTCACAGCCACCTCAATGTAACTTCCAACGTCGTTGCCAATTAATGCAACTAGCTTGGGCTCAAAATTGCAGGCGGCTAGAGTGAAGATTGCTAAATACTTCGCTATAAAATTTACACAATCGCTTGCTCTTTTTTATGTTTAACTATTTTATTGCAAAATGATAATATATTTTCTTTTTATATCATTTTTTAACATATTTTTATATAAAAATTTTTTTTTGTTTATAAAATATAATAAAACAAAATACACAAAAATAAAAAAAAATTGGACAGCACTTCATTTTCTCCAAACGAGAAGAAAATTAATCACCTGAATATATTTAATTTTATAAATAAACCTTGTTTTGTACAAAACAAAACCAGCGGCTGTCAGTCGGCTCCAGCCGGCTATGAACCACCGCCGAGTATTTTTTTCCTAAGCCGTCGCCGCCGCCGACTTTTTAAGGCAGCTTGTTTTTCTGCTACGACATTTTGATGCGAGATTAAAGAAAAAATTGTGTGAAGTTCTTTAATCTATTACAAAAACGTTGTATTCGAATTCGAAAAACATCAATCACAATGAACAACATCAAGCGCAATGAAAATTATCACAATAATAAAAAAATTAAAGAAAATCACCAAAAGTAAGAAGGTCGACAAAAATCTAAAAAAAAGTATCCAAAAACCGAAAAAAATCACTAAACGAAAAAAATTGCCAAAACAAAGAGCCATAAAAGGAAAAAAATCTAAAAAATCGCCACAACTAAAAAATCGTTTAAACAAAAATAAATCGCCAAAAACCCAAGAAAATCGCCAAAACGGCGAAACTAAACCCCCAAAAACTTAAAAAAATCCCTAAAACGAGAAAAGCGCCATAAGTAAGAAAAATCACCAAAGTAAAAAAGCTCAACAAAAGAACAAACAAAAATCTTCAAAACCCGAAAATATCACCAAAACAAAATAAAACGCGAAAATCCGGGAAAAATCGCCAAAAGGCAAAATTCCATCAAAAATATATTAAAAAACACGGAAAATAAAAAGGTTAACAAAAAACAAAAAAAATATCCAAAAACCGAAAAAATCACTAAAAAAATAAATCGCCAAAAACGGGAAAAAAGTCAAAAAATTAAAAAAATCCCTAAAACGAGAAAAGCGCCAAAACTAAGATAAATCACCAAAAGTAAAAAGGTCAACAAAAAACCAAAAAATCTACAAAAACCAAAAAAGAATCACTGAAAGAAAAAAAAATCGCCAGAAAAATCGGGCAAAATCGCAAAAAGAAATAAAAAAAAAATCACCAAAAATAAAAAGGTCAACAAAAAACTAAAAAATCGCCAAAACGCCATAAAACGAAAAAATCTAAACAATGGCCACAACTAAAAAATCGTTTAAACTAAAATAAATCGCCAAAATGAAAAAAAAAGTCAAAACTAAAAATACACCAAAAAAATAAAAAATCCCTAAATCGAGAAGAAGGCCAAAATTAAGAAAAATTATCAAAAGTTAAAATGTCAAAAAAAAATTTAAAAAATCTTCAAAAACCAAAAAAATCACCGAAAGAAAAAAAGAACCTTAACGAAAAAATCTCCAAAATACTAAAGAAAAATCGCCAAACGGAGAAAAGACGCCAAAAAAAATCGCTAAAACGAAAACAAATCGCAATAGACGCCAAAAAAAATATTTAAAAAAATCACCAAAAATAAAAAGGTCTACAAAAAACTAAAAAATCTCTTTAATTTTAAAAAAATTACTACGTCAGGTAAAATATTCGATTATATAGGCCAAAAGTTCGTATGTCCGCACACGAAGAGTTCGTGCACGAATCAACTGAATTTATTGAAATGTGCCCACTGTTGACGATACATAATAAGTAAATTGAGAAAAATGCTTTAACATAAATAAGATTCAAGTTCTTAAATAATTATTTATGTACACGAGCACCGACAAAGCATTACATACATATTTTTAGATGACACTTTTGCCACACAAACTTATGTACATACCAGTAATTACTTACAGACACAAGTAAGCGCGTGCACATACAACAATAAAATGTTTGTGTTTTAAAGTACTCTTAGGTGAGAATGTATTTAATGAGAGCAATTGAATAAAGTGTATGGCTGTATGTAAATGTTAGTTGTAAGTGTGTGTGTACAAGTCTTGGCTGTTAAGTAATGATTAGTAATCGTATTGTTAAGTAATTGGATTACTTTTTTTGTATCTAAGCAGTAATTACAATTACTTTCAGTTTTTATAATCGCTACTTTATTATGATTACAAATGAGTTGGCAAAAAAAATTAAACAGATTTAAAATTAATCAATGAAAGAGGTCGAATCCTAGACTATTGCATTGATTGATTTTAATTCTTTTTGATTACTTTTAAAGTCTACTGCATATAATACTAATTATAACTGTTTACCTTTTAAAAATGCTATTTCGTAGGTTCGAATATTTGAAAGTAAATTAAAAGTATCCACTGTATAATTAATAATAATTAATTATATTAATAATAATTAACTCAAAGCTTCCAGGAGGAAATGTTGGCAAAATCCAAAGCGTTCCACTTTATTCAATGGCTTCTCAATAAGCTTTCGATCACTTCAGTTTGTTTTACATGTCATTCTATTGTTTTATATGTTGGCAATATAACATCACTACTGCAGCAATATTGTTGTTGTTGTTGTTGTTTATGTATTTCGTCTGCATCGGCTTATGGGTTTGTGTGGTTGTATATTTCTGCAATCAGAAATAATTTCTTAATCGGGCTTAAATTCACTGTTTTCAATTCTTATAGAATGAAATATTTCTAGAAAATTTTCTAAAGAAAATCTCTTTAATTTTATAAAAGTCTTTAATGCTATATATTTCATGAAAATAGTGAACTTAAGCCCGATTAAGAAATTATTCCTGATTAAGGGCCTAATTTTGTTTAAACGAAAACTTTAAGCGTTGACAAATTTTGTATGTATGTATTTTGTTTTTGTAGTTTCTATTTTTGCATATAAAATTTGTCAACGCTTAAAAAGTTTTGGTTTTACAAAATTTGGCCCTAAAATTCATTCTAGTTCAATTAAAAATTTTAAGTATATGCAAAATTATAAAGGGTTATACATTTAGTGATTTCAAGACCGCCGGATTGGCAATACTGTCAGCTGTTAAACATCTGTCATATGTCAGCTGTTAAACATCTGTCCTCTGAAGTGTCATATACTTATTTAGAGAAAGCTTTGCCATTTGCGAATATGGATGGTTAACAACCGAAAAATTAATAAAAATAGTTGAAACTTACTACAAAAGTGGTGATTCGAAAATGGTGGCCACTTTTCAGAGTTATTATGAACGCGCAAGATTATAAAGAAATTTTAAGAGACATGCTCTTTAATTAAATATGTATATATTTTTAAATGAAAACTTTACAACAACAATATGATTGTTGGAGTTGGTTTTGCCATACCCGCCAAAAAAAAAAGCTTAAGCGAAATAATTTTCGAAATTAATTTTTTGGCCAAAATCGATCATTTCCTGTCGTAAATAATCGATTTTCGTTCAACAAAAAAAACGAGATCCGAAAAATGTGTCGGTTAACGTTTTTTTTTTTGGCAGTTATGGCTCGATATAATTTGATCATAGTATGCTGATGTTTGATTATGGCTGCCTTAACCATATTTTTTTCTTTGCGTGCGCCAAGAGTCTTAAAAATTACATCCCTATTGAAAATAAAAGTTTTGAGTATTTGAAAGCTTTTCTGTACAAAACAAGAGAGCCGTTCGTCGAGTCATCATTACTATGAGTTCTGAGAATCGAGTTACACTTTCACTGTTTCGCTTCGGTTCTTGCTACATGTATCATATCAGCCTTCTTTAGCAGATGGATATAAGTGACATGAAAAAGGACTCATTAACATACTTTCATACAAAGTAGTAGCGAGTATCATTTTCTCCTGACAAGACCTTCATTTATAATCACTGACCAAATTACGACATTCGATATCCAGCAAATTTTCATACCATTCGGCGGTTTTCATTAATAACAACGTTTGTTATATATTTCTCATTTCGAGTTTGTTATAATTTAAATGCTTTTTAAAAAATTCTAAGAAATTCTTTAAAAATACATTACATTTTTCTAAAACAATAGCACTACTTCTACCTTTTTTTTAAGTCAGCTTGAAAAAGATATTTTTTCGGTCTACTGAAAAAATCTTATTTTTGGACATACGCTGCTGTTAATGAAAACCACAAAATTTTAATTGGCTTTGTATAGTGTGATTTTTAACACCTTCAAGATTTGATTTAAAAAAAAACAAATAAAATTTAGAGAAATGTATGAAATCTTTATTTGAGTCGGTAGAACGATCTATATAATTTAAATTTCGAAGATAATTTCATGTAAATGTTGACCGCGGTTACGCCTGAAATGGTTTATATGCCGGGTCCAACTTTGGCATAATTTCTCCAACATATCGCCCGGCATCTCACGAATAAATTCTTCAATATTGTCTTCCATTGCGTCAATCGTTTCGGGCTTGTCCCTATAGACATGAGCCTTAACAAAAAGTAGTCTAAAGGCGTTAAATCGCACGATCTAAAGTAATATGAATGAGTTTGTAATATTAATTAAAATATTTGTAATATTAATTAAAAAATTAATTAAAATTTCACCTATAAACAATTTGATAATATCAATTAAGTATTTCCACTCAAATTAATTAATACAATTAAAAATTTAATTGAATCAATTAAATTATTAATTGAAAACATTAATTGGTGAATAATTTTTTCTGTGCAATTATTCCATTGTTTCGCGTGGTGTGTGGCATGTGGCACCGTGTTGCTAAAACCACATGTCAGCCGAGTCCAGCTCTTCCATTTTCCTAATGCTGCGATTGGCGCCGAATCGATAATTCACGGTCATCAACAGCACTGGCGGATGCAGCTGCGATATTTTCCTCTGTCGTAAGCGTGTTGGTGGTTTAATGTTCAATAATGTAATTTTGGTGCGAAATTTAGTCATACGATTCCAAATAGCCGCCTCAGAAGGTCGCCCAAATTGGCCATAAAATGGATGAAGTACACGATGCACCCAGCATGAATTTTAATTATAAAATTTAATAATCTGCGATTCATGGTTAAATTAACATTAACAAACTGAACATGTTTAACAGTAACATGATACACGAAAACAGCTGAGTTGCCAAAACACGGTGTTGCCAAAAAGAAAGTTGCTAAAAAAAACGAACGATATCGAATGTCGCAATTTACCCCAACCACACATACAACTATATTTATGGCTTAGAAGATTAAAAAAAAAATATTATAAATGATGAAATTTTTCGAAAAATGCTGGCTGGGCTTAATCATTTATAAGTCTGTATATGTGTGTCTATGTGTGTGTGTGTGTGGTTCAGTTTCCTAAAGCTCTTTTTTTTAAATAACTTTGAATTTTTTTTTATTTGATTACAAAATTATGTTTCATTAAGCGTAAAATTGAAATGAAACCAAACCCAATGAAGCGTAAGACGAAGTCGTTAAAAAAAAAACAGGCCACCACCAATGGTGCAGCACTTAAAAGCCACAACAATAACAACAACAACAAACTCTTGAATTATTGTGAACAACAAAACTATTGATTTTCTTTTATATTTAACATTTGCAACTATTAATAAAACAATAGCATAGAAATGATTTCACTAAAAGGATGAATTAATTATGTATGAATAAAAATAGTGAAGAACATATTTGGAACAACATACAACTGTAGCAAATGAACCGTAGCTTTTATATTTAATATAAAAAATTATTTAACAAAGAATATTTCAGCACTTTTCTCGAATTCAGTCCCTTGATGGCAATTTGCACAGATATACTCGTATGTATATGTGCATACATGAACAAACTAATGTATCATAAATTTTCCATGAGATTTTTTTCTTCCTCTTTCACTTATTGTATTTACATAACAAAAAAAATAAAATAAATTTCCCAACATAAATAAAATAAATAACAAATAAATATTTAGAATAACATCATGCCATGCTTGGCCTTTACTGTGCCTCAGCGATAAGGATTTAAGCATCACAGGATATTGAATATTGAACAACAACACACAAAAAAGGATATTTATTTCATTGAAGAGTATGAAAAAGACACCTAGTTTTTTTTAACACAAAGTTTTCCCCATTTACATAAACAAACAATAGAATTATAAACATAAATCGATTTTACACAACCAAGATCCTTTTCTTCATTTCAGCTGAAAATGATACGAAATTGAATTCTCTTTCTATAAATTTTTTTTATATGTATCAACCGGCAAATCAAAATAACTAGCTTTTGAAATTTTTTCTATGGAAATGGAAATAATAAATTAAAATGTTGCTGATAAAAAAAAAGCAATACTCTGCCAAAGCAGCTTTATCTTGAGCATAAAATCTCTAGTTACTTTTTACTATTTCAAACATTTAAGCCTACAATTGACATCTTATCCCAACTTTCAATGTGTACAACAAAAGAAATAAGCATAAAAATACAAATAAAAACTCGTAAAAAGCTAAGGCCAAATAGTAATAACGACCTTCGATTTGCTGCAAACAAAAAAAAACCTTCTTTGCATAATAATAGCAGCCGGCACTAAGGTGAAGAATGTGAAAAGGACGAAACAATATTTTATGTTGTGGCCCTTAAACAATTGTTGTTGTTAAACTTTTAACAGAACAATAAAGCAAAACAACATCAGTTGCAGCAAATCGAAAGAGATAAAGTACATTTAAGAAAATAAGTTATTTGGAATATTTGCAAATGTATTTTATGACTTACCCCCAACTTAACTCCGTTAATTTAGAAGGACGAAAGTGCACAGAATTTCCCAGAAATATACAAATTTACTAGATACAAGAAATTACGATAATCCAATCTTTTGGGCTTGAGAGATAGTTTTCGTAGATAACAATAAATACGTCAACACAATGAGAGAGAGTGGCATGAGAACAACGCCAAAGCCTGCAAAAAAACCAGAATAACACGTTAATTAAATTTAAAGAATTCTAAAGTTAAATAATTCACATAAAAAAATATTTTATTTAAAAGTTCTTTTTTACCATTCAAAAAGGGTAATTTTTTGAAAAAGGTTCATTTTGATTGCATATTGTTTTAGGTATAGTACTTTTCTATAAGAATTTTTATAAGAACGTATTTTATTTTATAAACAAGTACATTTTTATGGAAAGGTTTCGTAAGAAGAGATACCTTTTAACGAAAAGATAATTTTTTTTAACAAACTTACTTTTTTAAGAAAGGGTTCTTTTTTAAGAAAAAGGTACTTTTTTAAGAAAAAGGTACTTTTTTAAGAAAAAGTACTTTCTTAAGAAAATGTACTATTTTAAGAAGAGGTACATTTAAAAAATGCACATTTTCAGATAAAGTACTTTTTTAAGAAAAGGTAATTTTTCAGAAAAAGTCCTTTTTTAAAATAAAGTACTTTCTTAAGAAAAGGTACATTTTAAGAAAAGGCACATTTTCACATAAAGTACTTTTTTTCCGAAAAGGTACATTTAAAGAAAGAGTACTTTCTTAAGAAAAGCTACTATTTTAAGAAAAGGTACTTTTTTTAAAAAAAGGTCTTTTCTGACGAAAAGGTACTTGTTTTAGAAAAGAGACTTTTTTAAGAAGAAATATTTTTTTTTTAATTTACTTTTTACGAAAAGGTACTTTTTTAAGAAAATGTACTTTTTTCAGAAAATATAATTTTTTCAGAAAATATACTTTTTCAAGCAAATGTACTTTCTTCAGAAAAGGTACTTTTTCAGAACAAGTTACTTTTTAAGAAAAAGTAATTTTTAAAGAAAATGTTCTGTTTTAAGAATATGTCCTATTTTGAGAAAATGTCCTATTTTAAGAAATGGTACTTTTTTATAAAAAGGTACTTTTTTATTAAAAGGTACTTTTTTATTAAAAGGTACTTTTTTATTAAAAGGTACTTTTTTTATTAAAAGGTACTTTTTTATTAAGAGGTACTTTTTTATTAAAAGGTACTTTTTTATTAAAAGGTACTTTTTTACTGAGGTACATTTTTTTAAAAGATAATTTTTTATTAAAAGGTACTTTTTTATTAAAAGGTACTTTTTTATTAAAAGGTACGTTTTTATTAATATGTACTTTTTTATTCAAAGGTACTTTTTTATTAAAAGGTACTTTTTTATTAAAATGTACTTTTTTATTAAAAGGTACTTTTTTATTAAAAGGTACTTTTTTATTAAAAGGTACTTTTTTACTGAGGTACTTTTATATTAAAAGGTACTTTTTTATTAAAAGGTACTTTTTTTATTAAAAGGTACTTTTTTATTAAAAGGTACTTTTTTATTAAAAGGTACTTTTTTATTAAAAGGTACTTTTTTATTAAAAGGTACTTTTTTATTAAAAGGTACTTTTTTTATTAAAAGGTACTTTTTTTATTAAAAGGTACTTTTTTATTAAAAGGTACTTTTTTATTAAAAGGTACTTTTTTATTAAAAGGTACTTTTATATTAAAAGGTACTTTTTTATTAAAAGGTACTTTTTTATTAAAAGGTACTTTTTTATTGAGGTACTTTTTTATTAAAAGGTACTTTTTTATTGAGGTACTTTTTTATTAAAAGGTACTTTTTTATTAAAAGGTACTTTTATATTAAAAGGTACTTTTTTATTAAAAGATACTTTTTTATTAAAAGGTACTTTTTTATTAAAAGGTACTTTTTTATTGAGGTACTTTTTTATTAAAAGGTACTTTTTTATTGAGGTACTTTTTTTTAAAAGATAATTTTTTATTAAAAGGTACTTTTTTATTAAAACGTACTTTTTTATTCAAAGGTACTTTTTTATTAAAAGGTACTTTTTTATTAAAAGGTACTTTTTTACTGAGGTACATTTTTTTAAAAGATAATTTTTTATTAAAAGGTACGTTTTTATTAATATGTACTTTTTTATTCAAAGGTACTTTTTTTTATAAAAGGTACTTTTTTATTAAAAGGTACTTTTTTATTAAAAGGTACTTTTTTATTGAGGTACTTTTTTTTTAAGATAATTTTTTATTAAAAGGTACTTTTTTTATTAAAAGGTACTTTTTTTATTAAAAGGTACTTTTTTATTAAAAGGTACTTTTTTATTAAAAGGTACTTTTTTATTAAAAGGTACTTTTTTATTAAAAGGTACTTTTTTATTAAAAGGTACTTTTTTATTAAAAGGTACTTTTTTTAAATGGTCCTTTTTTTAAGGGGACTTTTTTATTCAAATGTACTTTTTTAAGTGGTACTTTTTTTTAGAGGGAACTTTTTTATTAAAAGGTACTTGTTATTTATTAAAAAGTACTTTTTTATTAGAAGGTACTTTTTCATTGAAAGGCACTTTTCTTATTAAACGGAAGTTTTTTATTTTAAAACGTACTTTTTCATTAAAAGGTACGGGTACTTTTTTATAAAAAGGTATTTTTTATTAAAAGGTACGGTTACTTTTTTATTAAAAGGCTTATTTATATATTTATATTTATATATATTTATAAAAATGTATTATTTAATATAAAAAATTTTAAATTATAAAAAAATTTATATGATAAAAACGTACCCTTCTATGAAGAGTAAAATCTTTTTTTAACGAAGGTACTTTTTTATTTAAAAGTATTTTTTTATTATAAGTAATTTTTTTATTAAAGTGTTTTCGTATAAAAAGGCTGCTTTTCATAAAACGAAATTTTTTTATGAAAAATAAGTTTCTAAAAAGGATTTTTTTTAAAGTACTTTCACCAAAAATGGTACGGATATATCGCTCATTTACTATTGTGCATTATAAACTTCAAAACCGCTTATTTGAGTTTCGACATTATTGAATCTATAGATACATATACAGTGTCTGCTTTACCTGGTGACGTATACTTTATATAATTTGAATATTACTCATACACTTGGTTAGACACATACTCGTACATATTTTGCATTTTTTCTTTAACTATTTAAAGGCATTTCTCACACCAAAAACTCTTCTTGCTGAAGCATTTCTTGAAAGTTTCATAAATGACTTAATGCCAGTAAATTTGTGAACAGAAATTGTGCAAAGGTTTCAATTTTAAGGCTCTTAAGCACCTTTCATCGTTTTTTTTAGCTGTTTATAGAAATAAGAAGAAATAATAATGTACTCGTATAAATGCTTTTAATGTAACTGATTTTATCCCAAATTGCTGCAATAAATTGTGAAGAAAATAAATATAAAAAAAATAAAACAGATAACAGATAACAGGGAATAAAAAAGTACAAATGAAATAATTTCAATCGATTTCTCGTTCATGAGAACTCTGCTTCAGTTTATCTTATCCTCATTATCATCATCCTCAATTAGAGATACATTGCTAATCGCGCTAATATTGTCAGTTTCATCAAAAAGTAAATCACTGCTTAATATGACAGACATGAAAATCTTTTAAGTTTGTGTGTTGGAAAGTTTGTTACTCAATCACCCGAGAGCGGCTTAAGAGACTTCAATTAAATTCGACTTATACATGTTTAGTTCGTATACTGAATAAATACACAAGTGTTAGAAAATATTACAATGTTATGCCCATATGAATAATAGTTACTTATACATTAATATTTTACTGTTAATTGGATTTTGCAATTGGAAATAGAAAAGTGACTGTGAATTGTTTATCATGATTTCCTGCTAATTAATTTTTTTAGATGAACATTTTTGACTGTCTTTCCTCTTCTGTCTGATTTTTATATTAGATGAATTCAAAAGCTTCTGTTTGGCAAACAATAATTGAAAACAATGACGATTAACTGTCATGTTTATTTTATTAGCGAATTTTTCCACTTGATAAAAGTTTGCATTAGAATTATAAGTGACGTTAAGAAAAGGTATGGAAGAAATATCATATAAAAAAATTTTAACAGGCAATTATGAATTTAAATCAAACGACTAACATTATAAAATAATACTTATTCATATTATTAAGAAAACTTGTTATTTTCAGTGAATATTGTTTAAATAAAAATTTGAAAAATTTTCATTACATGTGATAATTTTAAAAAAACTTTTTGCAATAAAGATAATAGGAAATTATTATGACAAACACTAGCAGAACGGAACAACATGCTGTTTTCGAAGGTCGCAACACCTTCACCATCAGCGTTATTCTGTTTGGTATATTGTGTGTGGTGTCAATTAATGTAAACCTTAGCTCTGTATACACATATTTGCGTTGTAAAATCGCATACATAGATGTCACGTGCGACATTAAAAGAACAACTTTTGCTATCAGTACGTCGAAAATACATGCAGAAAGCTCAGCAAATATTTAGTACAAACAGAGATGTTTAATGCAATTAAAATAAAATATAAAGACTTGTAATCGTGGTACCTATATCAGTCACGTGCGACATCGTCAATGTAAAATTTAAAAAAATACAATTAAAACAAGAAACCCTTATGAAAAATATAAAGACTTGTGATCGTCGTGCATACATATGTATATAAAATTAGTCACGTGCAACATCGTAAGTGTTAAATTAAAACATATTTAAATAACAATAATTTTACATACTTTTAAATTTTTTAAATTTAGAGCAGCCAAAAAGAGCGAAAAACTAAAGAGAGCTGCAAACGGTGGAGCGAAAAATTTAAGCAAAATAAAATATTTCGACTGTAGTCGAAAGTAGTGATCAAACGAATTTTCAATTCATATTATGACGAGTAGTCGGCAAAGAATTTCTTTATTGTGAATATCACTCGCAGCTTAAAATTAAACCGTATCGTTGTTAATAAGTTTTCATATTAAAATACTTCATCGAAAGCTAAATTGTGTTCGATAGAAAATGCTCATAATATGAATTGAATATTCGATTTTCGATGTCGAACGCAACTCATAATAAGGGACATTATTACAAAGGGACATATTTACAAAAAAAAAACTTTTTTGTTAAGATTGTTATGTTAAAATAAATATATTGAATACTGCTGTAAATTTGCAAAAAAATAAAATTTGTATTAAATTAAAACAAATGTGTACAAGTTTTCTTCAATCTAGGACCAAACTGTCGTAGACAAATTTTCGACTCGACATACACAATACGGATGAATATACATATGTAAATATCAGGATGAAAAAATGTCACAAACGACATGTCATAGTTTTGTGTTAAATAAAACCCATTTTAAAAGCACATCAGTGCTCACATTAAAATATTGCTTTAAGAGTTTTTTTTTTGATATCAGCGTTTTAATTGTAGGTCACCAAAACAACTTATATTTTATCTATGTCACATGCAAATGTTTTGCTTTTTAATTATAGGAGTTAATTTATGGTTATAAGATACGCTTATTAGCAATATAATACAAACAGTTTTGTTTTGTCTTTTGCACTTTAAATGCGGCGGACGGTCACGTTCGACAACATTAAAATGCCCCAATACAAAGAAAAAGATGCAACCATCTTTTGATTTGCTAATTTTCCATACAAATTTATATAGGACAAATTCTGACTTATGAGCTCAAGACCGAAGTCTCTGGCTTTTCGGGGGGGGGGGGGGGTCTTCAGATAATTAATTTCACGCACAAACAGACGGAAACGTTGATATTATAGGTATATAGTTTATCGGAGCGCGTACGGGTATTATGAAAAATACACACGCAATGACAAACCTATACAGAGAATAAAATTTTCCCTTGATAAGCACGTTTAATTGCAAACAAAAATAATGAAAAATCAATTAAAAATTGTATTGAATCAATTAAACTTTTAATTAAATGAAATTTTTAAACAAAAGCTTAATTGAATCAATTACATTTTTAATTAAAGTCTGAGTTTGTAGATTATGCAATTATTCAAAAGTATTCAAATATATATATTCAACCTTAAGCATTTAACATTTCCAATATTACTTTCCTAACTTTGGTGGGGTACAAAACAAAAATCAATTAGTGCACTATAGAGAAAACAATACGTCATCAAAAGAGAAAAACTAAAACGATTTGAAAACTACATAGACAAATTAAAATTTATATAAATACAATAAATATAAAATGAAAAGCAAAAATGAATACCCAGAAAATTAAATAAAATGCTAATGAATAGAAACATAAACAAAAGAAAACAACGTTTAGAAAATAATAAAAATAAATAAATGCAACAGAGAGTGAAACGATTAAAAGTAGGGTTTTCTTGTTCTTTTAATAACAAAGCGAAAATATACATAAAGTCGTAGATAGATAAAAAAAAATTACAAAAATACATAAAAAAGATTTTTTGTAAAAGAAAAATTTGGTTTTATTTCATTCAATTAGGCTTAAGTTCGTATTTTGAGAAAGCCAAATTAAATGTGATAATTTTAAGGAACAAACAACGTAATTATTCTGTCAAACGGCAGCCGAACGGAACGGAACGGTACGGCAAAATGTGGTTTCTGAAGGCTGCTATATTTTTCATCTTCAATGCTGATGATAGTGTTTGTTAAAAGAATTGTTGTCTTTGATATAATTTGTCTGCCATCAAAAAAAGAAATTTTATTCTAATTAAATCGCACAGAATAAATTCGCCCAAATATTAAAAAGTTTTAAATTTTTTTTTCAAAATTTCGCAGATCCTAACTAATAAAAACATTCCCTGTTTCGATGAAGTTCAAGATTTTTTACAAAGTTTTGTCTTTGGATACTAAAAAATTTTAAATAAGAATATCTTTTGATTTTGTAACAAAAAATTTTCCTTTACTTTTAATATCTCCTTGAAAAAGCAAGCTTACACTTTCCTTTAAAAATCCTTCTAGGTTTCGAACTGGAAATTTTCGGCCGCAGATCTGGCAATTTATAAACTACGAACTTTTTGAAACGAGTCTTTGAAATTTCGAACTTGAAATTTTTTTTAATAGAAATCTTCGAAACTTGGAAAAAGCTCTTCGAGGTTTAACATTTCACTTCTTTCTGTTCTTTCTTTTTCTATAAAAGATCTTCGAGTTTAGAACTTGCTACAGCATATCTTCGAAATTTGGGATTTCAAATTTTCTATAAAATATCGTCGAAATTTCAAACTCAATAATAATACAATATATATAATATCTTGGACCTTGATTTTTTAACACATATTCGAGCCTGAACTTTTCAAACGAAACTTTCAAACTTTTGAATTTGCCACATAAGTGAGATCTTCGAAATTTCAAACTTTCCTTGAAAATTTTGTATTTAATTAGTTTTCTTTTTTTTAATTTTCGAAACAGAAATATTGCTTAAAAAATTTCATAAATTTCAAATTTAATATTTTGTTTGAATATCTTCGAAATTTCGAACTTCAATTCGTACTGGGCATTTTTTATAAAATAAAATCCAAATTCCCAAACTAAAGTACACGAGCATCATAATTTTCGAACCTCATTTTTTAATGAAAATCCATTATCTAGTGTCCATAAATAATTGCTTTTCGTCAAAGAGAAATTAAATTCGAAATATATATACATATGTCACTTAAGCTTTTTCGGCGGTTATAGCTCGACGTGTAGAAAGATTTCCAATGATAAAGTTTTAAATTATCGCTGAAAATTTCAGAATAATATATTTTATAGAGTATCTTCGAACTTTCTTAAAAATATTTCGTATTTAAAAAAAATATCACCTTGCTTTCAAATTCAAAAATTTTTAAGAAAAATTAAAATTTGTCTACTTAATACAAAATTTGAAACTAATTTTGTTTAATTTTATGTACAAAACAAACACACCCTAAAATTTCGAATTTAAATTGTTTTTTCGGAAAATAATGTGAATTTCAAACTTAAATTTTTATGAAACATTGAAACCTTGGAACTTAACTTTTTTTTAAAAAATCTATAAACTGAAAATTTTTATATTTAAGCCAAATTTTGTTATTGTAGAATATTTTCGAACTTTAAAATTTTCAACTAAATATCTTCGATATTTCGAACTTAAACCTTTTTTTTATAAAATCTTCGAAATCTTGAGCTTCTACTTTTTTATAAGTAAGTCTCCAAACTGCTGAGCTTATACTTTTTTTTAAATTTTCGAACTTCCCAAACTAAAATTTTATTTTGAAAAACTTCGAATTTTTTAATTTAAAAATATTTACTAAAAATTTAAGCAATTTCAAGATGAAATATATTTATAGAATGTCTTCGAACTTTCTCAAAAAAAATTTTATTTGGTATAAAAAAAAATCCGAACTTTCAAATTTAAAGAGAAAGAAAGAAAATTTAAAATCATTCAACTTAATATTTTCGAAATTTCTAAATAATGATTTTTATACAAAATAGTTTCGAAATTTCGGAATAAAATATTTTTCACAATTTTCTGTCCAAAAAGAAATATGCCGAAATTTCGAATGTATAATTTTGTCTGAAAATCTTCGAAGATTCGAACTTTAATTTTTATGAAACTTTTTCAAACTCTTTTTATGTTTTCTTTAGGAAAATTTTAAAATTTTAAAGCTAGAAAGATTTCCAACTTTAAAGTCTTCTGAGAATTAATAAAATCTTCGAAATCTATTAAGAAGTCCCTGAAATTTTGAAAATTTGAATTTAAAATTTTTTACTGCAAATCTTCGAAATTAAATATTTTGTAGAGTGTCTTCGAATTACAATACTAAATTTTCTATTTTCTATAAAAACTTTTCGAACTTCCAAATTAAAAATATTTTACAGAAAAGCTTTCGATTTCAAAATTTAAAGCTTTTTATTTATTGTTTTTGAAACTTGTAGCGTTTGATACAAAACATATTAAAAATTTCGAATTTATATTTTTCGAAATTTTAGATAAAATTTTTTTTTTAATTTTCTATACAAATTTATCGAATGTTTTGAATGTCGAAACTGATATTTTTAACAAAAGAACTTCAAACTTAAACATTTTCTTACTTAAGGAAGAAATCTTTGACTTCTTATTTTAATTTCCTTAATGTTATATTGATTTCATGGTTTGAATTTTACAACATTAATAATCATTAAACATAATAACTATGTCGTCATGATGTCTAAGATATTTTTGTCGGTAAAAGCTCTTAACACTACACACATATCGAACCTTATTTTCGATTTTATCATAAGCGTAATGTAATCGAAAATATACTCTTTTATTGAAATTAAACTTTTATGGGCCTACCCATAGCTTAGAATTATCGAAATGCCAAAACTGTTGATAACTTTTAAGACACGGGCTGTAAAATTTTTTACTTTACGTATGTAAAACAAATTTGAATATTATAAAAAAAACTGCTCCTGAAAACATTAATTTTTGTCGCTTACTATTAAATCGAAAATAAGGCTCGTGCATATGCAAATTTGTTTATCATTTGTGATTCGATACTTAGTACTATTTGCATTTTGGTCATTTATCAATTGGCAATTGGTTGAATACACAAAATTTAAGTAGAGATAACAACAATTTCACTTAAACGCCAATTGCCAACATACACACACACACACACACATCCCCAAACGCACAAACACGTGCAGTTGCAATTTCCAGACCGATAAACGTTTAAACAAATACATGCTTATTTTCTCATTTATAACCAAAACACACACACACACACACACACTCACACTCTCATAGAGCTAAAACATGCCAAATGGCATACAATTAAATTGTACTCAGCATCATTATGGTCAGTCTAATTCATGTTCTGGCATTTTCGTTTCTAAATTCTACGCTTGTTGGCATTTAAGTTTGTATATTTTAAAGCATTAGGGTGGCTCAGAAAATAAAGAAACATAAGGCATTTCAAAAATTCCAAAAAAAAATTTAGGATTTAAAATATATAATATTCTACTATAGTTTTTGTAAATTTAAAGAGTGTTCAAAAATAAAGTTTTGGAAAAAATTAAAAAAAATTAAATTACCCAAAGGAAATCAAGATTTAAAAGCAACGGTTGCACTGTGGTTCAGAATCAATTTTCATTGGCTAAAACCTAAATATTTTCTTCAAATAGACTTTTAAAATTTGTACGCCATCAGACGGAAACAGATTCGTATCACAACTAATTAGGTAAACATATTCGCAGTAGTGGGCGTGGCATGCCGCTAAACGTACGTCCTGGCCCACGATGTCGACAAGAAAGTTTCTTTCGCTTAGTTACATTGAAAACAAAAACAAATTCTCTTGTTTTGTTTTTGTTTTCAATATAAGTAAGCGAAAGAAACTTTCTTGTCGACATCGTGGGCCAGGCCGGTAATTAATTAATAAACAAACAAAATTTGTCATATTTGATCTGAAATAAATTGCGATTCCTCGAAAACTATTATCAATAACGAGGTGCGGTTTTTTTTGCTATGTTAGTTAAATTGTTGTTTTTTTTTTAAAATGGTATGTGCGCAATTTGTACAATTTGTAATTAGGGTGCTGTGTAATAAATTTTAAAACCTTTTATTTTGTTAAAATTTTAAGTTTAGTAGTGTATAACTTTTGAATATCAAAAGGTATCAAAAAAAAACGAAAACATCCGGAAAAAGATGAAAGTGTTTTTCTTTAGCCCATATGTACTTTTTTAGCCACCACCACCCGCCTGTAGAAGACTTTTTATTTTAATGAAAATAATCAAAATTATAAAAAAAATTTCCCAAAAGTGCTGACAACGCTACTATTTTTTTTTTTACTTCTAAAAAACTACTGTCGGCCATTGGTGAAAATACCTTCCACATCATTCCAATTAAACGAGGTAATATTGACGAAACAAAAATCCAAATTTATGATGAAAAAAATTTCCGAACAGTTGTTAGTGATTTTGAGAAAAATAAAACAAATTTTTACACTTACCAACTCAAGAGTGCTAAAGGCCTACAGATAGTACTAAAGGGCATAGATTCATATGTTGACCCCGAAGAAGTAAAATGCGCACTTATCGAGCAAGGATTTAAAGTAAAAAGTGCTACTAATATAATTAATAGAGAAAAGGTCCCCCAACCCCTATTTCGGGTTGAACTGGAGCCGAATGACATACAATTGAAAAAAAATGAAACCCATCCTATTTATAATGTAAAGTTTCTCTTACACCGAAAAATCACAGTTGAAGAGCCACGCAAGCGTTCAGGTCCCGTACAGTGCCATAATTGCCAAGAATATGGTCATACAAAATCCTACTGCAATTTACCTACAGTTTGTGTTATCTGCGGTGAATTGCATGGCACTGCTAGCTGTACCAAGCCAAAAGTTAAAGCAGAAAAAAAATGTAGTAATTGTGGAGGTAATCACACCGCTAACTACAGAGGTTGCCCTGTGTATTCTTTTGTTAAACAGACTATGGGACAAAAACCTAAATTAACTCCAGCTCAATCAGCAAATGCTTACTCCGCCACTTTTCCTCCAATGAGCCAACCAAGTACTTTACGAGTATCGTATGCGGATGCTGTTAAGACAAATTCAATTCCCACGCAGAAAGTGTCCCCACCAACAACAAGTAATTCGACAAATGCTAACACAAGCTTTAATTTCAGCCGCCTTAAAGCCACTATTGATAATCTAGTGCAAACTATAAACAACTTTACTACAAATATGACTAACATGATGCAAGAAATGCTACGAATGCAGAATACTCTGCTTCAAGCATTAATTAACAAGCCATGAACACGTTAAAAATATGTTTCTGGAACGCAAACGGCATCCGCCAACACAAAAATGAGCTCGAGCACTTCCTTATGGAAAAAAATATTGATATAATGTTGGTCTCTGAGACTCATTTGACATCAAGAAGCTTATTCAAAATAAATGGTTACACTCTATATGATTCAAAGGACCCGAGAGGGAGAGCATGCGGTGGATCAGCAATTCTAATTAAGTCAAGACTCAAGCACTATGTCCTTGACAACGTTTGTAAAGAATATATGCAAGCAACGAATATTTTCGTAGAAAATTTTTGTGCGAATTTCGTGATATCATCAATTTACTCACCTCCCAGATTTGCAGTTACAGAAGAGCAGTATGAGAAGTTCTACAAATCGCTTGGATCTTGTTTCCTGGCAGCTGGCGACTACAATGCAAAACATACGTACTGCGGCTCGCGTCTTGTTACACCTAGAGGTCGAGCGTTGTTTAATACAATTTCAAAAATGGACTTGGATGTCATTTCGTGTGGGGAGCCCACTTATTGGCCTACTGACGTACAAAAAATTCCGGATGTAATAGATTTTGGTGTCATGAAAAATATCCCTAGGGACCTAACTCACGTGGAGGCCTCTCTAGATCTCTCCTCCGATCACTCTCCCACAATAGTTACAATTTTTAACCCACTAAGGAGTGATTTGCCGAACTCATATGTGAAGATGATAAGTCGTGTTAATTGGCTGGGGTTCAAAAAATATCTCAGTAGTCATTGTACGGAAAACATTAAGCTAAGTACATCCGATGATATTGAATTTAACGTTGCCAATCTTAACGAAAATATTAAAGAGGCTGCTGAACATGCCACTACTTCCCATCCGCAGACTGGCTTTAATAGAATTTATTCTGCGGATATTGAACGTCTTGTATGTGAAAAAAGGAGAGCTAGAAGAGAATGGCAACAACACAGATCACCCCTAAATAAACTCAGACTTAAAGAATGTACTAAACGACTCAAAGAGTTGCTATCGTCGGAAAAAACAGCATTACTAGAAAAATTTCTAGAAGGTCTCGATGTCACGTCAGCATCTAATTACTCTTTATGGCGCGCTGCTAGAAATCTTAAAAGACCCGTTGAGCTTAAATCACCACTGCGCACTTCGACCGGAGGATGGGCAAGAAGCGATAGCGAGAAAGGTAACTTATTTGCTGAGCATTTAAAAGCTGTATTCACTCCCTATTCATGTACGGGCGCTGTTGATTTGCCGAATGTAGTTTCTCTACCCCCTCGTCCCATAAGGTTTAAGCTGTGTGAATTACAAAAAATAATTGCTGAACTCAACCCGAAGGAAGCTCCAGGTATTGATGGAATTAGTAACAAGATGCTGATGAATTTGCCTCTAATCGCAATAAGAATCCTGCTATTTATTTTTAATGCCATTTTGCGATTGCAGTATTTTCCACATAACTGGAAACTGGCGAAGATCAAAATGATTCCAAAGCCGGGTAAAGATCTTACCAAGGCTGAGTCATATAGGCCTATAAGTTTACTATCAACAGTCTCAAAGCTTTTCGAAAAGCTGCTCATGACTAAATTTTCCAAAATTTTAGCTGATAATGGGTGTATCCCGGATCATCAATTTGGTTTTAGAAGTCAGCATAGCACAATTGAGCAAACGCATAGGTTGGTGCAAGTTATAAGGAAGACATTTGAAGAAAAGAAATATTGTTCTGCCCTCTTCATTGATGTTTCTCAAGCGTTTGACAAAGTATGGCACGAAGGACTAGTTTTAAAATTGAAGACATACCTGCCAGTAAACATTCAAAAACTTTTGGGAAGTTATATTGTTGATAGGAAGTTCACTGTTGTGGAAGGAGACTTCATGAGTGTGCCCGAATCTATATCTTCCGGTGTCCCACAGGGTAGTATTCTGGGGCCAGTCTTGTATTTAATATATACTTGTGATATGCCTGTGAGCAATAATATCCATACCTCTACGTTTGCCGATGATACAGCCTGTATGAGTATTCACGAAAACCCTTCTGAGGCATCCCGCAATCTCCAGGAACATATTACCCAGTTGGAAATATGGTTGAACTTATGGAGAATTAAAGTAAATGAACAAAAGTGTGTCCATATAACGTTTTCCCTAAGAAGAGATACTTGTTCCCCCATTCGAATAAACAATGAGAATATTCCTCAACATTCTCAAGTGAAATACCTTGGTATTCACCTTGATCGAAGGCTTACGTGGAAACATCATATTGACTCTAAGCTAACTCAAATGAAACTTAAGTTATCTCAAATACATTGGTTGATTGGCAGAAATTCAACACTCAGCCTAGACTGCAAACTGTTAATATACAAGTCGCTTTTGAAACCAATATGGTGCTACGGAATTCAGTTTTGGGGCACTGCTTCAGCTTCAAATGTTGAGAAAATCCAACGAAGACAAAACAAAATTTTACGTTTAATAACATCGGCTCCATGGTACATTAAAAATTCAAATTTACATCGTGATTTAAATATGCCAATAGTGACTGAAGAAATTTCAAAATACGCAGGCAAATATTTAACTAAACTCGAGTCCCATCCTAATCCCCTTGCTCGTAACATCTTGAACTTTACTGGACACATCCGCCTAAAAAAGAGGGACACCAAGGCTCTAATACGCAATACCTCAGATGAAACTTTTTGAGAATAATTTTTTTTGCTAGTACATAATTATTGTATTAATAACTACTATCACTAAAATTGTTTTCGGCATTGGTCGGACACATTAATTATATCTAGACTTAAGATTTGATTACTTATTGTTAGTTCATTTTTTTGAAGATGCAATAAATAAGTTATATGTATTAAAAAAAAAAAAAAAAAAAACTTTTGTATGTTTGTACAGTCATAGCTCTGTGCAAAGCGATTTTCTAAATTATTTTTTGGCTGAAAGGCCTTACCTGCATTTTCGTTTCATCATTATTTCTACAAAGTTGGAAGGGGGAAATTTGCTCCCCTTATGCATAACTCCGTCGTTATTGTCTAAAAGGATTTGCTTGCTTAGTTTGGTCCCTTAATTTTTGTTTTCAAATCGGAGGGGAAATTGGCTCCCCCATGCATAACTCTGTCATGAGTAAAGTGATTTGCAAAAAATTTTATTTTTTGTTTGAAAAGTTTTGTCGACAGTTTGGTCAGATAATTTTTTTTTCCAAAATCGAAGGTGGAAAATTTTCTCCCCCATGCATAATTCTGTCATTTTTCAACCGATTTTCAAATTTTGTTTCGAAAGGTTTTGCTTGCAGTTTGGTTCTAATTTCAATTTTCAAAACTGTTTTTTTTCGCAAATCGGTGGAGAAATTTGGCGGTGGCGCTGCTGAGTAAAAAAAAGTTTACATGAGTAAAAACAGCAACTGAAAGTTTTGTTTAAAGTTTTGTTATTTCAATTGCTCGGTAACTTTTTAATGTTTCACAAGTAAGCATAGTTAAAAAATTAAACTCCACTAATAGAAACATTTTTCTTCTATTTTTTCCCCCAAGAGATAAACATGTTTTTATGGTTTTTACGGTCAATTGTTTAGAAAACGCCACTTTAAAACGTCGGTTATCATTATTTGCTACAATTGTGCTTTTAGTTTTTCTGTGGCTTTTTAAAGTATTGATTTTTTTCCTCTTTCTGGGTTGGCGGGGGAGAGTGTGAGTGCTTAAGTTTATATAAAAACATACTTTTATAACATACACAGACAGATACATACATTTAACTTTATGTTATCTTACAGGTAAAATTGAAAAGAAGAGAATATTTTACACAAAATGAAACGTCTTGACAATTGAATTATAACAAATGGCCAGATTATGGAAATTTCATATGATACAATCAGGTAATGTTGTCAACTAGGAAATTTTAGCTAAATTAAGTCAAACAGACATACTTTGGAGACATGTTACTAATTTTGTGGTCTCAGGCGATAACAGCGTAAGGCTGAGTTTACATCTGGCATTTCATGTGTGCCAAGGGCCCAAAAAAGCGTAACCATTAATTACTAATAATAAACTGTTTGATTCAGACACGTATTTATTAAGTTAAACAGTTTCATACATAACTATTAGAAAATTTGAAAGAATCCAACATGAATCAAACAGTTTATCATTAGTAATTAGTGGTTACGCTTTTTTACTCATGTCAAAAAGCATAGATTCGAGAAGAAGCACTTTTAACGTATCAATGTTTTTTTTTCTATCTAAATCAAAATGGTTAAATTAAAATAATTTTGTTCAGAAAGTAAAGTTTGCTAATTTAAGGTATAAAGCTTTCTAAACATTTTATTGGGGCTTTCTGTTTAATTTTGTTTTGTTTTGTGACGTTGGCTGAAGTAGTTAGCACGTTGACTACAAAACCGAAGGTCCTGGGTTCAATCCTGGTATCCAACAGTCATTAAATAACAACACCACGCACTGTTCTGATGTGCGTTATTGTCCCTTTGTATCAGTTGTTGTAGGAAAGTTTAAGTGATGAAGGCATAGTCACTGGTCACTGAACTATACCGACTTCAGCAGATACTAATCCTAATGTAACATAGAAGCGCCCTTCTTCGTTTTGTAGCAGAATCATCGGCGAGGTAAAATAACTAATAAAATGGCTACTAAATACATCTTAAAAAAAAATTTAATACGTCCCACTGACACCAGAGGCGTTGCAACACTGCATTATTAAAAACGTGCAAAAAGCAGAGTTATAAAAGAATGAAGCTTTCCTCTAGGGGATTATAGGTAAATATAAGTTTTCGTTTGTCGAATTTTGTCTTAAGTCGACTTATGCAGTTGCTTAATCGCCGAATTGTTGCAACTACAAGTAAGTTTTTTTAATAGAAATTTTCTTCACGCTTCTTTTCATTTAATTAAATTTTTATTTTAATTAAAACAAAAAGTCTAACATTAATTTTCTTTAGTCAATTTCCTACAAGTAATAATTAAATTTTTTGAAATTGAAAGAAAAAGCCTGCTGTATGTTAACAAAAACAAAAATTATTCAGCCCAAGAAGAGCTAAATTATTTGATTAAATTTTCTTTCGAAATCGAAATAAATTTCATTTATCAAAAATATCATAGAAAAAACATCAATAATAATTCTGCCAAAAAACAAACCGACTTCAATGCAAAGATCTGATAAAACATTTTCGAAAAAAATTTATGGGAGCAAACTGGAAGTAAACTCTTGCAAACAAAAAAAAAATTTATAAGTCTTTTGGTTAAGGCCGTGATACACTATCGTACAAAGTCATGCGATCTACGAAAAAATACACCCCTGGTATGATGGAGTTTATAAGAATTTTCAAAAGACAATAACAATTCATCACACCAGGGTTGTACTTTTTCGTAGATCGCACGACTGTGTATGATAGTGTATCACGGCCCTTAAGAAGAAGTGCGTGAAGTACAAAATGAAATTTTAATGGGAGTGCCTCCGCCCATTTATTAAATGCAAGATTGTGTGTTTTTCAGAGTTCAGAGTGTTCGTTAAGTTTGGTTAAAATCAGTAAAGTAGATTCACTTATAATAAAATATTAAAATTTAATGGGCGTTACTCCGCCCATTTTTTTAAATGGAAGATTGTGTCTATTTTAGAGTTCAAGGTGTGTAGTAAATTTTGGAAAATCGGTTAAGTAAAACTACGTGAAACATAATAATAAATTTTAATAGGCGTAACCCCGCCCATTTTTTCAACTTTAAAATTGTGTAATTATAAGAACTAAAGGTGTTGTTGTTTGTAGAATATCATAAAATCAAATAAAATAAATTTTGGGCATGTCCCCACCCACTTTTTACAGTGGGACCAATTGGAAGCTACACCCTTTCAAACAAAAAAATAATTTTTACAAACGGTCTCAGTTATGGAGTAACAATGTTAAACAAATTGATAAACTGCTCTTTTTTTTTGAAGTCGGTTAAAAATTAATTCTCACAAATTCACTTTGCATAAAGAATTTAACTCTGATGCGAGGGTAAATAAAAAATTACTGAAATGTTTCTAAACTTTTCTAAAAGAAAATTGACAGCGATTTGGCACTAACCAATTTAGAGTATACACATTGTGGATTAATGCAACTACCGGCTACAATTTTCTTTTTAGGTCAGTTATGTGTGAGTTTATAAAAGAAACGATGAGTTGAGAAACTTAAATGCCATAATTCCCAAAAAAAAAGTTGTAAAGACTTGTAAAAGAATGAAGCTTTCCTCTATCACTTCCTTTATCACCTGCTTTCTCTAAGACTATACCTTTCCTAAAGAAGGTAAAATCTAGTAATAGTAGTATGCATTCATTGCCTAAGTAATACTTCTCTTTTAAAAAAAAAATTGGGATTTTTCAGTTTTTTTCTGTAGTCTTGCGTAATAATTGAGATTATATCGAGCCATAACCGCAAAATAAGCTTAAGCGACATATTTTTGTAACTTCTTATTTTAACGAAAATCGACTACTATGCTAAAAAATTAAGTTTAAAAATTATGTCGTTTAAGCTTTTTTTGGCGGTTATGGCACGATATTAGGACACCCAAAACAGGTTTAAATTTTTTATATCAGCTTTGGGATTGGAAAAAATGTGGGCAAACTTTGATATTTTCATAAAATAAGTCTACTTCGGAACGCTCTGATTCCAAGTGCAACACAAATTTTTAACTTTTTTCTGAATAAATATTTTGCATAAAGACAGCTTTCAGAAAATTGTAAAATCTTTCTAAAAATTGCCAAAAAGCAAAAAAAAAATATTTTTTTATAAATTAAATTTTTTAACCATATTTGAAAAAAAAATTTATAAATACTTTAAAATTTGTTGTTAATAAAAATTTATTAAAGTTTAAGAAATCGAGAAGGTTATGGTCTCGCTACTGGCAAAACAACAGACGAAAGCAGGTAAAAATATTAAAATTTTATCTTTAAAAATTATAAGAGATTATCCCTACGTACAGCAGTATATTATGTAGAACTTGACTGGACAAATTCATATTTATTAAAAAGTTTTGCAGTCGAATTAATAATTAGAAATTTCACTGTCTTAAAGTTTTTTATCCAAACCAATGTGGCTCTGCCCTCTCTAATGAATAAAAAGTCAAAACTTAGGTTTGACTATGCCATACTTTCCATTAAATTTTTTCACTTCGCCCACTGTGCGGCGCTGTGACAAAATTAAAGCTTTTTAAATAAAAAATTTAAATAAATTAAATTTAAAATATAAGAATTTTTAAACATTCGTTTTACAGCTAAATAAAATATAATGAAATATTTTAAAAATCAAATAAAGCAAATAAAATCTAGATAAGTGATAAACGTCAATAGATTTATTGTATTAATCCTACGACAGAGCTGTCGAAATGAAAACTATCAAAAAATCTTAATTTGACTTTAATTCGAACAAAAGTCACTAGTTAAAATGTGTTAATTCACGTTCATATGACAAGGCAGTATGTAACTAAAAACAAATATCTCATTTATTGCCATTTAGAGCACAAAAATATTGTAAAAAAAATACAATAAATAAACAAAAACTTTGATTGCAAAAAAGAAAAACAAGTATTAAAAGAAACTACTGGCAAACCAAACAGATACTCAGCTCAGTTACAATCTTAGAAAATTAATTTAAAATAAACTTTTTAGAGATATAAAACACACCCTATTGTGGGTATAAATAGAAAAATATGGCTTAGTACCATCCCTGATCTCAAGAAGCCTTATTGACGTCTTGACGTCGCACAGTATCTCAGTTCATATAAAGAATTTTTTTAAACGTAAAGGAAAATATTTATTTTTATATTTTTTATTTTATATTTTATATTTTATATATTTTATATTTTATATTTTTTATTTTATATTTTATATTTTATATTTTATATTTTATATTTTATATTTTATATTTTATATATTTTATATTTTATATTTTTTATTTTATATTTTATATTTTATATTTTATATTTTATATTTTTATATTTTATATTTTATATTTTATATTTTATATTTTATATTTTGTATTTTATATTTTATATTTTATATTTTATATTTTATTTTTTAAATTTTATATTTTATATTTTATATTTTATATTTTATATTTTATATTTTATATTTTATATTTTATATTTTATATTTTATATTTTATATTTTATGTTTTATACTTTATATTTTATATTTTATATTTTGTATTTTATATTTTATATTTTATATTTTATATTTTATATTTAATTTTGCAAATAAAATCTAATTATTTACTGCCTTATTTATAAAAAAAATATTACATTATTTAGACTTAATAAAAAATAAATTATAAGGAAATCTGTTTGATAAACCGTTTATGAAGCCTTAATTTTTATAAATTGGGCCTTTAGTTTTTACTTATTGTTTACTATAATAAAATTTGAAATTTTTATTTGTACAATACTTCAGTACTAAAACGTAAGTTGAAAAAAAGTATGGCAAAATAAACATCTGTAAATGAAATAAAATACAAATCTTAAATATCTAAAATTTTTATGATTTTTTTTTTTTTGTTGGAAAATATTTATGAAAACTCAAAGTGCTGTACAAGCCCCTCCAGTATCCAGAAAACAAAATGCCTTTTAAATTCAATTTCGTTTTTGCGTTTGCAGCTACAAAATAACAAAAAAAATAAAACATCAACAGATGTGTAACGTACAATAATAAATATTTAATGACGTTTTCAATTATGAGCAACTTTAGTGTCAGTCTAGTGTCTGTTTCGTGAACACAGTGACCAGAAACGGAACGGGTTGAAAATATTTTGATAACGTACGTTTAGTATTGGATATTATTTATTCTATTTTTCTTTTAATTTTTAATGAGTGTTTTTGAGGCAAAAAAATATTAATAACAATTTGTACATTTTAGTTGCACTTATTCTTTTTTTTAATGTTCGCGGTTGCCTCTGCTCATCATTATCATCAGCATTTTTGTCTGGCCGCTGATGGAAATGTGGGAATGGTTTGCTCGTTTATGGTACAGAAAAGAGATTTAAATTTAATTGAGAAAATGTGCATAAATAGCTTTTAATATCACATTGTTAGTGTCAGATCAGTGTCAGTTTTAAATAATATACAAAACAAAAGTGTTTACAAAAAGAATTTAAAAAAAAATTCAATCAAATCAAAAGAAATAAGATCATAATAATCACAATGAATACAATGAATTTAAATAAAAATCAATTGTAAAGCTTAATAAGCGTGTGCGTTGTGATTAATCGAAATTAATGTCACTGTTTTGGACGGATTATATATTGAAACCGCAACTTACTTAAGCGACATTCTAAGCACAACTCGTTGTTTAATTCATACAAATATAATGCAAATATTTGTTTTAATTTTTTTTTGTCAAACAAAATCTAGCGCAGATAGAAAGAGAGAGAGAGAGAGAAATAACATAAACCAGAAGTACTTGTTAAACTTTAGTCTGTGTCTATTTTGAATGTATACTTTGACCTTAAATCAATAAACTTAAAGAACCGGTGTGGCCTGCCAATTGAATCGAATAAATAAATTTTTTTTATGTTCTCCTGGTGAGTTGCTTGGACTGTCATTGCTTTTGTTTGTGGTCGCAGTTGCCGCTAATAAACATATTTGGTGAACAATTTTAAAATCTATAGCGAAATTTACAAACACACAAAATGAGTTTGAAGCCAACATAATAAATTTATTTTTTATAATTTCGTACGTGAGTAGGCAGAATTTCCGCTGTGTAGGAAATTCTTTTCTCTTAAAATTTTGAGCAGAAAATCTAAAGCAAGGCTTCAAAAAATATATAAATAATATTTATTAAAAAACACTTCACAGAAAATCTTATGAAATTATGTTTGTATGAAATGTAACAAAAAAAAATACAAAATAAAGAAAAGTTTTATGATCCATGTACCTTATTAAATTTGGTCACGTGCGACATCGCAGGAAAAATTTTACATACTCTTAAATTATTGAAATTTAGATGAGCAAAAAAGGCGAAAAAATAAAGAAAGTTAAAAACAGTGAAGAGATTTCTGGATTGGTGAAATATTATTGCAAAAACAATCAATTAAAAAACATGGAGAGAATGCGGAATGCTAGGAAATATTTTACTAAATATTTTTGTTAATTTGAAAGAAAAATTACGAAGGTTGTTTGTTTTTTAATTTTTAAACAAAACCACAGAAACAATTTAAATATCATGATGGAAAAAATGTCACCTGAACATGTCACGTGCAACTGTGATTATAATTGAGTTTAAAAAAATGTATTAAAGTCTTTGCGTGTAAAATCAAAACCATTTAAAAAAAATCATTACACAACATTCTAAAAGTAGTTCCATTAAAATATTCCTTTAGGTTTTACTGAAATCAGTGTTTTAATAGTTGGGCGAAAAAATCTTCTGGGAGCAAATTACGGTATTCGATATCGAACAAGATTTCATAAAATTTTAATGGTGTTTGTATGGAAATTTCGAACGATATCGAATGCCGTAATCTGCCCCCTGTTTTTGCCACATGCGAATGCCATGGTTTTTTGTAATTATCTGGAAAACGAAAAATTGCTCAAAATCAAACTCAGCACCAATTATGGGGCCAGTTTTAAAGCTCTCAGTTACAGTGACTTTCAATTAATAAAAACAATCATGTTTGACATCATGGAAAAGTTCTATTTAGATATTTTTTAGCAACATATGTCAATCTTATAATTTTTTAACCCTGGGTTCCTAATTTTTCCAAAAAGAACTTTAAGAGGAAAATTTCGAATATTTAAAGAAATCAACTCGAAAGGAAGCCAATAAAAAAATTTTCTATGGAAAAGTTGAAATTTTTAAATTTAACTTTAAACATATTTTGTTGTAAAATATTTTACTTTTCTAAAAGTTTCTATTGAAAAATATTAATTCTAAAGTTTTTAATTCCGAAAATTTTTGATTTCGAAAACTTAAATCTCGATTTTTTTTATTTTGAGGTTTTAAATGCCGTCAATTTTTTTTTTTTGAAATTTTTTAATTCTAAAGTTTTTAATTTAAAAAATTTTTGATTTCGAAAACTTTAATTCCAATTTTAATTTATTTTAAGAGGTTTTCGATGTCGAATATTTTTTTGTTACTTTTAAATTAAAAAAATTTTTGATTTCGAAAATTATAGTTAAAAATAATCATTTCTGATTTTTTTTATTAAAAAATCATTTTTTCTTTGGAAAATCTGAAATTTCGAAAATTTTCAAACATTTGAACTCTAAAATTTTCGAGAAGAATTTTTGAAATTTAAAATTTTGAAATGAAAATTGTTTCATATGAGAAACATTTTCCAAAATTAAAACTATTAAAATAAAAATTTTTTGGAATGAAAGTTTTCGCAATTAAATATTTTAGAAAATATTTTTTTTATAATAGAAATTGACACGTTTCCATGATTTTTCCATACTGGAATTAGCACATTTTTATGATAAAAAAAATATTTTCTAAAATTTTTAATTGCGAAAATTTTAATTTCAAACAATTTATATTTTGATAGTTTTTATTTTGGAAATTGTGTCTTATAATCAAAATTTTTCATTTTCAAAATTTTAAATTTCGAAAAAAGTTTTCGACAACTTTCAAGTTCGCATGTTCGCAAATGTTCAAAGCTTTTGATATAAAAAAATCAGAAATTAAATTTTTCTTAGAATTAAAATTTTCGAAATGAAAAATTTTTTAATGCCAAAGTAAAAAAAGCTCGACATTAAGAATTTTAAAAAAAAAATTCTTAAATTTTAAATTTCGAAAATTGTAATTCTAAAAAATTGTTAGTTTTTCATTTTGGAAATTTTATCTTGTATTAAAAATTTTTCATTTTCAAAAAAACTTAAATTTCGGAAATTTTTCTCGAAAGCTTTTAAGTTCGAATGTTAGAAAATTCACTACAGCAAATTCATAAAAAAAATTTAAACTGAAGATTATCAACATAAATTTGGAAAATTCGAAGATTACCGAAAATTTAAAAGAAAAATTGTATTAATATAATAAAATTTTTATTTCTCATACAATTAACTTTACTCGATTTAGAGTCCATTTTTAAATTTTCACTACATTTTTACAATTAGTTGCCATATTAGATAATAATGGACTTGCGTCATATTAAAAATTTACAGCATTTTTTTCAACGTTTTTTTATATTTAAGGCATATTCTTGGACACTTTTGCATACGTTATATATTTTGGGTTGCATTTCATTAAAACTTAAATTAATATTGTATGCATAACTTCTTTAAAAAATAAACAGAATAAATTCATGGATTAATTCTGCTTAAATCGCCTTCAAAATGTTTTTTATCTTTTTTGTTCTGCCCACTAGACTTTGCAAAACGATTGCTACTAGTTGCAAAATGACGGCCCGTACAGTCCGTCGTTATATTTTTTATCACTAGTAACCCAGACTTTCAATTGATTTTAATTTTTTTTATTTTTTATTATTCTTTTATATTTGTTTATTGATCAACAAATGATAAAATTTCATTTGCATCCAATATGTATATAATATCTTTTATTAATTTAACGTCAAATATGTAACGGCAACATCAAAATATTTTAAATACAGAAACTTAAACAAACAACAAACACTAATGGCAGCAAATGATGACGGCAAAACACTATTAATTGATGTAAAAAATTAAGTCGCTCACATAAACAACACACATACTTTGAAAAATTCAAGTGTTTTTTTTATTCTATCAATAGTTAGTATAAAAGACCTGGTGGAGGGGACGGAGGAGAGCCAATGTATCAATAATGTGTGTGTGTGTGTGTATGTGTGTGTGTGTGTGTATGTGTGTGTGTGTGTGTTCGAGTTGCTTTATGTCAACAAATGTTATGCAAAAAAACAACAAGCGTTAAAATGTTGTGTAAAAAAAACAGTTACAATGTGGGCATGTGCGAGAGGCAGAGTGAAGAAATAAAACAAGAATGCGACTAGTTTAACAAGCAGAACAGAGCAAAAACACCAAACATATGGAGCATAAGTGTGTAAAAAAGTGATAAGGTCGCTTACTATTTACTTCTTCTCATATAAAATCTGAAGAGTTTAAGCAGAAAATCCACAATATTTGTTGATAAAGACGTGTGTGCATCAAAAGGTTTTTAATTAGTATTTAGTGGTTGAGCATATTTGGGCAAATGTTTATCCAAGTGTCACCGTACTTTTATTTTACATTTTCCGAGCTCCAGCTTTACAGTAATATCCGCTTAACTGATTTTTTTAATTCATATTTGCTATGCAATATTCTGCTTGTTGATTTAATAATGCAATTGCATGTTTTTAAATCAATTAAGTGGGCAGATTATTTAAACTACTGTGAATGCATACATTTATACTGGTTGGTCAAATTCTATGGTTGACAAAAAAAACCAAAGAGAAATTAAATCTGAGAGAGTTTTTGCAAGAAACAAGTTCTATTTTTAAATGAAGCAAGAATCTCTGGCCGAAATTAGAATCTCTGATAATATTTTTCATCATGCAATAAGCAAACTGGAGGTCTAATTTACAGTCGCCATATTTCTTTTCTTGCATCGGCGTAATAGCAAATGAATACAGCCCCAAATCCTGTCGCAAATAAGACAAATTGGTCGAATTCAACTTGAGGGCTCCAAGTCGAAATTTCTGAGTCTACTTTTCTCCATTTTACAACAAGCTATCTATCTCTTTCTCCATCTCCATTTCTATCTCTTTATCTATCTCTATCTCTTTCTCCATCTCCATCTCTATCTTTATCTCTAACTCTATTTCTATCTCTATCTCTATCTCTATCTCTATCTCTATCTCTATCTTTATCTCTATCTCTATCTCTATCTCCATCTCCATCTCTATCTCTTTCTCCATCTCCATTTCTATCTCTATCTATCTCTATCTCTTTCTCCATCTCCATCTCTAACTCTATTTCTATCTCTAACTCTAACTCTATCTCTATCTCTATCTCTATCTCCATCTCCATCTCTATCTCTTTCTCCATCTCCATTTCTATCTCTATCTATCTCTATCTCTATCTCTATCTCTTTCTCCATCTCCATCTCTAACTCTATTTCTATCTCTAACTCTAACTCTATTTCTATCTCTATCTCTATCTCTCTATCTATATCTCTATCTCTATCTCTATCTATCTCTATCTCTTTCTCCATCTCTGCCTCTATTTCTATCTCTAACTCTAACTCTATTGCTATCTCTATCTCTATCTCTAACTCTATCTCTATCTCTATCTCCATCTCTTTCTCTATCTCTATCTCTATCTATATAGTTTGAGTTTCAAAAGTTTGAGATACAAATGTTATATACAGTTTAAGCAATTCCATACTAGGACGACATCATTCACTTGCAACTTTTTTTTTAGTAATTTCGACAAAAGATTTTCCGGCAAATAATTTGCGATGAATTAATTTTTGATGATAATAAAATCCTGGTATTCTAAACGAAGAGCGAGGAAAGTAGAAAGTGCGACAGAATTTTGAAAAAAAGGATATATGCGGCCGAATTCTCAAAGTCGTGGAAGTAAGAAACAAGTAAGGCTCATCCTTTACTTTGTTTCGGAGATGCTGCAATCCAAAAAAGAAATCACTAATCTCCCATCAGCAGTAGAAGGAAAATTCTGGTTTCGAGAGGAAAATTAAATTTTCACTAAATTCCTCTGCATTGAGGAATAATTTTGGGAAAATTTCAGCAATTCTAGAAATCCAACTCAGACTCATGTATTTATGTACATAGTATAAGCTCCTTTGAGCAAAGTTAATAAAACATGAAAGTAACCCTACTCTTTCTGCGCTCGCCTGAAATGTACAACAAACACAAAAATAACAATTTAGCAAGTGCTTTTCAACACCAATTGAAGTGCAATATGATTTATTTTTAGTTTTATTTTTTATTAATTAATATTAATTAAAGTATTTGTAAATGGCATAAAAATGAAAATTTTTTTTCATTTAAACGTTTCTAAACAAAATAAGTAACACAGCAAAAGAAT
The DNA here is from genome assembly GCA_936439885.1 of Nowickia ferox. Taxonomy (NCBI): domain Eukaryota; kingdom Metazoa; phylum Arthropoda; class Insecta; order Diptera; family Tachinidae; genus Nowickia; species Nowickia ferox. Next base: position 24,380,521 of record OW387027.1, on the reverse strand, counting down.
TTCAATTACTTGGTTCTTATTAAAATATTTCTTTTAAATATTCAAAGAAAATATTTAAATTAAAATAGTAGAACAAAAGACAGACAGGAATAAATATGTATTTTAAATTATATATAAAAAGGCAGCAGCATTTTGTTCGATAATATGACATATCGCACCCTAAATACAAAAGGGGCACAACTCAAAATTTTCCAAAACTGACTTTTTTCCATAAATTAATTCAGAATACACATCTCTAACTACTGCAAAAATTTCTTTAACATCACTATCTTCTTTAACTGGAAAAATACAGTTATGTCTATTTTTATGTTACGTGTGTTGCTTCTGCACGATGAACTAAATAAACAGTTTTTTGTCTCTCCTGAAAATTTTAGTATTTTGAGTTGTGCCCCTTTTGTATTTAGGGTGCGATATATTATTACGCAAAACGTGCGGTTTTGTTTAAATTTTGAATCAAATGACAACTTGTTTAAAGTCTTGGAAAAAAAATAATTTACATTTACAACAAAGTTATGGGTAATAAAATATAAAAAAAATAAATAAATTTAAGAAATTAAAAACAAAATGATTTATTTGCGAGATCATTAAAAATGCCAAAGTTGTGCTGCTAAAGTGACGCAGTGTTTTTAATACTTATTACAAATATCTTGAAGGCGTAGAATAATAAAATGTCAACACGACAAACTGTTTCTTTAACAACCGATTTGAGGTTCATTACACATACGAGTACATATGTACGTATTTGTCTAAATAATTAGAGTATATTTTTATAAAGCGATTGCAAATTTTCATTTGACAGTTTATAATGAAAACAACAATAAATCAAAAAAAATATATTTGCCAATATAAATTAGTGATTATATATTAATAACATTTCGTTTTATAAAAACAAGGATATTATGTAATGCGATACTGATCAGTAACTTTTAGTTACAGCGATGAAACATATGCCACGATGAGCGGAACATAGGCGAGATTACTAAATTTTCAATGTTTCAGGTTCAAATTACATTAATATTAGAAATATTTAATCAAATAAACAAACGTTCCTAAACCGGCTAAAAGCTAATATATCCTTTGGCTTAACAGCACCTTCATTTAAAATTCACTTAAAAAAAATTATATATGATAGGTAGACATATTTTTTCACCAATTGACATTCAATTTCTTAAAGACCTTATTTATATAATTATACAAGTAGTCACATATTTTTATTGCATTGTGATAAAAATTTTAGCTAAAAATCTATTTTTAAAATAAAGGATATATGGGGGGTAGACATGTTCTATCACCGATTGCAATTAAAATTCTCCTAGACCATAATCATATAATTTTAGAAGTTGTTACCTATTTTCATTGCAATGTGATAAGAATTATGGCTACAATTAATATTTTTTAATAAAGGATATATGCCCTTCAAAATCTCCTCAATCTTAGTTATATAATAAAATGCGATATTACCTGTTTGCACAGAATTGTGGTAAAAATTGTAGTTAAAATTCAATTTTTAAAATAAAGGATATATGAGAGGAAGAAATAATCCTTCACCGATAGTTACAAAATTTGTCCACCACCTTATTTATACAATTCTAAAAGTTGTTACCTATTTGTATTGTAATTTTCTGCACAATTATGGCTAAAATTAATTTCTTAAAATAAAGGATATATGGGAGGTAGACATAATTCTTTACCGATTGCTGCTTAACTTCTTTAAGAGCTCAGTTGTACAATTCCAGAGGTTTTTACTTACATAGTTTCATGGAATTTTGATATCAATTGTGGCCAAAAATTTAATTTTTAAAATAAAGGATATATGGAAGGTAGACATAACCCTTTTATCGATTGCTATAAACTTTTTTCTAGAACATAGCTTAAAAAAATTTGGAAGTACATAGCTATTTATTTTTATTGTAATTTGATAACAATTATAGCAAAAATTAAATTTTTTATATAAAGGATATATGGGAGTTAGGCATATCTCTTCACCAATTGCTACTAAACTTCTCTCAGACCTTAAGTATATAATTGTAGAAGTTGTTATCTATTTTCATTGCAATGTGACAACAATTGTAGCTAAAATTAAATTTCAAAAATAAAGGATACATGGGAAGTATACATATTCTTTCACCGACTGCTACTAAATTTCTTCAAGAGATTAATTGTACAATTCTGGAAGTAGTTACTTATTTCGCTGCAGTGGGATAACAATTGTTGTTAAAATTCAATTTTTAAAATAAAGGATATATGGGAGGTACACATAATCTTTTACCGATTGCTACCTAATTTCATCAAAAGCTTAGTTGTATAATTTTGGAAGTAGTTACTTATTTTCCATGCAATGTGACAACAATTGTAGCTAAAATTAAATATTTAAAATAAAGGATATAAGGGAAGTAGACATATTCTTTCACCGCTTGCTAACAAATTTCTTCGAGGTCTTGGTTGTATAATTTTTGAAGATAAGTAACTACTACTTTCTCTTTTATTGCAATGTGACAACAATTTTAGTTTAAATTAAATTTTTTTATATAAAGGATATATGGGATATAGACATATACTTTCAACGATTGCTACTGAATTTCATCAAAAGCTTATTTGTATAATTCTGGAAGTAGTTACATATTTTCATTGCAATATGATAACAATTTTAGCTAAAATTAAATTTTTTTAAATAAAGGATATATGGGCGGTGGATATATTCCTTCACCGATTGCCATTAAATTTGTCCAAGATTTTTAGTTATATAATTGTACAAGTAGTAACCTATTTTCATTGCATTGTGATCACAATTAAGTGTAAAATTAAATGTTTAAAATAAAGGATACATGGGAGGTAGACATATTCTTTCACCGATGGCTACCAAATTTCTACGAGATCTTAGTTGTATAATTTTGGAAGTAGTTACTTGTTTTTTATTGTAATTTGCCAAAAATTTTAGTTAAAATTAGATTTTTAAAATAAAGGATACATGGAGGTAGATATTTGATTGTTTCAATTACTTAGAAATGTATTGCAGAGCTTAAATATGTTAATTTAAAATTTATTACCTAATTTGGCTACTCTCTGATCATAATTGAAGCAGAAACAAAATTTTTTTAATTAAGGATATAAGTGAGGTAGGCATAGTCTTGCACCGATTTTCATGAAATTCATCAAAAAGCTTAACCATATAATTTCAAATATTGTATTTAACTAGCATTGTACTTTGTTGACCATAATTTAGAATAAAGCTACAATTTTCTAATAAAGGATATTCGTAAAAAGGACATATTCTTACTGCAATTGCAATGAAATATTTAGGAAAGTTAAACTATGCAGCTTGAGTAGTATTTACATTTGTTTCGCAATACTTTGACAGCAGTTGAGATTAAAACTCAATTTTGAAAATAAAGGATATATGGCAGGCAAATATGTCCTTGCACCTATTTTTATAATATTTAACAGCAAGCTTAGGTACATAATTTTAGAAGTAGTTAGCTATTTTCGCTGTGCTTTAACTATAATTTAAGCGAAAATTAATTTTTTTAATATAAAGGACATTAGGGAGTTAAACAGATTGTTTCATCTAGTGGTATGAAATTCAAAAGAAAGCTTATCTATATAATTTTAGAGGTTTTTAGTAATTTTCGGTGTACTTTAAGCAAACTAAAATGTGAATTTTCATTTTCTTTTTATATAAAGGATATTTAACAGAAAAACATAATTTTATGAAATTCATAAAAGAGCTTAATTCTTACTGCGACTTGAATGAAATTCATAAAAGAGCTTAGTTATCTACATAACAATTTAATCAGTTTTCTGTATAATTCAAGCTGAAATTTTAATTTTTTTATTAAAGGATGTGCTAATTGTTATTATTGCAGATTTACCTTAAAAAATAAAATGTTTTATAATCTTAATATCAAGCACTATTTTATCAAAATTTATATATATATATACATTAAATATTAAAATTTTGTCATTAACTTTCTGGGAGCAGAGGAGTGTACCGCGTCTCAGAGTTAGAATTCTGAGAGGGGAGTCCTTAATAATTTTAAGTTTGTATGTCGTATGCCGCCTATTAATTTATCAATTCTCTTAATGATTTATAAATCAAATTTAATTTTTATATAATTCTGAGAGCTTCAAAATGCTAAGAAAAAAATCCCAATTGTATAAACACAAGGCAATATAAAAATTATTATTATTATTCTATAGAAATTTTTGATTTATGTTAAAATTTCTTAACTAAAATAGATCACTTGATCATACAAATCATAACTCAATTTAAAAGAAACTATTTTATTTATTTTTTTGATTTAAAATTTAATGTTCTTCTTTGTCTGATTTGAGTTTTTTTTTTGTCTTCTCTTTCTTGCTTGCAAATTTGTTTGTTTATTGCTGCCAACATTTTGCGCCCAATATTTAGTTTAGCCAAACAAAAAAGCAAACCATAAATTTCAATCGAAAACAATGAAAATCACAAAATTTGGCTGGAAATAGAAACACTTGTGCATCAACTTGTGCATATAATTTTATGGCAACGAAGGAAATTAGCCATAATGATAAATGATGTTGTATTTGCATTGTTTCCTCCAGTCAAAATGGCAAACAACAAAGGCGAAAATTTAATTATTTGTTAACACGCCACTGTGCAGCAGTGTGCAGCAGTCAACAAGCAAGACACAATTGAAAGGAATGGAATTGAGACGGAAATTATTTTAAAAAAAGAGAACCATAAGAAATCATGTAATTAAAAATTTCTGCTAAATAACAAGGCTGCAACGACTCGATACATTTAGTCCAGCGTGTTTCTAGTTTTTGTTTAATCTCAAGGCCCTCGAAAACGGATGCTGTTTCAATAATGATTTATTCCCTAAGTTAGTTTATTTCTGCTTCAAATTAATATTAAATCTTTGAATCATAAGTCTTTGACCAAGACTTAACATTAGCACGCACACAAGAAGTCTCAGTTATTTAATAAATAAAACTATATAAGATGTAGAAGTTGAAAAGCAATCGAGGCAGCCACTCACAACAGGGCCTGCATTTTCAAGTAGAATAAGGCTACTTTTTGAATAAAGAGATCTCTGCATTTTTCGTATATTTATCATTTGTATTGGGGTTATTTCTGTGGCAATTAGAAAAATGTGCTTAAGGCATATTTTACTGTTTTGAAGGAGAGCACTTGTAAGCGTTCAAGTCGATTTTCAGAAATTTATTTCTTTTACAGTTAAATTGGGAAATTCTCTCTTAACCTTTATTTTTCTAAACAAACATCGTTTTACACACTATAAGTAATACATTTAAGTTGAAATATAACAAAGTATAAGCTAACTTAAGATATTTTTCCAAATGAGATTAGAAGCCTAAAAAAGATAAGTTGCAAGTCATACTGCTATAACTTCCTGAAAAATCACACAAATTAATTGAGATTTTGACCAGGTATACTTTCAAATATGCAGATTATGGAGGTAGCATTAACTCAAAATCAGCTTATCTCGACTTAAGCACTTTTTCCTTTTTGCCACAGATTTATGCCAGTACGACCACCACGAAACTCAGTAAATCCCTCCTTTTTGTTTTTAAACAATTGTACAAAAATATCTGCTTTAAGATTCTCTTTATGAGTCTCTGAATGCACGAAAAGTGTAAATTGCACTTAAAACGCCGTAAATTGTTCAAAACTTTAAATAGTAAATTTTAATTTAAACTTAAAAAAAAATCAATTTAATTTTAAGATAATGCAATATTTTTTTAATGAAAAAAAAATATAAAAAATTGCAATTAAAATGTTTGACGTAAAATATTTTCTATACGTTTTATTACATTTTCCAGCAATTTCTCTTCAATTTAATTTCTAATACTTTGCCAGTTTAAAAAAATTCGACTTAAAACACATTTTGACATCAAGCACTAAAAATGCACTTACACGTTCATTCATGCAAATCACAAACAGACCTTTTGTTTATGGCAAAAGAATTTACCAGTGTAAATTCGTTTAAATAAATAAAAAAAATCAAGTTTTGAAAATATAAAATTTGTGAAAATATCGTGCCACAACCGCCAAAAAAAAAGCTTAAGTGACATAATTTTTGAAATTAATTTTTTGACCTAAATCGATTACTAGAGAACTTTAATAATCGATTTTGATCGAAAAATTACGAGGTGCACAATATGCGTCGGTTAATCTTTTTTGGTAGTTATGGCACGATATATTAATTTGATAATTATGCTTTGCAAATGAAATTAAAACAATTATCACAAATAATTTTATTAAAAGCTATTACTTTTTATTACTTTCGTGTACATAAGTATTGCAAAAATTAAAATAGAATATAAATAGTTCGCCAAAAATAAGAAATATGCATATGGGGCACTCTACGCCAAATCGGATGGTTTGAACATTTTTTCTGTTTTGATTTCGCCAATTTTGTGGTATTTTCAGGGCCCTTCAAGAGAGCGTTCTCGGTAAATTTAAAAATTTTTTGGATAACTCACTCATTGAAAAAATATTAAATTTTAAAAAATGACTTTTTCCTATTTTGTTTTTTTGTTCGCAACTTTCTTAAAAATGGCCCAAACTTGATTTTTTGTTTTGTGAAATTTTTGTTTTCAGTTGCTTTTTTATGGAAAAAAATAGGAAAAAAAAGTATTCCCAGTGTTTCTGATCAAGATTTTTGGATTTTTAATTTTATAATATATTTCAAAACGTTTCTTAATCAAACAGTTTTCCATTAGTAATTAGTGGTTACGCTATTTGGGCCACAGCTTCAACTTTTAATAGCCCGTAAATGAGTTTCAGATGTAAACTTTTAAAACCCCGATGCACGTATATAATTTTTTAGTTCCCTCTAGAAGAATCAGTTGGCAGCATATTGTTAATGTGAAAAATAAATTAATTTTGTTGTGCAGTGAAATTAGTGTATCCTTCGATTTTTTTAATTTTTTTTTTTTTTGGATTATTTTTTTAATTTTTTTCTTATGTAAAAAATTTAAAAAAATCCATTTTGGAACATTATTATGATATCTTTTGAACGAATATCAAAAAAAAAGTGATTTGGCGCGGAATGCTCCATATATTAAATATCTTTATTATTTGGCCAAGAAACATGTGAAAAATCTATACCATGAATGTATGATTGTGTGTGTACGTGGCTGTAGTAATTGGAGAGTATAACAATAAATAAATGACTAACGTGTTGCTTTCAATTGTGTTGTACACATTCATAAAAGTTTATGTAAAAACAAACAAACAAACAAACAAACACACCTTCCTACAGCAGCCCAAATATACAACACAATAAAATAAACAAAATCAAGAAAAGTAATAAACTTTGGTTGCCGCAAAGAAAACAAAGAAAAATAATCATGTTCTTGCTGCATTTGTGTTTGCAAATTCACAGGTGTGTTGAGTAGGTGTACTATACTGTAGTAAGGGAGAGCGAAGAGAGGTGAAAATAAATCACAGCAAAATATTACACATACTTTACATAAAAGTAATGGTGCCGAGCAGAGTTGCCAGACAAAATGCAAATAGAAAAATAAAGCGTAATGCTGGGAACACATTTGGGACGAACGACGGCTCTTTGCTATAAAATTATGAGTAATAAACCGAAAAGTTGCTAATTCTCAGCTAATTGAAAAATAAGGACGTAATAGCGCTGCACTGCATTGTTAATGAAACAGTATGTATATACTTATTTCGGCATTCATTTATAGCAGTAAGCTGACGAAAATCGTTTTATTAAGCCGATAGTGGGATTTAGGCTTTAGACTTTTTGGCATCAATCGTGAATAAGTATGAAATTAAATATGCCCATTTTAAGTTTTCACTTGCGCCTACTGTTTGAGTATTATAGCGAACTTTGCTATTATTAGAAGAAATATTTTATTTTTATTGTATATCGAGACATAATCGCGAAAATAACTTAAAAGACATATAGTTTGAACTTCGTTTTTTTCGATGAAAATTTATTATTTACGCTGGTATACCATCGATTTTCGCCAAAAAAAAAATATTAAGTTAATAAATTATGTGGCTTAAGCTTTTTTGGCGATTATGGCACGATATGTATATTTTTCAAGGAAAATTTGTTTAATAATTTTGTGTTTTCCTCTTTTATTTTTTGAATTAGACACTTTGAAACATTACGGGCCTAATTTTGTAAAACGCAACGCTTAGCGTTCAAAAATTTTGTGTGGAAAAATTGTAAATTACATAAACAAAATATGTATAAATTTTGTCAACGCTGAGCGTTGTGTTTTAAAAAATTAGGCCCTACATCTCCGCTTACGCATACATGTTTGCCATTTTTTTATCGAAAGGGTGAAAAAGATCCATAAGTAAAAGAGTTGGACAGTTTAAATGAATTTCTAGTTTTAACTTATTACTAGGGCGTAAGTTGAATTTATAACTCTGCTTTATACAGAAACTTATAGTATAATTTTATTGCGCATCTTTGTTTGAAACATTTTAGGCCACTGTATACCCATTTCAGTGTATTTAATCTGTCTCTTATTTTGAAAGTAGGGAGAAAAAAGGATGTGCGAACATGGGTAAGAGGTTTGAAATATTCCTCAAAATGTTTATGGCAAAATTTCATATACATAAGTGCCTAAGCTAACGAAATAAAATGCAAATAATTTTAACATTTGTTATAAAATATTTTTTTAAAAATACATTTAAATTGATTATTGCAGGTTAAGTTGGATCCTATGCGCGTTCTAAACTAAGAAAACACAGGACTTTCTTCTTTGAAATTTTAACCGTAATCTAGACTTTAAAAAATTGTTTAAAAAAAATTTACAATAAGTGCAGTTTTCGTGAGTCTTTTTAGGTGTTCATTAGGTAATTTTAAATAAAGACTCTTAATTATTATTACCAAAACAAAAATGCATTCTGCCATATCATCGATTTTAAGTTAAAAATTATCAAACTTCTATTTCCAATTCCTAAAATCACTTAAATCATATTAATTCATTGAATATGGCAACAATGATATAAGAACACAACTGGAACGAACGACGAATTTTTGGTAGCGCATATTTCTTGCCAAAAATAAAACATATTTTTGTATATGAAAATACACACACAATCATGGCGTCGAACGAAATTCACCATACGCAGCGAACTATGCAATAGATTTATTTCCAAGGCGAATTGACTTACAGCTGATGGCGAACACAGAGCTGGAACTATTTTGTTTACTTAATATAATTTTTTTTAAATTTCAACATGAAAAATATTTTTTAAAAAAATCAATAAAAAATAAATTGGAAAAACCTTTCGAAAAATTTTGAAATTTCTTAAACGTTGCCAGTTTTGTTAGTAACAGAAGCCGCTGCGTGCCTTGGAGAAATCTGGTGATGGCGATAACACATCTGAAATATTTTTTTTTTATTATTTAAACTTGCATGTTGGTTAAGTAAAGTCAATTTTAAAAAGTGTTTTAAAAAATTTTCAACATGAACAATATTTAATTAAAAAATCAATAGTGAAAAATATGAAAAACTCTTAAGCGTTGCCAGCAGCTGCGCGCGGTGGTGAAATTTGTTTAACTTTTTTTTATCGCCATGTTTCAGTTCTAATTGTTGGCTTCTTCGCAATTCTATATGAGTGCCTTAACAGCTTCTGAATTGATGCGATGCATTCAACTAGTTTTGAAATGCATCAAAAAATCTCTTTCTTATTTAAAAAGGTGTACTTACATATAACGTCAGCTGAAATGCAAAGTTACGTAACTGCACTTTTTTAAATTTTATAAGAGAGAAAGAAAACTAAACAAAATCATTCAGGATACATGATTAAATTTTTTTTTAATTTTTAATTAGGATCAGGTGACTATTTTCGCCGCTTGTAATTTGAATATACGTTCTTTGTTGTTTCTTTTGGTGATTACTGAGCTTCATACGGCGAATTTACATTATGATTTTTTACCGACAAATTCGTCCTGCTGGGCGAAACTCGTCGTTCGATCCAATTGTGTTTATAGCGTAACATAGCAGATAAAAAAAGTGAGAGAGATAATGAGAGGGAGAGAGAGAGAAGAGAGCATACTTAAGACATAAGAATAACGTATTTTTCTTTCTCTCAAACAAAAACTAGAGTAACGTTAAAAAATATTTAAATACCCCTAGAGAAAATGGTTAATGGGAAAAGCTTTTTACTACCCTTAAAGCTTTCAAACACACAATTTCTCACCACTCTACATTCACATTAACTTACAAGAGAAAGTTCACATTTTTAGGGGCATTTTAGTACGTTAAAATAATATATCTAAAACGACAAATAGGGTAAGAAAAACATAACACACTAGAAACTTTTCACAACGTTGCGTATTGTGGAGCCTAACGGACGTGTGTACGGAGGAGAAGATTTGTGGTTAAATATATTACTATATTTAAAAAATATATTAATACATATGTATATATATTGAATACACAGCTTTAAGTAATAGTAAATTAAAACATAAAATAAATAAGCTTACAAAAATTATTAAAACTAACTAACGAAAAAAAAGTTGAAAAAAAAATTATTACTAAAACTGTTCAAATAAATGAATCCAAAAAAAAATAACCTCTGCTAAATAAATCGATTGTTAAAGAAAAGCAACAAAGCAAAAGCAACAGAAACAACCTGTAATTAAAAATGTCAATAAAGAATTAAAATTGTTTAAACATTTGTGAAAATTATAAAATTAATAAAAATATAAAAAAAAAAATATTAAGAAATATTTTCTTGTTCATCCATAAAATAAATTAGAAAATCAAATACAGTGAAAAAGAACGTAAAATATATTTAAAAACGTATGAACATACATGCACATACAAAACAATTTTTTTGTTTTTAATATTGAACTTCTTGCTTGGCCTTAAACTGTGTTTGCGTATTAGTTATTGTTACCAAAGATTGATGCGATAGTTTTATTTTTTGTTTTTTGCCTATTTCCTTGAATATCATACAAAACTATAGCTGTTGCATTTTCGTATTGATTAAAAAGAACAGAATTCAATAAACAATATAACAAAAGAAAACTTCTAAATGGTTTAAAAGTGTGTAAAAATAAAAATAAAAATAAAAAATTCTCACTGACAAGAGAAAGTTCTCCCAAACTGTATAAAAAGATTTTCACTGGAATTTATTTGTGTTTTCTTAATTTTGCCAGATTTTATAAATTACAGCAAATAAAATCAGTAAAAATAAGCAAAAAATTCAAAAACAAAGGAATTGTTGGAAAACTTAACTTTATGAAAAACTTTAAGACTTTTTATGTAACTGCCTTTTTAAAAACAAAAAGACTCTTTTTGAAATTATGTAATTTAGCTCAAGCAAAACAAAAAACATTTTAAAAATGTGAAATAATGATTAACGTGTTGCTCGAAACTTTAAATAGTATTCTAGTAACATATCACAAAAGCATATTTAGTTTTTATTATTTAAAGAAAATAATGCTTGGTCTGATTTGTCTTAGGAAATGTCTTGCCAGCAGAAAATCTTGTACCGCAGTAAAAGTCAAAATATAAAGAGAATTGCAAGATTCTTTTAAATTATCGTTACTAAGATTGACTGTAATTGAATTTTTTATTGAACGATTAATTTATTGTTGCTTCTTTCCCCAGTAAACCGTATAAAGTTTCTGTCTATCAGTCTTGGGCAGTAATGACTATATTTTGTAATTGATTACACATCCATCACATATGTAGTTTTTGTAACTAAAAGTTGTGAAAATGAAAATAAAACAATTGCATTTAAAAGTATCTAGTTGTACTTGCAATCGTAGCATACCAATTACAATTAGATGTAATTATAGAAAATATATGCAATAATTATTTTTTTATTACTTAAAAAAATATTCGATTACAATTACAATTACAATTACAATTACAATTACAATTACAATTACAATTACAATTACAATTACAATTACAATTACAATTACAATTACAATTACAATTACAATTACAATTACAATTACAATTACAATTACAATTACAATTACAATTACAATTACAATTACAATTACAATTACAATTACAATTACAATTACAATTACAATTACAATTACAATTACAATTACAATTACAATTACAATTACAATTACAATTACAATTACAATTACAATTACAATTACAATTACAATTACAATTACAATTACAATTACAATTACAATTACAATTACAATTACAATTACAATTACAATTACAATTACAATTACAATTACAATTACAATTACAATTACAATTACAATTACAATTACAATTACAATTACAATTACAATTACAGTTACAATTACAATTACAATTACAGTTACAATTACAATTACAATTACAATTACAATTACAATTACAATTACAATTACAATTACAGTTACAATTACAATTAAAATTACAATTACAATTACAATTACAATTACAATTACAATTACAATTACAATTACAATTACAATTACAATTACAATTATAATTACTATTACAATTACAATTACAATTACAATTACAATTACAATTACAATTACAATTACAATTACAATTACAATTACATTTACAATTACAATTACAATTACAATTGCAAAAGAAAAAGCGATTGCAATCAGATTTAATTTTTATTTGAAAAATTTATAATAATTTTAAATTACATTTTGTTCTATCATTTGCAATTACATATAAATAATTGCAATTGAAATTAATGTAATTAAAATTGCCCAAATCTGCTGGCTATAAAGTTCTGAAAACGATTGTTAGCATTTCATTTAAGCAACTCCAACAAAACTTAAAAAATATTGTCTATCGCTTTTTTCTTACGCAAATCTAGTACTTTTTCTCATTTAGAAATCTAAAACAAGTTCGCTAAATACTGCTATAACATTTATGGTTAAAAAGTTGAGACTGATTTACGCCCAATTTGTTAATGCTAAATATCTATGGTTATTTAAAAACATACATATAAGCCTCCCTTTAGTTTAAGATTCAGACAGTTTCAGGCCCAGTATTTAATACTTGAAAAGAACGTTGATTTTGCTTAATGTTTTCTTATTACGCCTTAATTAATTTTTAACAAAAGCTACGCATAAAAAGTTAAAGGAATAATTTCGTTTTACAAAAGAATAAGTATCCACCGGAATTAAATACTTGATTAAATTTCCATGCAAAAAAGAATAAATAGACTTCTAAAGAAACTCTTATCAAACAGAATAAAAAATTAGCTTACTTCCAGCAGCTGAAAGGAGCTGTGAACACATTAATATTTCTTAACATTATGAGCTTAAGGGAAATAAATATGTACATATATTCGCAATGCCAGCAGCCTTTCGCTCCTCAGATAATTTTTCTTTTTGCTGGAAATATATTTCAATTAAAAAAAGTCTTAGTTTAAGCACGTCGTGCAGGAGTTTTGGTTACGCTTGTGCTGTTCAACATAATTAAGATTTTTCTGTGTTCATTCAAATTTTAAAAGTTCCCTTTTTTTCATTATCGAACTCATAAAATAATAAGAAATTAATTTTGTGAACAAAACGTGTTGTACACTTGAAAACCATATAAAATTTTTTTGAAAATGCAAATAAAATTAAGACGCTTGAATGAATCAAGCAACTATCAAATATGGCTGTAAAAATGTTCTCGGTGTATGGTGTGCAGTACGCAATGTGATTTCAGCATAAATTATGATTCATCATACGCCACTTTTACTGTTAAATCTCAAAATCGATTCAGCCATTTTTTTGAACAGGGTTGTCGAAAAAAAGAGAGGGAAAAAGAGATAGAAACCACATTAACCCATCTTAAGTACCGTAAGTGGATCAAATGTTTAAAAAAAATAGAAGCGAAAATTCGCGGTTACTGGCGGTCATAAATCTATATTCATCATACGTCATATCGCTCATTCACTGACACAACGTCATAAGTTCAAAAAAAATTCAATTTCTTGAGTAAATGATGCAGAATTCATCCTCATATCATATTTCGTAATGGTGTAAAAATTTCATACAAATATCGCGTTTACTCAAGTCTTGAGAGAAAAATAAAATTTTCTTTTTCCATTAAGTTGTGTGTGCGTAAATTGAAAACTTCAAATTCGTTTTCTGGCAAACTGCTTTGTTTTTTTTTTAAGTTACGACGTTGTTTTTGAGTAAATGAGCGATATGTTATTGTTATTGCAATATTTACTCCGAAAATCTTATTTTCACGATTTCTTAACAAATTTGCTAAACGAACTGAGCGCTCATTATAAGCTTTGTTATGTAATTGAAAATTATAAATATACAGAAAATAAGAACAAATAGAATTTGCTTTTGACTTCCCAACAATTCCCAAAAAAAATTTGCTAAATCCCCAAAATCGAATTTTTTCCATATTTTTGCTGTATTCTTTTTATTTTTCGCCGGGCGCAGATAAGATTTTTGGAAACATTTAAAAACATATCTTGCCTTAAGGTGGTATAATAAATATTTTTGTTCCAGCTTTGGATTTTGAGAAAAGATGTCTTAAATTTATATATTTATAACAAAAATAGGTATATTTCGAAACGATCTGGTTCCTTCAATAACCAAAATTTTGAACAAAAAATTTCTTTGTAATATTTCTTAAGGTATAACCTTTGGAATAAGTTAAAAATTGGCAGTTGGTATTTGTGTAAAAGCTTTTTTTTATAATAGCAAAATAATTAACCCACTTTTTCCTGCAAAAAAAAAGCAACGAAAAAATCTGCTTTTTTCAAAATTTTAATTTAAATTGCTTTTGATACCAATTTTTTATTTTTAATTCATAATTATTGCTTTTTTCTACATCAAACAACATTTGATTTCTCCATTAGCAGAACAGTGGACCAAGGTTGGTAAAAAAAAGCCAAAATTTTAATTAATTTTCTCGAATATTTCTTAAACTTTAAGCGAAAACCCACAAATGTAGCAGACTTTTTTAGCTCTTGGATAGAAAAAAAATCCACTTGGAAAAAAATTTTTTATCATCAGCTGGGCTTCGGTTTAAATTTCTCATTAACCCCAGGTTGCCCACTCTGGGGCATTGTGGCTCCGCAACCTTGAAAGACTTAAGCTCTGTGACACCTCAAATGCTGTATGAAATTTCATAACAATCGCACCGTTAGAAACTGCAAAATTATTTTTTTTTTAACAAAATCCGCCACTGTGTATTGGGTACTTTAGGCCCCACTAGGCACCAGAAGGCAGCGTGGAATCGAGCTAAAAAATAAGGATCGCATTTATGACAGCCAACCTCATATGCAAGAAAGCGCATACATTTAGAATTAAAAAAAAACCCCATACAAGCTGCATAAGCCAAAGAATAGGGAATGTTTAAATTAAGAAAAAAAATTTAGAGGCAAATGGCTCCATTCGATACCGATCAAAAATTCTATTAATACAAAATAAATATTGTATAAACAATTGCAGTAATTTTTTTTATAACAATTTTTTAAACTTGTTTATTCAATTGCACAAAAGTTATACTTAAATTCTTTTCTTTTATATAATAAATAATACATTTTTTAATTTCTTTTTTTTACATAAATCGATTATTTACAATTAAAATACTCGTATTTTTGTGCACCTTTTGATATTTCAAAAATTTAAAACTTGCCTTTGGCATACATTCCCATGATAAAAAGCATAAAAATTTGTTTTCCAATATGTTTTTTGTTTTATGACATTATCAGTGACTGGTTTGGCTGTATTTGTGGAAAAACCTGTAAATTTTTAATTTTTCTGCACTTAATTTTCATGTGAATTTCTTATTTATTATTTAGGTAGTTAAAAAGAGAGAGAGAGCGAAGCAGATGGAGTATTGAATACCGTTATCTATCAGTATTGATACAGTAGAATCGTGATAATATGAAGAACTTTTAATAAGATGTTATTTTTTTTTAATTTCGTGGACGTTTTTATAGCTATGCTATTTGTATCATGACACAGCAGCTAGGACGTGATTTTCGTAACAAAAAAAAAACGACACTATTACAGTTATAAATTTGTTTGATTTCTTTGTACTTATAACCAGAGTACGAAAATAAACGAAACAAATTGTTTGATTTTGTTTTGTTTCGTTTCTTGAAGTCAGTGAAACAAAAACAAAACAAAAACAATGAGGATTGTTCATTTTGCTTTTGCACAGCCGATCGGCTGTAAGACGGCAAACAGCCGCCACCGCCGCCGGCCACAAACAATACATTAATTTAATCTAGAAAAGAAAATAATGGGAAATAAATGGAAACGTTTTGAAATATTTGCGGCAAATTTGACATCATCATATAATTTTATTGCATTGTTATTTAACATATTAAGTTTGTTTTATATAGCTAAGCAGCATAGCTATAACCGGGTGTCCCAAAACACCTCTCTTCATTTTTTTTTTCTTGAAATGAAAAAGAATTTTTATTTTTTTTAGGAAACTATTGCTAGAATAAAAATTTTTTAAAGAAATTGAAAGCAGTTATTAAATTTTTTTTTGTTATGAATTTAGGAAATGGTTACAAAAACATTTTATAAAGCAAAATTTCTAATTGAGCCTTATGATTACTAAGAAATTTTTTAGTAGACATTATCGAGTTTTTACTGTATACATGCATGTCTGTTAAAAGTATTTGGCGGCGTTATGTCAATTAAAAGCTTAAAACAACAACATATTTATGTATATCTATTGTGTTTAATGACCACATTTTTTTCTTTGTCACTGGCTGCTTTATTTCTATTATTATTATTATTTTTATTGATAGTATTTACTTGCAGTAGTTAAATTTATTGTCAATTTATTATTATATTTTCTTTTTTGTCTATTTGTTTTTAAGCACGCTTTTTTTGTGTGAATAGTTTACTAAGACTTTTAATGAAATTATATTAAGATTGATTGTACTTTTGTAATATTAAAGATTTTTTGTTGTTGTTCTCTATCATTTGAACTATTTTTGTGGCTGTCAAAAATAATAATTTTTGCTTTATAATGGACATAAAGAATTTGAAAAATAAAAAAAAAATTTCAAGGTCATGTTAATCTTACTTTTGTCTTCTCCTAAAGCGTGGGAAATAGTTTTATCATTTAAAATAAAATTGATTTCTTTTTTATATAAAGAAAACCAGTGTTGCCACTTTTTGCTATTTGCAATAGGGTCCATTGTGGTTCCCTTCTATTGCCAATTAAAAATAATATTTACCTTCCATATGTATACAGAAGTGATCCTTTTATCCGTCATTAAGTCACTGAATACACATGATGAAGCCCCTGATGTCCGCTAGTTTACACTTCCCGATATCAGTAATGCTCTCATGGAAACGCCTGCTCGGCTACATAAGCCTAAGACGTTGCAGCTTCGGACAGTGACAGATAATATGTTCAATGGTTTCTGGTTCCTCTTCATCCCCGCGCATCCTACAGAAATCTGGAGTGCCAGTTTCCCATACGCTGGTTCTTGCTCTGACCGAGCAGTGACCAGTCAACGCTACTATAATGATTCGCGTCACCTTCGTATCCATGTCCAATAGCAGTTTGGATCTTCCTGAGTCAAGTTTTGGCCACATGGCCGTCGATATTCTACAATCCTCCCTACTTCGCCATGAACTGTTGGTTCTGCTTTCTATCCAATTACTGAGTTCCCTATAGTAGTGACCTATCGCTAATTTCACCGATCTGTCACACATTCCCTCATCTAACGCCGACTCTTTTCTTGCCAGGTCATGTTTCATGTTAATTCAACATGATTTACAGTTATCTTTAATGAAAATTTTTTCTCTACAAATAACTTTATTTCATGTTGATTTCATATTGCAGTACTGTTAAATCACAATGAAGAATCATTTTGAATCAAAAATATTCCAAGTTGAAACAACATGAATTTGATACACGAACAGCTATGTTGAATCAAAGTTATTTCCAGTTGAAACAACACTAATTTAAGTTAATTTAGTCATTTAATTTAATTAATTATGTAAGTTACCTGTTTGTGTGTATTGGCGCAGTCACCGGGAAAATGTGCGTAATAATTTCATTTTTAGCTTCAAAGCATATGTTTTAAATTGTAACACCTTTTTGAATTAAAAAACTATTTAGCAATTAAAAAATTTGTGGTTGTCAATATTAATGCAATTTGACAACTGAAATTGACAGCTGTTTGTTGCCATGTGCCATAACATTTTGGAAGCTGGCATATTGGCAGCCATAGATTTGTGTGACGCACCATTTCATGCAGCATATATCTTATCCTATTAAACAGCCGTTAATTTTCCCTTTTTAAGCCTTAATATTTTCTTACTCTAATTAGTTTCACTTTTCCATTTGGCTACTCAACCACAACATTTATTATCATACTGTATTCAGTTATTTACTGCCGCTATATGTTTATGATTGGTCGTGTCTCGAAATAAATATTAACAAATTAATTGAGGCAATTAAAGAAAACACACAAATAAATTTATTGCTCAAATAAATTCTTTAAAAAGAAATAAATTTATATAAAAAAACAGCAAATATTTGCTTTAAATTGCTGCTCGTAAATAAAAATTAAGGAAAAGAATTTAAATAAAAATATAAATGGTTCATTATTAATTAAAATTTGTAGCAAAAATTCGTAATATAAAGTTTAAGGTGAAATTAATTGAAGCAAAGCGACAATAATAACAATGAAAATTATTGACTTGGAAATTCTCTTCCCTCATAAAAACAATTGTTTTTATAAGAAAGCAATTTACTTGCCCTAATGAAAGTACTACGATGTACTTTTAACGAGTTTGCTTTTTTTAACGAGTATTTTTCCTGGGTTCTTAATGATTTCAATAAAAATTTTCCGAATAATTTTCTACTCGATTAATTGAAGCAGCTATTTTATGGGAGCCACGAAATAATATATATTTTTTTATTCAAGTAATAGCTAAAATATTTCTTTATTCGATTAATCTACTATTTTTTTTATTCGAATAAATAAATATTTTATTTGGCTAATTACAAAAAATAGTTTTCAAGTATCTCAAATCTATTTTTTTTAATACGTGTCAACATAAAATTATTTCTATACGATTATTCGAATAAAATTTTTTCTTGGAATAAGTGTTTTAATCAAAATAAATTTTTTTAAACATAAAAATAAACATATTATTTTTGTATTCGATTAACAGAAAATATGTCATTCGAATAATCGAATAATTTTATAAATAAATAAATAAAATATATATAAATATTTTATTAGAGCAATCGAATAAATTGTTGTTCTCAAGTAAATAATAAATTCGTTTAGATAATCTCATTAAAAGTTTTAGTTCTAGTAAACAAATTCTTTTACTAGAGTTAACGAAAAAAAATGCAGAAGATTGCTTTTTTATAAAAAAAATGATTCTAATAAATAATATTTTTAAGTAATAAATTTTATGTTCAAAAAAATTTAATAAATATTTGATTCCAGCAATCGAATAAAGCTTTAGTTCAAATAAATAAGGGAATAAATCATTTTGTTGCACTAAAAAAATCAATTACACAAAATTTTGGAAAAGCCGAAGTTTATTTGACAAATTTGATAAAAAGAGTAAAATATTTTTTACGATAATGTATTTTTTTGTTTTATAAATATATATGTATTCAAGTACAAAACCATTTCAAGATTAAAAAGTCTCAGCGCCCTAAAGGCTTTTTTAAATTTTATTCGAATAAGTTTTCAATGTCAGTAAGCGAATAAAATTTTTATTCGCGTTAGCATGTTTTACATACATGCATTAATTCAAGCAAACGAATAAATTATTCTAGTCTAGTTGTCAAATCAATTATTTTATGCGAGCACAAGAGTTTTTTTTTTTAATTTCTGCATACATTTTTAATAAAAATCATTTGTTTAATTAGTCGAATAAATTGTTTCACATAAGTTTTTTTTTTTTGTATTTTTATTCAACATACAACAAATTTTTCAATTCAAGTAGTCGATTAATTTCGTTTAGTAGAAAAAAAACATTTTTTATTAAATAAAAATTGGTCGAATGGTATTTTTTCTGATTTGAAAAAATTTATTTAGTCGAAAACAGATCAAAAAATTATCGATTAATCGTATAAATTTTATTCGCTCAACAATGCTAGCACTGACTATTATCTATGGCCAGTCCAATTAAAAGTTTATTGCCTTAAAAAAATAACTCGCATTAAAAGGAACTTGAACCCTATTAAAATTTATTATTTAAATTACAATATAATCACGTACAATTAATAAAATAAGGTCTTTTATTTATAAGGACTATATTTATTTTGAAGCAATAAAAAAATTCATAGTTTTGTTAGTATTCGAAAAAAGGAAAATGTGAATTAAACATTTACTACTGATTCAGTGTCCATTAAGAAGCAAAAAATTTTAATATTCCTAATATTTTATAGTATTAAAATATAATTCTCATAAAATTCATTAATAAAAATGGAAATTTCATTAAAATTTATTAAAACGACTTAAAAAAAAGGTAACAATAATTTCAACATCAACATTTCAAACAAAAAAATAAACAAAAAAGGAAGTCAACATAAAACATTAATTCAGTACACACATTTAAGCAGGAAATGAAACAGGAGACAAAAATTCAACACATATTTTCAAAGCCTTCAAAATAAAGAGAGAATCAAAAAAAAGAATTTCCAACACCAAAAAATAACACAATCATCGTCAACAACAGCAATAACAACAATATCGTCGTGTGCAAAACACATCCATACATACAAACATACATATCCAAAATTCACCACAAAATAAAAGCAACAATAAATACCAACAACATCAATAATAATAACAATAATACAAGAAGAAGAAAAACACCTAATAAAACTAACAGAAATTAACCTAAACAACACGAACTTTTGAAAACCACCGTTTGAGTAATAAAAACAACAACAATAAGCAATAATAAAAAAAATACAAACAAATTCAAAAATAAAGTTACCACCACCACCAACAGAACCCACTGAAACTACAACTACAAAAACAAAAATAAAAACAAATATGTCCGAAAAGAGCGACAACAATGGCGACGATCAGGCACAAACGGTTGACGAGGCCGTTGGTGAAAATAAAATGAAATCTCGTCTTCGCAAGGGGGCACTTAAGAAGAAGAATATATTCAATGTCAAGGATCATTGTTTTATACCACGCTTCTTCAAGCAGCCAACATTCTGTTCACACTGTAAGGACTTTATTTGGTAAGTGAAGAATTTCTCTTAAATTTAAAAAAAAATTAGAAAACTTATTATTTTTTAAACAAAAAAAAATTATTTTATATGAGAAAGACTTGAGCATTTAGTTTCAATTATGAAATTTCTTGGTTGAAATTTTTTTGTCTCATTTCATTATATTTTACAAAAATAAGTTGCAAGTCCTTAAGTTAGAACCATATGTTGGAACTTTGGAAAATATTCGAAACCGTAGCTGTAGCTGTGGGGCAAATTACAGCATTATACATTGAAAATTAAAACATTAAAAAGAGTTTGAATTAAAATAGTTTTAGATTTTCTCTGATATCGAATGTCATAGTTTGTCCTGCTTTGAATGTGTAAAGAATATTTTTTTTTATAAAAATTAAATTTTACTTTAATTTCATAATAGTTAAGTAGCTTTTAGGTTCTGTTTACAAAACTTACATGTAAGAGTTAAATAATTTGTTAAATCTAATTTTTTTTTTTACTAATTTCGAGGATTCGATATCAAATTTAAGCTTTCAAATATGCCGAAAACGATGTTTTTACCTTAACTGGGTTCTTTAAATCATAGAGTGTTAATTTGAGCATAAATATCAATATTTGTACTAATTTCGAAAAAAATAACTTTTTTCGAACATTAAAAAAAATCTTTAACAATTAAAATTGTTTATAACAAAAAACTTTGCTCTAGTTGGCATCTCAAAATAAGGTGTAAGAACCATTTTAGAAAGTTCGAATTTTTAAATGTCAAAAAAAATATAAATTTAAGCTGTAATTGTTTTATTATAAAGTAATTCGATTTTTCGAAAATTGAAAAATTTTTAATTAAAAACAGTCTTTAGCTTATAATATTAGATATGTTATTATTGAGTTATTATTTTTTTCATCCGAAATTATTTTCAAAACAAATTCGAGTTTCCGAAAATTTTAAAAAATTTCGAAATACAATTTAACTTAGCAATTTTTTAATTACACATTTTATAAAATCATAACTTGCTATTTACAGATAGAAAATGGAAATTTGTTAGCTCTTTTACAAAATTTATTATTTTCGAAAATAGAAAATAAAATTTTCAAATACATACTAGTATATCTATTAACACAAGCTGGAAAATCCGTTAAATAATTCATGATAAATTTAAGAAAAAATTATTTTATTTTTTCAGTAAATTCGAAAACAAAATCGAATTTTCGAAAATTTAAAAAATCTTTAGGTGATGTTATATTGAGCTGCTACTGTACTTCTTTTATTTTTATTTTTTCTTTATTTTTTCTGTGAATTCGAATTTTCGAAAACTTAAAATTTTAACAAAAAAAAATTTTTAGCTGATATTTTATTGTGCTACTGCTTTATTTTTTAATTTCAAATTAAAAAAATCAAATTCGAAATTTAGTTCGAAATAAATAAAAGTTCGTATTCCCAATTAATTTTTAAAATTTATATTTACTTTAAATTCGCAACATGTTGGAAAAAAAACTATTTTAAATGTAAAAAAATTGACAATTTTAAAACTAAAATAGATTTTCTGGAAAAAAAACATCTTAAGTTTCCGAGAGATGTTAATGATGTTAACAGAAAAATTCCATGACATTTTGCTGTTAGAATTGTTGCCGAAACACGCAACACCCGTGAGTAAATGCACATTATTTGCCTTCGCAAAACAGGTGCATAACCTGCAGGCAAATAAAAACGTGGAAGCCGTAACAAATGCCAAGCAAAGAAATTTCTTTTCGTGTTGCTATTTAAAGACATAAATTGCATAATAATTTGCCACACAAATGCTAAAAATATGCCAAAGAAATTTAACAGAAACAAAAGCGCTTAAAAGCACTTTTATGATTGTAAAAAACCAAAGCAAAAATAATAATAATAAACAACAATTAGCAACTGGGAGGGGAGTATTTATAAAGAGAAAATATTATAATATGAAAGTGAGCTTTCTTTTCTAATAAACTTAGTTTACGAGCTTATTTGTTCTCTAGCACTTAACACTCTAACATTAACTAAATCAAATAGTAAGAAGCGTAACAAATCTTAATAAAAACAACAAACAACCATGTTTACTCGTATATGCAAATTAAGGCAGGCAGGGCGGCAGTCAGGAAGGCAAACGCTTAAAATAATTGAGGAAAAAGTGTAATAAAAACAACATGAACTCATTAGTTTTAATCGAAATATAAAAAAAGCATTTGTTTACGTATTTAATAACCTAAACACTTATTTAAGTAATTAGTTAAGTTAAGAGGCAGATGTTAAACAAAAAGTGTGCTGTGAGGGACACTGGATTTAATGCGTTCGTTAAACGCAAAAGCCATATAATTTACAACATTGTTTTTCTAAGGCATTTAAAATCGGTATATATTAATTAATTTTGAAATTTTGTATTACAGTTAATCGCTTTAAACTTTTTATAGTATTTAAAACAATAAAATTATAGAAATTAATTTTCACTTAAAAGTCCTTTCTGTGAACTTTTCCCAAAATAAAAGAATTTTTTATTTAAATAAGGCAAACTTTTAAAAAGTCACCTTCTTTTAATTAAATAGAACCCTTGTAATATTAAAAGCGATATGAAACATGTTGGCCTTATTTAATTTAACAAGAGAATCCTCTAAGGATTTATTTACATTATGTTTCCTTTTTTTTATTTTCTTTTACATTACAACCAGCAAAAGCCTAACGAGAAATATTTAAGGCTAACACATTTCAAATAACCCAGCAACGATTTTCTATGTTAAAGCCATGAGTTAAATTACTAAAGTCTAGGATTCACTAACCTTCACAATGGGACGACTTTTGAAAAAATACAACCCCGACCTGAATTGAAATGAATTGGTATTGGCTTTTGAAAATTTTCATAAACTCCAGCATATTTTATCTGGATTCTATTTTCTCCAAAGTCATACGAACATACATATATAAACATATTAAAATCACTTCTCCTTTTTGGTTTAAACTTAATAATTTAACATGCTGATGTTGGTGCCAACATGTACTGATAACCTTGAGTTACATACTCGTATCCAGCCATAATCGCTAAAAAAAAGCTTAACCGACACATTTTTAGGACTTCGTTTTTTTTCAACGAAAATCGATTATTTACTATCGCAAATGATTGATTTTGGTAAAAAAAAATGTGCTTTGAATATTATTGTAAACCATGTTGAATTAACATGATTTACACGTGTGAAGCAAATTAATAACGAAAAATGTTAAATTAATATTGTTTTCGTAGATTTTAATATGAAATTTTTTCTGTGTGAGATGGTATTTGATTTCTTTTTGTGTGTTTAATGATTTCGAAGTTATCATAGCGTGCCATAACTGCCAAAAAAACTTAAGCGACATAATATTTAAAGTTAATGGCCTTATTACGAGTGTCGTATTTCGACTACGACTACGATGATTTTGTACTAGATTAAAGCAAAAATGTTGCAACAATATTTAGTCTAATACAAAATCGTCGTAGTCGAAGTCGACATACGACATACGACACTCGTAATAAGACCCATTAACTTTAAATATTATGTCGCTTAAGCTTTTTTGGCGGTTATGGCACGCTATGATAAATTCGAAATCATTATACACACAAAAAGAAATCAAATACCATCTCACACAGAACAAATTTCATATTAAAATCTACGAAAACAAGATTAATGTAACATTTTTCGTTAATAATTTGCTTCACATGTGTAAATCATGTTAATTCAACATGGTTTACAATAATCTTCAAAGCACATTTTTTCCTTCTGAAATAACTTTATTTCATGTGGATTTAACATTGCAGTACTGTTAAATCAATATGAAGAATTATGTTGAATCAAATCTTTAAAGAAAATTGTTCCTGTTGAAATAACTTTCTTTCATGTTGATTTAACATGCCAGTAAAGTTTAGGTAAAATGAAGAATTAGGTTCAATCAAAATTATTTCAAGTTGAAACAACGTGAAGAATTTTATACTGAAATAACATGAAATTGAATTGAAATTACTTTCTTTCGTGTTTATTTAACATTGCAGTAATGTAAAAACAAAATTAAGCATTATGTTGAATCAAAGTTATTTCAAGTTGAAACAACATGAATTTAATTTAATGTAGTAATTTTACTTTATTAATTATTTAACTTTGAGTGAGATTGTGTGTATTGGCTTAGACATTAGGAAAATGTCTTATGTGCAAAGCTGGAGTGTTTACCGCTGCAGCCGCAACATGCTTAAATATCCTTGAGATAAAGACTAAATAAATATCAGCATGAATTCAGTTTTAATTTAACATGATCTAATTGAGCATTTAACATAAAATTTATTTGAAATTAAAAAACACAAATTGCGAAACTGCTTTGGCTAGTCTCCAGGATTCGAAGCAGAGGCGCTTCGACTGTAAGAATAGTACACTGCCTACTAGCCAGCAGGAGGAAGTTTTCGTTCTGTTACTGCAAAATTTTTGGGCTATTTACGAATATCAACACAAACAACAACAACAACACAAGAACAAATTACAACTGAGAAAAATAGTGCATTGTAGCCCTGAACAAAGCCAATAAATACCCACATACTTAAACAACATAATCACCCTTATTGCAGTTGTCAACATTGATGTAACATAAATATAATACCAAATATGTAAGGCTTATCCACCCGTTGTCGAAAAACCTGACTGCTATTAATAGGCTCATGCTATTTTCTAGGAAATTGGCTGTCAGTAACACAAAATTGTTCTCAAGAGCGAGTAGGCAATCCCCAATACCAGTTACCGAGATTGTATTGATGTGAAGTCGATGTGGGCAACTGGAATTAGGGTGATTGTTTCTAATAAATTTAATATGATTCGCAATCAAAATGTTTGTATGGTGATTTTACATTGGTATTTTTTTTCCTTTAAGCTGGCGGTCAAGAACTCCTACTACACACAATTAAAAAAAAACACACAAACACACACTTATGCCTACGACAGAATTTGAAGCTAGAACTATCTGCCACACACGCTCTACTACTGCGCCACGCAGAGAATAATTTTATTTTTGTGTATTTGCTTTGCTTACACAAATAATCTAAGGTAATGCAGATGGTATGTGTAGGTAGTTTACGAGTATGTACAAAAGTGAGTTGTTCTTAATATAATTCATTCTAAAAATTTTTTGCTGGGTAAGTTACTCGTAACAAAAATTTAATTTACATTAGCATTCGCACAAGTGTATGAACAAGTTTCTTTCTGGCTTGAAATCCCTTAAATATTATACATAAAATGAAAGTAAAATTACTTAAGCAACTGACCGTGAACTCAAAAGTCTACAACATCCTATTACAAACATCAACAAGAACAGCAAAATTATCTATATTGAGTATTCAAGTTAAGAAAAAAATGTGGCATGAGAAACAAGTGTTCCCAAAAAATAAACATAAAATACTAAATCAATATCCTTAAAATAGTAAATTACGAGTAGAATAAATAACAAGCAGCCATAGAAAGTCTCAGTAATAATAAGATTTTGCTTTAGTCCAAAGGCGTTATTCAGTAAAAAAAAAAACAAAATTGATTTATAAAAGGTTTATAAAAAAAGATTTCCCATACAAAATTTGATTTATAAACCTTTTGTAAACCAAAAATACTTTTTTATAAATAAGGCATATTTACAAATGTTTACTTGGGCAGAGATATAGAACCAATAATTTCAAAGTATTTAGGGGATACAATAGATCTACTTTGGTCGCAGTGTCCTGTGCTTCCCGCTAGACTTAATTCATTCATTCATAATTTCAAATTAATACTATTTTATTTAAAAAAAAAAAAACTTTTAACTAGATTATGTGACATTTCTTTAAAAAATATTCTTCTGTGTCTTATTTAAAAAAAATTAATAATTGAAAGGATCCCTTTTTTAATGGCAAATACACTTATTGTGCGTGACACTGTATAACAATATTAAATTTTTTTTCCATAACAATAGAGCTATTAACACTTCCTTTATTTAAAAGGCAAGTGTGAATAAGTAAACAATTAATCCTTTCTGGTGTTTAGGTCAAGTACCGAACTTTACTATATTCAGAGACTTACTTCTTATTAAAAGCTTTTATTCTTTGTTCGAATGGAATCTTGTGGCAACTCAATTTTGAAGCAGATAGCTTACAACACACTGGTCCGAATTTTTTTTTATATATGTACGTTAAGTGTGTGACATCATTCTAAATCCAATATGGCGGAACAAGTTATTTTTAATGAGCTCCTACAATACCCATACTGTAGGAGCTCATGAAATGAAAGAGCTTGACAAAAACAACTAGAGAAACAAAAAGGCGACACCCTTGACCCAATATGGCGCACTTTTAAAGATGGCGGACTAAGTTCTTTATGCTTTACTGCAACATGGATAACAAATGAAAGGGCTTGCGGAGAATAATTCGAAAATTAAAGTGACCTCACTCTAAATCCTATCTAACAATAACTAAAAATAAATTAAGATTACAAAACTTCTTTAGAAGCAAGCTTTTATTTAAATGCTCTGAAAAGAATGAAATAAGATTTTCCTTTAAGACTTTTCCTATCAACTAATAACATCATTACAGAATTTATATGATATAAAAGCTTGTCGCGAGATTTACCTGTGTGTAAGTGTAACTAAATTTTAATAACTGTCGCATGTGACATGTCGCACGTGACATTTTTTCCATCAGGATAACTTTATTGATTCTATGCTTCTTTCAAGGAAACTAAAAATAAATAAGCTTAGTAAAACTGTTTAAATTAACAGAAGTATTCAAATGCTGTGTTTATATTGTTATTTGACCAATGTGTTATTTAAGTATTGGTAGGGGTTTCCCTACTCTAATCTTTCGTCAATTTTTGTTTTAGATTTTTAATTTTATCTTCAACTCATAGTCCACTTTTTACAGTTTTTGTAAAAGTTTGTTGCGCATTTGTAAGCCTAGTTTTGCGCTTGTTCGCCACTTCACACATGTGCGAGCCTCTGCCGACTTTTTGTCTCTTAAGTGTTCCGCCGTTCACCTTCAATAATTTAATTTAATTCCTTCAGTCAATGCTTTGCATTTTTTTTTTTTCAAGTATTTCACATTCTTTCTTATACCTAATTTACATTAAGTATTTTTTTATGAAATTTCATGAATATTGTTGCACGAAACTTTTTCTATTTACTAATCGCAGCAGATATAGAAGAGTATGTTATATAAAAAAGGATGTATAATAAATCTCTGATGCATTTTTGGCAACTTTTTTGATATAAATTGCTCCTCCATGCCTTTTGTTGACATATTAAAAATTTTAATGCAAATAATTTCATGAAAAAAAGATGCTTAATGGAAATTAAATAATATTTTTTAATTTATTATTTTGTGATAATATTTCATATTCCTTAAATTTTTCTCCCCGCCATTTGCTACTCTTTTTATTTCTTGCGCCGGTTTTGCTAATGTAAATTTAAAAAAATGTAAATTTAAAAATTTAAAAAAACTTTTTTTAAATTTTACACCTACGATGTCGCACGTGACCATCTTTATAGAGGTATCACCATCACAAATCTTTATATTTATAATTTTTTTATAAATTTTAAGTAAAAAATTTTTTATTTTGCACATACGATGTCGCACGTGACCAAATTAAATAAGACACCACAATCACAAACCTTTATATTGTTCAGCAATGTTTTTTTTTAATTTAAATTGTATTAAGTATCCTTGTCTGTACTGCATGCTTTATGAACTTCACTGATAACTAATGTTGTTTGAAAATATCGCACGTGACATCGAAACATGAGATTTTGCAAAGCAAAAATTTACATTTACATATTTGCAAGCGCATGAAACTATGAATTTTTTTTACTTTTAGTACTCTCAGAAAAATTTTGGAGAGCAAAAGTCAATGGATAACGCCTGCCTTTGAGAAACAGCCAATTGAAAAAAATAAGTCCTTTGTGACTTGGCATTCGACATATATATCTCGAAATAGAAAAAATTATAAAACACACTTTGTTTTCTAGAAGTTTTAATTTTTTGGTGTCTGTGGAAATGCCCATATACCAGATATTTGTATGACATTTTTACAAAATATCAATAATGAAATGAGGAATACTTATTAACTATTATTAACTCAAATAACTTATTTTTTGAGTTGTGACCTTGTTCAAATAATATGTATATAAACTACATACAAAAATTATTGTACTTAAAACTTTTTTTATTATTGTTGGTAACTTTGGGAAAATATGAATAATAAAAAAACAAATTGATAGAAACCCCTCGAGAATGTGAAAATCTCTCACTGAGCTTTGATTTTTATATAATAAAGTATTAAGAAAAATTCAATCAAATCAAACCAAAACAAAGGCAGCATAAACTTTTGTATTAGATTCTAACACGCAAAAAGCAGCAAAACGAACAAATAAGCTCTTCTTCTGCGTGTGAATTATTGACAAGCTATAGAACACCAAGGTGTATTTAGAAAAGATAAAATACTATTTCGCTTGACAGAAGAGTGGTACAACACAGTGAAACTTTCTAAACAAAATATTTATGGCAAACATTTTTCAATTGCCGGAATAAACTGAAACTGACAGGCATTAAGTATATTCACAAATGTATGAAACATACGATTACATTCATTGGAAAATAAATAAAAAGCAGGCATTTAAAAAATTATTCATATTTACGAACATACAACAGAACAAAAGGAATAATAAAATAAGAACTCATATGTTTCCTGAAACATGCTCTTACACAAATAACGGGAGCATTTTAATGCGAGAGGTTTGTCATAACGCCCCTGCCCTCCCCACCCTTACCATCCTCAACAACAACAAATAAAACAAATAAAAGCATGTAAAATAGCCTTGAAAGTGTCATAAAATATAAATATGGGATAGGAGAAAAAAGTAAAGAGAGGGAGAGTGGAGAGAGATATATATGTTTGCTTATGCAAGAGCGAATTCGTTTTGTACAATGTTGTTAATGCGTTTTTTTTTTAACAAGTAAGAGCGCTATATTCGGCTGTGCCGAATCATATATACCCTTCACCAACGTGAAACGTGGAACGTGAAACATACGTACATACATATATACATATTTGCTTTGTGAAAAGAATGGATCTGTTATTATTTGCTGTAGTGCAATTTATAGTAAGTGACTTCTGGGTATCTTACGACTGAAGAATTTGATTCAAAGATTTTATTTTCGCTATGAGCAATAGTTAAATATTTCATAATGCACTCTGTGTTTAAGAATTCTTTTACATTATTTATATTTTTCCTTTTCAAAATGAATAGAGAGGACTTTAATAAAGGGGAAGGCTTTTATCATATTTTCATAGAGACCGAATCAAATTTAACTAAAGTAAAAAAAAATTACATTTAAAAATAACAACCCATTTCGATATAATCGAATGCAAGGTCACAAAAGCACAACTTTTTTCAACTGGCTATTTCTTTTACACATTTTGTTTGATAAACGTTCTTAGCGAGAAACATTATACTTGGATGTTTGCTTTGTAAAATTTTTCTGAGGGTACGAAGATTGCAAAAAAATGCACAAGAAACTAAGGAATTGGAAATGACTAAACATTATTTTCTCTTTGCCAAATCTCATGTTTTGATGTCACGTGCAACATTGAAAAACAACATTTGTCATCAAAACGTCGAAAGTACATGCAGAAATATTATCAAATATTCAGTACAAATAGAGATATTTAATACAATTTAAATTAAAAAAACCTTGACCGTGGTACCTTATTAAACTTGGTCACGTGCAACATGGTAAGACTAAAATTGAAAAAAAAATATACACATAAAAATATTTTACATACTTTTTTTTAAATTAGTGAAATTAGTATGAGCAAAAACATCGAATAAAAAACAAAGAGAGTTGCAAGCGGTGAAGAGAAAAATTGAATTAAGGTAAACTATTATTAGCAAACCATAAATTAAAAAACATGTTTTTGATGAGCTTGTTGTTTTTATGTTAAAATAAATACATTAAATACTTCTGTCTTTTGTCTTTTTATAATTTCGTAAAAAGAACAACAGAAACAAAATAAATATTATGATGGAAAAAATGTCAGGTACGACATGTCACCTGCGACTGTGATTAGAATTCATTTTAAGAAGGCATCAAAGCACAACATTCCAAAATGGATCCCATTACAATGTTGCTTCAGGTTTCGCTGAAATCAGCATTTTCATCATTTTCCGCAAAAAAGCCTTTTATTTTTGTCACATGCGAATGCCTTGATTTTTTGCAATTATCTTGAAAATGAAAAATTGCTCAAAATAAAACTTAGGACTTTAAGCTACGCTTATTGGCAAAATAAAATTCTGTTTTATTTTAACCTTTTTCATTTTAAATATTTACACGGGTCACGTTCGACACCATGGAAATAAACATAATTGTATTTATTATTCTTCCTTATCGTGGCTGACGTATTTTTACCTCGACCACAACGTTTTTGTAATAGATTATTTTTTAAGCAAAATTTTTTCTTTAATCCAGGAACGAAATGCCCTAGTCGATGTCGGAGTACGGAATACTCTTGCTTTTTATTATCCTTTGAACAATTTCTTACAAGAAATTTTTGTATTAATTAATGTACCTGTTACAATCACAATTCAATACTTAAATCAAAAATTCCTGCAAGAAGAAACGTATTTGTTCTCACACAAAGACGCCTTGAGTGCATTTAAATTCATGCTGTTGACTGAAG
This sequence comes from Nowickia ferox, assembly GCA_936439885.1. Classification (NCBI taxonomy): domain Eukaryota; kingdom Metazoa; phylum Arthropoda; class Insecta; order Diptera; family Tachinidae; genus Nowickia; species Nowickia ferox. The sequence goes on along the minus strand of OW387027.1, from coordinate 24,348,682 downwards.
TTGAAAATCACAATCCCTTATCAAGTGCATAAATGAAAGCACCAGATGCGGAATGACACAAAAGGAAAACTTTTCCCAACAACTACGAGTAGCCCAAGAAAGAAAGAAAATTAAATTCCAATAAAAAATATATTTCGAATGCTGACACAATTGTGTCAATACAGTTTTTTTATGGGCTTTAAATTTAAACAAGAAAAAAAGGATGCATGAATGTTTTTCTCCTTCTCCTTTCTTTGTTCTTTTTAATATTTTGCAAAAAATTCATTTTTAGTAAAATGTTTACTTTAATATTCGATTTGTTTTAATTATTTTTGCTTAGCCGGAGACTATGATTTAAAAAATTTTTAATACCAGGTTGATATAACATTAAGCTTTCGGGTAGAATAAGGGCATAAAAGATTTAGCCGCTACTACCACAAATATATGACAGTTAAAACTTAAAGGGTGTTCTAAAGAGAGCAACGAAAAATGTTGAAATCATAATGTAGTATGTATATAAAGACATATAAAGACGCTTGAAATTTTCAAAGTGAGTTTATCAACACTGAAATTTAAAAAAAAATCAAAATTAAAGGGTATTCATCAGTTAATTTAATTTTGACTATGAAATTTTGACAACTTGCCGTATCTCGGAAACCGTGAACTAAAACTAAAAAATATCAAAATTAAAAAATCGCCAAACCGAAAAAAAAATCGCAAAAAACCGAAAAAAACGTCAAAACAAAAAAAGCGCCAAGACTAAAAACCCCAAAATTAAAACAACCTAAAAAACGCCAAATTCCAAAATTGAAAAAAAAAGAAATCGTGAAATTGAAAAAAGCGCCAAAACTAAAAAATATCTTAAATAAAACGGCAAAAACCAAAATAAAACTCGAAACACTAAAAAATTGCTTTATCTAAAATAAAACGCCAAGAACCCGAAAAAATCAAAAATCGCCATAATTAAAAAAACGCTAAAACTAAAAAACGACAAAACACGAAAAAATTGCCAAAACAAAAAAAGTGCTAAAACAAATAAATCGCTAAAACAAAAAATACCAAAATTAAAAAAACGCCAAAACCGAAAAAATCCTAAAAACGAAAAATTGCAAATACCGAAAAAAATCATGAAAAAAACGCTAAAACTAAAAAATAACTGAAATAAAACGCCAAAAACCAAAAAAAAATTTCGAAACACTAAAAAAAGCGCTCTAACTAAAATAAAACGCCAAAAACCTAAAAATCGCCATAACTAAAAAAACGCTAAAACTAAAAAAACGCCAAACCCAAAAAAAGTTGTGAACAAAAAAGGGCCAAACAACAAATCGCTAAAAAAAAATACCAAAATTAAAAAAACGCCAAATCCGAAAAAATTCCAAAAACGAAAAAATGCAAATACCGACAAAAATCGTGGAATTGAAAAAAGCGCCAAGAGTAAAAAAATCGCTATAGCTATAATAAAATGCCAAAAACCGAAAAAATCGTTTTAACTAAAAATAAAGAGAGCGAAAAATTTTTCCAAAAACGAAAAAACGCCGGAAGTAAGAAAAAGCACCAAAATTTTAAAAATCGCTACAAACTGAAAAAATTACCAAAATGAAAAATAAAGTTCAAAACGAAAAAACGCCAACAAATCTAAAAAAAAAATTCTAAAGGCGAATAAAGCGCCAAAAATAAACAAATTCACCAAAATTAAAAAAAAATCGCTAAAAACCGAAAAAAAGTTTACCGTGTACTTAAAAAAAAATATCTACATTAGATAAGGTATTCGATTATATAGGCTAAAATCGTATAGTATTACATACTCGTATGTATGTAGAGTGTCCTTACGGAACCCTTCCTGTGCAATCGAAAGTTGTGCTTTACTGAATTTTTTTATTTTTGAAATTCCATAATTAAATAACACTTCAGTATTGGTGTGACGGGTGCGACCAAGTAATTTCCATAACTTATTACTTGAATATTAAAATTTTATTATATTTTTAATTAATTATTAATTAATTTTAATTACTTGCTTAGTGTCGAAATGTATTAAGTATTTTTTATTAGGTACAGCAGCAATTTAGTTAAACTTTTGAGATTTTTACTGTGACGGGTGTGACCGAAAATTTTTATATTTCAATTAACCCACAAAACTTTCATTATAAGACATACAAATTCGAAACTTCTCTCTTCAGAGAGAACAGCTCTCTTCAGAGAGAACGGGTTTCAGTATAGATGAGACAGGGAATAAACGACAACGTAAAATATGAAGACCAAACATACAAAAAAGAAGAGCAGAGTGTTCTTTTGAATTAAAAAATTGTTTTGTATTGTTTCAATATTTTTTTTATAACATATAAATTGAGAAATTATTCTGATTTTAAATTGTAAAAGAAATCGTTTCAATAAGCCTTATTTTTACCACATGAACTGCAAGGTAATGGGTTCGCTTGTCACTTTTTCTGATGCTATTTGCCATTGTGCAATAATTCATTGTAACAAGGACCAAAAGAAAGTTGTTTTTTTACAAAAATTTAGTTCATTTTAAAACACATCATGTTTTTCTTGAAGCGATATAAATGTTCAACTTGAAACATTTAAACTACAACATTTTCCTTGTTTATTTTCTTCATCATAAAGCTGTAGCGCAAAAACATCAGCTAGAGAAAAAAAAACAAAACTTCATAAACATATAAATTACAAATACATCAAACTTTTTCCTTGGAGTAACTGTGCTTTTGTTAAATTTCATCAGAACCTTTTGTAATGGGGGTAAAAACCTATTTATCATATTATTTTTATGTTCTTCGGAGTTGTAGCTGTGGCCGGTAGACAATACCAGCGACCCTTGCGATAAGTTGTTTGGTAGTTTTCCTGCTATCTGCTAACATGATTGATTGATTTTTCATTTATTTATTTATATTAATTTTCTTATTATAACGTGATTTATGGAAAGAAAACATATACTACCAGCATTGTACCGATGCACTGATATAAATAAAACAAACTCACATATAAACCATATTCAAAAACTTTTAAGCCACAAAAAAAAAAGAAAATAAACAACATACGCACCGAAAAAAAATTATTTTATAAAAGAATAAACAACTGGATTAAATTAATAATACGAGTATATGCATGTTATACAGAATAGTTAAGAGAATAGAAATAAATAATAAATTACATTTATTCGAGTCATATGAATTATATAAATTGTATGCGAATAAAACAGTTTAATTAAGTTATTATTTTCGCAAACTTATTGGAGTAACTTTTATTCGAATAAAATAATTCAACTCTTTTTCTATTCGAATAAAATGAGCTCTTTATTTTCATTCTAATCAAATTATTATAATAATTTTTATTCCACTAAAATGATTCAATATATCAAATTTTTTTTTCAACCAATCGAATTTTTATTAGTTTAAATTATTCAAATTATTTTCCTTTCGAATAAAATTAATCAAATTGTACTTATTCGTTTAAATTAATGCTTATATTTTTTAATAGACTAAATTTAATGGAAAAGCGCTTATTACCCTCAATTAATCGAATAACTTTTATTCGAATAATGAAACTATGAAATTTCATTCTAATAAAATTACTATGATAATTTTTATTCGAACAAAATAATAAATAAATAAATAAATAAATAAATTTTATTTTTTTAATCAATCGAATAACTTTTATTCGTTTAAATTATTTAATCAATTTTTCTTTCAAATGAAATTACTCGAATTATATTTATTAATAATAATAATTTTTAAGTATTCGCATTTTATGATTTTTGTTAAATTATTCGAATAACTTTTATTCGCATAAAATAATTCAACCTATTTTTATTCGAATAAGAAATTATCTATTAATTTTTATTCGAATCAAATTACTATAACAATATTTATTCGTATACTATAATAATTGTTATACGAATAAAAGCATTCGAATAAATTTTTGTATTCAATCAATCGCATAATTTTTGTTCGTTTCAATTATTCAAGTAATTTTCCTTTCGAATGAAATTACTCGAATTATATTTATACGTTTAAATTAATGCACATATTTTTAATAAAAAACATTTAATGGACAAGCTTTTATTACTTCCAATTAGTCGAATAACTTTTATTCGTTTAAATTATTCAATTAATTTTCCTTTTTAATGAAATTACTTGGAATATATTTATTTGTTTAAATTAATTCACGTATTTAATACAATAAATTTAATCTACAAACGTTTATTACCTTGAATTAATCGAAAAACTTTTATTCCTTAAAATTCATCGAATAATGTTAATGCATTCGCATCATATGATTTTCGTTAACTTAATCGAATCAATAACTTTTTTTCGCATAAAATAATTAAATTTTTTATTATTCGAATAAGAAAGCTAATAATTTGTATTCGAATTAAATTACTATAAATTCGTTTAAATTAATCGAATAATTTTTATGCATTTACATCATATGAGTTTAATAATTTTACTTTTTTTTTTGTAATTAACTCAATCATTTTTACCAAATAAATTAACTTCAGTAAATGTTTATTGGAATTAATTTATATGAACAACTTTTATTCGTTCAAATTTATTAAATAATTTTTATTTTTAAGAAAATTTATTTGCTTGAATGCTTACTTGTTCGATTAAAATGAGGCGAATAACTTTTATCAGCATATACTAAATTTACAAATTTTATTTCATACGAATAATATATGTAACTCAATTAACTTTTATTTGAATCAAATAACATAAATAATTTTTATTCGAATAAAACCATTCAAATAACACTTAATCAAATAAATTTTATTAACTTTTATAAATTGAGTATGTCTGCTTTCGAATGTAATTAATCAATATATACATATTTATACTTTTTAGTTAATAAACTTACTCGAATAATTTGTATTGTAATAAGACTACTCAAATAACTGTTGCACGAGCAAAAATAATCGACTAACTTTTAGTCGTTTAAATTAATCGTTTAACTGTCTCGTTTAATAACATTCTTCGAATAATTTTTCTTCATTTAAATCAATCGAATAATTTGCATTAGAATAAAATTATTTTTAAAAGAAAAATTATTGATTTGATTCGACTAAATATATACACTAAATTTTATCGCAAACGGTTCAGTCGTACCCGCACGATATTTCATTTAAATTCAATTTTTACATTCAAATAAAAAAACTAATTTATTTTTTAGAAAAATAGATCATGGAAGAATAAAATTAATTACTCGATTGATTGGTGTACGAATGAATTCACTCGACTTATTTTTATTCGAATAAAAATCCTCATTTACATTTAGAATTTTTTTCATACGAATAAGTTTATTCGAATAATATTACCCGAATATTTATTCGAATAAAATACACACAAGAAATAGTTTTATGCACATAAATTATTCAAATAATTTTTCAAAAAATATTTAATTTTATTTAAAATAAAATTTCTTAGAACAAAAAAAAAACTTTTACTCGAATAAATTTGTTCGACCAATTTTTATAGGAGTCATATCATTCAGTGATTTGCTATTTCATTAAACTTACATGTTCGAATAATTTATTTATTATGGAGAAAAGGCGTTTGCTTTTTTGGTTATTTTGCAGTGTTTTTGATGACAAAAAAATCGCCAAAACGAAAAAAAAGCGCTAAAACAAAGGAAATCGCTAAAAATAAAAATATGTATTTGAAAAAAAATCCCCGAAAACCGAAAAAACGCCAAAGATAAAAATAGCGTCAATAAGCCGCTAAAATGCAAAAAATCACCAATAATAAAAATGTTGCCAAAAACTTAAAAATCTCCAAAAACCAAGAAAAAAATCGCCAAAACGAAAAGGCGCTAAATTTAAGAAAATTGCTAAAACTAAATATATGTGTTGTAAAAAAAGAAAAAGAACGCAAAAAAACCGCCAAAACGAAAAAAAACTCCAAAACCAAAATAACGCCAAAATGAAAAAAACTCCAAAACTAAAAAAGCGTCAGTACTAAATAATCGCCAAAAATAGAAAAAATTACCAAAAAGAAAAAATCGCCGTACGAAACGCTTCGTGTGCGGGTCAAAGTCACACTTTACTGAATTTATTTCTCTTAAAACAATAAAATTGCAGTGTGTCCATAACCATGGTTTTTAATATTGCAATTAATTATGCAATTTCCTTTACATTTGCATCTATTTCATTGAAACTAAATTCTTCTTATATAAACTTTCCTCCACAAGAAACGCCTAAAAATGTGCTTTACTAAAAATATACTTTCACCCTAATAATAAAAATTTCTTCTTACCAGAGAAAACAACTAGTAGAAATACAATATATTATCACTTAATTTACTTTGATGATGATATCTTCAACACTTTAGCGCCAACATTAACGATATTCATCAAGAAATTTGCAGGTGCCTACAGCATTAGTTTTCTTTTTTTTTTTTCGATAAATTATCGCTTTAAATCAACAGAAAATCTGCCTAAAGTACTTTTTCATACCCTCTCAGCCAATATTAAGTAAGTTAAAGTCAAACATAAAAAGATTTATGGCTGCCATGAAGCTTTTTTAAAACTTTTATTTCTTTCCACCCCAAACAATAGCGAAATACTCTCTCTCTCTCTTTGTCTGCTAAGTACCAGTGATGCCAACTATTTATAACCCAAACGCGCTATTCCCCTTCGCAAAACACGCTAGAACGCGCTAAGTTACAGCATTGTCAACTGTTTATAGCCAAAACGAGCTATTTTCCTACGCGCTAAATTAAATTTTAATAAAAATCGTTGTATGTACATTATTATTATATTATATTAGTAAATACAATCTCATCAAAGTCTCACCACAGTCAAGGGAATTTTATTTGCGACAGCAGAATCATTAATCAATTTAAAACATTTTATGAGTTTTGAATACTAGAAAATTATTATATTTATTCAAAAAAAGTTTAAAAAAATATTGAACTGAAATGATGATGACTTTATGAAAAACGCGCTAATTTAGCGCTTTTTTACTAAACGTGCTAAGACGAAAAAAAGCGCGTTTGGCATAGTTAAAACGCGCTAAATCTAGCGCGAAACGCGCTAAATTGGCATCGCTGCTAAGTACACTATATAATAAATTTAATACGAGTACTTCTGGCATAAAAAGTAAGCAAATAGCTACTGAAACATAATAAACCAATTTCCTTTATATGTTTTATTTATGTACGAGTATGTGCTCTTTTATGGATCATAAAGGGTGGAATACAAAAAATAAAATCGGAAAATCTTTTTGAGCAAAAAAAAAATATATATAAAATAAAAATTGGAAGCACCACAATGATGTATTGTGTTTCATTAATAGATTATAGTAGGCTGGAAGAGAGAAAGAGAGAGAGTAAGAAATTACAAGCAAATAAACGAGGACAAAATTGCAATCGAATGAACAAATTAAAAGGCACAGAAAGGAACTTTTTGACACATTAAAATTAAAAAAAAAATTAATTGTGATCTTGTTTAGGAATGTTATTCCGTACATAAGCTCTTAGAAGCGAGAGCCCTTTAGGTCCATTGTAAATAATCTCTTTAATCTCTAATCTTTACCTTAACCCATGACTACAAAAAAAAATAAATTCAAACAGAACTTACTTGTCATTACGCCGCGTCCGTCTCACATGGAAATCATTCATATGCTGCAATTTGTAACCCGTGATACATCTTCGTCACTCTGTGTATAATGACATTTTTTGAAGCCAAAATCTTACTTTGCCGTTCAGAGGTAAAAGAGGAATAGTAAGGAACAGACATGTTTGTATACTTGTTCTCTACTTCCGTATTTCTACTCTGAAAATAAAAAAATTAATAAGAACAAAATTAGAAATTGCTGCAAGAAAAATGTTAGCCCAGACCATATAAAAAAATAAGAGTATAAAATATATTTAATAATTATATATAAATCAATGCAGGTAGTTGCTAGAGTCGAATATTAATTTGAGAATTTATTGACTTTGAATTTAAAAAAAAAAATTATTAATACCTGGAGGTCTACTCTGTATTTCGAAACGAAAGAAAAGTGCAATTTATTTGCTGGTGGTTAACCGATGTCTATATGCATTTCATTGTTGCTTTAACAAATCGTCAGTACACTTCAACCACACATTTTGAACAGCCACAAACCTCTTATCTTATGCAAAGACTTTCATAAACTATTTTAGGAATTCCCAAATATTAATATTATTGAAAATCACAAAAGAAAAATAATAAATCTATTGAAAGAAAAGTGCTTTCGAATTTGTATGTTATTATCATTACAATCGAAAGCATTTCCTTTCGTTTCGAAGTACAGAGTAGACGCCCTGTTTTCCATTTGTTAGTTCTTGCTACAATCAAGCAGTAACGAAACTCTGCTTTGGAATCAGTGCAGACCTCACAACATTAGCAGCAAAGCTTTGAACTCTCCTAATTATCGATTACTGAACTCTATCAGGTTCTAGCCAATCGGCAGTCACAACCATACCTCTCCTACTTATCCATCTGATATTATACCTAACCGGATCAGTACTTCAATAAATACATTTCCCTCCATATTCCAGTAGCCTAGATAGCCAATCAAATTCTAACACAGCCTGTGTTTTGTCCTTCACACAGAAAAATCTTATATTAAATTCTACGAAAACAAGGTTAATTTAACACACAAATTAAATTGGCAAATATTTATATACACAACGTCACATTAAATGCAAACGGTAGTAACTACACTTTTATATTTGTTTACAGGAGAAACAAAAAACGTTACAAAATCAATTATTTTGTTTCGTATGTATTTCATGTTAATTCAACATGATCTACAGATTTTTTTTTTTTTTCATTTTAAAATAACTGTATTACATGTTGATTTAATATACCAGTAGTTTTAAATCAAAATGAAGAATCATATTGAATCAGAGTTATTTCAAGTTGAAACAACATGAATTTCATTTAATGTAGCCATTTTATTATTATTTCACTTAAGTGATTGTGTGTATTGGGCATTAAGAAAATATATGTTGGATTTCCCCAGTCAAGTCTTGAACTCGAAGTTCTCAGCATCGAGTCAAATCTAGAAACGAGCGCTTTCATTACACAGTACAACAGCCAATCTGGGGGGTGAGAAATTCCAAGTTAGGGTGATGGTACTAGGTCAGTATAGTAAAACCCTCAAAGGGTTTGGCGTTCGTATGTGTCAGTTTTTTTTTATGACCTTTTAAATTTTTTCTTTTTCACTTGTCCGATTTTGATGAAACAAATTTAGAAAAAATTAAGAATTACAATTTCTCTAATCTGTTTCTATACCGTTTTCCTATATGTGCAACACTTTCGAAGTTAAAAATAAATTTGTGGAGGCAAAAAATATTTTTTTGCCTAAAAATTTAAATATTTTTTTTTTAAATTCATAAAAAATCCAAAATGGAAAAAAGTGCCAAAACTAATTACTTTCGCGTAAAGTCACATAACTCATGAGCAAAAAACACGAAATTAATAACACTTAATACTATTTCCGTTTTGGATTTTTTATGAATTTAAAAAAAAAAATTTAATTTTTAGGCAAAAAAATATTTTTTTGCCTCCACAAATTTATTTTTAACTTCGAAAGTGTTGCACATATAGGAAAACGGTATAGAAACAGATTAGAGAAATTGTAATTCTTAATTTTTTCTAAATTTGTTTCATCAAAATCGGACAAGTGAAAAAGAAAAAATTTAAAAGGTCATAAAAAAAACTGACACATACGAACGCCAAACCCTTTGAGGGTTTTACTATACTGACCTAGTACCATCACCCTGACTTGGAATTTCTCATCCCCCAGACAATTATCCCAAAAATGTTCCACAGTGTTATAAATAATACAATGAATCAAAACAATTCACATATTCTATTTGCACTGAAGACTTGATTATACGAGTATAAAGCAGAAATTTACATCAACTGACACCACCGCACACACTGTGGAACGCTGATGATGAAGGTGTAGTGTCCTTCGAAAACAGCCGGTTGTTCCGTTCTACTCGTGTTTGTCAGAATATTTACAATTAACTTTGGTGTTATTTGTTCATTAATTACACTGTGCTAGTTGAAAAATGTAACAAGCGGGGGACCTGGTGGGTAAACCTAATTCGAGTACGCTGAATCCAATGGTGCTAATCATTTTTCTAGGTTAGCTCTTGTTTGAAAAATAATTAAGATTGATTAACTTGATTAAAAGCGCTTAAAAGTCAGAAAATTGTTCCCAGTGTAGAATATATGCATTAATTTTTATATCGATTAAAATATCATACAAACAAAAAAACAAAAAATTTTAAATTGCCCCAATCAAAAAAAAAAAAAATCAAATTTTTTGACAAAAAAATATCTAATTTTTTTCTTCAAAAAGTTTTCTCAGATCGATATATGTATATAGATATAAAGGTTTATAAATGGTAGAAAATTACGATTTTTAGGTGCTTTTAACCAAATTTTCAATCTTGATTATTTTCTAAACAACAGTTAACCTTAAAAAACGGTTAGCACCATTGGATTCAGCGTACTCGAATTAGGTTTACCCACCGGGTTCCCGGCTTGTTACAAAAAAAAAAAAGTTTCTAATTTGAGCACAGTGTAATTATCACATGGAATTTGGCTTACAAAGCGATACGAACTTTATACTAATCAAATAATAAAATATGTTTCTTTGGAATTATTTTTTTTTTCTTTTCCATATTGCTTAGTTAATTGTTTGAGTTCCTCAAACCTGATATTTGAGATAGTGCAAATATATCAATTAAAGAAAAAACTAATTTTTGCAAACAGTGTAGTGTACACGTTTTAATTAAAGTCGTCTGTACTGCGTAATTTAAGAAATGAGTACGAACATAGTCAATCGTTGATTATATACATACATACATATGTATATTTAGTTTAAATTTGATGAATATGTTTGGCGTATGACGACACTTAAAGAAAAGTATTCCCCCTTCTTGTGAATGACGTCGTCGACGTTACATCAAGATGACAGTAAAAATTTGTCACTTGTTTACTCTTTGTTTGACAAAGCCTTAGAGATTAGTAAGAGATTGCCAATAAGCGACAATTGTTGCCCATAAAGAGTAGACAAGTGGCATATTTTTACTGTCGTCGTAATGTGACGTCGACGACGCCATTCACAATAAGAGGGATTAACTCTTTTAATTTAAATGAAAAATTTCGTTAAGTAGTTACAACAGCATTTGCAACTTCAATTTAATATTGTGTAAAAAAATGGCATTTAAAGCAAAGTGCTGTAATTTTCAGCCATTTAGACAGCTCCTTTGTTTCATTTATACATACACAAACATGCATATTCCATCCTTTTTCTTCGTCTTTTGGAGTGAAATTCCGTTTTAATTACTTTTATGCTTGAAAACGTTTAATTTGGTATTTATTATTTTGAGTCTTATTATTTTTTTTTTTTTAATTTTCATTTTGTTGGGTTTTTCTCAGTTTTGCTATTATGCTTTGTTACACAGTTTAACACGTAACTTTGAATATTTTTCAATTTATTTTCTTTTTTTTTGGGGGGGGGGTGGTTTCAACAAAATTAGCAATATATTGTTAAGGTCTTTTGCAGAAAGTAAAAAAATATAAATTTTTGTATTTAAAAATTAGTATGATGAACAATGTGGCAGAAGAAATTCTACAATAACCTAGCACCACAATAAGCAAAAAAATAATTGCAGCAGGTTTGCAAGCTTGTCTAAACAAAAATAAGAAGGGTGTCCCTTGTTCACAGTCTTTTTATAGTTTCATGAATATAAAACTTTTAAACTTGTTTTTTAAATTTTCTTAAATTGTAGTCATTTATTAACTTTCAGCTAATTGATTAACATTTTAAATTAATGCTACAAACAATTTTGTTAACTAACAACTAACAACATCATCATCAACTAAACTAATTCAAAATCATTATTTTTGCTGTAATACACTATGGTTCTCCCTCCTTTTGTCTGCTTCCAATTTATAAGCGAAATAAAGCCTCTAACCATTTTTTTTTTGAGCGACCTTCTAAGGAAAAGAGAAATTTCTGAAAATAAAATGAAACCAAATGCAAAATGTTTATGCATGAAAATTTTACATGTTCAACATTGCAGAAACCACAATCTTGCAGGCAGCACAATGGGTTTGCATACAATTTTTGCTAAAATAAAGCAAAATTATTAAAATAAAAAAAGTATCCCAAACGAAATATCAAAAGAAAATATAGGGTCCGCCATCTAACGTTTTTTTTTTCAACTAGTGCTTATTTCGTGAATGGTAACACTTAACTCATGTCTGATTTGACAGATAATTAGTTTTATCCTTCCGCTGAACGAATATGATCGTGTATACGATTGAACAACGCTGGGAAATATTGCCTGCGATCGACTTACAGAAGATGCCGATTTTGCAAAAAAAAAACAAATTTTTAAAGGAGGTCATTTTGTTCTTGGCGGGTATGTAAACAAGCAAAATTGTCGCATTTGGGGCACAGAAAACCCGCACGCATACATTGAAAAGCCGACGCACCCAAAACGAGTCACTGTTTGATGCGGATTTTGGTCCAGAGGCATAATTAGACCAATGAGCAAGGAGTGGCCGTTACAGTCAATGGCGATCATTATCGGGCCATGTTGAACGAATTTTTGTTCACAAAAATTGAAGAGAAGGATATTGGCAACATTTGGTTTCAACAGGACTGCGCTACGTGCCACACAGCCGAAGCTACACTCGATCTTTTGCGCCCTGTTTTCAAAAAAAAAAGTTATCTGGCGGACCCTTTATATGATAATAATTATATTAATATGGTACCGAGCGATCAGGCCAAGGAAAATAAAAAAAATATTGTAGTGAATCTGGGAAAAATTTACAAAATTTATTCCCAAAAAATTTATAATTTTTTTTTTTTTTAAGATACAGATGTCCAGCTAAGAAAGTCTTAGAAACTCACATTAATTAATAAAAATATTTCATTCAATAAGACTTGAAAATACTGATTAAGATATTATTGCTGATTAAAATTCACTCTAGTACAATTAAAGTTAATACGAAAAAGGAGGTCCTGGGGACAGTCATCAAATAACAACACCACGCATTTTACTGATGTACATTAGTGTCTTTTGTCGTTGTGTAGCAGAATCATCGGCGAAGTAAAATAACTAATAAAATGGCTACAAAACACCGCTAAAAAAATTTAATACGCCTCATTTAACACCAGAGGCGCTGCAACACTGCATTATTAAAAACGTGCAAAAACAGAGTTGTAAAAGAATGAAGCTTTCCTCTATCTCTTGCTTCACCACCTGTCTTCTCTATCACTATACCTGGTAATAGTAGTAGGCATTCATTGCCAGAGTGTTAAGGTTCCATTAGTCTTTACTTTCTGTTGCTGTTATGTGCTGTGCCGTTCTGTTTCTAAATTTGAGTACTTACTTTTTCTGTAGTAACTTATCAGCTGTTTCTGACCAGAAGGGTCGCAGTTTTCCAGCTCAGCTCATTCGTAACAGAACAGAAAGTAAAAACTAATTCTGGCTTTACTTCTCTTCAAAAAAAAAAAAAAAAAAAAAAAAAAAAAATAGGGTGTTTTTTATTGAGGTATAGAACTTTAAGTTGGCATCACTTTTTTAACTGGCGGCCATTTTGTCAGCTGTCAAGTGATTAATATTTAGTTTGGTTTGCCATTTCATCATGAACAGGTTGACAAAAGAACAACGCTTGCAAATCGTGCAAATTTATTTCGAAAATAATGGTTCAGTTCGCGAAGTTTACCGCAAGCTCCGTCCATTTTATGGTCGACATAATCGTCCATCAGAGCAATTAATTCGGTTAACCGGTCAATTGGCCACCAAGATCGTGTGATTTGACACCATTGGATTATTTTCTTTGGGGATATGTGAAGTCGCTCGTCTACGCCAACAAACCAGAAACGTTAGGGGACTTGGAAGCCAACATTCGTGGCGTTATTGCCAACATACGGCCCCATATGCTCGAAAAAGTGGTTGAAAATTGGACCTGTAGAATTGGCTTTATTCGAGCCACATGCCCGAAATCATATTTAAACGTTAATGGCATAAAATTATCCTTCCAATAAAGCCAAATTGATGGACATTAAAACGATTTTCTTGTGTTTTATTTCAATTCGAAGTTCTATACCTCTAAAAAAAACACCCTATATATATGATACAGATTTATATTAAAAAATTGTAATAATTATATGAATTGACAGCTTAAATAAAAAAATATACAGATCAGATGATAAAGCTTGAAAAGTGAAAATTGGTGATTATGGCAAAAAAAATCTTGATTTACAAATGAAACATAAAAATAAGAAGTAAAAACTCGATGTCCATATCGTTTGACTTGTCGCAAAGTTGCATTGGAAACAACAACAAAATTTTAAAATTTTAAAATTTGTTTTTGCTTTCAATGTAAGTAAGTGGTGGACTCTTAGCTACATTATTGTCATATATAGTTTAAATTACATGGGTTTGATCATTGGTTTGTGGCAAAAATGAACTAGTGAACGAGTTAGACCCAAGTCTACTAGCCAGCTAACCTAACCTAACATTTGAACATGTTGTTATGCATAATAAACGTCATAGAACTTTCACTCAATATACATATTTTATGGCGATTTAATTAGAAATTATGATTTTAATTAGTAGGAGTTACAAACACTTAAGTGTGACACAATTCACTCATTATATGCATAAGGATTACTTGCCGCATTCCTAAAACTCTAATTTACTATTCAACTGACAAATTAATTCATGCAATAATCATTGCAAAAGGCCCAAGTATTTTAATTCTATGTGATCTCCACAGCCCATGGTGTGTGTGTCTTTTGGAAAATTTCAACTTCAAAATTCGTTGCTTTTTTCCAATTTTGTTGTTATTTTGCGTATAGACATTAGAAAATTACACAATGCGACCGCATACCCGTGACCCAAAAACATTTACAGCTTATACCCAAATGAATTGAGTAAACTACGCACGTGTTGGATGACGACACACTTTCGCACACATTCCACATACACACCTCAACCATTTCATGTTTATAGACATCAAGTTTTGCACGAAAGCAAATATGTTGTCCCTTTTGTCTATGGCACAACACACACACACACACACACACACTAACAAAAACATAAGTACTTGCGACTATAATTTCACTGATGCACATTACAATCAACTAAGCGTGTGATTGTGTTTTGGGTATAATAAATTTTTGTTTGTCAGTTTCAAACTCTAACAGTTCCTTCCACCATGTTGACGTCAAATTGTTCATTATAATTTAATGATTACAAAGTGTATTGGCGAAAATGTTATCAGTCTCTCTCCCTCCCTCTCTCTTTCTCTTTCTCTCTCTCTCTCGCTAACTTAATTCCCCTGTTGCCGTTCCTTTGGAATAAATTCTCCTAAAAGTATGCAAAGTTTTCAAAAGCGTTCTAAGTGAATGAACTATGTATATATAGTTTTTTTTATGCTACATAATTTTAAGGAAAGCAAAAATGGTAAAAACTAAAAAATATTTTAGCACATTTTTGCATGCAGTCATGCGATCCTGAAGTTCTTTTTTTATTTTTTGTTTCACACACACGCACACACACATGCATAAAATCAACAAATGAATGACTAAACTGACGGGCGAGCGCATAAATAGAGTAAACAAAAATATGTATCACACAGTCACGCTAAGTCATCACAACTATTCAGTGAAATATTTAATTTTGTTTTTTCATTTTATGATTAACACAAAATGTTTCGGTCTGACGAATTTAATAAAATAATTTTTTCATAAAATCAGAACTAATCATTGCAAATGGCAATTATATGGCTAATGAATAAGAAAATTACAGCCAGACTATGACTACAACTATAACTAGACTATGGACACGGTACGACTAGACTATTACTCGACTATTAATAAAAAAGTAGACTATGACTATACTATAAATATATTAGACTACTAGATGAGCACGGCAAACGTTGTCTTACCCTCAATGAATTTTTTTTAACTACAAATTACTCCATACAGTAGTCACTTGTTGTTTAAAAAACAAAACGAAAACCTATTGACCCGAATCTGTGTTGAAAATTTCCGCTTCATAGGTCTTATAGTTAAAATGAAACAAAATGAAACGTACTTATTTTCGTGAAGTATACTCACACACCACGTACTGGCGCCGTTGTAGTACTTGCTATGTATAAGAGATGGCGCTGTATGTGAAAAATGATTTCCCTGTTTTCCTGCTTTTCTCTTGAAATTTTTCCTGAATTTTCTTTGCTATAAACCTCACGGAGCCCGATACCTTTCCAACGAATGCAAAACCGTGGAAATCGGTTTGTGCGTTATGGAGTTATAGCGTCAGGAAGGAAAACCCGACTTATTTTTATATATTAGATGTTTGGACTACGACTTGATTACGACTAAGCTATTACTATGACGATTGCTTTAACGAGGAGCACCATTTCTATATAGTGGGATGGATATACATATGTGGAATTCTTCTATTTTCCACAATGAAAACTTTTCCTTCCAAAAAAAAAAAAAAAGACTTTTTTAAAACTAAGTTTCTGTATTATTGATATATCTGTTTTATATCCAAGTAGTATAATTTCATTACTCACATCTCAGACCATATTTTCCATAAATGGTTGGGTATAGTATCTGTACCCATTCCTGGATTTAGCCACATAAATAATGGGCCTAAGTACGAGTGTCGTATTTCGATTACGACCACGACGATTTTGTACTAGATTAAAGAAAAAATGTTGCAATGTACTTTAGTCTGCAGACAAGCTAATCGCTTCGCGGGTTGTGTTTATTTATTAAAAAAAATCGTCGTTGTCGAAGTCGTAATACGATTCTCGTAATAAAGCCCAATATTCCTTTTTTTTACTAGGACTGTTAAGTGCTTAACAGTCCGCTGTTAATTGCAAAATCGGCTCTGTAAACTTTTCTGATGCTTGTCTCTGCTAGTTAAATTTAAATTTCTCTTCATCTACGAAAATTTTGTGTACTACTAGTGGATTCAAGGAAACCTGTGCAATATTTCTTTAATGTAGGACTAAATTCTCGTAGATTAATATTCTAGTCGATATACACAATACAGCTGTAGGACTAGACTCCGGATATCACTATGACTATAACAAGACTATGACTAGAATATGATTAGAATATGAACTGGACTATAACTGTACTAGACTATGAGCAGACTATAGCTAGACTACAAATAGACTACCAGGGCAATTATAAATAAAATTCCGGGAGAAATTTCTCCCTTTTCTAATTAGAATTTTTTGTTGCTATTACTTTTTATTAGTTGGAATTTTTTCCCGGGAAAAATTTTTCGCGGAATTTCATTCATAATTGCTATATAATAGTTCTCGCTGGGCCATATTAGAAAAAGTGGAACTTAAGAATTTTTTACGGACTAAAACTTTCACAGAATATATAAAAGTTTGGTTGCTACAATGAAAAATCGACAGAATTAAAAAAATTTTTGAATGAAAGCTCGCAAATGATCGATTTTGGCAAAAAAAAAAATTTAAGTGCGAAAATGATGTCGCTTAAGCTTTTTTTTTTGCGGTTATGGCACGATATATTGTAAGAAATATTGCGCCATATATTTTATTTCATAATGCGCAATTTATTGCATAGTATGGAGCAAAAGGACAATAAAAAGTACTCAATAATATTGCATAGTCTATGGGTGCCTTAACGAAGTATTATTATGAAATTAAGATCATTTGCTTGCAAGCATATCGGCATTTCCATGACTTTCGTACACATTTGAAGTGAGAAAATTTCAAAATTGTAACTAGTTTTTATTTTGACAACAGCCGTAGCCTATAGCTCTAAATTAGCTCTATAAGCAGAGCTAAGTCTGATTTTGAGAAATTTTTCGTTTTCAAGTTAATTTTAAAAAAAAACAACGCATTCGCATGTGACGAAAACAGAAGTTGTTGTTGAGGTCAACGATTAAAACGCTGATTTCAGCGTAACCTGAAGCAACATTTTGATGTGACTAATTTTAGAATGTTTTGATTGTGATCAAAAATTATTTATATTTTTTTTTATTTAAATTTTAGTCACAGTTGTACGTGACATTTTTCAATCATGAGATTTATATCGTTTTTTTTTTAATTATAAATAAACAATTGTTTTTCAAACATCAAAAATTTTAACTTGCTATAAAAAAATTAATTTTGTAAGGTTTTTAAAATAAAAATAAAATATTCCTTGAAGAAGCCACACAACGGAGTGGCGAAATATTGGAGAAATAAAATAAAAATAAATATTTATTAAAAAAGTGACCTCAAGCTCGAATATTCAGCCAAACCATATAAAAATCAAATAAGGTCAAAAAAAAAAGATAGATATAAATAAACAAGCTTTAACAAACGTTTTCAAAATCCACAGACGTATTCAACAATTTATGTTGACATAATAACAACAAGCTTGACAAAAAATAATAAAATAATAAACTAAAACAAATTTAAATGAAAATAGTAGCGGGAATAACGCAGTTTTTTCAGGGCTACTTTTACTGCTTGACCATATCTGGAATGCTTCTGCCTGCTTCCCATATATCGTCTAAATTACAAACAAAAATTTAGGCAGCTTTTGCAAACGTTCGCTTGCATTTGTAAGGCTCACTTTTCCTTAATTTTTCTTCTGCCGACTTTGTCTCTTAAGTATATGGATTCCGCTTTTTCTCTTCAAGCTACTAATTTTTTTCTTTAGTCAACGCTTTTCGCTTTTTTTTATTATTTCTTATTATTTTCTTGTTTTTTAATTTATGGTTCTCTAATACAAAGTTAATTTTCCTTAAATTTTTCTTTCCGTCTTTTGCAACTCTCTCTTAATTTTCTTCGCTTTTTTCTCATCTAAATTGAAATAATGTGAAACCATGTAATTTTTTTTTTAATTTTACACCTACGATGTCGCACGTGACCAATTTCATATCGATAGCACCCTCATAAATCTTTATATTTTTCAGCAAATTTTTTTTTATTTTAATTGTGTTCAATTTTTGTTTTTGTACTGAATCTTTGATGACTTTTCTGCATGTACAAATACTGTTTTTCAATGTCGCACATGACATCGAAATATGCAATTTTGTTAAGCAAAAAATTTACATTTATTTAAAGCTTGGTACGGGTTTAGAATGTAGTTAGCTCTACATTTAGTTAAAGATAAGAACAAGCTTAATTGCTTGGTGACATAACGTGACGTGACAATGGCGTAACGTGACTGTGGAAATGTCTATATGTTGAGAAGAATCTTATGACGTCTACATATTTACATATATGTATGTGTATATCATTACTTTAATATAGAAAGGCCCTAAGTCAAAATTTTTTTTGAAATCGAGTTTTTTGTATATTTCGTTAGAAGAACCTCTAATAAATAGAAAAATGCAACAAGCTCGTTTTCAAAAATAAATGAGTTAAGGCCTTTGTATATTAAGGTAACGATATGCACGTATAATCAATATTTAAGATTACAATTACGGATGCAACCGATACCGATACCGATATATCGGCGATACTGCTGGTTTTCCGATATATCGATATCGGCGATATTTTACTGTCGATACGCCGATACTTCTTATATTTTTCTTTAGAGTGTTTTTAAGTCTTATTAATATCAATTTTAAATCTTGAGCCAATCTAAACTGAATGCCATCGTTTATTTTTTAAAATCATAAATATTGCAGACGTTTTGCAGTTTGAATCTTAGAAACTGAAATGTATTGAAAATTTTGATGATTTGAATGGCTCATTAATAAACACTGTTATTTTGTATAATAGAAGAATTACTCTACTTGAGTTTTGTTAATTTTTTACTTGAGCTCAATTTCAATATGCGTATCGGTATCGGAATCGGTATCGGCGATATTTATTTTTGAATATCGGTATCGGTATCGGATCGGCGAAATGGCGTATCGTTACATCCCTAATTGCAATATCGTGCCATAACCGCCAAAAAAGCTTAAGCGACATAATTTTTTAACTTAATTTTTTGATTATTTACGATCGTAAATAGTCGATTTTCATCACAAAAAAACAAAGTACAAAAAAAGTGTCGCTTGAGCAATTTTAGCGTTTATGGATCGATATAATGAAAATAAGTAGTTATATTTTTTTTGACAGACAAGCTTTTAAGTTTTTAAGGAAGTTATTCTAGTAGGAATTGTATAAAAAATAAATTAAATTAAATAAAAACAAAAATAAATAAATTGCATACACAAAGCACTTTTTCTTACTGGCTTGAAAAATTGTATATCAAATTTTATTTGCAAAACAAAAGTCATTGAGTTCAATAATATTTTTATTTTTCTCTGCTCTATTGATTTGGTTTTCTCATGTTTTCTCATGTTTTTTGTTGACATTGTGAAGCGAATTATTTTCTAAGCTAATGGGCTAAAATATTTTGCGCCAAAGTTAAGTAATCATTTTTCCTAACTTTTTTTTATTGTCTCCATAGTTAAGTTGATCGCTTTTCTTGCGTTTTCTTCAAATAATTAATAATTGTTGTCTGTTCTAGTTGTAAGCTTTTTCGTCTATTATATTTTATTTGTTTTTAAGGTTGATGACACCAGCTACTTAAACAATTAGGGGAATTTATTTGCTTTTGTTTTGTTGTTGTTGTTGTTGTAGCCAAAAATTTTATACAAGCTAAAACTTTTACTCGTTTATTGTTTAATAGCGCGCCGCATATTTGTTGCATGTTGCTTTTGTATTATTTAATGGGAATTTAAGTCTATCATTAACGGTGCCATAAAATATTTAGCAGTTCTAATAGCGGCTTAACATGGCACAAGAAGTTTGCGTTTTCTTTATCGGAAATAAATTGTTTGCTTTAGTTGTCTACAGGGATGATGAGGCAAGTCAAATATTTACTTGGTACATTTAAAATGTTAAAGCATACTTTCGGGGGGGAGGGGGGGGGGTTTATCTTCTCTGTTCTTTAAAAAAAAATTACTTTTTTATGCTAGAACTTATAATTATTGCCAATGCAATAATTGATCTTAACCTTAAAACTATAATGGCTCTAATAAAGGCCACACGGAGATTGCTTGCAGCAGCCTAAATGCAGGCAATTATTTTATAATAATTTAAGTAGATTTTAAACGCCCATTACTATAACTTATTTAATTATCCTAGTAGTATTTAATCTAAATTAATTTAATTTCACTTACATATGAAAATACTAAATCATTGTTTTATTTTTCTTGTCTATTTTAGGTAAGTTTGCTTCCACGACTGCCATGCATCGAATTGTGTTTTTCATATGTATGAATTTATGTAAGTAAGCTAAATAAGAGCTAAAGTTAATGGCCTAAAATTATCACTTTTTATTTTACTCATGCATAATGAATGTAAGCTACAAAATAAATAATTAGTCAGCTTTATGTTTAGGGCTATTTTTATGGCATATTCTTAGGCGTTTTCGCAACATTAAACTCAACATACATACATACTTTTTGAAGAATTTATTGTTTAAAAAAAAAATTACTGAAGACTGTATGCCTATAGTTTGGGTTTATTTTGTTTGGGTATGAATGAGTTCTATTTAAATTCACATTTTAGTTATTTACATTTTGTACCCTTGTCACAGGTGAAAAGGGTTAATGTTTTCAACTTTAAATTAATGATAGCAGCTTGAGCAGCATTTATTTAGGAATATTAAATCTTTGAATATTTCCTCAGATAATTAACTATTTAATAGTCTTTGATCTTTAAAAGTTACAGAAGCCTAAAATTTATTTAACATTTAGCAAACTCAAAAATTTCATATTTTCTACACACACAAAAATTTTATAATAACATCCGCACAAACAATGTTAATTTAACATGTGTTTTTTTTTTAGAGAAGTAACACTCAGGCAATGGATGCCTACTACTATCACTAGGTGTTAGCTTTTTTAGGAAAGGGATAGTAACAGAGAAGACAATTGGTGAAGGAAAATATAGAGGAAAGCTTCATTCTTTTACAACTCTGCTTTTTGCACGTTTTAAATAATGCAGTGTTTGCAGCGCCTCCGGTGTTAAATGAGGCGTATTAAATTTTTAAAGCTATGCTTAGTAGCCATTTTATTGGTTATTTTACTTCGCCGCTGATTTTGCTACTCAATATCGATGAAGGAAGGCGCTCTGGTGTTACCTTGGGGGATTAGAATCTGCTGAAGAAGGTGTAGTTTTTTGACGAGTGGCTATATCGTCATCAGTAGAAGTTTCCCTACAACAACTTATACAAAGGGACACTAATGCACATCAGAAAAATGCGTGATTTTGTTATTTAATAACTGTCGGAGACAGGGCTCCAACCCAGGACCTTCGGTTTTGTAGTCAAAGTGCTAACACTTCAGCCAACGCCACCCTCATGTTAGTTTAACATGAATTACAATATAGTTAAGGAAAAAGTTTCCTTTTGAAATAATTCTATTTCATGTTGATTTAACATTCCATTACTGAATCAAAGTTATTTCAAGTTGAATCAAAGTAAAGACTTTGCGATACAAAAATATCACGAAGAACCATTTTGAATCAAATTTATTTCAAGTTGAAACAAGATGAATTTAATTTGATGTAGTCATTTTATTTTATTGCTTGTTTTACTTAGCTGATTGTGTATATTGTTCACTGGAATGAGAAATATTTAATATTGTAGGTATAGTTTGGCTTCCCCGCCCAAGATTCGAAGAGCTCGAACTCATCGCGAGTGATGTTACATTGGGATTTCGTGAAGTGAACAAGGCAAACTTTTTTGTAGTAAAATATTCAAATTAATGTATATGCGTAATGTACTGGAAACCCAAGAATACCTGAATACATTCCGTTACATTTTTTTTAACTTTGTACTAATTTTCATTTCTTTTTTTTTTTTTTAATTCGGAATTGACTTAGGGAATAGTAATAATGCTGTAACAGTTTTGCAATGTCATATCGATTATTTGAAAAGTTATCGATATACTCAGCTTGTCTCATACTTTTAGGAAACGGAATCAGCAAGAAATGAAATTTAAAATTGACAGATTTTTTGTAAGTTTCAAATGGCTCGTCTGTGTTTAATGTTCATCTTGTTCATCTGGTCTAATAAATATTAAGTCATACTATTTTCCTAATTTCATTTTCATCCCAATCACATTAATATTTCCTTGTCCATGTTTCATTTTACATTTAATAAAATACGAGATAATTTCATAATTTTTCCATTAATGTCATATGCTGTTCAACCTTTGATAAGGCGTACAAAAATATATGTACATAATTTATATGACTGATGATGCCAAAACATATTATGCCAGAATTATATTTATTTTTATCTTTTTTTTTTTTTTTGCTTTGCTTTCTTTCAAATTATTTGTATGTTATGAAATATGTTGAGGTCAAAACACTTTTAGAGGATTCGAGCAGATATTTTTCTATACATACTCGTATCTTGTTATTGTATTATTTATAAGTTTTATGTT
Source organism: Nowickia ferox (assembly GCA_936439885.1). Lineage (NCBI taxonomy): Eukaryota > Metazoa > Arthropoda > Insecta > Diptera > Tachinidae > Nowickia > Nowickia ferox. Next base: position 24,325,253 of record OW387027.1, on the reverse strand, counting down.
AATCATGTGCTTATTAAGGCTTGTTAAACAGCAGTAAAATGCTAAAGCGAAACAGCTCAAAATGTCTTTGGAAAAATGTACAGCAAAGTCAAAGACATTAAGCAAACATGAAAGGAATATGTAATTAATTTGTGTCCTTAACTTATTTCAGAGAAGTTAAGTATGGATAAAATATATAAACTTTATGCAGTATATAAAATATTTGGAGCTTAAGAGTAACATTTATTAACAGAGTATATTATTGAGAATAACTCTAGTCCTCCAAAAAAGTAATTTACATACTTTGACCATGTCTTTTAAATTAGAAAACGCAAGGAACTTTCCCCCCAGCATAAAAAATTAAATTATTCTAGATGATTGAAATTCGTAGGACGTAAATCGAATAACAAGCAATTATAATATATGTAATTACAGAAAAAACAAATGATTAATATTAGAATTACTATAAACATTTTGGAATTTCGTATGTAAACAGAGAACGAAGGCGACCGGTGGTTTTCAGCCATGGCTAAGTCGCCGCCGACTTATTTTCAGGTATCTCAGTTGCCGCCGATCCTAGCGGCTGCTTTCGGTTAAAAATCTAGCCGACTTCTAAAATTCCACGATACAGCAGTTCTGGCCAACGAGAGAAATGTATTCGCGTATGTGTATCCATTTCTATAAGCATCTGCTTGAATTTCGCCACTCTGGTGCCACTTTCGCCGGCTATAATATACAGCGATGTCAACTTTAAAATTGAAAAAGCCATAAAATCCAGCGCTTAATTATCTAAGTTGAAAAAGCTGGTATCACTGTTTCATGGCATTTGCAGATTTGCAGAATATTCCGCCGTATCTTGCACGCGTCATTCTAAGATGTGTCAAACAGGTATCGACAATTGTACGAAAACAAATTAAGTGATACGTGAATTGTATAAGCTGAATGGGATTTTAGTACGTTCACGTATGCCATAATCCGCAAATGGTTTTTTTACGTGATGAGTTGCACGTTCACGGATGTGACGATTCGACCCCAGATAAAAAGTGTAACAAAAGTTAAGGTGAATATAATTTATGAACGTGTCTTAAACAAATATAAAAAACTATTTTTCTAATATTTCAAATAAAAATAATACATCGGACATATCTGATACAATATGACAAGCTGCCTAAAGCCGATTTTTAGCCGCCGCTGGTTCAGTTTGTGCTCACCCGCCGACGCCAACTTTTTTCCCTCGTCTTTGTTCTCAAACCACGAGCATTTGCATAAAGAGGATAATAATAATAAAAGCAGCATATTTTTAAGAGCAAAATAACACTGTGCAACAAATGTAGAAGGACTTTTGGAAAAACACACGGACTGGACATTATAGTTTCGATAGTACGAGCAAAGGGTAATAAGACCCTATACTCAGTGTGGCAATTTTTTTGACCGATTTTTTTATGGGCCTCCAATGCGCCTTCACAAAAAATGGTGTCTTTTTTTTGTTTTTGGCCAACAACTTATTCAGACTAAGTGATAGCTCTAAACTATATATAGCAATAACTTAGATAAGAGTGCACCGAACAAATTTTGTGAACATTTTATGCCAAAAAATAATTTCTTCGCGCACTTTTATGCTGCAAAAATTAAAAAAACAAGGAAAAAATATTTTGTTTTCACTTTTTGCAGCATAACTTACAAGGACTAATAATTTTTCACTAAGAAGCTTTGGCAAAACAACAACATAACCTCTTAGAATAGTAAATAATAAATTCATGAAATGCAGCAATTCCAAGGAAAGTACCAAAAATGCAATAAAAGTGTAGCCTAACTAGTAAAAAACGAACATTTTATGAGGTAAAAAGTGCGCTGTATGAGCTATTAGGGTGCCTACACATGTTCAAATTGTACTGATATGTTCACAAAAGTTGTTCAGCTTTACCGTAGCTATAACTTTGTCAAATATTGCGAGCAAAAAATTAATAGTCCCTGTAAGTTATGCTGAAAAAAGTAAAAAAAAAAATAGATTTTCTTAACTTTTGCAACATAAAAGTACACGAAGAAATTATTTATTTGGCATAAAATGTTCACAAGATTTGTTCAGTGAACTCTTACCTGCATTACTGCCATATATGGTTTAAAGCTATTACCAAGTTTGAATTAGCTGTTGGCCAAAAACTGATGACACCATTTTTTGAGGGCGCACTAATGTTCGAAATCCTTGCAGGCCCATAAAAAAATTGGTCACCAAAATCGCCAAACTGAGTATACTGTCAAGATCGTGTGGATTTTTTGTAGTTAATATACTAAATCGAAAGTATTTCTTTTATTTCGAATTAGTAGAATCCCTTATTCAGCGACAAGAAGTGTTTCACCCGATAGAACGCAGGAATTTCCCCAATTCAGATTATCCTTGATCGAGTCAGTGAGTATCGTCAACAGAGAACACAAATGCAAGCAGACGTTTGCAAAAGCTGTAAAAGAAGGGAAGAATGTTTTGCCAAAAGACTTAAAGAAAATTAAAAGTAGTTCAATAATCTGTTAATTAAAAAAAATTTAAAATTTACCAAAATTGTTTATTTATAATTTCGTAAAAAGCGCAACAAAAACAATATAAATATCATGATGGAAAAAGTTTAACGTGCAGCAAGTCACGTCGAATAAGTCACGTGCAACATGTCACGTGCGACAGTGGTCATCAGTGCAAGACATTCTAAAATTAGTCACATTAAAAAATATTTCTACAAGTTTCGCTGAAATCAGCGATTTAACTTGGGTTTTTGTCACATGCGAATTATATCGCAAATGAAAAATTGCTCAAAATCAAACTTTTGGCAACAATTGTAGTACTAATTTAGAGTTATAAGTTACGCTTGTTGTATAAATAAAAATCCGTTTCATTTTCACTTTAAACGTTTAAGGGACAGTCACGTTCGACATCATGGAATTTCTCATATACTTTATATAGTAAAATCCAAGGGTTTCTTGATTAACTATGCCATTTAACGATAATTATGTACCAAAGAGGACAACCTTAACTCCCCTCTTATATTTTAGATTCAGACTTAAACTTTCAAAATACGGCTACACGTAAATTTGTTGGTCTCCCTTGAGAGATCTAATGGTTAGAATCTTGTTATTTTCCGTTTATCTTGGCGATTTAATTAATGTTAAAAAAAAATTATTACATTTCTTTAACATTCTAAATTATTCTACTTTAAACAAAAATAATTCTGCCGAATAAAAACCGACTTCGATGCAAAGATGCGATAGAAAATTTTGGAAAAAAAATTATGGGACAAAACAGGAAGTAAACTCTTTCAAATAAACAAATTTTTTAAATCTGTTGGTTAAGCAGAAGTAGAATGTAAAATTTAATTTTAATGGGCGTACTCCAGCCCACTTTTTAAGTTAAGTTTTATAAAAATAATTAAAGTAGAACCACTTGAAATAAAATATTGAATTTTAAGGTGCGTGACTCCACCCATTTTTTTAAATGGAAGATTGTGTGTTTCTCAGAGCTCAGGGTGTGTGGTAAGTTTCGTAAAAATCGCATAAGTAAGAACTATTTGAAATATAAAAATAAATTTTAATGGGCGTAGTCCCGCCCCATTTTTTCAACTTTGAAATTGTGTAATTTCAAGAACCAAAGGTGTTTGCTAGGTTTAGCAGAATTTAAAAAAAATTGTGGGTATGCGCCCGCCCACTTTTTTAAAACGGCAGCAATTGGAAGCTGTACCCTCTCAGACAAAAAAAAATTAATTTTTATAACCGGTATAACATGTAACGAGTTATGAAGTAACAATGTCAAAAAAAAACAAATAAAAAAGACAGAAGAATTGATAAGCGCCACCTTTTTTTTGAAGTCCGTTAATTTTTAATTTAAGATAAAATTAAAAATGATGTATGAAACCCTAAAAGTTGTCCTAATTACAATGGGAACGTTTAACATTTCAAAGAATTAAAACGGCCATTAATTACAAGCCATCATCAGGGCTAAGTACGTAAAGTTTCTTTTTATCTTTTAACTGCCTTTAAGCGCTTATGAATATATTTTTTTAACTTCAGAAATTAAATTATTTGTACTGGAGCCCACAAATGATGTGTATAGTTCAAGAATGTGCTAAGATTGTGGAAAGCAAAAAGAAATATTTATTTTTTTATTATTATAATTAACAAAGAAAAGACAATGAACAAAAAATCGTTTATTAAGCTAATTTTTTCTTTCTCTCTCTGCGTTTTTCTATTATCCTGCCATCATTCTTGTGTAATAGTGCAGCAACTGCTTTTGAAAAAGAAGTGCTTAAGTCGAGATAAGCTGATTTTGAGTTAACAGCACTCCTGTAAATTTTCATATATAAAAGTACCTCTGGGCCAAATCTGAGTTATATGGAGCGATTTTTTTAAGAAGTTATAGCGCAATAATTTGCTGCTGATATTTTTTCGATTTATAATCTCATAAGGATTTAAAATCTGAATTTAGCTTATACTTCTGAATATTTCAAATTAAATGTATCCATTTATGGTGGGTAGAACAGTATTTTCCTAAAACAAGTAAATATGAACACCGAATTTCCCAATTTAACTATAAAAGATATAAAATTTCTGTAAATCGTGTTAAAAGCCTAAAAGTGCTCTACTGCAAAGCAGTAAAATACGACTTAAGCGGTTTTTCCTTATGGTTAAAAATATTTGATTTTATTTATCGAAAAAATAACAAAATGATTGATTGAAAGATATTTAATAAAACCCAAAACTACAAAAACATTTCGTCCTCTCAATGAAATTCATGCAAAAAACTTGCTTTTGTCTCATTAAATTAAATTTTTTTAACACATTTGTTTCATTTCGAATGCCAGCTTTAACGCGAGTGTATAATTTAGTCAATATATATTAAAATCAATTATATTTCGGTAGCTAAAAACTTCCTTTGACAATAATTATGAAGAAGAAAAAAATAATAATTAATAAATTTTCAAGCGATAAATTACAAATTCCATGAAATTCGAAAATATGAAGTATTTATTTTTATCCTTTTAAACTAAGTTCCGGTTAAGATGATTAAATTTCTCTTGCCTAAAGTCTTACTGTACGGGGGAGAGCTGGAGTTCTTGGAACTCGTTTTATTCTCTCATTCACATAGATCCTCTTTTACTCGGAAAGGAGCAACAGATTTTGATAGTTTCCTATTTTAATTTTAGCCCCACCAAAAATTTGCATTAACGAGCCGCACAATAGGACTTTCGGTGACAAAAATGGGAATTAATTTGTGTTGATGGCTTCCACATTTTTTTACCAGTCAGTTTTCGTAAGAAAAAAAATATTGATTTTTCCAAGAATTTCTATCAAATTTCACTAACAATATTATTTAATAACGCTTTAAGAAGTAAAGCAATATTTGTTATCTATTAATGAAGCATAACCCTTGAATTCTCATATCTTTTAATGGCTACTCAAACATATTCTTAATCATAATGGCAACGCAACCATCAGCACCACCCACCAGCAATCAACAAACCGAGCAAAGCCACTGCTGACATCTTGTACATATACTGATAAATATTTAAACTAACCCAGCGAACAAAAATATAATAAAATTATAATATACAGCGTTGATTGGCATCATAAGAAAAGTCTCAAAAGCACTTGAGATATTTTTTTCTCTCAAAGAGAGTCATTATTCGTTGACTTTTTCTCTCTTAAAATGCTTAAAAGAAACTATGCAATTGCAAATAACTGTAAATTTTTGTAATATTTCGATGTCACGTGCGACATTGCAAATAAACATTTGTTATCAATGCTTTGAAAATAAATGCAGAAAGGTCATCAAATATTCAGTACGAAGCATTGATATTTATTAGAATTAAATAACAAATAATAATTCACTGCACAAGTTAAATAAGTATTAATTTAAAAATACTGAAACCTAATATAAAATTAAGATAGCAAAAATCTGGATAAAATATAAAAATATTTGTTATCGTAGTACTTGTATAAAGCTGGTCACGTGCGACATCGTGAGTGTAAACTTAAGAGAAAAATATATTTACACAAATAAAATTTTAATATACTTTTAAATTAAATTCTTTAAATTTATATGAGCTGAAAAGGCAAAAAAATAAATACAGTTGCAAATGGTGGAGAGAAAAATTGAAGGAAAATGAAATATTATTAGAGAACCCCAAATTAAAGAAATAAAATAAAAGTAAGGAATGCTTGAAAAAGAGGAAAACGTTGACTGAACGAAAAACTTAAACGATTGAAGAGAAAATTCACAATGCGTGAAAGGCAAAGACAGCAAGAATGCGAAATTTCGTACAAACACAAGACCAGGCTGACAAATGCAAGACAACGTTTGCAAAAACTTTGAAGACAAAAATTGGCCAATGTCTTTATTATTTTAAGAAATTGTTATTAAGCTTGTTTATTTATAATTTCAAAAAAAAGAGCAACAAAAAAATTTATATAAAATGATAAAAAAAAATGTTACGTACAAAATGTCACGTGCGACTGTGCTTAAAATATAAAATCAAATCCATTTTAAAGAGACACTCAGTGCACAACATTCTAAAATTAATCACTTTAAAATGTTGCTGCAGGTTTCGCTGAAATCAGCGAGCTTCCGTTTTTGTCACATGCAAAGGCCTTGGTTTTTCGCAATTGTCTTGAAAACAAAAACTTTGCTGCAAATCAAACTTAGTACCAGTTAAAGGTCTAGTTTAGAGCTATAAATTAAGCTTAGTGTCAAAATAAAAAATCGTTTTATTTTTCTTTTTATGTTTAAATTTGCACGTTAGTCACGTTCGACATCATGGAAATGGCCGTATTTATATTGATCCTGGCCGTAAATTAATCACTGAGCTTCAAAAAGGAATTACAATATCCTTAAGCTCTTCACTGATGGGGATCACGTATAAATAAATGCCGAATATAGGATAAAATCATGCCTACTACTGAAGAAAGCTATCAGCGATCTTTTATTGCATTTTGAATTAATTCAATGCTCGTAGGATGCAGAGCAGCGATGCACTTACAAAAGTGCCCATTGTTTTCTTATTTTAATTCAAAAAATTTAAAACTTGAAAATTACATGACAACAAGCTTGAATTAAACTTTATTTTCAGTCAAATTTTAAGTGCTTGAATTTTAATGTTTTGTGTAATTATTGGATTGAAATGTTTATATTTTTTTATTGGGAAGATAAAAGGAGACTGCAGTAAATATAGTTTAATTAAATGTAACGTCTAGCTTAAACCGCCCATATACGTACGATCTGTGCGTGCGATTTGTGCACGAGAAATTTCTCCATACACGTCGAAAAAATTACTTCAAGTAATTACGATCCCTTTTGCAAATTAATTTGTGAAATGTCGAGAATTGAGCTGCTATACTTAAGACATTTATTTAGTAAAAACTTGGGAAATTTTACATCACATGTTTGCGCACAAGCCCACCAACACATCTAGCAAATCACAAGCCCCAGTTACTTGCGACACTACGTCGAGCACGTATAAGTTGCACGTATTAATGTCACATGTATGGGCAGCTTAAATTCCATTTTAGGGAGATTTATTTAATACCATTTTTAGTTGACTTTTATCGAAAAGTTGACTGGGCTTTCAATGCACTAAAGTTGCAGGTATGTGAAAGTATCAAAGTTAACATAATGGTCTACCATTATGTATTCATTCGTAATGAAATTAAAATTTTTCCCAGTAAAAAAAAACAAAGGGAATGCTAAAATTCCAAAAAAAAAATTTTTAGCATAAAAGGATTTAAAAGAAAATAAATTAAATTGAAATAAAATACTGTTAGAATAATTAAAGTCAAATAAAAAACCACAAATATACACACACACACACATCACCGGCCACAAGCACAAGCAAGTTAATTACCACACATGCAAACCATTTGTATCCCCACAAGTATGCTTTATTTACAATTCAAATAGGAATTGTTTAAAACCACCTTTTATCTTTCCAAGGAAAAGTATTATCAACATAAATATATAAAATATGCACACATGTTTTCTAAAGACAAAAAAAAACACACACACGAATACATTTGCCAATGCTGTTTGTTTGTTAATCTACATGGAGACAAAACTTTAACAAAACAACTAGAAGTACTTATAAAAATAATAAATGTACAACTTATAAAATCAAATCGATGTTTAGTGATTTCATGTGGAAAACAATTTTGATGAAATGAAAGAATCATTTCATGAATGTTTTACATACATATGTACGTAAAGGCATTGTCACAGGAATGTCAGCTTTTTGTCGCGTGCGACATCAAACAAATATACTATTTTTTTCCAAGAAAACGAAAACCTTTTTTATTCCTCTATAAGTATATTTGTGTAGGCCATCAGCATTACATTAGAATAAATTTTAGAAAAAAACTTAGCACATTTTTCTGAAACACAAGCTTAATTGCTTTGATGTCGCACGCGACAACAAGAACCAAAACTTTTAGATTTAGAAGCATGACATACGGGAATATTAAATACCCTTTTGTGGCTTTAATAAAAAATTCAAGAAGAATTGTCATTCCTTAAAATATTTTTGGATTTTTGGATTTTTTTGTTAACTGAAATGAATCTAAAGCAGCTTCAAATAAGACCTTCAGTATGGCCATGCCGAATCTTATACGAGTACATATACCTTTCAGCCATATACGTTTATGGAATATTCATATCGCACTTAATCAACAAGAGGGTATTAACTCAACATTTTAAAAATTTTATAAAAGAGACGAAAAACTGTTTGTGGTTTACATTTTAAGGAAATTTTAAAATCCGCATACATAATAACTACTAATTTCATTTGAAAATATATTTACATTGTTTTTGTTGTAAAACCTCGCAATTATTGGCAGAAAATGTTTTCAAAAGTATCACAATTCAAAAAAAAAATTGGGCAATTTTATCATAAAAATAGTCACCTTTCGAATTCGAATTAAAATCATAAAGTAAAGCAACAACAACAAAAGGGTAATAGGAATACGTTGAGATTTTTACAATTGATAGATATTGATGTTGCTAGTTGATTTCTTGTTTTAAGAAAAGAATAGATCATTTATTTTTTGCTCAATTTATAATAAGCGACTTTTGGGTATTATTCGATCAAAAAATTTGATTCTCTATGAGCAATAATTGAATATTTTATTCTGTTCCGTGCATTTAAGATTTTTTTTTTAATTATTAATAATTTCCCTTTTTAAAATGAATAAAGAAAAATTAATTAGAGAGAACTTTAACAGAGATCAGCATTTTCTAATGGCAATTTATTCACCCACATCTAAGGCAACTTGAATGTGCATATACAAAATAAAACGTTTGCCAGCCTTTACACTGAAAACTGAACAAATATAAAAAGCAAACTCTTCCTAAAATATCAAATAAGTTTAATTAAAAGAAAATATAATAATTTTTATTTAGTTTCTTTTTTACATGAAAAATAAAGTTTAAATTTTCCAACCTTGGAACCACACTTTTTATTTTTGTCAACTTTAAAATTAATTTATTTCTATCTGAAATATAAAATATGTTTAATTAACAAAGAAAAAATAATAATTTTTATTTAATTTCTGTTTTACACCAAAAAATAAAGTTTAAATTTTCCAACCATGGCACCAAACTTTTTATTTTTGTCAACTGTAAAATTAATTTATTTCTTTCTAAAATATAAAATAAGTTTAATTAACAAAGAAAAAAAAATTGGCTATTTAGTTACTTTTATAAAGCAAAAAAAAAGTTTAAATTTTCCAGCTCTGCAGATGTGTTTTGTATTTTTCTAATTTTTTATATAAAACAACTTTTTTTTAACATAAAAGATATTTAATTTATAAAAAAAGAAAAAATAATAATTTAACCTAAATACTTTTATATGTATGTTAAAAAGTTTAACCTTTCCAACCCTGCAATTAGCCTTTTAGAATTTCCTATTTTGCAATATGTAACAATTTATTTCTTTTAAAAGTATAAAATATATTAAATTTATAGAGAAAAAATTTTATTTAGTTACTTTTATTTAACAAAAAAGGTTCATATTTTCGAACCCTGGAGTCTTCTTTTTATTTAAATTTTTTTTATTTTGAATATCAATTTTATTCATAAAATAGGTTTATTTAATAAAAAAAAATTGTTTTAGCTGTTTACTTTTAAGTACGAAAAAAAGTTTAAATTTTCCAGCTCTACAGATGTGTTTTTGTATTTTTCTAATATTTTATACAAAACAATTTTTTTTTTTTATAGCATAAAATATATTTAATTTATAAAAGAAAAGAAAAAAAAATAATTCAACAAGTTATTTTTATATACCAAAAAGTGTAAACTTTCCAACTCTGAAATCATACTTTTAGATTTGTCTATTTGGCAATACCAATTTACTTTTTTTAAGAGTATAAAATATATTAAGAGTTTCAACACAATGTAACGATAATTTATTGCGGTGCGGATTTTCATACGATTTTGAAGTAAAAAAACGCAGTGCGGAAAGGAATTAAAATTAAAATCTATTTTATTTTCATTGCGGACTTTTTATTGTGTCATTTTTTGACTCTCTTTCTCTTTCTGATGTTGCCATAGTTTTTGAATAATTGGCTATGTTCACAACATTATTGTAGGACGCTAATTCCACACATGGATTCTAATTCCACACATGGATTCTATTCCACACAAAGATCAAACGTGGCTTCTACCAAATTAAGAATTTTTTTAATAGCTTAATTTTTTTTATTTACTGCCATTACAAAATATTTAACACAAACAGTAAATTTTGTAGAACATTTTATAAAAATTTATGAACAAATAATTTAATACAAAATGTAAACAAACCATGACAAGTATTGCTGTCGCCGTCTTCCGTTTTATTATGTTTATTTTTCTCTCCCGCAACGAGAAATCGCACCGCACCGCAAACATTGTGTTCAGACTCTAAATTTAGAGAGAAAAAAATTAGTTTCAGTTTGTTACTTTTATATAAAAAAAAAAAAAAAAAAAAAAAAAAAAGTTTAAAATTTTCAAACCCTGGAATCATTTTTTTCTTTTAATTTTAAATAACAATTTAATTCTTAAGGAATATATCATTAAAAATAGGTGTATTTAACAAAAAAAAAAAAAAAAAAAAAAAAAAAACAACAGTGAGTTTTAGCGAGTTACTTTTATATGCCAAAAAAAAAGTTAAAATTTTCCAGCTCTGAAACCGTCTCTTCGATTCTGACGATTTTTAATAACAATTTATATTGGACCATTTGTGATATACCAGCCTAGGAAAGAAGTCTCTAGCTTTTCTAGGAGCTTCAAAAAACTGATTTCACGTACAGACATACGAACGGACGGACGGACGGACAGACGGACGGAAAGATGGACGGACATCGCTTATTCGTCTTAACTATTCATAAGGACCCAGAATTTTTATACTTTATTGGTCGCATATGAATATTGGAGAAATTACACAAGGTGTTACAAACCTATATATATCCCTCAGCATTTTTGGTGAAGAGTATAAAAAGACGTTGTCACTTTTTTTAAAAACTTTTGACAACGAATGTGATCAATCAGTTGTATGAGAGCGTATGGTGTCATATTTATTTTCTGGTTGTACAGAACTTGTAACGTGCCATCATGGCAATTCATACTCATGAAGTCATTTGATTATAATTAAAAGCTTCCGCCATTAACACTTTGCTTGTAAAATTCCTTTAATTCGTAACTTTTTCTTAAGAATTTAAGAGAACAAAAAACAGCTTAAACTTAATTTTTGCTGTGCAATTATATTTAAAAGGTCTGTTCGTGATAGCTCATATTAATTTCTTTGCTTCTGCTCTAAAACCACTTTTCATTGTGGGTATTCAAGTGTATTCAATTATTTTGTCGTTTTTTTTTTTTTTGGTTTCTTATCTTTCTGTGTGCGTACATTATTAGAGAAAATATTCAATTACTCCAGCAATAAAAAGCAGACACTTTAATGTTAGACAGCGTGTGGCACACTGTAAATTTTTTTTTTTTTAATTTAAAGCTTCAAAGCTGTCAGTAACGGAAACCATTAATAAATCAACAAGCGGGTACTAAGAAAAGCTAAAGCTGCTGAAAAGCAAACGAAATTAAAGAGTATACTCGTATGCCTAGAGGCTCTTCCATCCCAAGGGAAATAATGAGAAGAATAATAAAGCAGCAAGAACAAAGTAAGACAACTTTATGTTTTTAAGCAAAAAAAAACAAATAGGAATTTTTTCAAATTAAGGCTGACAAGCAGGGAAATTCTACCAAGAGAAGGAACCACTACTTTTACAGAACTCAGCCAAATTAAATACATCGTAGCAGTGGATTAGCATTATCTTGAGTTTTTCCATTTAACTCAATACTTATTTATTGTTTATTATTCTCAGCAAAATGTACTGAAAGCAGGTATTGATTAGGTAACAAAAAAAAAACTTTTTTCAGTGGCTTTTAATTTATTGCTTTTGCTTTGTTTGAATCAAAGACGTTTTGGAAGACAGCAGGAATTCTTTCTTCAATATTTAAGAAAGATTTTACATTGCATTGTTTGCTCTAATATCTTGTAGCATTTCTCTAGCATAGAATATTATAGCTTTGCTACATTTAGCATAACCTCCAGACTTCAATTATAATATTTACTCCGACAATTTTTAGCACTTATTTTCGCACTAATCTAAGAATATTTTTACAATATCATCTAATATAAGATGCAAGAATTTTTTAGCATTGCTTTAGCATAATCTATTGAAGCGTGGCATTTTTTTTTTTTTGTAGCGAAAGTCCATATACTTTTATTATGATATATTGCATTCTTGTAGCATTCATATAGCATCATGTATTACAGCTTTCAGTGTCGAATTTCTTGTGGCATACACAAACCGGCATCAGTCTTGGATATTAACTTAAAATGCACAACTTTTTATCAATTCAAATATACATTTTTTTTTATTTTATATCATTACCATAGCATTGCTAAAGCATACATTAGTAAAGTTTTTACCAAAGAATGTCTTGTAATGCAATTTATAAAAAAAAACCTTGTAGCAATGCCATACCTCTTACTTTAAAGTGGTACTATTTGACATGTATAGTATAGCAGTTACGTAGCATACACTCGACCAAAATTTTGCAAGAATAACATTGCTCTGTCCTGAACTATTTATTCCTTTCTTCCAACTCACAATCAAAAGAACGATTATTTCGGAGGAGCTGAGAGCATATATATTTGATTAGCATCTTATAACATATACATATAATTGATTAGCATGTAATAGCATATACATATAGTTAACTAGCATTTTATATCATAACTTATGCTCAGACTTCGATTAAGGTGGAAACGATTAGCAATGAAAAGAACATATAGTTGATTAGCATCTTATACGATGCTACGTATTATATACATGTAATTGATTAGCATTATATTTGGTAGCATCTTATTTAATGTACATATAATTTATTAGCAGCTTATAGCATATGCATATATTTGATTAGCATATTATACCATATACATATAGTTGATTAGCATCTTATAGCATTGCCCTATCATGCACTATTAAAATCTATACTCAATTTTTTATTAACTTCGAAACCACTCACAATTAAAAAACACATAGTTGATTAGCATATTTTAGCATATGCATATAATTGAGTAGCATTTTATAGCACTGATCTTGCATGAGCTGTAAATTCCTATCCTCCAGCTCACAATGAAGAGAACGATTATTTTGTGGCATCTAATATGATTAGCATCATATAAAATAGTGATAAGGGTATGTTTTTATAGTATCACAACTTTGAGTTGGCATCACTGCTTTATTTGAGCACAAAATTAACCGCTGATAGTTGCTTTTTGCTTAGTATGCTTTGACATTTCATTATGTATCGACTTACACCAGAGCAACGCATGCAAATTGTTGAAATTTTTTATCAAAATAATTGTTCCATTCGTCAAACTCATCGTGCACTTCTTCAATTTTATGGCGTACATAATTCTGGTTGAATGGGTTCATAAATAACCAGAATTATCGAGTTTGAAGTGAGGAGAATCCACAAGCTTTTATCGAAACATCATTACATTTACAGTGTATGACTGTTTAGTGCGCTTTATGGGCTGGCGAAGTCATTGGCCCATATGTCTTCAAAAACGATGATGGTGTGAACGTTACTGTCAATGTTGAACGGTATGGGAACATGATTCGAAATTTTTCGTACCTCAATTACGTGGCATTAATTTAGCTGATATATGGTTCCAACAGAACGGAGCCACATGCCACACAGCGGGCTCTACAATTGATTTACTCAAGGAAATTTTTTATTAAAATATAATTTCACGTAATGTCCCAATTAATTTTCCACCAAGATCGTGTGATTTAACCCCATTGGATTATTTTCTTTGGGGTTATATTAAGTCACTTGTCTACGTCGATAAACCAAAACAATTGAACACCTGGAAAATAACATTCGAAGAGTTATCGGCGAAATACGGCCGCAAAGTCTGCGAAAAGTTCATAAAATTTTATTTCCAAAAAAGCCCATTTCATTGATATTAAAAATATATTTCCCTGTTTTATTATGATTTAAACTTAGGTCACTCTATAAAAAAAACACCCTTAATTTATTAGCATCTTATATCATATGCTTTTAGTTGATTAGCATCTTATAGCATATGCACTTACTTGATTAGCATGCTATAGCATTGCTCTTTCATGAGCTATCAGCTTCTATCCTGCAACTCAAAATGAAATGGACGATTATTTGATAGCAGCTTATAGCATATGTCGTTGATTAGCATCTTATAGCTTATATAATTTATTAGCATTGCCTACCATATACATATAAATGATTAGCATATTGTGGCATTCACATATAATTGATTAGCATCTTATAGCACTGCTGCATCCTCAATTTCTGATTAGTTTCGAAGCAACTCGCAATAAAGAGAACGATTATTTGGTAGCCTTTTATAGCATATATACTTGATTAGTATCTTATTGCTCATATATATAATTGATTATCATCTTCTAGCATATGCATATAAATGATTAGCATCTTATAGCATATACATATAATTGATTAGCATCTTGTAGCACTGCTGCATCCTCAATTTCTGATTAGTGTCGAAGCAATTCGCAATGAAAAGAACGATTACATGGTAGCTTCTTATAGCATATATAGTTGTTTAGCATCTTATCGCGAACATATATAATTTATTAGCATATGCATACAAATGGTAAGCAACTTATAGCATTTACTTAAAATTGATTAGCATCTTATAGTATTGTTCTATCATACACCCTCAATCTTTGCTTCATTTCAAAATAGCTCACAATGAAAAGAATAAATATTTGGTAACATATATTTGCATATAAAATTTATTAGCATTATATAGCATATACATGTAAATGCTTAGCATCTTATAGCATATGCATATAATAGATTAGCATTTCCTAGCGTTGCTGCATCATGAGATTTTAAGGCCTATCATCAGTTTTAGATTAAGTTTGAAGCAAGTCACAATGAAAAGAACGATAACATATTTTGTTTCAGTATAATTTCATTGAACCACTCACATCTTGTAGCATTTCTATAGCACAAACTATTGAAGCTAACATTTCTTATATAACATTTTTCCATTTTGAAGTGTTAATAGATATTTATAAATGATAATTATGCTTTTACTACAATACTCAATCTTAAAGCTTCTAGCATGCAATTTATTTTAGCACATACTCTAGCATCTTTACTAGATTTTTTGTAAAATTCTAACTTAACTTTATGTACATATAAACGAAAGCATATAATGTATTTCCTTAAATTCTCATTTCGCTTGGAAAATATAAGAGCCACGTTTTTGTTGTTGCTGCTGCTGCTGCTGCTAATGAAATATTCATCACACAAATATTTTCTACATTCTTGCGCAACTTACAAAAAGAAAAACAAAAAAGGTCTTCAAGAATTTTTATGGAAATAACTTTTATATTCATTTCTTTTTCTTATTTTTCTTCACAGTGGATATCAATACGGCTACCAATGGATGTAGGTATTTAATTTTGTAATTCTTCTTTTTTATAATTATTTCACAAAGGCATCTATGCATTCACTACTGCACATTTCAATGGACATTATGACACATAATTTAGTGTTTACTAAAGAGAATTCCGCATAAATGATTTTCATTTGTCAATTGGTAAAATAAATATTTAAATTTAATGTATTGCATAATTTTAGGGTGATTCTCAGTTTGGATATACACATATCCTGCGATAACCGCCAAAAAAGCTTAAGCGACATAATTTTCAAACTTCAAAAAGTGGCCTTTCGAGGCATCTAAGCCTGGCTTACTTATACATGATGGCTAAATAACTTCTTATTCCAGTAACAAAAAAATCTAATTAAGCTTCGGGCAGCTGCTTTACAATTCAAGACCTTTGAGGGCTTTTGGTGATGAGCAGAACAAGACTTAAAAATTTAATTTCGCTGCTAAAAGTTAGACATTCTCCCACTTTTTGTAATTAATTGAAAAGCTTTCATGCTTAATAACAATAAGGAATTTAAAACAATCTGAAACTGATTATAGCAAAAACTAATTGAATTACAAAAAAAGTTTTCCAATATTTCATGCTACCCCACCCCAAGCCCAGAGTTCTTTTAACTTTAGTCAATTGCACCATAAACAATTAAAGCGACAGCCCATTTGAAATTTTCAATAAAGGATATTTCTTCAATCACGAAAATTTGCACACACAGGAAGTTATTGAAATTTGTGTTTAGCGTGTTATCTTAAGGAAATTTTCAGTTTACAGTTTAATTAATTTTGTAAATTTTTTTTTGTTTCTTGACAAAAAAAAATTAGCTTAAAAAGAATTAAAATTTTAAATATAACTTTCTTTTTTATTCCTTGCAATTTAATTCAAGCTAAAACCAAAGTGTCAACATTCTCAGTTTGTTTTTTATACGCATTTCAGTTGCTACTTTGCCAATGAAACCAAAAAAAGGATATATTCCTTTTTGACTCTTTCGTTTTTCAGCTTCAATCAACAGGATAAATTTCAATGAAACCCAAAAACTTTCTGTTGTGTTACCATAATTATTATTTTTACTCTAAAGAATTATCGATTTTATTTACTTTTGAAAGATTTCTTCAATTCTGATTGAAACCAGTGATGCATCAAGATACCAAAATTAATTTTTTTTCTGCCAAAATTTCTTTTTAAATACCAGAAGAGAAATGAAGGGCTAAAAGTAAAGTTTTGCAAATATTTCTAGTAAAAATTGTGGCAAAGTAAAAAGCAATGAATGAATTTTAAATCCTCCGAATAAAATAAGTTTTGTAAACAAATCTTATAAGAGAAAAAATTTTTAATGATGGGTTTTCTTCCTTTAACGAACGATTGAAACGATTTTCCGTCATCCCACGTCAAATTTGGTGGAAGACTAAAGATGACTCATAGCCGAAACCTTAATTGACGTGTAATGCAGGACAATCGTTCCAAAGTAAAAAAAATATTATTCGATTAATTGGGTAACGAATAAAATTCCTTAATTGATTATTCGAATAAAGCATTCAACTATTCCAACAGAGACAAATATTTATACTTTAGCAAACGAAGAATTAATACAAAACAAAAAACTTTATTCGATAAATCGAATGTCAAATAATATAGTTTTATGCGACGAGTAAAACTTTTACTCGATTACCCTTATAAAGAAGCAAACTTTTATTACAGTATTCAAATAGTGAATAAAAAACTTAAAACGTTTAATCGAGTAATTAAGGCAAAATTTTAATCGATTATTCGTATAACAAATAATATATTTTCATTGACAAAAAAAATTAAATATAAATATGAATACAAAACTTCAACCCATTATTCGAGTAATGAACGAAAAGTTTTAATCGATTATTCCAATAACATATAATATATTTTATTCGGCTATTTCAATTAAGATATAAAAGATTTTTGATTGATTAAATCAATATTAAAAAAAGTTTTATTGGATTTTTGGAATACGAAAAAAAATTAACGATTATTCGAATAATGGATAAAAACCAATATTTATAAAAATCAATTTTGAACTTTATATAACATAAAAAAACTTAAATAAAAACAAGTATAAAAAATTTCTAACAATTATTCGAGCAATGAACAAAAAATTTTGGTCGATTAATCGAATAACATATAAAGTATATTTTATTAGATTATTTCAATTAAGATATAACAAATTTTTTATTGAAAAACCAAAAGTTTTATTTGATTATTCGAATAAGAATTAAATATTTTCATCGATTATTCGAATAAAATTTCGAACTAAATATACTAATATTTTATTTTGTTACTTAATAAATAAAAAATGAGTAAAAATTTTATTCGATTATTCAAACGAGAAATAAAAATTTTCATCGATTATTCGAATAATGAATACAAATTAGTTTGTATAAATAATTTTTTTTTTTAACAAGAAACTTATAATTTTTTATAAATTAAATGAAATTTAACAAAACTTCTATCCCATTATTCGAATAAGAAATAACAATTTTCATCAATTATTCGAATGAAAAAAAATTAATAACTTTTAAGTTTTTCAAACTTAAAATTAAAAAAAATTGATTACCAAATAAATCAAAATTAATAAAAAAAAATTATTCGATTATTCGACTAAATAAAAAATTTTGTTTATTAGAATATTTTAAAACCGAATAAAATATTTTTAAAGCAAAAAATAAAAAGAAATTTTTCGAGTATGCAAATATCAACTAAAATATATTTAATGCAATTATTCGAACAAATATTAAAAAATCTTATTCGATTACTATAATAATGCACAAAAACGTTATTTCATTTTTCAAATAATGAATAAAAAACTTAAAACGCCTAATCGAATCATAAAGATAAAATTGCAATCGATTATTCGAATAAATAATATATTTTGTTCGGTTATTTAAATAATATAAAAAAAAATAAATAAAAACATGAAAGAAACTTCAAAAGATTATTCGTGTAATGAACAAAAAATGTTAATCGATTATTCGAATCACTTATTATATATTTTATTTGGTTATTAAAATAACGCATAAAAATTTTTGATTGATTGATTGAATCAATGATGTATACAATTTTTATTCGATTATTCGAATAAGGAAAAGGAATTTTATAAGTTATTCGATTAATAAATAATAAGGAATTTTTTTTTTTTGTTTTTGAAAAACTGTTATATTTTATTACTAAATAAATGAAAACTACTAAGAATCGTATTCCATTATTCGAATAAGAATTAAACATTTTCATTCATTATTCGAATAATGAAAAAAACCAATATATATATAAAAAACTCGAAATTCAAATAATATATAACAAATATAATAAATAACAAATAAAAAATTTTAAAAATAAATTTAGGTCTATGAATCCAACAACGAATAATCGTCGTGCCGTTTTGAGATTAACAGCTGATTAGATTTGATCGGATTACTAATTTAAAATTTTGTTTCAAACAGAACATTTTCGAGAAAATTTTCAGAAATTTTTTAATTTTAATGAACAGCACCGATTCACTATTTTACGACATCTAAGTGAGTTCATCATCTCACAAATTAAAAACGTTGACCGATTTTTAAGTTATGAGCATCATCTCCCAGGATCTCAAAACATCGA
This sequence comes from Nowickia ferox, assembly GCA_936439885.1. Lineage (NCBI taxonomy): Eukaryota > Metazoa > Arthropoda > Insecta > Diptera > Tachinidae > Nowickia > Nowickia ferox. The sequence continues at coordinate 24,305,633 of OW387027.1, read as the reverse complement.
GAGAGAGAGAGAGAGAGAGGAATAATAAATAAAAAACTTGATACGATTGATTACTCGAATTATGCATAAAAATAAAAATAATCATTACATTTTTCGAATCAATATTTTTATACGTTTACTCAAGTATCACTCGAATTATTTATTAATGCATAAAAATAAACTATTTAATTCTTCTAACGACTATTCCAATTATTATTTATATATATTATTCAATTACTCGAATTGTAATTAAAAATTTTTATTTAAACGCTTTATTAATTAACGAATAAAAATTTTATTCGAGTTAGGAATGAACATATTATTCTTTTATTCGGATGATGAATAAAATATTTATTAAATTCAAAACAAGAAATAGCAAACTTAGTGAATAAAAATATTTATTCGATTCATGGAGTGAAGCATAAAAAAAAATTTATTAAATTATTTTAATAACAAACAAAAAAACATTCGGTTATTCGAATATTGAATAGGAATTTTAATCGAATGAAATATATATGTATACTCGAATAGCGAAAAAAAAAATTTCGAAACGATTTCCACATTTTTTTTCTATTTTTTAGTACTAATATTTTTTTTTTATTTATTGTAATTAATAATTAAAAAAATTTTTCATCGAATACTTCATGGGCGTGTAAACTATTTCACACGATTGTTTGAATGATGATTAGGAAAAAAAATTTATTCGATTACCAAGAGCGAGTATAACAATAATTTAATTAGATTAATAAAAACAATAAATAAGAATTTACTTTGGATTTGAAATAGTTTAGTGCAACTGCAATTTACTTTTTCGTTTTGTGTGAAGATTTACTTTGAAGGAGTGGCCAGACGAGGCAACTACCGGGAATTTTGAGCTGCCACTCAACCACAATGTTATACATACTATTCACTAACGTGGGGTAACAATATGTGAGATTAAATGTTTACCCCAACTGACCTTTTAGTCGAATTTTTTTTTTTCTTTTTTTTTTACTTACATCAGCTTAATGGCATTTCCCTTTTTAATTTGCCACTAAAGTTTTATGGCTGCTTTTATTAGATTTTCAATATCATAAAATACCACACATACATGTAATAAAATTGTTGCATACTTTTTGTATTCATTTCTCTTCTTTTTTTTGTATTATCTGCGTTAATAAAAAGACAAACAGCAAGAGGAATCAATAATAAAGTTACACAATTTTGTTTAATTTTAAAAAAGAGAAACTTTAAATTCAGCAAATTAATTGCATATTTGTAGGTGTTCGTGCATTAATAATAAAATAAAAAATTAAAGCCCAACGTATGCGCACTTATTTCATATTTGCCGACAATTACAAGAAACCACTATCTTGGCATTATTTTTCGCAAGACTTAACAGTTGCTGACTATTTCCACAAAAAAAATTGTTTATCATGCTTGAGGTAATGCTCTGCTAAATTTGCATTAAAAGAACATTCTAATTTGCCTGGTAAGGCATGTTTGTAGCTACTAAATTGCTTGCATAGCATAAAGTGCATGAGTTTAGGTCTTTAAATTTTATCGCTTACATACATTTTTATTTTATTTGAGTTTACCATACAATACAGGGCAAATTTTTTAGTAAAAATCTTAAGAAATGCTGCTGGCAATTTGCAATTTTGTTGCGCTCTGAACTGAATAACAACAACAAATATTTCGCAAGCATTGAAATTAAAAGCTTAGTTGTAAGGCTCTTTAAGCCTTTATGTAAAGTAAAGCATACTTTTGGGTGCAATTTGTATTTAATACAAGAGTATATTAACTTTGTTTGGCACATGTGCCAGCAATTCATTGAACTTTGACTTTTTCTTATGTCATGTTACAAGAGAAGTTTTTCAGAAATCCTTAAGGCAATTTTTAAGAAAAATAACTTAAGCATTGCCGCAGCGATAGCACCCTTAATGTAAATCGGCTCTTATCAATATTTCATTCGATTTTGTTTAATTTCCTCACAAATACAGTTTTTTTTTTATAAAAAAAATTTATTACACAATGAAAAAAATTCTTATATTTTTATCCAAAATTGTGTTTAGTTTTATTTAACATAATTCAGGAATATTTTTCTAATAAAATTTTGCAATAAAAATGTTTAATAAATTATATTTTTTAACTAAACTTAAAAACAAAAATGTCCTGCTTAAATTACCAGTTCCTTTGGTTTTAGTTTTATGATGAAAAAAAACAAGAATATTTATGCTAACAGCAAGTTTTTAGCTTTATTGCAAAGTTTAAAAAAACTGTTACATTTTTTACGCAAATTTTCTCTTTGCTTAAAACCCAATTTACACACAGCGCTAGGAAAATGAAACGTTTGCTCTAAGCAAAAAAAAAAAAAAGAAACACCAAAGCAAGCAAACACAAAACGAAAGAAATATAAATTCACTTTGCAAACGAATTTAAATCACCTTCAACTTGTATGCTTAAGGAAATTCTAACCCTAAAATGTAACCCAGTCATACACCCTTTGAATTGATATTCTTTAAGGTTACTTTCAAAGTTTATCAAAAACACACACACAAAAAAGGATAAAGAAAAAAAAAGAACAACATGGAAATAAAAAAAAAATACTGAGTAGAGTACAAGTGTTTTTAACCCTTTTGGTATTTATGTGATATTTATGTGACTGTATAAAAAACATGTATTTACCAGCATTATGTTGTCAACAAGAAATTAAAATGTTGCTTAACGATCTCAACAGCGACATTAGCAAACATCAGCGGAATTCTCCTAAAAGTATGCAATGGCTGTTACAATTTTCTCGCATGCTTGTGTATGTACGTGTGTGTGTGTGTGTGTGTATAAGTATTCTATTTAGAAAGAATTTAAAACCAAAATCACAAAGGAAACAACACATAAGAGCCTAAAGCAATCCTTTAATCCCTTAAATTTTACTACATAATATAAAAAATAAAAGCCTTTTTCAAAATTTAAATTTTTATGCTGAACCAGCAAAGACAAACGAAATCAACTTTTGCTACAAATTATAAAATCTTAATAAGAGGCCCTTAAAAGGTTTTACTTATCATAATAACAAAGTTAGATATACATATGTGCATAAGCAAAATCTCAAGAGAATGAACCACATCGAAAATAAATAAAGAAAAGGACATATGTAGTTGTTCTAAATTATGATCAATATTTGTTAAATATTTTACAAAAGTATTTTAACTAAAAGAAACTTTAATAGCTACATGTAGAAAGTAACTTTCAGAAAAAGTAATTTTTATAAAAACTACCTTTTGCGAAAAGTTAAATTTCTGCGGCAAAAAGTCGACTTAAGCTAAAATTTAGATAAGTATTTTCACATTTAAAACTATACCTGTGTAAAATTTAATAATAGTTTTGTGATTTTTAATAGAGTTAGCGCAAAATTACTTTTATCTTATTTTATTTAAGTATGCAAAAGTACCATTTATAAAAAAGTACCTTTTATAAAAAAGTGCCTTTCATAAAAAAGTACATTTTTATAAAAAAGTACCTTTTAGAAAAAAGCACCTTTCATAAAAAAGTACCTCTTATAAAAAACTACCATTTAGAAAAAAGTACGTTTCATAAAAAAGTATTTTTTATAAAAAAGTACCTTTCATAAAAAAGTACCTTCTATAAAAGTACCTTTTATAAAAAGTACCTTTTATAAAAAAGGACCTTTTATAAAAAAGTACCTTTTATAAAAAAAGTACATTTTATAAAAAAGTACCTTTTATAAAAAAGTACCTTTTATAAAAAAGTACCTTTTATAAAAAAGTACCTTTTATAAAAAAGTACCTTTTATAAAAAAGTACCTTTTATAAAAAAGTACCTTTTAGAAAAAAGTACCTTTTATAAAAAAAGTAGCTTTTATAAAAAAGTACCTTTTATAAAAAAGTACCTTTTATAAAAAAGTACCTTTCACAAAAAAGTACCTTCTATAAAAAAGTACGTTTTAGAAAAAAGTACCTTTTATAAAAAAGGACCTTTTATAAAAAAGTACATTTTATAAAAAAGTACCTTTTATAAAAAGTACCTTTTATAAAAAAGGACCTTTTATAAAAAAGTACCTTTTATAAAAAAGTACCTTTTATAAAAAAGTACCTTTTATAAAAAAGTACCTTTTATAAAAAAGTACCTTTTAGAAAAAAGTACCTTTTAGAAAAAAGTACCTTTTATAAAAAAAAGTACCTTTTATAAAAAAGTACCTTTTATAAAAAAGTACCTTTTATAAAAAGTACCTTTTATAAAAAAGTACCTTTCACAAAAAAGTACCTTCTATAAAAAAGTACGTTTTAGAAAAAAGTACCTTTTAGAAAAAAGTACCTTTTATAAAAAAGTACCTTTTATAAAAAAGTACCTTTTATAAAAAAGTACCTTTTATAAAAAAGTACCTTTTATTAAAAAAGTACCTCTTATAAAAAAGTACCTCTTATAAAAAAGTACATTTTATAAAAAAATTTCTTCTATAAAAAAAGTAACTTTTCTAAAAAAGTACTTACTTTAAAAACTACCTTGGCATTGTATTGCATCTTTTATAAAAATTACCTTTTATGTAAGTACCTTTTCACATAAATTATCTTCAATATAAGCTACTAATATGAAAAGTACTTTTATGAAAATATATAATGCTATCTTTTATAATATGAATCTAATTTAAATTATCTTTTAACAAAGATATGCATGTATGTATTGGAATTATAAATTCTAAAAGCCCTTGAGTGCACTCTACAAGGCAAAGAATTTGGCTCGTATATTTTTACATTAAATATTAACAACTTAATAGAGCAAAAAAAAAGTAAATAAACTTAAGATGTTATCAAAGCATAAATAAATAAGTAGTAAAACCCAGGGTTTTTATATTTAATTCGTTTATAAATAGCCATACGATGGTCTATAAAATATTTGAGTATCAAAACATGTGTGCTTGTATTTTGTCTATTGTAACTGCTATTAAATATTTATAGTTTCATAGAAATGAATTAACACCTACAATGTTGTTTAGGAAAGCGTGTAAACATAAATGAGTTTAAAAAAAAAGTTTAACATGAATAGAAGATGGGTGTGATTTTCAGTGTACGAGTACAGTGGGATCGAATATAAAAGCATAATTAGGAAAAAAAATAACATTTGAATTTTATGGAGCCCACTGGAAAGGGTGTGTTTTTCATATTTTCATATTAACTGGATCATAAAATATTATATATGTAAAAACTTTATAATTTAATTAAGTGCGGCAAAAATTACAAGTATCCTAAAATTTTGCTGCACTTTAGACAATTTCCCATAACTTACTTATCAGCCATTTTTATGACGTTGCCAACTCTACATAATTTCACTTATAGAATAATAAAAAAAAAGCTGAAAATAAACCATTATTATGCCATCATCAAATACTATTCATATATCACTTTTATGGTGTCACATAACTTGTAATAACATTGTCACTGACACTTAATGCTGGACGACCAAAACTAATGCTTTGCAAATACCCACTTCAATTGAAGCAGACACATATTTTACTAACACGCGCCCACATACAGCAAATATTTGTTATTGCTACGGTTAAATATCAGCAAGTTTGCAGGTGGGTGCTGTTCATGTAAAAATGTATGCATGTGTGTGTGGCTTAGTGGGAGAGGCGAGTGCTGTGAAATATACACACACATTGTTTGGTATGCAATAGAATTCATGTACATATGAATGACTAAGCAGAAATGCTACTGCTGGAAGGACGTGTAAAGAAATCTCACTCACTAATAACACTTGCAATAGTCATTCATAAACACCAGAAATGTATGGCGACAATAGTCGGACTTGAACGTTGTCTTCATTATTGTTCTTTCTGTTAATAATGATATTTGGATATTTGTTGCTCAGGGGTTTGTGTGGGTGAATTTACATTAAAGCAGAGCTTAAGAGAACTTAGTATTTTATGTGTAATATAAAGAAAAGGAAAACTAATATTATATTATATATTATATATTACATATACATAATTCTAAACTCTGGGTAGGCCCATAAAATTTTAATTTCATAAAAAAGTAAATTTTTTACCAAATGTCGCTTACGTTTAAATCGAAAATAGCGCTCAATATATTAAAGAAAACTTTCATTTTGTCATCGATAAAAAATAATTCCTTAACGATAATTTTTTTTTTTCAATCCATATTTTTATATCATGCAAATCATTTTTAGGGACATTATAATAAAATTTTAATTTCAATAAAAAAAAATCTATTTTCGATAACATACCGCTTACGATAAAATCGAAAAAATGCTCGATTTATAAATATTAAATATTCTCGATAAATGAAAATTCGTTGACATCAAAATTCTATCGATTACAAGGTATTATCATATTAAAAAAAAATACAAATAAAAAATTTTTATTCGATGACAAATATTTTCGATAGCAGATACTTATCAAAGTTTTATCGACAAACAATTTCGTGACAATAGTTTGATACATTTTTGCTATGGAAAATAATCTGTCATCTAATAAAAATTTTATAGATTAATTAATTTTTAATAAGATTTTCTTTTAGTCGATTTTTTAATTTTTGTCGCTTACGATTAAATCGAAAATAAGGTTCGAAATTATAAATTATTTTTTTGTAAATTTTATTATCAATAACAAAACTTATATAAGTTTTTTTTTAACTTTTATTACTTTTGATTATTAAAGAAATTTTAATACCGATAACATGCAAATTCTGTTCGAAAATTTTTGTTATCGATAACAGATTTACTTTAGGATGAGTGGTGAAGTTTTAATAATAGTTTAAAAAGCAATTCTTAATTAACAAAAGTTTTGTTATCGATAACATCGAGAAAATTTTCAACAAAAACGTTAACGATTTTTTTTTTAATTTTTATTTAAACATTTTTTAAGGATAACAAACATTTTTAAAGTTTTTATTTTATTAACTAAAATTTAAATTTTTTTTACTAAAATTAAAATTTTTATGTAATAAAAGTTATTTAAAAGGAAATTTTTGTTATTGATAACATTCAAGTTCTGTTTGAATTTTGTTGCTATCGATAACAACTTTTACTTTAAAAATTCTTGGTACAGTTTTTTTTTAAGTTTTATAAGCGCTATTGTGTAAATAATACTTCAATAAGAAAAATTTTGTCATCGATAACGTAAATATTTTTAGTAAAAATTTTGCTATCGATAAATTTTTTTTAATTTTTTTTATATATAAAAAACTTTCCATTACTGAAAGCAATATAATAAATTTTTTATGCAACTATTTGCTATTTTGTGTAAAATTTAAAATTTAAATAATTTGGCTTCCTTATGCATAAATTTTAAATGTTCCGGCCATGCGTTAAGTATAATTTTTATCTATTATCCTCCCTAAATATGATTTATTAATGTCTATATTATGCTATAACGGCTTGTTAGCTTGATTTTTATGAAAGAAAAACTTTGACTTTTACAAAACCATTATAAAAGACAAACTGTTTAACTATACGAGATTATCAGAGAATATTAAGAGGCAAGATTAAGTGAAGGCCTTTTTCTTAATGCCTTTTTATATTTTTTTTTATTTTTTCAGCAGCATATGTTTCATTACAAAAAAATTCTTTAACACATATAAAATATTTCCTTTTTTTGTTCTTTATTAACGTACTATGGGGAAAACAAAAGAGATTAAATAAAATATAGCAAAAAAAAAACTAGAGATAATAAAATAGTAGCATACATAAGGGCTGATGATACGAGACATCAGCATCATAAGACGTTATAGAGTCTTAATGTACATAATGTTAATGCTAAACTATTGATGTTCAAAAAGAATAGACTGTCATAAGATTTTTGAAAAAAAAATTATATCTTACATGTGTTATTCTTATTTTGATGCCAGAGGCCATTAGAAAAAATGTCCCAACCATTTGTAGGTTTTCCTTGGAAATATGCCATAAAATTTATCTTGAAAGAGGCAAGCTTGTTGGCAAAAGAGAGAGAGAGAGTTTGAAAAAAAGGAACAACAACAACAGCAATTTAAATTGTCTAATTATTTGTCTTTGTCTTTTACATTTTGTTCTAGTTGAATTATCTAAAGCATACTTTGTGGCTAAATACTTTAAGGCAAAAAAAATTAAATTTATAAAAACTTGTTGTGGCCATAAATAATTTGGATTTACATTTATATAATACAGACATTTCTACAAAATATTCTTCAAAATACTTTAAGTTTATATCTAGCTTATAACACGACAACAACAACAACAACAACAGCAACAACAATAATAACAACTACAATAATAATAATAATAATAATAATAATAATAATAATAATAATAATAATAGACAAATGTCCAAAATATTTTTATCACTTGTAAAACATATTTTTGTTTATTTGAAATAACTTAGAAAATAAATTTCACTTTGCTGCCTTTGTAATGTTAATATTTGCACAATTGTCGCAACAATGAAATGTAAAGCATACTTAAAGGAGTTATAAAAAGTTTTATAGGAATTAAACAAGAAAATTAAACAGCTGTTGAGACAGAGTCATATAGTGAATATCTCTACAAAATACTTCTCTTTATACATTCATTATGGGGCAATTGTTCTTTTCAAACGCCCACTTAAAACGTGGGCAAATGTGTCTTGCATACTTTAGGGCAATAAAATTACAAATATAAAAAAGAAAGCATAACACTCCAGCTGCAATATTCAAACAAATTTATTCAGCATACTTATTTTTAAGCTGTTGAAAAGTTTTCTTTTATTACGCGCTATAAACAAACAAACAAAACAAAAGCTTTAATTTTATATTTTCTCTTTCTTTTGTGTCTACTTTTAGGGGTTTTGGCAAGCAAGGTTTTCAGTGCCAAGGTACGCACGTAAGCTCTCATAGAACAAACTTTTTCTTTAAACATGAAAAATTATTCTTTCCTTTTATTTCATATTATTATTATTATTATTTATAATTTATATTTTATTTCTTTTCATTTGAAACAGTTTGTTCGTATGTCGTGCACAAACGTTGTCATGAGTATGTTACCTTCAAATGTCCCGGAAAGGATAAAGGAATCGATTCCGTAAGTTTTCAAATTATGGTTTTTAATCGTTTTTTTTTTAATTTAATTTATTAGATTTTTAATATTAATAGAAATAAATTTAGTTTTTTTTTATATTTTTTGTTTTAATTTGCTGAAAAAAAACACAATTAAAAAATTTTTATCCAGCAATAGGAAACTTTTTGCAATATTTCAAATATTTAATAAAATAAATAGTACCTCTGGACAGAAAATATATAGAAAACTACACAGAAAATTATAAAATTTTGTTGATACAAATTTCAAAAACGAAAAATTTTTAATTTTCCTCCAAAAAAAATTCATTAAAAATTAAAATTATTTTTCTACCCTTGAATTGAAAATTCAATTGAAACAACATTAAAATTTTTTATGATTCGATCAGACTAAAGTTATTTTTTTTTTATAATATGTATTTCGTTAAACTTTGTTTACCTTCTTCAGGCATTTTTTTTGTATATGAATAATCGATAAAAATAATTAAAAAGTTATAAAATTCAAATTATTATGACAATGAAAAGTGTTTGAGAATGGCAAAAATAAAAAAATAAAAATAAAATAATAACAATAATTGTCATTCTCGCAATAATTTGAATTTTTATAATTTTACATACAATAATTATTTTATCGCTACAAAAAAAATTCCTGAAGAAGTTAAACAAAATTTAACGAAATATTGGAAACAAAAATAGAAAAATAAAACCTTTTTTTTATTTAAAAAACTGAACTTAAATAAAATTTGCAAAAAAATATTACTACAAAGGCCGAAGAAAAAAGAAATCATTATTTAAAAAAAAAAATATTTTTTTCTGTGTAAACAAAAAAATTTTTCTCTGCTGACTATCTAAAGGACTAAAATAATTGTTTTCAAAAAAAAACTATGTAAAACTTTTAAATTGATAAAAAATATTTTAAAAATTTTGTGCTTGCTTGACAACAACTAAATTGTGCAAACAATTTTGCGAAATAAAGTTGTTTAATTCGAAATTTTTTAAGCAAACGCCTTACGATATGCAGCATAAAACCAGCAGCAGCATATTTTAAGGCGCCTGCTGCTTCAAAAGAAAACATGACCTTAGAAATTGAATTCTCACTTAAAATGCTAGAAAAAATTTTTATTAAAAATAAAAGCTAATTAATAAAAAAGACTTTAAATATTTAGGGCCAGTCCAACGATGTCGACAACATTCGGCTTGTCACACACTTACATTCAAAACAAAAACAAATTTTAATATTTTTTTGTTGTTTTAAATGTAAGTCTGCTTCAAATCGAACGTTGACGACATCGTGGGACAGGCCCTTACTATCCTCTCTTGTGTTAAGGACAAATAGGGAAAACATTTCAAGCATGTGGTATTAATATTAAATAACAAGCACAAAAATGAGGCTTATACCTTTTAAGTAAATTCTGTTATATAACAAAAACAAACATTTAAAGAAAAAGAAAGTACAGCAAAGAAGAGGGACTGACTGACTGACTGACTGACTTTTTAGTTTGAACTTTTAGCAAGATTTTTAATTTAATTAGACAGCATAAAAGATTTTAACAATTAAGTAATTACGATTCATTTAAGCTTTATTTTAATAATTTAACTTTTTGTCCCTGTCTTCCTCTATCACGTCTGAGTTGCTACGTAAAGTACTTTTTAATTATTTTTTTTTTATATTTTTTTAAATATTTAATTAAAAAATATTTTCTATATATACAAATATTAAATATCAAATTAATTATGTGAATTGTATATTGTATGTGTACAAAACAAATAAATAAAAAATATAAAATATATATAACAAACAATTCAAAAAAAAAACCACCACCAAATTGGCCGGAACGTTTTGCAAAACAAATCAAAACCAATTTCATATTAAATCTAATAAGGATTCACCCAAAACTGTACATCATTTTGAACCATTTACATACGCAGGACCCACATTCTGCGATCATTGCGGTTCCTTATTATACGGCATTTATCATCAAGGTCTAAAATGTTCAGGTAACAAAACACAACTTCAGTGAAAAAACAAAAACAAAAACAAAACAATACTTTCCAAAAATCCTCTTAAAATTTCTCTACTTCAAACCCCCCCTTAACCACTTCAAGACAATGTTCATTTGCTGTGTAGGGCTTCTTTATCTAACTCTAACTCGTAACTCTATGTATATCGCTCTCTATTCGTTAATATTAAGTACTACTAACATGAATTTTTTTTAGTTTATTTAAAAAAAAAGCAGTAACTAAAACTTTTCTGCAGGCATCAATGATTGTATAGATTTCTATCATATTGTTTTAACTCATTTTAATGGAAAAAAAACAACAAAACTTAAATTATTGCATTTAAATTGTATATAAAATTTTACTATTTTACTTTCAATCTAATTTTCTTTTAGTTTAAGTTTTTCATTTCGTTTTAATTTTTTCCAGCTGTGCTATACTCTTGATGTGTTTTTTTTTTTTTGCTAAATTTCCATAATTATTAAATAATACCAATAATGGCAGTGAGTGTGTTCGTAGGTGTGGGTGTGTGTGTTCGCCAGTATTTGCTATAAATTTCTTTTTAGTGTATTTGTTGTTGTTTTATTTTCTGTATTTGCTTGTACAATGCAAATAACTGTGCTCATTGTAAATGTTTCTACGCGTGTGTGTGTATGTGTGTGTGTGCTTATGCAAAATAATGTCTCTTTTTCTTTTTGATTGGGAGTACAAATTTCTCTAAGAGAGTGAGTGGGTGTGTGAATGAATTAATTTAGATGGAAATGAATTGGTATTTAAAACGGTATGAGTAGGCTGCCTTTCAAATTGAAAAACTTGACCTTTTTTAATATTAAGGAAAAAGACATTTATCCCACAGCACAAATGTTATTAAGGCGTTAATTAAAAATATTCCTTAATAATAACTAGGTAATATTAATTATTAAAAATTTAAATTCTTTACCCAATAGAACTTAAAAAAAAATTTAAACAACTTTTAAGTACATAAATAAATACATTGAAAAAAGAGAGAAAAAAAAACTTTTAATTTCGATGGCGGCTCAATAAGTCCGTGACTTTTCGCACTTCCCTCGTAGTTATATGAAATGCAAGACTGTTCCCTTCAAGTACCACCTGTTAGTACACTACTGTCAAATTTTGAGCAAGTATCGTCATTTACTTTGCGTTTAACAGCTGTTAAAAACATACAACATCGTGTATTTTTTCTAAAAATGGAAAAAAGTGAATTTCCAGTGCACATTAAACATTATTTTTTGCGAAAAAAAAACTGTCAATCAAACCAAGGAAAAGCTCGATAAATACTATGGGGACTCTGCACCATCGATTTTAATGGTAAAAAGTGGTTTACTGACTTTCGTTGTGGTCGCACAAGTACAAATGACGCTGGACGGCCAATTGAGGTCAGTACACCCGAAAATATCGAAAAGATCTACGACATGGTGTTGGCCGATCGAAGAGTAAAAGTGAGTGAGATTGTTGATGCCATAAGCATTTCATACGACAGTGTGGTTTCGATTTCAAGTGATCAGCTGGGTTTAAGAAAGTTGTCTGCAAGATGGGTGCCTCGTTTGCTCTCAATTTACCATAAACGTAAACTTGTGACAAATTCAAAGGATTGAATGAATGAGTTTTTGCGACGCTTTGTAACTGTGGATGAAACATGGATCCATTACTGTAATCCAGAGACCAAGCAGCAGTCTAAACAATGAAGTTCTCCGGGTGAAACTGCTCCGAAGAAGGCCAAGGTAACAATGATGGCAACAGTTTTTTTTGGGATGCACGCGGAATAATCCACATCGATTATTATGCCAACTTATTAAACCGATTTAATTAATGAGGATTTAAAAAGAAAACGACCTCATATGGCCAAGAAAAAAGTTCTTTTTCATCAAGATAATGCACGGGTGCACACGTGTGCAGTCTCAATGGCAAAATTCTATGAATTGGGCTACGAATTGGTACCTCATACGCCATTTTCTTCGCATTTAGCCCCTAGTGACTACTTCCTGTTTCCAAACCTAAAGAAATGGCTCGGTGGAAAGAGATTTAGCTCCAACGATGAAATTATTGACCAAACAAATTCCTCGAAAAATCCTATTTTTTGGAAGGGATACAAAAACTGGAGAAACGTTGGACTAAGTGTATTAAGCTAAAAGGAGATTATGTTGAAAACTAAATTTTTGTTTTGCAAAAAAAAAAACTGTGTTTCATTCTAAAAGTCACGGACTTATTGATCGCCCTCGTAATAAGCACTAAAAAATTTAAAATAAATAGTTAACGAAAATATTTAATGAATATGGCAAAGGCATTCTGGGCATCCAATTTTGAGGAAATAAGGTGCAATGATACCAATAGCGCGCTTGTTATTTTACCACTACGTTATAAGTAACCTGACACAGATATTCGAATTTCTCTACCGCTTTATCCCGCTTTTTAGAGTTTTCAATATAATTTTCAATATCTTATTCGATTTTTATTAAAATGCAAATGACAAAAATGCATACCAAATATTTTTTTTAAGTGGAGTTATTGCTTAACTAGACAAAAAAAATAAGAAAAAATTTTTATATTAGAAGTACCACGCTTGTTGTGGTTGAACCCCCACTATTTTGTAACTAGAACATACTTCTCATTATCAACACAAATAGTCAAAGAGTTTCAAAATTCTCACTGCATTGCTTTCTCCAGAATTTTTTTTTTTAAGTGAACATTTTCTTTATTTAAAAAGAGCCACCCACGCTCATTTGTGGGGTGGGTGGTGGTGCGGAATTTCAAGTTTTTGTTTCTAGCAGATATCGAGATATTAAAAAATGAAAGTGTTTGAAGTAAAATTTTAAAATTTATAACGCTTGACACAAACCTTGTGCTTTAACAGAGCGATGTTAGAGAGTGTTAACAGAGCTCTGTTAAGCTATAAATATTCGTTTAATGCATTTCGAAATGAGCCATCGTGACGGAGTAAAGTAATGCACATCTATAGACAAGATGTTCCTTTATTATTGCCCATTAATATATTTCTGAAAAGCATGAATTTGAACCAGATATTACAATTTTGTGGGAAAGAATCAATGCGGCGGACAAATATTGGTCATAATTTAATGTTCAATTAGTCCTCCAAAAACGAAAAGCTTTTAAATTTTCCCTATTATATTAAAATTTCTTAATGTTAGAAGCTATGAAAACTGTTTTAATAGGCGTGACCCCACATACTTTAATAAATGCCAGATAGAGTACCCTTTCAAGGCTCAGGGTGAGAGCTGAATCTGTTGGGTAGAATCACATGAAATGTAATACTAAAATTTTAATGGGCGTAGCAACGCCCAGCTTTTTAAGCTCGCTATTGTGTCTTTACAAGCGCCTAAGGCGATCGAATAAGTAAAAGTAAATAAAATCAAAACAAAAAATTCAATGGGTGTAGTTCCGCCCACTTTGTTGGCAAAGGAATCAAATGGAAGCTATACACTCTCATACTAAGAAATAATTTTTAAAATCGCTTTAAAAGTTACGAAGTTATAATAGTAAGAGGCAATTTTACCAACTCTATTTAAATATCAATTCATATTTAAATGTCGATTTTAATTTTTTTTTTTTTTTTTTTTTTTAAGAGAAGTAACACTTAGGCAATGAATGCCTACTACTATTACTAGGTGTTACCTTCCTTAGGAAAGGGATAACGATAGAGAAGACAGATGGTGAAGGAAGAAATAGAGGAAAGCTTCATTCATTTACAACTCTGCTTTTTGCACGTTTTTAATAATGCACTGTTGCAGCGCCTCTGGTGTTAAATGAGACGTATTAAATTTTTGAAGCTGTGATTAGTAGCCGTTTTATTGCTTATTTTACTTCGCGGATGATTCTGCTACACAACGAAGGAGGGCGCTCTGATGTTACATTGGGATTAGCATCTGCTGAAGTCGGTATAATTCAGTGACCAGTGACTATGCCTTCATCACATGAACTTTCCTACAACAACTGATATAAAGGGACACTAATGTATATCAGAAAAATGCGTTGTGTTGTTATTTTAATGACTGTAGGAGGCCGAGCTCGAACCCAGGATCTTCGTTTTTGTAGTCAACGTGTTAACTACTTCAGATAACGCCACCTGTATGAAAAAATTACTTTTAAATATGAATTGATATTTAGATAAGTTAGTGAAATTGGCCCTAAAACACATAAAAAAATAACATAAAGCAAAATTGAGAATCTCCTCATTTTTTGAAGTCGGTTAAAATTAAACGAAAAAAAAAGATTTAGAAAAAAATTCGTTATAAAATTACAGAAAGTCAACAAATGCAAAATAACAAAATTAAACTGTTTTCCACACCAAAAAAAAAATTATGGTTCTAACTACTGAATTTGTTTAGAGACAACAAAGTAATATTATAAGTGTGTCGGAGTTTTCAAAGTTTGTTCACTTTTCCTGCCGGATGCATAATAAGGAAAAAATAACCCTTGAACTCTCTTTCAGTTGTGATATCTTTGACAAGCAGTGAACAAAAACATTTAAATAAAATTTGCCACCAAACTAAAATTGGTATTTGCCTAATTCAAGCTTTGACAGACAATGTGACAACAGACGGCTAAACGAATTATCGCCAAAAAAAAAACAAAAATGTTGCATCGCCCAAAAATTGTTGTAAATAAAATTGGGTGATTGTTCATCATTGGATATTTGGATATTTGTTCATAATGAATAATTGCCAAATTTTCGCAAAATGTTAAAAAATCCAAAAAAGAAATTTTTTTGGGCGATTATTCATTCCCAATTCGAATGAATGTACTTAATGAACAAACACCCAAAAACTTTGGGCGATTATTCATTTTACCTAATAAAATTATTTGTTCATAATGAATAATTGCCGAATTTTCGCAAAATGTTAAAAAACCCAAAAAAAATTTATTTTGGGCTATTATTCATTCCCAATTCGGGTGATTGTACGTAATGAACGAACACCCAAAAACTTCGGGCGATTATTCATTTTCCACTTTTGGGTTTTTCTTCATTTTTTCGGGCGATCGGGCACTGTTTTTTTGGGTATTTCTTCATAATGACTAATTATCGAACAATTTTGGGCGTTCCTTCACTTAGCTGTTTTGGGCGATAGTAACTTGGGCGATAATTCGTACAGCCACAACAGACAACTTATTTTAAAGCAACTTTTTTTATTTCTCTTTTTAAGTCATCAAAAATTTCTCCAAAAATATTCCAACAATTGTGTTTTCAACGAACAGTATTTTCATCACAATTTTACAAAAATAGCTGATTTTCAGCTTGATTTAGTTTTTTGTATTGAAAGGGTCCTTTCAAGGCAAAAATCACTTCCTAGTATACTTTATTTACATAAATCGTCTTATGAAAACTTTTATTTTTTTTTTCTTTTATAAGTTTCTTTGGAAATTTTTTAAGCTAGATTATTTAAAGATTGGATTTATTTTTATTTACAGACACAACTTGTTTCATTTTTTTTCTTGTGCCAAGTGTATTAACTTATTGAAGCATGAACAACATAATATTTGAATTTAACAACAGATGACCGACCTCAGATTTATTTACAATATAAGGCCAACAGCTGCAAGCTTTATAAATTTACTCTCTAATAAACATTTAACTATTTTTGTTTCCTCAACACACATGAGTTGGCCATTAGAATGGAAATATACATACATATGTATACATGTACATATACCACATATCGTCAGCTTAAATGCAAACAGACGTAACTATACTTTTATAGGATAAGCAAAAAATAATAATAAAGTATACAAGTTGAAAATGTTGCTCGAAATTCACTCATAATAGGAAACTCATTTATTTTTTTTTACAATTTATTTCCTTTCTATTTGTATTTAAGTTTGTATGTTAGTTATGTCTTTTTACACTACGAAATATATGCATTCGTTGCTACATCCGTTTGAATTTATTCAACAAAGTCGCCATTCTTCATCGCAGTCATCTAAATATTTTTGTGAACATGTAGCTTGATAAGACGAACTATAATCCATTAAAAACTCGATTTCGAATTTTTGTGTAGTTACGTCCGTTTGCGTTTTAAGTGACCATATGTATGTTTATATCTGTGGCAATAAGGAAAAAGTGCTTAGAACATATTTTACTAATTCGTAGGAGAGCACTTTTATACTTTCAAGTAGATTTTCATACATTTAGATATTTCCTTTACAGTTAATCGGTTTAAGCATCAAGTCATTGCGCTATAATTTCCTGAAAAATAATACAAAAATTTAGATTTTTCTCATATGTACTTTTAATTATAAAAATTATAGAGAGCCATTAACTCAATATTGGATAATATCGACTTAAGCACTTTTTCCTTTTTGCTTTATTAAAAAATATTACTTTGAATGTCAATAATTTTTAGGTGGCAGAAACAAGGAAATATATATTTTAATATCAATGAAACGGAATTTATTGGAAAGAAAATTTCATGAAATTAGCGTTGATCTATAACCATTTCCATTACTTTTCACATAACAATATCAATCAGCTGTTTCCTACTGTTGCAGTTGCATTACATTACAGTCGGGTAACTGAGCCTTTAACATAACCCCAAAGAAAATAATCCAATGGTGTTAAATCACACGATCTAGGTGGCCAATTAGTTGAGCCATTACATGAAATTATTTTTTCAACAAAAGTTTCTCTGAGTAAATCAATTGTAGCGCCCGCTGAGTGGCATGTGACTCCGTCCTGTTGGAATCACATATCAGCAAGATTAATGCCACGTAATTGAGTTACGAAAAAATTTCGAATCATGTTCCCATACCGTTCACCATTGACAGTAACATTCTGACCATCATCGGTTTTGAAGACATATGGGCCAATGACTTTGCCAGGCCATAAAGCGCAGCAAACAGTCATCCAAAAGATTTTGGATTCTCCTCTGCTTAATTATGTACCCATTCAACCAGAATTATGTACGCCATAAAATGTAAGAAGTGCACGATGAGTTTGGCGAATAGAACAATTATTTTTATTAAAAATTTCAATAGTTTGCTTTGCGTTGCTTTGGTGTTAGTCGATGTCAAAGCAACTATCAGTGGTTAAATGGGTGCTCAAATAAAGCAGTGATGCCAACCCAAAGTTGTGACACTCTAAAAAAAATACCCTTTATTTTTTTTTGCACATGGCTCATTTACTCAAACAACGTCATAACTCAAAATAAGCAGTTTGCCAGAAAACGCGTTTGTAGTTTTCAATTTACACACAGCTTAATGGAAAAAGAAAATTTAATTTTTTTTTATTTATTTAATTTTTTTTTTTTTTTTTGAAATTTTTACACAATATGAAGAATGACATGAGGATTAATTCTGCATCATTAGCTCAAAAATTCCATTTTTTCCATTTATGACGTTTTTTGAGTATATGAGTGGATATGGCGTCACATACTTGAAGAAACATTCCGAACTCAATTAAATATTTTTTGTCACTGCATGCGTATACTTAATATTTAATTTGGAATGAAATACAAATTAACCACTGTCGCGCAGTGTTGTAAAATATACATACATATGTATATAAATATTAATTAATAAATATTGAACTTCTAACCGTGAGTTTACTCATGAGAGTAATAGTTCGAAAAACTCAATCCACTCACACTTTTTTACTAACACATTCACATTTTTCGCACTCGCAGCTCTACTCGCAGCAAATTTTGCATACGAGTGAAATTTTGACACTCGCATGCAATAAAATGTCAAATAAACTAATGGAGTTACCCTGTCAACAATATTAAGCAAATTAACTGGATCATGTTATAATTAAAACTAAAAATTTCGATTGTTTTCGATTAAATTGTGTGTGAGTTTCTTAAAATTAATACAATGAAAGGAAATATTTGTGTTATAGATTGCTAATATCATTAAAATATTGATAACAATAATTAATGCCAATTATTTCCTTAAATATGATTCTATGTTGAGAATTTGACAACTCTATTTTGTAAACAAAACAAAATGAAATGAAAAGAAATTTATAGTTGGGATTAAAAACTCTAAAGAAAATTTTAATTTTTATTATTTCATTTGCTTTTATTAATTGTTGAAGCTTTAAAATCAAACAAATTTTTTTGAAGTTTACTCCTTGGCGACATTTTTAAAATGAACTTTCACTCTCATGTGTAAACAGAAATGCAAATTGCAAGAAATTCGAGTATTTCGAACAATTTTTCGTTGATAATACGTACACAGCACTTGCATGAGAGTACTCGTATGTGTAAAGGCAGGGTAAAGTGCTCAAATGGATTATTTATTTTTCTACTTATTTATCTCTTGAAATTTTCCCTGAATTTTCTTTGCTATAAACCTCACGGAGCCCGATACCTTTCCAACGAATGCAAAACCGTGGAAATCGGTTCGTGCGTTATGGAGTTATAGCGTCAGGAAGGAAAATCCGACTTATTTTTATATATTAGATAAAAATCTATGAGGTAATAAAACTAAATTTCTGCTTTAAACATATTTACAAATTTACCGCGGAGCAGCTTGGTTTTTCTTCTTAAGTTTTTTTTTTGGTAACAATTGAATATAATGCTTTAGTTTTTTTTCACAAAATTATTCATGTCTTTTATAAGTCTGCTGCTGTTTATAGTATTTTATACATCTTTGACATATTTATACCACAATATCAGCAGAAAATGAAAGCGAATCAATACGCAAAGCAAACACATTTTATTAAATTTGTTCTCGCTACGCTATTGTTTTGAGGAAAGTTAGAGAAATGTTTTTAAACAAGTGATACCAGTCAGTTACTGTCAAAAAGTTTTTAAATTATTTATGTTTGTTGTTTTCTTTTTTTTTTTTTGTTCTTTTTCAATTACATTAAAATAATGTGGCTATTTAAAAGTAATGGAAATACGTTTATGAATTTTTTTTGAGAAACTGACAACCTGTCACAATGTAAAAAACATTAGTAATATAAATATTGTTTGCTTAAGTAAATTAATAATCAAAACAAATTCCAGCCGTATTATAGAAGAATAAACTCAACAACAGGTGCTAGATACTGTAAAAATAAATTTAAATCAAAGTACTTTAAAATAAGTAAATATTTCAAGAGGTAGTAAGTCACAATGTTTTTTTTTTAGACGAAACTATTTCAAAAGGTACTTTTTTAAAGTACTTTTTAAAAAATTACTTTTTTAAAAGGTGCTTCTTTAGAAGGTACTTTTTCTAAGAGTTTGTTTTTTCAAAAGATACTTTCTTTGGAATGAACTTTTTTTTAACAGGTACTTTCTTAAAAGGTACATTTTTTACAAAGTACTTTTTTAAAAGGTACTTTTTTAAAAGGTACTTTTTTAAAAGGTACTTTTTTTTAAGGTACTTTTTTTCAAAGGTACTTTTTTTAAAAGGTACTTCTTTTAAAAAGTATTTTTTTAAAGGCTGTTTCTTAAAAGGTACTTTTTTATAAGGTACTTTTTTTAAATAGTACTTTAATATGTACTTTTTTAAGGATACTTTTTCAAAAGGTACTTTTTTAAATAGTACTTTAAAAAGTACTTTTTTAAAGGTCCCTTTTTAAAAGGTACTTTTTTAAAATGTACACTTTTTACAAGGTACTTTCTTTAAAAGGAACTTATTTTAAAAGGAACTTTTTGAAAGGAACTTTTTTTAATAGTTACATTTTTAAAAGTTTTTTTTTAAAGGTACTTTTTTAAAAGGTACTTATTTCAAAAAGTACTTTTTTACAAGGTATTTTTTAAAAAAATACTTTTTCAAAATGTACTATTTAAAAGGTACTTTTTTAAAATGAGAGTTTTAAGAGGTTCCTTTTAAAGCTTAACTATGATTTAGACTTGCCATAAAATAATTTGTTTATTATGAAACGCATTTGTTTAAGAGTTTAATTTTTAACTCATTATGTACATATAGACATATGTACATGCATGTATGTATAGGAATTCATGGCTCAATGTACATACATACATACATATTACTTATTTACACAAACAACGTCATAGCTCAAAAACTTTAAATTTTTTAGCGCATGATACAGAATTAATCCTCATATCGTCGTTCATAATTGTGTAAAATTTTCATTCATGTATGTAAATTGAAAATTTAAACTCGTTTTCTTGCAAGCAAATTTTTTTAGTTATGACGTTGTTTGAGTTAATGAGAAATATGTACTTATTATACTTTGATCTTATCATAGAACTATTCAAATAATCTGTAACCTTTCAACATTTTATGTTTTGTTTTTTTATGCATTTAACAGCTGATAGTTGCTTTTTGCTTAGTTTGCTGTGAAATTTCATTATGAATCGACTTACACCAAAGCAACGCAAAGCAAACTATTGAAATTTTTAATCAAAATAATTGTTCTATTCGTCAAAATCATCATGCACTTCTTCCATTTTATGGCGTACATAATAATGGGTTCATAAATAACCAGAATTGTCGAATTTGGAGTGAGGAGAATCCACAAGCTTTTGTCGAAACACCATAACATTCGCAGAAAATTAGTGTTTGGTGCGCTTTATGGGCTGGCAAAGAAGTCATTGGCCCATATGTCTTCAAAAACGATGATGGCCTGAATGTTACTGTCAATGCTGAATGGTATGGGAACATGATTCGAATTTTTTTCATACCTCAATTACGTGGCCTTAATCCTGCTAATATGTGGTTTCAATAGGACGGAGTCACATGCCACTCAGCGGGCGCTACAATTGATTTACTCAAAGAAACTTTTTATGAAAAAATAATTTGACGCAATGGCACAATTAATTGGCCACCAAGATCGTGTGATTTAACCCCATTGGATTATTTTCTTTGGGTTTATGTTAAGTTACTTGTCTACGTCGATAAACTACAAACTATTGAGCACCTGGACGAGTTATCGGCGAAATACGGCCGCAAAGGCTGCAAAAAGTTGTTGAAAAGTGGTGTTCATATTTCATATTCAATCATCATATTTAAACATTAATTTCATAAAATTTTCTTTCCAATAAAGCCCTTTTCATTGATATTAAAAATATATTTCCTTGTTTTATTATGATTTAAACTTGTGTCACTCTATAAAAAAAACACCCTTAATTTATTAGCATCTCATAGCATATGCTTTTAGTTGATTAGCATCTTATAGCATATGCACGTACTTGATTAGCATGCTATAGCATTGCTCTTTCATGAGCTATCAGCTTCTATTCTGCAACTCAAAATGAAATGAACGATTATTTGATAGCAGCTTATAGCATATGTCGTTGATTAGCATCTTATAGCTTATATAATTTATTAGCATTGCTTACCATATATACGAGTACATATGTATTTCTTAATTTAGGGCTTATGCTCGGATTATCTTTAACAATATTGTATTAATCTTTAGCCTTAATATAAACTTACATAAAATCAAAAACTAAATGACAGACATTGTTACGAAAAAAAAAGTTGAAATGTGTGTTATAACTCATGGCATAATTATATACGAGGGCAGCGTCAGAATCAGACTTGGTAGACAATGTTTTCTTTGTGATTTCTTTCAAAATATTATTTTTTCTAATTTTGCAAACCAACAATAAAGTGGCTACAAATTTTATTTTTAACAAATGAATTACATTTTTTGTACTTTTCTAATATATTTAGACACATTATTGTAAAATGCGTTAAGTATTGCAGTTTGTTAATTTTTTTTAATTGGTTTTGCCAGGCAGCCACTACAGCCTTCAAGAACTAACCGGCGAAGCTGAAAGAAAAACACTCACTCACATACAAACAAAGTTAGTGCAGCCGTACAGCTCAGAACAGTATGTAGTAAAAAATAAAAAAAACTAAAACTAAAATTTACTCAAACTATGCAAAGAGAACAAAGATAACTGTGAAAAGAGCAAAGCATGAGTATGTTTTCTTTAATATTTCTTGCATTTTTTTTTTTGTTGTGCTCACTCACATACATACATATTAACATATGCGAGTGGGTGTTTTGTTTAAATGAAAAATGCACTTCAGTCATGTAATTGTTGTAAGTACTCGTATGTGTCAGGGTGCAGGTGTACGTTTGCATTGTATTAGAAAAGTGAAAGAGATGGAATGAGAGAGAGCCAGAACGTGCTTTTATGCTATTCATGTGTTGTTTCTCATTTCCTTGGCCTTAGACAAAAATTCAATGATAGACACAAATAGGAAATAAAAACAAGGTAAAGGACGTTTGTTGAAACGTGAAACAAACAACTGGCAAAATGTTATTAGACAAAACAAGGTCAAAAAATATACGAGTATACATATGTAATTAGATGCGTACAAAAAAAAAATTATTATTCAGATGTTTTAAATGATTTCATTATGAATTATTATATTCGCTTTCATCACGAGTGGCAGAAAATATTTGTATAAAAAAATAGTTAAAAAAATCATATTTCTCCTAACTATTTTCTCTTAGATTTAATGCAGGAAAATTTCATAACAATAAAAGAAGAAACCTACGTTTTTCATCATAATTTTCTATGGATAAAATTTCACTGAAAATATTTTCAAGGAATTTAGCTGATAACGAACACAGTAAAAAAAAATATTCACTACAAAAAATTAAATCGCTGTAAAATTCCATTGAATATCCTTTTGTGTAAATAGGAGTATAAGGACCTTCCTTAGCTTATTGAAAACTCAAACGTTTGACTCAAAGTTATAGCAGCTGTAAGCATTTTTAAGATAAAACCAATTGTCTGTTTATAGACACATTTTGTATATTTTTTACAAAAAATTATTTGCACAGCTCTTGTATTCAGGGATATGTTGCTTTTTACAACTTGCAGCAAAGTCTTAACTGTCATAATCATTCATAATTTTCAATTTATAGCTTATAATTAAGAATCTCTAGGAATATCCTTTTTTTCGAATAATTTTTAAATATGCAATAAACTAGATCATTTATGCGTAATTTAAGCCCAAAGCAACAAACGCGATCTCAGCATTATTTTCATAACCATTTTTCCTTATTTAGTGTCTGTGCGCTTACTATTGGTCCTTGCAGTGTTTTCTGAAAATTTTATATCTTTTTTTTTTATTCAGTTGAAAAATACTCGTTACTCGAAATATAGTTGCCATATTTTTATATTGCTAAAAGAGTCCTTGAAACTCCCTGAGAACCCTAAATATTTGTTTAACTTTCATTCTTTTCCCTTCTTTCGCATTTACTAACATTATTTGCATTGAGACTAATTTTTTTACTTAAGAAGGGAAGATAATATAATATTTCATGTAAACCCCTCAGGATATGCAGCATAATACTCGCATTTAAAGAGATTATTTGCACTTTCACTCAAATATTTAAGAAGTGTAACTGCTAATAATATGCATTAAATTTAAAACTTCTTTTGTTTACTAAAAGTATGCTTTTGTCCTCGAATTATTATACGATGTGCAATTCGTTACTTTAAATGAAAAAAGTTTTAACATAATTTTTCTTATTTCTTTTCTTTGTAATTAAAATTACATTAAATCTTTCGCCTTTAATTACATTTTGAAAGGTGTGCTTAAGTCAGCATTTTGTGTGGTTCATGGCAAATAATTTCTGGGAATTTAATACCTTTAAAATTAATTATAAGATATTTTATGGTATATTCTTAATACTCGTGCATAACATGGAAAATATATGTATGTATGTACGAGTATGAATGTATATTGAAGCAATTTCCTTGTAATAGGTGGCATCTTAATTTCCTTTTATATAAAAAGAAAAGCATTACAACAGCTAATTTTCAATAAGAAATAAATACTTAACCCAAACCATATCATCGTACAAACGTATATTTTTATAAAACTTATTTTTACAAAAAAATACTTTAAAAAAATACTTTTATTAAAAAATACTGTTTATAAAAGGTACGTTTTTGAAAGTTACTTTTTTATAAGAGGTACTTAATTATAAAAGGTACTTTTATGTGAAAAGGTACTTTTTTATGAAAAGTTAATTTTTGGATGAAAAGGTACTATTTTTTATGAAAAGGTGCATACTTTTTTGTGAAAAGGTACATTTTTATGAGAAGGTACTTTTTTATAATAGGTACCTTTTTATAAAAGGTACTTTTTTGTATAAGGTACTTTTTTATAAAAGGTACTTTTTTATAAAAGGTACTTTTTTATAAAAGGTACTTTTTTATAAAAGGTAGTTTTTTATAAAAGGTACTTTTTTATAAAAGGTACTTTTTTATAAAAGGTACTTTTTTATATAATGAACTTTTTTATAAAAGGTACTTTTTTATAAAAGGTACTTTTTTTAAAAAAGGTACTTTTTTATAAAAGGTACTTTTTTATAAAAGGTACTTTTTTATAAAAGGTACTTTTTTATAAAATGTACTTTTTTATAAAAGGTACTTTTTTATAAAGGGTACTTTTTACATCAGGTAGTTTTTTATAAAGGGTACTTTTTACATCAGGTACTTTTTTCTATATAGCACTTTTTATAAAAGGTACTTTTTTATAAAAGGTACCTTTTTACATCAGGTACTTTTTTCTATATAGTACTTTTTATAAAAGGTACTTTTTCTATATATTATTTTTTATAAAAGGTTTTTTCTTAAAAGGTACTTTTATATAAAAGGTACTTTCTTAAAAAGTACTTTTTTATAAAAGGTACCTTTTTATAAAAGGTACTTTTTTGTAAAAGGTACTTTTTTGTAAAAGGTACTTTTTTATAAAAGGTACTTTTTTATAAAAGGTAAACGGTACTTTTTTATAAAAGGTACTTTTTTATAAAGGGTACTTTTTTATAAAAGGTACTTTTTTATAAAAGGTACTTTTTTATAAAAGGTACTTTTTTATAAAAGGTACTTTTTTATAAAAGGTACTTTTTTATAATAGGTACTTTTTTATAAAAGGTACTTTTTTATAAATGGAACTTTTTTATAAAAGGTACTTTTTTATAAAAGGTACTTTTTTATAAACGGTACTTTTTTATAAAAGGTACTTTTTTATAAAAGCTACTTTTTTATAGAAGATACTTTTTTATAGAAGGTACTTTTTTCAAAAAGTACTTTTTTTAAAAGGTACTTTTTTATAAAAGGTACTTTTTTATAAAGGGTACTTTTTACATCAGGTACTTTTTTATATATAGTACTTTTTATAAAAGGTACTTTTTTATAAAAGGTACCTTTTTATAAAGAGTACTTTTTACAAAAGGTACTTTTTTCTATATAGTATTTTTTATAAAGGGTACTTTCTTAAAAGGAAGTTTTTAAAATAGGTACTCTTTTCTAAATAGTACTTTTTATAATAATTATTTGTTATAAAAGAGTCCTTTTCTAAAATATACTTTTAATAAGAAAAATATAATTTCTTAAAGGTATTTTTTTCAAAAAGCTATTTTCTGCAAAAAGTGAAAGTAAAAGTCCTGTTTTAAAAATGTACTTTCGTTTAAAGAAATTTTATCAAAAAGGTCCTTTAGTAGGGTGTATAAGACAGTTCTGGAAACAGAGCAGGGAGCAAAAAATTTATACTAATTTTGTATGGCATGAACGATGAAAATCTGTGTAATGCATACTTGGCAACACTGGTCAGTTGAATGTGTGTTTAAAATAGGGTGGTACTTACTGGAAGTTTTTGAAATTGTGTGTGAGTAATGGGTTGGTACGACTTGGTTTGGCTTGGTTGAGTTTGGTCGGGGTTTGAGCGGGAGTTGGTCGGGATTTGGTCGGGGTTTGGGCGGGATTTGGTCGGGTTTTGGGTGGGGTTGGTTAGGATTTGTATACTAATTTTGTATGAGAAAACTAACAACGATGATGTAAGTACCACCCTATTTTGTTGTTCTGTTTTTAAAAGTTCTGTTGTGGTTTTTTTTTTTTCGCTGATATGAATGAATGTGCGTTTGAAACAGTTGATTTAATTAAGTTGTTTGAATACAAAAGCTTGATACTGACCATACACAACAAAGTTGATAAGAAATAAAAAAACCAAAAACAATACTCTTTTTGTATTTATGTACATATATATTTTATTTATTAATTTGTTTGAACATTTTATAATATAATAAAAAATATCTAGTTTAAAAAGAATAAATCTCATATTGAAGTATGTATTTTTGTTTTATATGAATTAGACTTTATTAAAATTTCAATTTTTGTTTATTTTGAAATGTCCCCAAGCATAGGTATTAATATCATCTTCTCTTATATAACGTTTATCATCATCATAACTTAATACAACTTTTGATATTTGTTGTGTATAAATTTCATGTAGGATAGATTTAAATATATACATTTTATCGTGATATATGGTTTTATCTATCAAACAGTTACGATAATCATTTATAGTTAGTTTTTTTAAAGCAGAGTTTTTTACACCTTTAGCTTTTTTGATTTCTTGTTTATCGTCAACAGCTATTGAATATACTTTTGATCGAAGTCCAATAAATTCTAACATTACATGGCCATTATTCTCATCTTTCATCATTCCCAAGACTTTTTTGTTTTGCAAGGGGAAATTGAAAACATTATTAATTGAATAGTCTGATGTATCAAAGTTTAGATGAAGATCATTGTAAATATCTTTATAAAAATCATTTGTTCTTATTGTGTAAATTAAAGAATCAGTATCCATATAATTTAGTTTTAAATTTTCATTAAACTTTGCCTGCATATACTGATAGTGAAAGTCATACATTTTATATTTAGATAGTTCTAGAACTGAAAACCCTAAATATATAGGTTTATTAAATGTTACGCTATCCACACTCATTTGAATTGCAATCATATTATCGGTAAAATGTGTTGAACTATGAAAATTAGGTTTTGCTATAAGAGCTCGTGCGCCCAAACGCTTGTGTTGACTCTCCCAAGCATTAACGATTTTTACATTTTTACGTTTTTCAACATTTTCCATAGTTTTACCGTATACCGCATTATTTAAAAGTTTAAAAAAATTTTTTTCAAACTCATTTTTGGCATTGGTTCGATGAAAGGTATTTAAATCGATATACTGTTTCAACCAAGTTGATTGTTTAAATCTTAATATTCTGTGAATTTTAACTAATTTTAAACCATTTCTAATACACTGTTGAAGATTTCGATAGTGAATTACATATGATTTTTTGTTAGTTAAATCGGGAATTAGTTTCTTTATATTATGATGTTGTATTGGTGAACTTTTAAGTTCAGCACAAAACGGTAAATCATTATGACTATCATGTAGTTCTTCAGGATAGTCTAAATCAACTTCTAAAATGTAACCAAAATCAGAGTTTTCAGATACTTTTGAAATATCAAAATTATCTATATCTTCAATCCATTCAAATTTACCTTCTGGTAAATATTCAGACATTGCCCAACCATACAAGTTGTTCGCATCTAAATACATAAGATATTGTGAGGGTTTAGAGCAATCATATGTTTTCATATATTTATGATTTGCAACTGTTCGACGTGTTGTGCATTGAACAATACCACCTCTTATTCCTTTTTTAATGAAATTATACATATTTATATCGGTGAATAATTCCAATTTAATTTTTGTTATTTTTAACATGGCATCCCACGATAAACCAGGTGTTGTATAGTAATGACATGGATCAAGATGATATATTGATTTACAAACAGAACGAAAATTTTCAAATACATCAGTTAAAAGAAGCACATCAGTTTTTAGATATAAAAGCATATACTCATTCAGAGATTGACAGTTAAATGCAGACCAAACACTTAACGCGTGCTCATAATCAGCAATAGTACATTCTTTATTATTTAAAGTAGAGAAAAACTGTTCACGAGAAGGCAAGACATTTTCATTTAATTTTTCAACTGAATCGATATAATCATAAGGAAATATACCTTTTCTTTTCAAAAGATTAAATTCTAAATGATTTGGATATATTGATTGCAGTGTTTTAAAGTTATCATCATGCAAATAATTAGATAATTTATCTAAACTAGACGACATAAATTTAAAAGAATCAAGAAAACGTAATTCTAAATTATATTTGTCGGTTATTTGAATTCTTTTTCTAACAGATATATACAATTCTTTATTAAGTGGTATAACATCTATATCACCTGGATAATCTGCTAGAGCCTTTACAAACAAATGACAATCATAACCTGAAAAGTTATGAAAAATTATTGGAATAAAGTTAGGTAATTGATAATTAATATTACATTTCCAATGAGCTGGCCCGCGATATTGACCAGTTAAATGACAATGATCAGCACATCTATCATCATCTAGAATTTGTTTACATATATGACACTCATTAGTATTATAATGTTTTTCAACTTCATGGGGTAATAGAGAATTCATTGGCACTACTTTCATTAGAAAGTTTGTACACAAAAAACGTGCATCCTCAATCAAATTTTGTACAAAATCTTTAACAACATCGTTACCCGTATACGTTCTAAGCTTATTCAGTTTAGAATCAAAAGATGATTTTATGTAGTAGCTGTAAGCTATAGGTATATGTTTTTGAATGCTTGTGACATTATTAGAATTTTCGTTGTTAATTTTACTTAATATACATTCAAAATCCGCATAGATAACAAATGGTACATCTAATTGATTTTTAAAATTTTTGAACTGCGATATATTATCATCCTTAACACCCGATGGCATTTTGGTGACAATTTTATTGCATTCTTGTTTATGTTTTAACAACAAGAGTTCACTGCTTGAATAGTGTAAGCAAAAATTACAAAAATATTTAGCACCGTCATGTTTTGAAACTTGTGTGCTCAATAAACGACTTATGTTTTTTATCCAAACATAATGTGATTCATCGTTTTTATCATCTTGAATGTATAGTAAATTTATATGATTAATTTTTTCATCAGCTGTCTTATAATATGGTCCAACGATTTCTTTTTTTATCACATCACATCCAAAAACATTCACGCTTATATTTAAATTGTTTTTCTCAAATATCTTAATATCACCAATAGATAGAGGAAAGGTTAAGTTGTTGAAATCAATGGTTATTCCATTTGTTAGTGTTATTAGGCTCTGTGTGATAACGTTACTATAATGTGAATATTTTGGATTTAAATGATGGTTTTCTAATGCAGCTATAAGAGCCCATTTAAAACAATAATTATCATTATTTTTAATATTGATGCACGCTTTTTTATTTCTGATAAATGCCGGTAGTTCTAAATATTTAGATCCTTTTATAGGACAATACTTGTTGATATTAATTTCAATTTTATTGATACAAACTAGAGACCAACCACTATCTCTCTCTTGAAACTCATCCATTTTGCTTGCTATTTCTATACAATGATTATCGTAAATGTCAGATAGATCTTGTTCTAATTGTGCTATTACCATTTTCGTTTGAAAAGATTTAATACTAATTAGTGTGCTATCATCATCTACTGTTTCATTATTTTTTGAGAATTTTATATATTCTGCAAAAAGTTCTATATTAAATTTTATATTTTTATGTTCTAATAACGTATTTTTTAAAATATTTATAATACTTTCTTTTGCATTCGAAAATAAAATGTTTAATGAAAGCTCATCTACCTTTTTATTTTCGTATACAAAAGTTTGAATACGCTTAGAAAATAAATTTTTACTTATATATATATCATTGTTTATAAATATACGATTATTATTTTTTTTATGTTCATTAGTTCTCAAATGATGAGACCAAGAACCTTTACTTATATTTAATTTGCAACTATCACATCGTATATAGCTACACGATGGACTTTCTTCAATATTTTCACTTTTTAAATTTAGTTTTGTTTTGTTATATTTTAGGTTAGTATGCTTATTACTAAAATGCCTCTTGAAATTAAATTTGGATACGAAAGACGTTCCACAAATTTCACAGATGAACATGATTAGGCAGAAAATGAAAGTAATGTGCTGAAATTTAAATTGAAATTTAAATAAACAGAAATTATAGATTTGCTATTCATATCTACAAAATACCTGGACTTAGTAAAGATAGTAAAGATGTTTATAGAAATTTTATGATTTCACAATTTCAGTTTAAAATAAACAGCAGAAATGAAAGTAATGTGCTGAAATTTAAATTGAAATTTAAATTAGCACAAATTAACAAGTTATAGATTTGTTTTTTTAGCACAACATACCTGGACTTGGTGAAGATGTTTGTATAAATTAATTAATTAATTTCTCTTCAATAATTGCTCGAGCTTAAGGTCACTTATGGTTTTATAAAAATGAATTTGTATATTTTCAATTTTCGATTTCCTTTGGATATCTTCTTCAGGAAATATTTTGTGTTGTGTTATAAAATTTCAAATTTGAAAATTAATTAATTTCACAATTCACTGTTAAAAATTTAACACTTAGCACTTCAATCACTGAAATCGTTTTTTTTTTTTTTTTTTTTTTTTTTTTTAGTTTTCTTTTTATTACGTGAGACGCGCTTTCTAAGAATGATCAAAATTAATTGTTGCATTAAAACTCATTACCAAATGTTTTTTATATACTTTTTATTCTTACTAAAATAAAGCTTTGATAAAAAAGTTGTGGTCAAATGTTAAAAAAAAAAATTAACAAACAAATGCTTATATTTTAATTGTAACCACATTTTTAATTAAGTAAATATGTTATACTACATTTTTGTTATTAACATATTATTATTCAAAGTATGTATGTAAATAATTTCTGCTTCCATTTGTTGGGGCTTCAATAATTAAGCTGTTTGAATACAAAAGCTGGATACTGACCATACACAACAAAGTTGATTAGAAATAAAAATCAAAACTATACTATTTATGTATATACATATGTATATTTTATTTATTAATTTGCTTTAAAATTTTCTAATACAACAGAAAAATAAATCTAATATTCAAGTACATAAAAAAAAAAAAAAAAAAAATATTATTGAAGTTCATCAATGTTAAAGATTCACATTATCTCCTTAGTGTATCTTGAGCTAGAACGATAACAAAAAAAAAAATAATATTTAGATTTAATAATAATAAAATAAATAAAAAAAAAACTGTTTACCAAAAATTACCTGTTGCAGCTGCATGTATATTTAGCTCGTAATATGCACTGCTGTTGCTACCTTTTCTATCTTTAGTAAGATAGTAGGTATTGCGGGTAAATTCCTCTATACACTTATCGTCTAAAGTGTCGTTGAATATACCAGGTAGGTATATGTATTTGGTGTTTTCCACCAAACAACGAACTTTTTTACCATAGGGCGTCTGAACACGCTCCATTTTTGTTATGATGTATTTATACCCAAACACCATCTCCTTTATGGGGAGAATGCTCTTAGTTTGGGTTTTTTTGAAAATGGATTTTAATTGTGCTTCCATTGTGATTTACTTAACTTGAATGACACTTAAAGTAAAACTAGCGGGGGGTTTTTATACAAAATTCAGAAATGTAATTTTTCTTCTAAACAGGAAAAATGTGGTAAATATTTTAATGCTATTGGATTTTAATTTTAAAATGCTTGCGTTGCGGTTTTTTCATTTTTATAAAGTTCCTAATTTATTAAATACGTGAGAAAGTTTAGAGTTTGTGGGTTTTTCTTTATTATTAATATTTTTTATAATTTTAAAAAAGTTTCTGTTTCGAGGTTATTTAAAATGTGTTTTCTATTTCATCATTATGATCGTCATCATCATCATCATCTTCTTCTTCGGTACTGTCATGCAAGTTGTTGTAGAATACAAATTGCTTCTTCTTTTTAACGATTAGAGTATATAATCCTTTCACTTCTTTAACTTTCTTTAAAATGTGTGGAGTTGTGTTTAGGTAATCCATTTGATTTTTAGTAATAATCAGAAATCGTTTAGGTAAATAAATGTAATATTCATTATTTAGAAGACATCTTATACTTTCACCATATTTTGTATCTACTCGATCTATTTTGTTGATTTCATATATAGTATTTTCTTCCATATCCTTTAAAGGTAAGTATGTAATATTAGGATTTTGAAACAATTTTCTTAAGCTTGCTCTCATTTTTTTTTTTTTTTTTTTTTTTTTTTTTGCTTTCAACTTTTCACCGTAAAACGAACTTTCAAACTGATTCTTTATATTGAATAATTGATAGCATAAGACGTTTTTAGATATTTCAATAACTTCTTATCAATTGCGGTTAAGCATATATATATATATATATATATATATATATATATATATATATATATATATATAGAGAGAGATTCAGTTATATTAAAACCTTTCATAAACATGTATTGGGGTCAATTTTTAAAAACTGGTGATAAATATTGTACTTGTCATGCACAGTGGAAAACTTTTCAAATAATAAATGCAATAGTTTTGGATATTATAATGCAGGTGTTCCTAACCGCAGAAGGAGGAACAAGAACACAAATTTTTTCTCTTAATAGAGGACAGCAAATGCCAACAAATATTCCAATATTTCATTTTAGTCACAATCAACATATAAAAATTGAGGTTATCGGTGGTATGATATCACTAGTTGGAACAGTCTATGAAGGTGGTTTTAAAGATATAAATGTACACTCATACAAACCATCGTGCGTTTATAGTGAAATAGAGACTATTGTTTTCAGAGATACAAATAAACTATATAATAGTAAGGCTGATATCCACTCATTAAATAAAAAAAATCAACAAAAACCTTTTCTCCTTCAAAAAAGGGTTAATGATAGTAAAGTTAAGAAAGATGGCAATAACGTTGGTGGCGACTCAGTTGATAAATCTATTGAATACGACGACGACGATTATTAAATTAGTATATAAATATGAGAAACAATTCTTATCATCTCATTTAAAATATATCGCTAACTTAAGAACACGTCTATTAAAAAAGAAAAACTAAAATGAAAAATATTTTTATCATATTGTTTTCATATATTTATATCCTACAAGTGTTTTCAGCTTCATTACCTATTGATTTGAGTGAAAATGAACTTAAAAATACAGAATTTGCTATAAAATTACCGAATAATGATACTGTGAGCATACAACTAAATTTCAAACTTTTAAAGTACAGTACTGATTTAAATAAAAACATCGAGTTAACAACAACAAAAGCAGAAAATAAATCAAACGAAGAACAAGAAGACTCCCCACCGCCTATAAATCAATCTTTTACTGTTGAACAAGCTATTGAAACATTTAGGCAAGATTTAGTAAAAAAAGAAAAAAATATTGCAGGAATAATTGAAAGTTCGGCTCCATTTTATAGACATTTTCAACTTCAATATAAAGATAATATAAAATTGAGAATCCGTTGTACATATGACAGCAATTACTTGAAACGTCGATTAAATATTTCATGCTTCGAATACCGTCAAGTTGAATACGAGAGAATTTTAAGTAATGGTGAAATTGAGGTGGCTTCTGAGGATGATACAACATACCGATCTGATGTTACACTAATCAACATTCAAGATTACACACATGATTTGGATATGGAAATAATATAAATTAGCTGATATGATGAAATACATTTACTACTACCACTGATATGATGAAATACATTTACTACTACCACTTAATATAAACTTTGTTGTTGATGTGTTAAGAAGATTTATTTAACATAAAAAATAAGAAAAATAATGAATAATCAGTTTTATTCGAAAATTGTACATGACTTCTTGAATGAAGAAAGGTTTTTGTGGTATGAACATGAGATTATTTTGAAGAAATTAAAAGCTCAATTCGATGAATATGCATTTTATAAGAAAAGTAAATCAAAATTTGGATATCATTATAACAATTGTGTGTGGTCCAACGATGAAACAACTTGTGGACCTGATACCTGTAAATGTTCCCTTATCGATAACAGTTGGGATCAAGCATTATATATAATGAATTTTTATAATAATTTAAAAACATAAACTTTATAAACAGTTCTACAGTCGTCGTTGTGACTTGATTAGTACTAAACAATGTCGGAGGAGAGAATATTAGTTGTAGACGTACAAGGTTTTTATCTCAACAATAAATTCATTGTAAAAGAACTGAGTATTTCAATTGACGACTCACAAGTTCAAACATTTATTATTAAACCACCTTTTCCATATTCATCGTTGACAACAAAAGAAAAATATTCAATTAATTGGCTTTATAATCATCATCATGGATTAAAATGGAAAGATGGTGATTCATCCTTAACAAATATTGTGGAATATTATATTGCGCATGTTAAAGATAAAAATTATATTTATTATGCTAAAGGATTAGAAAAAATTAAGTGGATTCAAAATATTTTTAAGGATAAAATTAATTTTTATAACCTGGATGATTTAAATTGTCCAAATTTAAAAACATTATATCAAAATGATGAATCTGTAAATGTTTGTTGTTATCATAGAAAATATTGTATATGTGCTCAAAAAAATGTAATACTCTTAAGAAAGTTTATTAAATCAAATATTAATAAAGAAAACATAAAATTATAAAAGACATTTTTTCTTTTTTTGGATTTATTATTTAACACTTAAATCAGATAGAATAATCATCAAACATCATCAGTTCATTCTGAATACTTGAAATGTCAATAACAATATCTTTAAACGGAAACAAATCAACTCTGGTTGAAGAATATTTTCCTCCAATTGAACTCCCTACAAAATATGTTTGTGGACTTATTGATTTTGTAACATTCAACTCCATACCTAATGTAGATGTTCACAACAATTTGTTTCATATAGGAAATCATATTATTACTATTCCGGTTGGTTCATATGAACTTGAGGATATTGATTTTTTCTTAAACTCAAGCTTAAAAGATATTGATGAATCAATTTATCTAGTAATTGAAGCTAACAATAACACACTTAAAACTGAAATAACCTCATCAATGGATATAGATTTTTCACAACCAAACAGTATAGGAAAGTTGCTCGGATTTAGCAAAAGTAAATTAGAAGTAAATTCAACTGAATATTATAACACTGATCAAAATCTTCAAAATGATAAATCTGTGGAAGTGATGATTGTAGATATTAATCAATTGAATACTACAAGGTTATTTGAATCTGACTTACCTGCACATATTACGAATGTTAATACAATACGCATTGAAAGCAACTTAACAACCGGATCATTTATTAATAATACTTCGAATCATGCTATTCATGAATTTCCTCTTGATGTTCCTCCAGGATATAAAATAAGCGAAAAACCTCGAAATGTTATTTATTTTCCCGTCAACTGTCAGCAAATAAACAACATAACGATTAGAATCTTAAATCAAGACGGTGAACTTATAAATTTTAGAGGAGAAAAAATCACTCTTAGACTCCACTTCAAACCAGAATAATGATCATTTACAATAAAAACATAGTGCAAAGAGGATTTTCATTCAATACCGCATCAACTCACAATCGAGAAAGTATAAAAAATAAAAAACTGTTGTCCCCATCTAATACAGAATACTTAAAATCGCTGGGATTTAATCTTCAACAATGAATGAAATACTAAATGTTCTTCAAAAACCTATGTATGATGAGAGTATTGTAAAAAGGGAATATCATAGTTACTCTCCATATCTAAAATCATTTAACAACAACGATGAGATTCGTATACCAATTCAAAATCAGGATCTCTTCGTCCTACCAAGTGAGAGTATGATTTACATTCATGGTTTTATAGTAAAGAAGGAAGCAACCAAAGAGGTTCCAGCTATAGATGTGAAATTAAAAAACAACTTTGCTTCATATTTGTTTGATGAAATTCGTTACGAAATTAATGGTTTTGAAGTTGATCGTACACGTAAACTTGGAATTTCATCCACCATGAAAAATTTTGTATCGTTGAATAAGGCTGAAAGTGATGTATTAAAAAATGCTGGTTGGTCTCTTACTGAAACTTGCGCTTTAGTAAAAAGTCATTTTAGTTGTTGTATACCTCTGAAAATGTTGTTGGGTTTTGCTGAAGATTATAACAAAATACTATTAAATTCGAAACATGAGCTTATCCTTCAACGTTCTACATCCGATGAGAGATCATATTATTCTACAAATGCAACTGATCAGTTGAAATTAACAATTCTGGATATAACATGGAAAATGCCACACATTCAACTATCGGACTTTGCAAAATTGGAAATGTTTAAGATAATCAACAGCAAACATTCTATACCAATTGCGTTTAGAAGTTGGGACTGTCATGTAAATCCTGTTTTACCAAAGAGTACAAAGGTTTTATGGAATGTAAAGCTTTCTCCCCAAAACGAAAGACCACGATTTCTTATAATTGGTTTGCAAAAAGAGAAAACTAAAGAAGAAGGAAATGTATTTGATCATTGCAATATCTCTAATTTAAAAGTTTATCTAAACTCAGAGTCATATCCATATGATGATTTAAATAATCGTTTCGAAATGGGTCAGTATTCGATTCTATATAATATGTATGCAAAATTTCAACAAAGCTTTTACATGCGAGAACCTGAACCATTATTAAATGTTGATGAATATAAGACTTATGCGCCGCTTATTGTTGTTGATGTTTCACATCAAAATGAGGCTGTTAAAATAGGACCTATTGATGTACGAATTGAATTTGATACTGAAGCAAACAAACTAATTCCAGATAATACATCAGCATACTGTTTAGTTATTCATGATCGTTTAATCGAATACTCACCTCTAACAAGCGAAATTAGAAAAATTATTTAATTATATTTATTTTGAAATTTTTTTAATAAATGAAATAATATGTTTATTTATAAATAAAACAAATTCTTAATCAATGTATTTTATTAAAACAATTATAGTTTCTCTTTTTAGTTTAGTTTCGAAAACAAAAACTTTAAACATAAATGACCACAATTTATTGTATTAAAATTTTGATATCTATCATAATTATAACTTATGTTTTCTCCTAAATATTTTATTAATTGTTTCGGCGGTTGCAAATTACCAAAGCTATCAAAATATTCAATTTGATTGTTGTTTTTCCAGTACGCTACCCAATGTGTGCCAGATCCCTTTGAAGTATCCAGATTAATTATTCCACATTCTTTTTTAAATGGTTTGCTTGGAAGAGTGTTACACATAAACACACCTCTAAAATTTGGAATATGTTTTGCATATTTTCTCAAGTCTACATCAGAAAGGGCTCTTTTAGGTAGCTTCATTAAAAATTTTGTTGATAAGGCTTCAAATATAATCCAAAACCTTTTTTATATGGTTTTAAGAACATGCCTTTTCCCATCGCAATGGCTTCCATTGTATTATTGTGTCGTTTTGCTTCAGTCAGCTGTTCCTTTCCATTTTTAACTGCATTGATTGCTTTTGTAATACCAGATACACCACCAGCTAAACCACCAAGTGCACCCAGTGCAGCAAATATAGGGGCAAGTGGAAGAAAACCTCCAGATTTTGGTAGCGGTATTATTCGAGGCGTTTTTATTAATGATTTTTTCTTCCCCTTGAAAATATTGTTTACAACTTTTCGTGAAATCTTTATAGCATCTTTCAAGTTTTCACTTTTCTTTATATTCTTTCTTGCACTTTTCAATGCATGTGTAAATAGTTTGTGGGTATTTACTGGAGACGACTTTTTAGTTTTACTAATAACGTTACCCATACCGTATTTTGTTTTTGCTTTCATTGCAGTAGTAACAAACCAAGCGTTTGATTTTTCACCGAAACTACTATCGCTAGCATTAACCCTCTGCCAAGCCTTTTCAGCTAAGATTCTATCAGCAATATGTCTTTTCTCTAAATCTTTATTGTTTGAGTATGCTATATCGTGCTCTCTGCAAGCAGTATCCAATGGATTGATTCCTTGATCACCTCTTTCTAAACGTTTCTTTAATTTTGTTCCAGGTCCACAAAATTGATAACCGGGTAAATGAAGTTCAAAAGGAAGTTTATTAATAATTTTATTCAGAAAACCTTTACCGATGAAGTATGGATGACGACTGAATATCTTTTTATAAATGATTGTCATATCTATTGACACTTTATCGATTAAAGTTTAAAACCAAATTGATTGAAAACAAATAAAAGAGACTGGTTTATATATTATGTTATCATTAGATTTCAGAATGCGTTTTTTTAAACAACATAAAAGGATTGATGTAAAGAATATCGAATCAAAGTTCGATTCATCATCATCAAATAAAATTCGTCATAGTTCATTACTACCGAATTCTATTCGAGCCCTTATTGTGGGTCCATCAAATTGTGGAAAAACAAATGTGATGATCAGTCTTATTGAAAGTCCACATGGATTGAAATTTAAAAATATTTACTTATATTCAAAGTCAACACAACAACCGAAATATAAGTACTTAGAAAACCTAATTAAACCTATCAAGGAGATACATTTTTCATCATTTTCCAATAATGATGATGTTATATCCCCAGACGAAGTTAAGCCAAATTCAGTATTTATATTCGACGACATAGCTTGTGAGAAACAAAATCATGTACGTTCTTACTTCTGTATGGGTCGTCATAAAGATATTGATAGTTTTTATTTATGTCAAACTTATACACGAATACCAAAACACTTGATTCGCGATAATGCAAATATGATTATAATTTTTAAACAGGATGAAATGAATATTAAGCATATTTACAATGATCATGTTGGTTCTGATATGACTTTAAAAACATTTCATGAGTTATGTGCCGAGTGTTGGAAAGAAAAATATGGTTTTCTAGTTATTAACAAAGATGATCCTATGAATAATGGTCGATATAGAAAAGGCTTCGATATATTTATAAATCTATAAAAGAAATATTACAGATATTTTTAAATCAGTACAAGATTAATTATTAAACTAACAGCTTCTCAACTATTAAACTGCTAACTGCTAAACTGATCTGTTTTGAATCTGTTTCTAATTCAATCTTTAAATATGAATACAAATCTAGTAAATAATCTTATTAAAACTCGAAATATTTTAAAAAAGAAATATAAGAATATTTTGCTTGGAGAAGTTGCAAATGATGAATTGTTGGAAAAGACATTTAAACCAATATCAAAACCATTAAAAGAATTAGTTCAATCAACTAATAATAATAACATTATAAAACATGAAAAATATCCGGATAACTCTTTTAAACATGATCTTGAGGATAATAAAGTTGCCTTCAGTACACCATATAAAAAGAGTAAGCTTGATTATAACACGTTTTCTTCAAGCTTTAATAACAAGAAAATCGAGAAAAGTTCAAACACGTTTCAATCATTTGATGATGATGAAAATGATCATGATGACTATGATGATGATGATGATGATGATGATAATAATGATAATGTTGATAATGAGAATGATGATAATGATGATGATAACACCATTGCAGTACATCCCAATCAAAGTATTCAATATAATTTATCAAAAGTTAACTTAAATATATATGATAAAACCTATGGTCCACATAAGGATAAAAATCAAATATGGAGACTGGGTAATGAACCCATCGCTTTCGATTCAACCAATATTACTGTAGGTAATTTAAAATGGCCCTTCACATCAGGCTTATATGAATTGTTAGTTTATAAGAAACCAATCAGTTATAATAAAACAGATTTAAATAATTA
Organism: Nowickia ferox; assembly: GCA_936439885.1. NCBI lineage: Eukaryota > Metazoa > Arthropoda > Insecta > Diptera > Tachinidae > Nowickia > Nowickia ferox. The sequence continues at coordinate 24,265,179 of OW387027.1, read as the reverse complement.
TAAACAAATATTGGAGATGACTAATGTCCATAAACGAAATAACAGTATTAATGGTCAAATTAAAGGAAATCGTTCAATTAAATATACAACCATTATTAAAAACCTATTTAAACAACAGAAAATTCATAAGGGAAAAGGTTTAATGAAATTGAATAGAGAAAAGCCTAATTATGTTTATTGGGATGATCCTAATGAATTGGTTGATAGATTACGTCTTTTGATTTCATCAACAACAGCTGGTCACTCAAATCATAATAATGAAATTGTATCAATTATTGAGGAATTGAGAGAAGCAAAAATTATTATATAAATAGACTTAAAAATGTTTAACGATTCATATTCATAAAATGCCTATCGATAAGTTTGGACATTATATTGAAAAATCTGCAAGATATCAAAATCAACATTTCAAGATTCATTTGGATAGTGATCGTAATTTCAACTTTAACTTGCGGAGAATAAAAAATATTGCTAGTCCTGTATTGGAAAACGATGCTGTAAACAAAATTTACATGAAAAGCTATTTAAGTGAAATAAAGAAACAGCTGTATATGGAGAGAATTAAGGGAATGGAGGATCGTTTTAACGAAATAATACAACAACAAAACGTGTCGATTACAGAAAAATTTGAAAATGTAGAAACACGTTTAAGTAAATTAATACATGATCAAAGTATAATACAAAATAATCTCGATCAATCACTAAAAGAAATGAGATCATTATTTAATTACAAAATTGATTCAGTTGAAGAACGTCTTAAGCTCATTACAAAACATTTAAAAATTGAAATATAAATCGTTTTGATTTAAATCCTACGTCAACAGCATTTAAATTGATGTAATCTAAGACAGATGTTAGAAATGGAGCGACAAGAAGTGGTTAAGGAGCTTCATAAACAAGCACGCAGAAATTTCATTCGACGTCGAGTGGTACACAAGGGAATTGATGATCTTTGGCAAGCAGATCTTGTTGAAATGGGTGTTTACTCAAAATATAACAAAGGCTATAGATTTATTTTAACAGTTATAGATACATTTTCAAAGTTTGCTTGGGCTGTACCCGTAAAATCTAAAAGTAGTGAAGATATAACCAATGCTATGCAATCTATTTTTTCGCTAAAGAGAATTCCAAAAAACTTGCAAACAGATAATGGTAAAGAGTTCTATAATAAAATATTTCAAAACCTGATGAAAAAACATAATGTCAATCACTATTCTACATATAGTATCATGAAAGCATCTATTGTAGAACGATTTAATAGAACTCTGAAAGGAATGATGTGGAAAAATTTTAGTCTACAAGGAAATTATCGATGGATACATATATACAAGGATTTAATTAATCAATATAATAATAAAAAGCATAGAACAATTGGAATGACACCAAAGTCTGTTAACACAAAAAATGAAAGTTCTTTACTAAAACAAGCCTATAATCATCCCAAAATATTTAAATTTGGCAAACTAAAAGTTGGAGATCACGTTCGAATTAGCAAATATAAACATATTTTTTCAAAAGGATATACTCCAAACTGGACAACTGAAATTTTTAAAATTCGTACTTTACGGAACACAAACCCCATTACATATTTATTGGAAGACTATCAAAATAATCCAATTGTTGGTGGATTCTATGAACATGAACTATTAAAGACACATTTTCCAAATACATACTTGATTGAAAAGGTTATTAAAACTAAGGGACACCAGGCATACGTAAAATGGTTGGGTTTTTCCAATCAACATAATTCTTGGATCAATAAAGATGAACTTCAATAATATTTTATATGTACTTCAATATGAGATTTATTCTTTTTTACTTTTTTTATTATATTATAAAATTTTAAAACAAATTAATAAATAAAATATATGTATGTGAATAAATAGTATTGCTTTGATTTTTATTTCTAATCAACTTTGTTGTGTATGGTCAGTATCAAGCTTTTGTATTCAAACAGCTTAGTTATATCAACTGTTGCAAACACATTCGTACATATCAATGAAAAAACCACAACAGAATTTTTAACAAACTCAAACAGCCTAATTATAGCAACTGCTTCAAACACATTCATTCATTCATATCAAAAATAAAAAAAAAACCCACAACAGAAGAACAATACAGTAGGGTGGCACTGTACAAAAGTAATCGTTGTTAGTTTTCTCATACAAAATTAGTATACAAATCCTAACCAACCCCACCCAAAACCCGACCAAATCCCGCCCAAACCCCGACCAAATCCCGACCAACTCCCGCTCAAACCCCGACCAAACTCAACCAAGCCAAACCAAGTCGTACCAACCCATTACTCACACACAATTTCAAAAACTTCCAGTAAGTACCACCCTATTTTAAACACACATTCAACTGACCAGTGTTGCCAAGTATGCATTACACAGATTTTCATCGTTCATGCCATACAAAATTAGTATAAATTTTTTGCTCCCTGCTCTGTTTCCAGAACTGTCTTATACACCCTACTTCCTTTTTTAAGTTATTTTCTCTTAACGCTACTGTCTTTAAAAGGTAAAGCAAGACTGCTTTATTTGTGAAAAATGAAAAAATTTAATGCACACACAAGTTGTAATAAAAAATCCATTTAAATATATTATACATGTCAAAGGAGATTTTTGCGGAGGTACATGCACATTTACGACTATATAAAAAGATTTATCATTTGCAAAAGTTTACACAAACATGCATGTTTATATTTGTCCTTAAACCCACAACAAGCCAATGGCTTGTAACATAATTTGCAGGTGTAATATGCGAAGCCAATGACTTCCCTAAAAATAAATTGATGGTTGTACGAGTATGACATTTGCAGTTTTTTTTTTCTTATTAAGCTATAAAATGACTTAATGTCATTAAAATGCGCGATTTTATAGCTAAATTGACAATTTCGTGTTGCTGTGTTTTTATAAAAATGTATGAACTCTGATAAAATATCTAAAGCGTATTCCACTGGATGGTTACTAAGGAAAGCAAAAATATCCTGTAAAAATGCATTTTATGTGCTTCAAATATGCATTTCTGAACACATAAAAATATGCTCTTAAAAATTTAAAACAACAATCATAAAAAGTAAAGACAAAATCTGTGGCAATAAAGAAAAGATGCTCAAGTTGACATTAGAAGCTCAAATTAATATAATAACAACATTATGATGTTTAAATTTATAATATAAGATTTTGATGTTTGTAATGGAATCAGTGGATAAGATCAGCCTTGCCTAAAAGTTAAAAATTCAAACATATATCCTTTTTCGGAAAGTTTTAAAACTAAACATGAATTGATTGCATTTACAATAATTTCTGTTCAAAATTTTGCAAATATGTACAAAAATTAAATTTATTACAATTATTCTTTTTTAATTTTTTTTTTAAATTTCTTTAAAAAAATATGGTAAAAAAAATACCGCACAACTCGTAAATAAGTTTGAGCTTACTAAATATTGTAAACAATTTCAAGAAATATATCTAAATAAAAATTCTCACGTATATCCTTTTTTTAAATAAAAGTTTTTAGTAACGCACAACTCGTAAAAAAGCTTAAGCAAGCAGAAGATTTAAAACTTTAGTACATAAATTATCTTAATAACAAGTCTCACGAATATCCTGTTTAAAAAAAAAATATTCATATAAAGCTTCTTTTGCTGGTAAAATTCATTCAAGAAGAAGATCTATGAAAAAAAAAGTAAACAACCCTGTACAAATCATCGTACAACTCGTCACAAAACCTAAGCTTTCAGATCATTTTAAAATATGTCATAAAGTTTGTTTCAAAAACAACCCTCGCGAATATCCTTTTGCTAAAAATTTTCAAATTCAAACATTTTAATGTTTTACTAGCATACTCTCTTTAAAAATACATAAATATTTCCAGTATTAGAAATTATTTAATTTTATCTTTTTTTTCTTAATTTTTATAAAAATATTTTGGAATATTGATATAAAAAGTATCGCACAACTCGTAACAAAGTTTGAGCTTAAAGAACTTCAAAAAAATTTTCATGTAATACTTCTTGATAACACTTCTCGCGTATATCCTTTTTCGAAAAAATAAATTAATTTAAACATCAATTGACTACTAACATACGTGTATCTATCGTTCACTAATAAAATCTACTCAAAAATATATATAAAAATCTCCAATAATAAAAATTATTGTGTATTAATAATAACTTTTTCAATTTTAATGAAAAAAGTAATACAGCTTAAAATCTCAGAGAGTTTTAACACTTTTTATTTACGCCCAGTCCCGCGATGTCAACAGCAAACAATCGGTCGAATACTTATATTGAATACAAAAACTAATTTTCTTAATTTATTGCAAGTTATCGATCGAACGTTTTCTGTCGAAATCGTAGGACGGACCAGGCCTTTAATTGGCATTAATAACAAAATAGTTTTTCAAAATATTTTACATTAATACATAAATGATTAAAAGTATTTATTTTACAAGCAAGTAGATTTTACTTAAGCTTCAAAAGGATAAAATATTTAAAATCATAAAAATTATAAATAATTTTAAATTATTTTTAATTTTCTATAAAAAAAAATATTTCTTAATTAAATGAAAAAAGTAGCACACAACTTGTAATAAATCTAAAGCTTGCAAATTTTTTGAACTGTATTCTTGCAATTCATTTTCATAGAAAAAGTTTTACGAATATCCTTTTTTTAAATAAATAAATTCAGCAGTATTTGATTACAAAAATTTTTTTAAAAGAAAGATCTGTTTAAAATAATAATATTATAATAAATTTTCATAAAGATAAAAATTTCTAATATTATAAATTTACTGTTTGGCTTTCCAGCAAAAAAAAATTGTTTTAGATTAATAAAAATAAGTAGCATACAACTCGTAATAATATTTAAGCTTACAAAATTTGGAAAATTTTTCATTTATTGTGTCTTTAGAAAAAGTCTCACGAATATCCTTTTTTGAAAACGTTGAAATTAAGCATTATTTGATCACAAATATTACTTTTTGGTAAGAACTTGTTTCAAAATAAATGCTTGAATATGTTTACAACTTGAAATTTTTGGTAATAAAACTATTTTCTAACTTTCTGTTAAAAATTATTTTTCAGTTTAACAAAAAAAAAAGTAGCATACAATTCGTAATAAAATTTATGCTTACAAAATATTGGAAAATTTTTCATTTATTGTGTCTTTAGAAAAAATTTCACGAATATCCTTTTTTCAAAAATAATAAAGTTGAGCATTAATTAATCACATACTATATTTCTTTTTGTAAATTTTTTTTTAAATAAATGTTTGAATATGCATAAAACTTGAAAGTTTTGGTAATAAAACTATTTTCTGACTTTCTGTTAAAAAATTTAATTTTTCAAATTAACAAAAAGTGTAGCATATAACTCGTAATCAGACTTAAGATTACAAAATATTTGAACATTTTTCATTTATTGTGTCTTTAGAAAAAGTCTCACGAATATCCTTTTTCAAAAACATTGAAATTAAGCATATTTGACCACAAATATTACTTTTTGGTAAAGTTACTATGTATAAAATCTAAAATGTTTGGTAATAAAATTATTTTCTAACATTCTGTCAGACATAATTTTTCAAAAAATATATTTTTTCAATTAATAAAAAAAAGTGGCCTACAACTCGTAATAAATATTAAGCTTACCAAGTACTTGAAAATTTTTTATTTAGCGTGTCTTCGTAAGAAGTTTTACCAATATCCTTTTTTTTTGGTTTCAACAAAATATTAAAAGAATATTCCAAATATGCACAAGCATGCAAAAACGTGCATATCAAAAAAAATTTAATGTATCATATCTCCAAAAAGCTTTAAGTTCAATATATATACCAGGAGAGATATAGAAATATATACATATTTCTAATTTCCCTATTTATCAAATAATTAAAAAAAAAATACCTACTGATACCTTAATTCTATTTGCATAGTATTATAGAGTATTATTTTACGAATATAAATGTGTTTGGTTTTTTGTTTGTATTAGAATTTACATTTTCTTGGCTAAAAGTAGATTCAATCGAAAATTATATTCCAAAGAAATCAATTGCCATTAAGTGTCTTACTTTAAGTTTGAGTGTGAATTTGCTCAAAGCAACGATGATGACTAGTCAGTCTGTGGCAATAAAATGTATCGATACAAACTATGCGCTATGCTGTCAGGTATTGTGCTACTCGTATGAATCGATACACACGTACCTTCGTTTCCCTCTAGTCATTGAAGAGAAGTGTGAAACAAATTTTATTACCATAAGAATTATTATTGTTAAGGGGGTTTCTATAGAAAAATTAATAAATGCACGTACAGGAATTTATATTTCAATTGTATTTTCTGTAATTGCATTGTTACGCTTAAATAATTTCCCATTAGTTATAAGTCAATTGAGATTTAATTTTTTAACAGGTGCTAAGTTACAACACACGTACAGCAATTAAACTAGGACATGGTATATTATTTGTAACGAAAACCAGCTAGAACCCGGAATGCTTCGCTGCACCATATACATTTTGTAGTGAAGATAAATAAACTTTAATTAAATTTGTTTAATAATATTTTTTCAAAAGTTCTATTGGGTCAAAAAAAAAGTCACACTTTATTTTGGCATTTGAGCTTAAAATGCGACTAAATGATAATGTGTCATGAAGATACATATATTAAACTTTAATTAAATAATTAATAAATATTTTTAACTAATAATATCCCATTCAGTTTGATTAGATTATTAATATTAACATTATTTTAAGCTTCGACTTACTTGACATTCCATATTTGTTCCTCTTACTCCTTAAAAGAAACATACGGCCGCAGTTTAGAATCATGCACTTGTAAAATTTAAAAACATACAGTCTGTGGGGGTCTTGTACACATAAACTGAAATAAAAAATATTACGAAAAAATAATAAATATTTGGTTATGCATCACATACTATAGAACTTAAAAAAATAAGCTTAAGGACCTTGAATTTATCACATCTAACAAAATTCACTAAAACTCATGCACCCTGTTTTAAACACCAACTTGAAGAAATATTCATGTCCAACTGTAATCAACACCAAAAATATTTATCAACTGCATTTGTTTGTAGTGTGAAGTTTTATTTTTTTTAATGATAAACAACAACGACTAGAGAGTCGTAAATAGCAACAACTTCCCCCCAAAAAAATCTGAATTTTTGTTATATATTATTATAGTAAAATGCAACAAAAAAAACAAAGCGAAAAAGTCTGTTAATTTTCCATTAGTTTTCTCACCTTATCCTTAGGCCCATCAGATGCCACACAAATGGCAGAACGTAACATTCCTGTCACCGATGTTTTGTGATCATTGCGGTTCCCTGTTGCATGGTATCACACATAAAGGTCTCAAATGTCGAGGTAAATCTCTAACTATTTTCTATTCGTTAGTTTAACAATAGTGTTGTGGTGGTGTTACATATACAAAGATACGTTTAAAACCAAATGAAAGCACCACTAAATTTGCAAATGACACATACATAAATATATAAACACTGTATTGTCCTAGTGGTCGTTTAAAGCTGCATAACGAATCGGGTGTTGTCTATGTGTCCAGTGGTAAAAAAATGTGTTTGTTTGCTTTTGGTACTTTAAGAAAAATTTTGAGTGAGTGAAGTATGAAATGAATTCATGTGTAGAAAGTCCTTATGCATAATGTACACTTATTTATCAATCTTCCCTACTAATTGAAGTGAAAAAGGGACAAAATAAAAATATTTCAACTTTCATGCAGATGAAAGGATGGTGTGACAAACAAACAAACAAAAAGTCAAATTAAAATGCATGGGCTTTTCAAATTAGATACTTTTGTTAATACATATGTACATAATTTTTTCCAAAAGGTACTACGTCATAAAAAGTGCTTCATCTGTGAGAAAATTTTTCTAAAGGGCACTTTTCCTAAAACGTTCTCTTTTCAACAATTACTTTTTCTAGCAAAAATTTTTCAATATAAAGGATACATTTTCCAAAAAAATTACTTTTTTTAATTTAAAAAAAAGTACTTTTTCCTATAAGTACTTTATCCTACAAGTATTTTATTTAAAAGATAATTTTTCTAAAAGTTCTTCTTGAAAGGTACTTTTCCTAAAAGCTACGTTTCTACGTACTTTTTGTAAAAAGTACTTTTACTTTTTATTAACGATACTTTGTGTAAAAGGTACGTTTTGTAAAAAGTACTTATTGTAAAAGGTACTTTAAAAAAAAAGTACTTAAAAAAAAGTAGTTTGTGAAAAAAGGTACTTTTTGTAAAAGATACTTTGTGTTGGAGGTACTTTTTGTAAAAGGTACTTTTTTTTTTAAAAGGTACTTTTTAGAAAAAAGGTACATTTGCTACAAAATTAACTTTTTATAAAAGATATTTTTTGTAAAAGGTACTTTTTGTAAAAGGTACTTTTTGTAAAAGGTACTTTTTGTAAAATGTATTTTTTGTAAAAGGTACTTTTTGTAAAATGTACTTTTTGTAAAAGGTAATATTTGTAAGAGGTAATTTTTTTTGAACTCGTTGTAAAAGGTACTTTTTATAAAAATATGTACTTTTTTTAAAAGATGCTTTTTGTTAAAGGTACTTTTTGTGTGAGGTAGTTTTTGTAAAAAGTACTTTTTTTTTGGAAATCCTTGTAAAAGGTACTTTTTATAAAGGTTACTTCTTATAAAAGGTATTTTTTGTAGAAGGTACTTTTTGTAAAAAGCACTTTTTGTAAAAGGTACTTTTTACAAGGAAGGTACTTTTTGAAAAAATTACTTTGTACAAGAAAGTTACTTTTTGTAATAGATACGTTGTGTTAAAGGTACTTTTGAAAAAAAAGTACTTTTTACAAGAAAGTTACTTTTTGTAATAGATACGTTGTGTAAAAGGTACTTTTTGTAAAAGCTACAGGTTACAAAAGGTACTTTTTATAAAAAGTACTTTTTGTACAAAATACTTTTTGCAAAAAAAACTTTTTGTAAAAGGTAATTTAAAAAAAGGTTTTTAATAAAGCATTTTTCCCTAAAATATCGTTTTTCTAAGATGAATTTTTTCCAATATGCAGTTTTTCTCAAAAGTAATTTTTCATTTTTTTTCAAATGTAAGTTTTTAAATATTTTTTTTTATTACACATTAATTTTTAAAACAATAATAGTTTTAATATTTGTCACACTGTCACACGCGTTAGACGTAAAAACTGAAATTATTTTTGTTTCGTTTCTTTCTCGAGCTAATTTTGTGGGTTTCATTCTAGTTTAATTTCACTAGCATTTACGCTCTTGCATTTGTTACTGCTGTTGTTGCTACTATTATTATTGGTGTTAGTATTTTAATTCATTACGTAGAAGCAAATAAAATACAACCCAAGAATTAAAAATAATCGCGTCATACCGCTTCATTTTACTTTAGTTAACTGTTACACAAATTATCATTGTTGTTCTTGTTGTTGTTAATACTCTTATTGTTGTAGTTCCGTTTAATGGTAAAGGTGGATGCATACATACATACATACATTTGTATGTACATACATATGTATACTCACATAGTAAATAAGTACTATGTCTATTTTGTTTATGGTTGTAATTTTCACTGAAAAAATTATGATATACTATTTATGCATACATACATACATACGCTCGTGCATAGAGACATGGTTTTTTATGATCATTATAGACTTGGGTCCAACTTGTTCACTAGTTAATTTTTGACACCAACCGTTGCTCAAACCCATTTAAATTATGTACATGAGTTTGCGTCTAACCTGAACTAGTGCACGAGTTCCACCGAAGTCTGGATCATTAACAAACATAATCATTCTCACTGTTATCTATCATTACAGTCTATGTTAATAACGGTATTACTCACACAAGTATTATATTTAAGTACGAGTATGTATGTGTATATTTTGTATTTGGAGAGTGAGAGCTAAACCGTTGTGAGAATGTGTGTGTGTGCGTGTTGTTGTTGTTATTATTGCGCTTATTTAGGATTTAATATTTGTGGGCTGAAATTATTTTTTTGTTTTTTTTTAATATTACCAATTTTTATGTTGCTATCAATAGCTTTCTCTAACAATTTAAGCACGAAAGATTTTAGCTGAAATCCAGGTAAGTACATAAATATTTTTTTCATATATTTTAAATTACGAAAAGGTATGAGTAAACAAAAAATGTCTGACAACAATAACATTAAAATAATCCTCGAAAGCATTAATTTTATACAGTTTGTGTATAATTTAAAAACATTTTTTATAATTAAAAAAAATATACAAATAATCAATTTAAAATTTAATTTAAAAATTTAAATAATTAAAAGATTAATTAACAATTTAACGGACTGAATAAAATTTTTGTTTAAAACTGATATTCATTAAAAATAAATAATTTTTATATTCATTAAAAGGTTTTTAATTAACACAATTAAATTTTGAGTTAATTTTTTTGTACTTTTAATTGAAAAAAAAATTTAAATTAAAACATTCAAGATAAGATAAGAGGTTTGTGACTGTTCAAAATGTGTGGTTGAAGTCTAATGACGATTTGTTAAAGCAACAATGAAATGCATATAGACATCGCTTAACCACCAGCAAATAAATTTCATTTAAATTAAAATTTAAATTAAAGGAGAAAAATTTTTTCTTTCTATTATTTAAGTAGTTTTGTTTACTTTTAGGTCTGTGTTTGCAACGAGCTTTTGACGTCAAGGCGGTTTTTCGAAAATCAATTCAATCAAAGCGTTAAAGCATGACAGAAAAAACTAATAGGAAAAGAACTGTTATATTAATTTAAATTTTGTAATATCAATTAAAAAGTTAATTGAATTTTCACCTGTAAACAATTTTATAATATCAATTAAGTTTTTCCCCTCGCATTAATTTTAAGTAATTAAAGATTTCATTGAAGCAATTAAAAATTGAATTGAAGCAAATAAAGTCTTAATCGGAAATATTAATTGGTGAAAAATGTTTTCTATGGTTAATTTTACATACGTTCATATATTATGAGAAACTGTCAAAAAAAACACATTTTTATTACAAAGTATTTTTCTCGAACAATCCTTTTAAAGTTTTTTTTTAATATTGTACTTTGCCCCTTTTCAAGACCATTAGCAGCCGAACGAATTAATGCTAGTATTTTTATATATAATTCTGGAAATTTATTTAGCAAACATAAGCATGTTATTTATATTATACAATAGAGCAATTTTAATCATCATTCTATTTGTTTTTGATATTTATATTTTATGCTGATTATCCTTACACTTTTTTTCCATGATTATGAAGGTCCTAGCTAAGGCAAATAACAACCGTTATAATGTTAAATAAATGAAAAAAAAATAAAATATTGTGCGGACGGTATGTAAAGTGATTTAAAAAAAAACTTCAAAAGGCCGATTTTATTTAAAAATTTAAAGAAATTTTAAGTAAAAAAAAGAAATACTCAGTGTGTTTAATTTTACATTTTTAACAAGTTCGAAATTATTTTCGAATTTTCGAAATTATTAAAAATGTAAAATTTTCACTCAGAAGCAAAATTACATTTCTAACAAGTTCAAAATTAAGTTCGAATTTTCGAAATTATTTTCGAATTTTCGAAATTAATTTCGAACTTGTTAAAAATTCAAAATTTTCACTCAGAAGTATAATTGCATTTCTAACAAGTTCAAAATTAAATTCGAATTTTCGAAATTAATTTCGAAAATTATTTTGTCCTTTCACCATGTTTTAAAAATTTCGATAGTTTGTAAATTTCGCTTTTTGAGCTTATTTTACTAGATTCGTAAATGTATTCGAAAATTCGAATAATATACAACACTATACACTTTTGCATCCATAGAACTAGCACTTTAGACCAAAGTTTATATGTTCGAAAATTTTAACAACTTTTTGAACTATACATATACTCGTATGTAAATTACATTTAGCAAGATGTATAATTTAACATTTAATTAAGGTTCTAGTAAAAAAAAAAATATGCAAATAATATTTCCTACAAACCTTGAAAACTAATTTAGTAATTTAGTATTTTTCTCGCACTTTCCCTTGTTTCTTGTTCAGTAAAATATTAATTGTTTCTTAAAAACATAGTGAGGTGCTAGGTATCTACTTCCTGTGCGCATTTCACTATCGCTAATGCAGATCATCAGGGAACCTTTAGCCAAAAATATCTGAGAACAACTAGAGATATTATGTTAGACTTTCATTTAAACAAATGAGAAGCTCATTTAATTTCAATTACTGCTGCTATTGAGTTTTGCTGTAACATATAGTATCACGCGTTACTTGCTAATAACTGCCACATTAAACTTTCTTCCAACATGCTTAAGCAGAATTAGTTTTCGTTCGAAAAGTGCTTTTCTTAAACACTTTTCCGTTCAACCCAGTCAGTATGCAAAAAATAAGGTATTTTTTTATATTAGTTTGAAGGACATGTTCTAAGTTTTATACGACAAGAAAAATAAAATAAAATAAAATAAAAATATGAGCAACACATGCAGACATAACATTTTTGTTATTGTATAAATATAATATAATGGAAAATCAACAGTAAAAAGGCTTGTGATTTGTTAAGCTAATGTTATAATGCTGCTGACGCTGTTTCTGCTACTGATTTTATTTATTTCCCACATTTAATTTGCTTTATTTTTCTTTTATAAATGTACATATGTACACATGTATGTATATGTACGTGTATAAATATAAAAAAATTAAAAAAAAAATAAAACATGCATACAAAGGCCCTAAAAATAAACTGAGTGTATGTGTCCATACAAACACACAAGGCAACAGCTCTCATTATTTAAAACGCAAAACGCCCTATCTAAGAAAAAATTCAAAATTGACTTTTCTATAAATTACGTGGTATTTTATCAAACTAATCGCTAAAAAAATGAGCGATTTTATTTATTTTATTACATTGGAAAATATGATTATTGAATACCTCAATAATTTCCATTTTAACATGAGATATCTTCTTATGAAAAAGGGTAGTTAGGGCGTTTTGCATTACAGGTAACGAACTGCAAACACATGTTCGTATAATTTAAGAGAAAATAATATTGACATACAACACACAAATACATATTCGTACGTTTTTATGTACATGGAAATCTCCACAGGATATTATTTTCCTACAGTTGTATAAATAAGCAATTGTGTATGTTTATATGCGTATGTGTGGTGTGTGTGTGTGTGTGTGAATATGTGTGTGTGTACATGTGCTTGTAACAATTTTGCGCTTAAATTAAGTTATGCAAGCAAATCAACAACTGAGCGAAAGAAAGCAAGCTAAGCCAGTTGAAGGTTTTGACGCAGAAAAAGTTTATGAAAGTTTTTGCCAAAACTAAGTCTCGGTTCACACACTGCAACTTTTGTTGATCAACTCGTAATTCAGCTGTGAGAAAAAAAGAGATATTTGTATTTCCTTCCCGTCTTTCTTTCAGCTGCGTTGCGAGTTGATCAACAAAAGTTGAAGTGTGTGAACCGGGACTAACGGGCTGTTGCTTGCTTGATTGAAATTTAATTTAAAAAAAAAAATATCTTCACATTACAATTACAGATATCGATCGTTTAATGTAAGAAAGGCGTAACTCGTGTTTTCCATATTTTACAGAAGAAAGAAGAAACTGAATATAAACTAAAACATTTACATGCAAAAATAATTTTTTAAGTGGCAATAAGCTCTTGATTTTTAGCTGTAACGTACTAAGATCTTCAGGGAGTATGCAATTATACGTTGGCTACCAAAAAACGTTAAAAACGCAATATTGAAAAAAAACGAGATACGCCCTTTTTATATTAAGCCATCGATATGTGTGTATGTATTTATATATCGAGCCTTATTTTTGATTTAAGCGTAAGTGAAAAAAATTAAATTTTTCATTTCATTTTCATTTTATTTAAATATTCAAATATGTTTTTGTGCGTAAATTTTCGCTTACGATAAAATTTTACAGCCCGTATCTTAAAATTTATTAAAAATGTTGGCATTTTGATAATATAAACTATGGGTAGGCCCATAAATTTTAATTTCAATAAAAAAGTATATTTTCGATTACATTGCGCTTACGATAAAATCGAAAAAAAGGCTCGATATGTATGTACATATATGTGAAAAAACTAGAAGAAAGCAAAATATGTGTTTTAGTTTAAATAAAATATACAAGGATATTTAAAAATCGAACCATACGAATTTCTGGTTTTTTTCCTTATTGACGCAAATATTACATTTGTTTGTTTAAGAAAACCCGGCCACACATTTTTAAGATTCCGCACAGCAAACACGAAAAGGAACCCTATTTTTGCCGCTACAATATCCGTCCGTCCGTCCTTCCGTCTGTCTGTATGGCTGTTTGTCCGGGCTGTTTTCTCGAAAACGGTAAGAGATACGGAGCTGAAAATTTCATTTGTTTTCGGTATTGACTTACTGGCTGTTTTTATGAATAGGAAAAGAATGGCTTGCAAAAAAATTGGGAAATGAAATGACAAAAATTAAATAAAGGGTGATTTTTTTAGCAAGTTTCTTTTTGGCAAAACTGTTTTTGGCAACTCAGCTGTTGGATCATGTCGTGGATCATGTTACTGTTAAACATGTCCACTTTGGTCCATAATTTAAGCATGAATCGACTTACAAATGAACAAATTTTTTTATCAAAATTCATGGCCGGCACTTGTTTCATTTTATGGTCCATTTGGGCGACCTTCTGAGGGGGCTATTCGGAATCTTGTGACTTAATTTCGCACCAAAATTACATTATTGAACACCAACACGCCTGCGTAGATTGCAGACAGAGGGAAAATATCGCTGCTGTATCCGCGCCAGTGTTGTTGATGACCGTGAATTATCGATTCGGCGCCATTCGCAGCAATTGGGTCTCTGTTACTTTTATTTTTTTTTTTTTATTTTTTTTTTTGCCCAAAATGGAAGAGCTGGACTTGGCTGACAAATTGCCTGGCAAATAGCTAAACAATTGCCCAATTGAGAGGCGAGTTCGGTGAACAGTTTGTTTCACGATTGGGGCCGGTTAATTGTCCACCTAGATCGTGCGATTTAACGCCTTTAGACTATTTATTGTGAGTCTATGTTAAGGCTCATATCTATAAAGCCAAGCCCGCAACGGTTGACGCAATAGATCGTGCGATTTAAGGCCTTAAGACTACTTTTTGTTAAGGCTCATGTCTATAAACACAAGCCCGCAACGGTTGACGCACTGGAAGACAATATTGTAAAATTTATTTGTGAAATACCGGGCGATATGATAGAGAGATTATGCCAAAATTGGACCCAGCGTATGAACCATTGCAGACATATCCGCGGTCAACATTTACATTAAATCATCTTTAAACATTAAATTATATAAATCATTCTACCGACTCAAATAAAGATTTCATACATTTCTCTAAATTTTGGGTGTTTTTTTTACAAATCAAATCCAAAAGCACTTAAAAAATCACCCTTTATAAATAAAAATTCTGTTAATACGTATTTACTGATATAACAAGTCTATTTCATTACATATCGGAATGAGAAGCATTTACTTCATTCCCTTCAGCCCGTATTTTATTTACACTATTTTTAATTGTATTGAAATCCCAGCAGCAAAAATAAATAAATTCTATTAATCATTCAAAATCAAATAAAGTAAACTTTCTTCAATTATATAATTCCAACCATCAGTTTTCCAGTGCATTTTTTTCAAGCTGCACAAACTCCTTTTTATTTATTTACAATTCAACAAACACAATAAATCTCTTCAAAAAAAATATATTTATTTATATATAATTTTTTTATACAAATACCCAGCAAAGTCCTTCAGAAGCCATAAACTTTTTACTATAAAACTAAATTAACGGCATTAAAGTGTAAATATAAAAAGGATTAAGGATTGGAAAATAGTCCTTATTTTATTTCATATAAACTCACTTACATTATCAACACCTGAGTGCAAATGAAGATAAAATAAATTCCCTTTCTTCTTTTTATTTTCATTCAATTTATATTGAAAATTTAAATTAATGAAAGAAAGTCCTGCTCTGTTCACTTTAAATTTTATTTAATTGAGCTCAGCAGGAAAAGTAACGCTATTAAAAGCCCCGCACAATTAAAACAAAAAATTAAAGAAACGAACAATAACTGAAATAACAACAGCTGCCAACAGTTTTCCTAGATTGATGAAATAAGAATAACACAATAAATTAAAAGATAAGAGAATAAAATAAATAAAAGTCTTGTTTTTGATATTTGTGTGTTATATTATATTAAGCAAAACCAAAAAATGCATGCATTAAATATTTCTAAATTTTTTAAGGAAAATCAGCAATTGTCTCCTTCAAACTACGACATTTCAGTTTTTGTGGCAACTTTACAAAAATGCAAACATTTATTCAACCAAGCAAACTTTTAAAACAAAAAAAGCAAATGCCATTAAATGTTTAAGTTCCATTAAACATAAAAAAAACTTTAATAAATAAATTGTATGAGGAAATTCTTTAACAGTTTAACTATTTTTATGTTTTTTTTTCCTAACACAAAAGCCATGTGCAAAATACAACTAAAGGATGAAAAGAGCGTGAAATTTTAAACAAAACCTTTATTTTCATAAGAATCATTCATGTGTAGCGCAGAAATGTTTAACGCATAAATACAGATACAAATGAATTTTCTTACATAATGTGCATAATAGAAAAAGTTTTATAAAATATAGGAAAAAGCATTTTGATTTGCAGATCACTTACTAATACAAACTACCTTTTAGTAAAAAAAAATACCTTTTCATAAAAAAAAATCTTTTCATACAAAAAGTAACTTTTCATAAAAAAGTACCTTTTCATAAAAAGTATCTTTTCATAAGAAAGTACCTTGTCATAAAAAATTACCTTTGATAAAAAAGTATAAAAGAAAGTACCTTTTATAAAATAAAACATCTTTTAGTAAAAAAGTACCTTTTCATAAAAAAGTACGTTTTATAAAAAAGTACCTTTTCATAAAAAAGTACGTTTTATAAAAAAGTACCTTTTCATAAAAAAGTACCTTTTCATAAAAAAGTACGTTTTATAAAAAAGGACCTTTTCATAAAAAAGTACGTTTTATAAAAAAGGACCTTTTCATAAAAAAGTACGTTTTATAAAAAAGTACCTTTTCATAAAAAAGTACGTTTTATAAAAAAAGTACCTTTTTATAAAAAAATACCTCTTATAAAAAAGTGTTTTTTATAAAAAGGTACCTTTTATGAAAAAAGTACATTTTCATACAAAAAGTAACTTTTCATAAAAAGGTATCTTTTCATACAAAAAGTAACTTTTCATACAAAAAGTACCTTTTCATACAAAAAGTAACTTTTCATAAAAAAGTACCTTTTCATACAAGAAGTAACTTTTCATAAAAAAGTATCTTTTAATAAAAAAGTACCTTTTATAAAGAAGTATCTTTTATAAAAAAAATACCTTTTATAAAAAAGTACCTTTTATAAAAAAGTACCCTTTATAAAAAAGTACCTTTTATAAAAAAGTACCTTTTATAAAGAAGTACCTTTTATAAAAAAGTACCTTTTATAAAAAGTACCTTTTATCAAAAAGTACGTTATATAAAAAAGTATCTTTTATAAAATAGTACCTTTTATAAAAAAGTACCTTTTCATAAAGTTACTTTTCATGAAAAGTACCTTCTCATAAAAATGTACCTTTTAACAAAAAATAAATAATAGTACATTTTCACAAAAAAGTACTTTTTCATACAAAAAGTAACTTTTCATAAAAAAGTACATTTTCACAAAAAAGTACTTTTTCATACAAAAAGTACCTTTTCATAAAAAAGTATCTTTTCACAAAAAAGTGTCTTTTCATAAAGAAGTACCTTTTGTAAAAAAAAAATATTTTTTATAAAACAAAGTATATAAAGTTTCTGCAGAAGCTGTCAGGACGAGGAAGAGGAGAAAACTGTTGAGCATTTTCTCTGTCATTGCCCAGCACTTGCGGAGGTGCGTTCACTCCACATGGGGGCTCCGATACTGCAAGGTTTGGAGAGTCTGTCGGAATGTGAAATCGGTAGTGTAAATTCATTCATACGCCTTTCGGGTTGGTTTCAGCTGAATGCGGATAGTGTATAGGATAAATGAGGATGGGCAGCCCACCTCAATCCGCCCAGGCAGCACAACGGGACCTCTAAGGACCCAAGTGGGCTGGTTTACTATAAATCGGCAGCCTGTTATAACCTAACCTAACCTAAGTATATAAAGTACCTTTTATAAAGAAGTATTTTTTATAAAAAAAATTCTATCACACTATGACATAATACAACACCTTGTGAATTGCCCAATTAAGTAAATGAATTTTAAAAAGTTTGAATTTTTTTGAAATCACTTATGAAGATATGTACATACATATATGTACATATGTACATATTTTATCCAATAAAACAGTTTACCTTATTTCATATCTCTACAAATAGTTTATTTTAAAAATTTGTTTCTACTTTATTATCATCATTTTCAATTTGATTTAACGGAAATTAAAGCATACGTTTTGCCAATGTTTATTTATTAACGACATTGGCATGAAACAGCCAACAGTTGCATATTTTGGGGCTGCATGGCAATTGCAACACACACACACGCACACACAAAACGTTTGAATGTTTATTTGTGTGTGTGCTTCCCTTCATAAAACATTTATCACGCTCAGTTTGTTCGTTTTATTTTTCTTCTTTGCAGATTAAATAATTGCACATTCTGTGTTACCATCAAAGTAAAATGAATTACGAAATTTATGCAAAATTGAGTTTTAATCAATTTTAATTGCATAATATGTACATACATACATACATACATATGTATGTACATTGCTAAAGGGTAGTAGTGTAATTTGTATGTATAAATGGCAGCATGTGAAACCGTAAAATATAATTACGTCCATTGACATAAACAGTGAACGTACAGGCATATATTGTTATATGTTGTCGTATATTTATTAAATTTATTACTTTGTATGCTTTTTGATAAGTGGGGCATACTTTAAGGCAAAGGCTTAACGCCGTAATAGTTTCTGCTTTTGTAAAACTTTTTCAATTAAAATCAAAAGTTATTAGCATCTTATTAGTTAGTTATAAGTTTTGCAAAAAGAAGCTTGCCGGTCTTAAAGCAATATACATACTCGTACTCGTATTATCGAAATCTTATAAAACTTATTACGCCGCTTTCAAGGAAACTTTTGTGTAATTATTTATAGTAAAATGTTAAATTTGTTGAGTATGAATGAGTACATAATAAGAATTATTTATGAATTCTAGGGTTAATTATTTTACTTTAAAAATTCTTGGTAAAACTCACAGCCACACACAACAAACATGTATTAATTTTGTAGCATACCCTCAAGCGTTACAAAATCAAAGACTACATTGTAAATTTACTGCCGGTAAAAAGTAAAAATTATCGTCTTTTTATTGAAAACAAAAGCAAAGCACTGAAATTTGTTTTCGTTTTCAAAATATAAATAGACACACGCGAATTTATACTTGTTTTCTATAAACTGCCAGTTAATTGTCTAAGAACCACATTATTTATTGCCTGCGACTGTTACGTGGGCGGGTCAATACGACTTTGAATTCAACACAGGGTCGCAAATCGTTATATCCGCATGAACGTGCCACTCGTCACGTAAAAATACATTTTTACGTGAACATAATGTACGCAATAAAATTTTATATTATGACACGTGTGATCGCATAACTGACATTGGATTTTTACAAACTGTCAAACACAAACTAAATGACGCAGTTTGTTAAGATTTTGACAGGAATCAAGTGACAGTTGCTTGTTGTTAGGAGCAGTGTTGCCCTTTCAGTTAAAAGGCGTGAGTGAAAAAGTTGCGGGCTTATTGACTGGCCCTCGTATGTGGGACAAAGTACTAGTGGCTTTTTTCGACTTATTTGCCATTTACGTTACTTGATTTAATTAATTATTTTATTCATTCATTGATGGCTTAATCGTGCGTGTGTAACAAAACGTATGTTTTTTGTATGTCATTAATATGTATTTCAATTTACAATCAATAAGTGCTGCACATACATAATTAAAATTGGCATGTGCTTATAATGTTTTAACAGTCTATATAAAATTTATAAAGAAATGATATGATTTAAGGCTTCATTAGTCTTTACTTTTTGTTGCTGTTCTGTGCTGTGCTGTGCCGTTTTGCTTCTAAATTTGCGTACTTACTTTTTCTGTAGTAATTTATCAGCTGTTTCTGACCAGAAGGGAAGGTCGGTCTCAGTTTTCCACTAAAGTGATGAATTTTGCATCGTCCATGTTTCAATATAATTTTATGTTTTTCTTTTCAAAATTAAATTTTTTAAATTCTAAACGCACAATCACAATTTATTTCAAAATATTTTTATTTAATTTTTGCTGTCATTTACATTTACTTAACTAGCAATAATCTTGGGTATTATTGCCTTGGCAATTGTCAAATTCGATTGCCGACACAAGATATTAGCGTGTAGACCGTATGAATATGTGTTAGAATATATATTTAGCAACAAATGTTAAAATACATTGCTGAGCAATAATCTCTTAACACATGCTGTCAAAATTAAATAATATTAATTTTTTTTCAACAAAAAAGTAAAAAAAAAAGTTTTAACAACATAAAACAAATAAAAGTTCAATTTATAGTTAGAAAAATATCTATTTATTGATAATTTAAGTGTTTAAATGCATAAAAACCAAATATATTTGCATATACGTGTTCACCACCTCTAAATACATTGTTGAACACAAGCAATTTGATGTCATCGCTCTGCCGGCGTTATTGCTTGTGTTAAGATACAACAAATTGCTCGTGTGGTCGTAGTGTAACAATATTTTGATGTTCACAGGTTGAACTGAAACAGAAAAACTAACGACTTGTATTAGACTTCTATAAACAAAAAAGAGTCAGCTGATTCGTAACAGAACAGAAAGTAAAAACTAATTCTGCCTTAATACACAGCTGTGCATTATCGTTAAAACAAATGGCATTATCGTTGCTGCAAGCGAATAAATATATCGATAACTATTGCGACTTTTTGTTCGCAAAAAGTTATTGAATTCCAGAGTTGATGTTGATTGCATATTTATTGTTAAGAATTACTTAATAAATTTTTTAACCATTTTAATGTTGCCTGCCTGCGTTTAACTTTAGAGCCACAGACTCAACACAATTCATTAAAGGCCTAAAAACCTAAAAATATAAATATGTTAACTTTTTTAATAAAAAATAGTTTAGCAAGAGGCTGCTATCTGATGGCTCGCAGATCGCCTTAATAGTTCATTCCAAGTTTTTCTTTTAAGCATTTAAGCAAACATTAAATGTATCAAATTGTCAACAATTTAATAGCCCACAATATTGGGATCTTCCCTCTATTAAACCACAAACTTCTTTTATTTCAATTAATTAATTTTCTTCTTGTTTTCTTCAGCATCCATGAGTTAATTCAATTGAAATACTCGCATGCTGCACATGCCGGAAATATTTGTGCCACAAATAAACCTTCTCAACGAAATGAGCAGAGCAAATCTTTATCGGACTTCAACTTCCGGCAAACAAATCTTTATTTTATAAATATTTTTGTAGGCATTTTGTTGGGTTATTTCCTGAAGTAAAGCATGCGGAAAATGATTTCTATTTAATTTCTTTTAAAACTTTTTTAGGCTTTTCTTTATGTGTGTGTGTGTACGAGTACCTTTTTAACAAATTTCTATGTATTGGGATTGGGCCTTCTAAAAAGCAAACAAATTTCTCAATTTTTATATTTGCAAATATTAAAAAAGGAAGAAAAAAATCTTTGTTAAGATGTAAAATAAAACATTTATTATTATTATTAACGTGACCAAAAAAGGACGTGTATTGACACAAGACATTGCATTGTATAAGAGAAAAATTCTTAAATAAATATTTTCATTACTTGAAAATATATTATACAGCCCAAAGTTATAACAAAAGTCCTTGAAAAAAGCATGTACGACAAATACTAAAGAAAACTCTTACAAACGCATGAAAATTTCCACATTACATTAGATTTAAAAAAAACAAAAACTTTTTCTATAAAACATATTTCTCTTTAAATATAATTTACCTAAAACTTTATTAGTTTTTCCTTGAAAAAATATAACGGACAGTTTTATATTTTAACATGTTTCGCGAAATTAATTATGGTTTCTGAGATATTTAGCATTCATTTTGTTCCATTTCAACTATTTTAAGTTTTAATAAGTATTGTTTTGCTGTAAATGCCACACTTTGACATTTGCGTCAAATTCGTCATACAAAAACATGAGAAGTAAAATTAACTCTTGTTTTGCTTCATTACTAAAAGAAATGAACAATAATAAAAGAAGGTGCCGTCAGAAAAATTCAAAGGCGACTGTTGAGAAAAAACATCAAAAACCTAGACGCAGCCGCCGCTTAAATGTTTTAATATAAAATAAAAGAAACTTTAATTATGCATTAATAATTAATAGTCAAGGGCTTGTGGCAAAAATTAAATAAAAATATACTTATAGTATCAAACCAAAAAAGTTTGTCTTAAGTAGAACAAAAATAAGCAAATTAACATGTGCATAATTAGTAGATAATGAAAAAAGGACAATGGTAAGACTGTTGTAAATTTAAAGATGGTAAATTTGGGCCTTCATTACAAAACACATTTCAGCAAATTGTAATACGATGAATCAAACCAATTCACATATTCCATTTGCAAAAAAGTTTCGTATATAAGGCAGAAATCTACATCAACTGACACCACACACAGTGGACCAAACACAGAAGAACGCTGATGATGAAGGTTTAGTGGCCTTCGAAGACGGCTAACTGTTTTTAGTTCAACTATGTGTTGTCAGAATATTTACAACTAACTTTGATGTTATTTGTTCATTAATAATTATCACATGTAATTTGGCTTAAAAGGCGATACGAACATTAGCCTGTTCAATTCATTAAATTTAATTATGCATGTTTGAGTATAACAGAAATCATTTAATTTCATTCTTTATATTAAATACACTTCATTTACTTGTTTTTCTTGTGTAAGTGTTGTGTATAGCGGATCGATAGTTAAAAACATTACGGCGGCGGCTTCTTGGTCGTCGTTAAACGATCGACTTATTTCTCTAGACAGCAAGAAAAATAAACAAAACAACAAAATTCTCAACTCGCAGCAGTAAAGTACACGTATGGAGCACAAAAAGCTACTTTTTGCAAATAAATTAAGAAAAGTGCTGTATGCGGCACAAAACGTATTTTTACTTTTACAATAAAGTAATATTAACTTCTAACTTTATTCGTGAAAGTTCACTAAAATGTACACATTTCTTACAAAAAAAATTCTATTGGGTATTATTTGAGAAAACTGCATGTAAAGCTTCTTTGTCGTTTTTCTCCACTCCGACTTTTTGGCATATGCTCGAAACCAATAATGGGCGGACGAACTAGAAATTTCAATTTAATATTAAAATTTTTAGACACAACCCCCTTCACTTTAATATTTTAGGGCTCATTATAAAAGTACAGTAATGGCAGAAATGTGCTTATGGCCAACTTTTACTTAATGAGCTGAGTTTTTTAATATAAAATTAAATAAACAAAAAAAAAACACCACAAACAGCCTGATGCTAATCATAAAACTTTATTAAGGTCGGCACGCAAATTTAAAATCAGTGCACACTTTTAGCTGCCTTCATTTAAACTTTTAATAAACAACAAAATATATAACGGCACTAAATATTTCTTTAGCATAAAGCTGTAAATATTAAACTATAAAGTTTTCTTGGAAAAATTGCTTTATCTTAAAATCTTTTCGATTGCCGTAAAAGTCAAGGTAAATATGTGTATTTTATTAATAAAAATTAACCAAGTACTGCTTGTAATAAAGGTAAGTTTATGGCTTTTCAATGTGCTATAGCTTTTTTCTTTAATGTTTAAATTTAATTTAATTTTATATTAAAAAAAAAAAGATTTTTCTATATACATATGTGTGATTGCGGGCGTATATGTATGTATATGTGTGTCTGTTCATAAGTCCTGTTCTGTGTGTCCTGTTAACTTATCATCTGCTAAAAAAAAAAAGAATACTTTCTCTTTCATACTAAAACTTCTGTAAGCTACTTTTGTACCCACCAACCAACCAACGAACTTTTAAATTTTTCAAAACTCTTTAATCAATAAAAAAATTATATTGCAAAATCAACTAAATATGCATATAAATTTTTATACATATATTTTTTTTCGCCCACTTACTGGAAACAAACAAAAACTTGTTGTTTAACAAAATAGCATGTGACATGAACGTACATGCACGTTGCAAAGAGAACGTGCCCAGTTTATGCGGATGTGATCACACTGAGCGCCGTGGACGCATTCTATTGGAGTTGGTTGTCAAGGAAAATACTTTAACTGTACAAAGTAAGTACATACATACATACATATGTACATACTCGTATGTATGTAAAGTGTTAACAAGCTACTCTCTTAATTAAATCAAACAAGTCGAACTACTGAGCAAACTGCTGAGCAAACTACTGTGTTAATTTAGTTACATACTTTGTTTGTGCAAACTATTTAGCAAGTTTAGGCAAATTTAATATGCATAATGAAGTCCCCCCCCCCCCCCGATTGATGTTTATAAATAATTGTAGCATAAATAAAAATTGCCAATTACTTAGAATGATGTTACTTAATTAAAAAGTTTAAAGCATACTTTTGGGAGCAGCTATTGCATTGGATTTAAAAAAAAACTTTGTAGCTTCATTTGATTTGACAATCAGCGATGCCAATTTAGCGCGTTTCGCGCTAGATTTAGTGCGTTTTAACTATGCCAAACGTGCTTTTTATCGTCTTAGCGCGTTTACTAAAAAAAGCGCTAAATAAGCGCGTTTTGAATAAAGTCATCATAAATGGAAAATATTTTGAAATTTCACAAATAAAAATATGTACTCGTACTCGTGACCAAAACAATTTGTATAACTTATTAAGCATCTATTCTAGCTGAAGTACAAAAAGCATTTGAATCGCAAAACTATTCGAGAATTTATACGAGTATATGTAAGTTGTTACAAAGTTTGACAAATAAAATAAAAACTAAGGATTTCGATTACTTGGAAGGCAATTCTGATTCTGTATTAAATGATTTTAGTGATTTAGGATATAATTTCGAAGAAACAATATTATAAAGTCTGAAAAGAGCTACTAAAAAAATCAATTGTATTTACTAATACATATGTACATACGAGTACGTCGAATTTTATTAAAATTAAATTTAGCGCGTAGGAAAATAGCGCGTTTTGGCTGTAAATAGTTGACAGTGTTATAACTTAGCGCGTTCTAGCGCGTTTTGCGAAGGGGAATAGCGCGTTTGGGTTATAAATAGTTGGCATCGCTGTTGACAATGGCGTCGAATAAGTGAAACTTTACATTAAAACAAAAATAACTTTTAAAAAATTGTTTTTGTTTGCCATACATTTCTGAAATGAAATAAACGTGAGAATTTCAATGCGTTTCTCTCTCTCTCTTTTAAAATCGCTTAATTTTGTATGAGAAACAAAATCAAATTTTTTTGCATTTTCACAGTTTTGCTTTTGTTTTCTATGTAACTTTCACCAAGCCGAGGCGTATTCCAGAATAGACACCAATATGTTGCGTAATGCCAAGTACACACATGTGTACTCGGCATAAGAAAAATTAGGGCCAGTCCCATGATGTCACCAACGTTCGACTCGTCGCACAGTTATATTGCAAACAACAACAAAATTTTAAAATTTGTTTTTGTTTTGAATGTAAGTGTGTGACGAGTCGAACGTTGGTGACATCGTGGGACAGGCCGTTAATTTCTATTCCGTTGTTAATTAGAAACTGTAAGGCATACTTTGCGGGGCATGATTTTTTTTTAAAAACTAGTAACACTCAGGCAATGAATGCCTACTACTATCACCTAGTAATAGTAGTAGGTGTTACTTTCTTTAGGAAAGGGATAGTGAAAGAGAAGACAGGTGGTGAAGGAAGAGACAGAGGAAAGCTTCATTTTTTATAACTATGCTTTTTTGCACGTTTTTAATAATGCAGTGTTGCAAAGCCTCTGGTGTTAAATGAGGCGTATTAAATTTCTTCAAAGCTGGTTATTTAACTTCGCCGATGATTCTGCTACACAACGAAGGAAGGCGCTCTGATGTTACATTGGGATTAGTATCTGCTGAGGTCGGTATATTTCAGTGACCAGTGACTATGCCTTCCTTCATCACTTGAACTTTCCTACAACAACTGATACAAACGGACACTAATGCACATCAGAGAAATGCGTGGTATTGTTATTTATTGACTGTCGGATAGCGGGCTCGAACCCAGGACCTTCGTTTTCATAGTCAACGTGCTAACTATTGGAAGATATTGTCTCGATAAATATCTTTTGGGTTAAAACAATTGCAGTGAATGTGACTTTGTTGTAAAAGATAATAGAACAAAAGTTTATTGGTAGAAAAGTAAAAAACGACTGACGACAATAGAAAAATAATTAACATTAATTTCAAATATATAATGATTTGATAATAATTTGCTTTACAAAGTGTTTAAATCTTTTTGTCAAACAGGTATAAATTGAAAATAAAAAACATTTTGTTCAACACTAACTACTTCAGCCAACGCCACCCTCATACTTTAATAGTGCGTTTACATCTGAGCCAAATCTAGTACTTGAGAGATTTCGGGCAACATCTAGTAGATTTCCCATGCAAAGCAAAATCTACTTCGCCACTAGATTTTTTTCGCACAGAAAAAACAAAATTTCATTTTCAGCAGCCAATTTCACTGAATCAGTAAATATTTTGTTTGAATGCGGTCCCACAAAAAATTTCGTAAATTCAGATAACAATTTTGTAAAAATTTAAATTTAACCGTGTTAGGCTGAGAGAATTTGTTATTTAAGTGTGTTGGTGTTTATCGTGCTGTCTCTGCTCTTGTTGTTGTTTATTTTGCCGACAAGTAGCCCAAACACTTCGTGGCCTGTTGCTGCTGTATGCAGTTTTTTTGGAACAAACAATTTACTGTAACAGTAAAAAATATTATTTAAATTAAAATAAATTTTATTTTAAACAAACATTTGTTGGAATATTTTTTGGGAATAATATTTGCTGTGGAAAATCGTCTTAAAATCTAGTACAAGTCAGGGCTAATAAATCAGTGAAAGCTTAAACGCTGGTTTAGTTTAACTAAACTCAAATTTGTATGCAGTTTAAACTCAGCAGTATTAAATCAGTGAACTATACATTACGAAGTATGTGTAGTTTAAAAAATAATATTGTGGCAGCACTAGAATAAATGTGAAAAAACAGCTGCTTTGCACCAGGCTATCAATTCTTGGCACAATCAAAACGGCAAAATATTTAAAAAAAAATTTAATTAATGGTCGTTAAATTTTACTGAGAAAGAAATTATATTTATGCTTGACGATGTAGAATACGAGTAGTATAAAAGAATAATAAAATGTAAGAAAACAGATCGAACAAAATCTGAAGAAAAAGTAGAGGCTTGAAAAAAGGTTGAGTGCTCTTTTAATGCAAGTCATATGGTCTTTAAGTAACAAAACCAAGGCCATAGCCTGCATTGGTAGTTTAAACCACAGAGGAGACCAGAGGTGTCACGAGCACAAAGTAAGACGGAAGATAATTGTGATTTTGTGATGTTTTTAGAGGTCTCGCTTACACAGTCATCAAATCCTCATTACTTTTTCTTTCGCGTGGTATTATTTTAAAGTAATTACATTTTATTCTTTGTGGTCTCATTGGCAGCCTAGTTTTTGTAAATAAATGGTAAAAATTAATATTTGCGAACGAAAATGCTTAAAACGAAGTCTCTATCAATTGAAAACAAATTTTAATCACTTTATTAATACTAATAATCTTTTTCGCATTGTGTTTTTTAATTCAATACTACAAATTTCTCCATTTAAATTTGTACGGGTGTTTTTTTTAGAGGTATAGAACTTCGAATTGAAATAAAACACAAGAAAATCGTTTTAATGTCCATCAATTTGGCTTTATTGGAAGGATAATTTTATGCCATTAACGTTTAAATATGATTTCGGGCATGTTGCCGCCGCGGCTGGCTCGAATAAAGCCAATTCTACAGGTCCAATTTTCAACCACTTTTTCGAGTATATGGGGCCGTATGTTGGCAATAACGCCACGAATGTTGGCTTCCAAGTCCCCTAACGTTTCTGGTTTGTTGGCGTAGACGAGCGACTTCACATATCCCCAAATAAAATAATCCAATGGTGTCAAATCACACGATCTTGGTGGCCAATTGACAGGTCCATTCCGCGAAATTATGCGCTCATCGAATGTTTCCTTCAATAAATCGATTGTGACGTGCGCTGTGTGGCATGTAGCGCCGTCTTGTTGGAACCACAACTCATCCACATTCATGCGATCCAATTCGGGAACAAAATAGTCGGTAGGTGGCGAATCGATTCATTCGGGTCCTCTTCAACACTTTGCTCTACAGCGGCAATTGTTTCTTCGGTGCGCACTGTTCGACGTCTCTGCGGATGCGTATTATCACATAGAGTAAACGTAGTACGAAAACGATCCATGGTTAACCGAATTAATTGCTCTGATGGACGATTATGTCGACCATAAAATGGACGGAGCTTGCGGTAAACTTCGCGAACTGAACCATTATTTTCGAAATAAATTTGCACGATTTGCAAGCGTTGTTCTTTTGTCAACCTGTTCATGATGAAATGGCAAACCAAACTAAATATTAATCACTTGACAGCTGACAAAATGGCCGCCAGTTAAAAAAGTGATGCCAACTTAAAGTTCTATAGCTCAATAAAAAACACCCAATATAAATGTTCATGTGCTCAAGTGTATTTTCGTTTCATGCCTTGTGGTCTCATTCGTTGTTTGTTTTTTGCAAGTTGAAGTTAAAAATTAATATTTTTGAAGCAAAATTTTTAAAATTGAGTTTGTAAGCATTTGAAAACTAATTTTAATCACTTTTATATTACTAATAATGTTTTACACATTGTTTTATTTAATTCAACACTGCAAAATCGTTGATTTAATTTTGTTAAAATGTACAATGTATAAATTTTCTGTTGTTTGTTTTGATTATTGTACTAAAAATATTCAATAGCAAACACCCTATATTTGTCCCTTTTTAACACAGTGATCAAATCAGCGGATTTAAAACTTTTTCATAAGTCACTTTCTACAACTCTGGTCTACTTTGTGGTTTAAACGCCTAATTTAATGCGTTTGCAAATGGTTTAAGAACTGTACTTATATAAAAGTTTGCTGGTTTAAACACATTTTAAACCAAAAATACAGATTAAATTACACTGATTTATTAGCTCTTAGGGCCATTATTACAACTTAAGGTTAGTTAAAAGTTGGATTTTAACGGACGTATAAAAACTTGTTCATTATTATAAACTTAATTTACCTTACCAGGAAGGATGAACGTGCCTTTAATTTATCGCTTACTTTAGTTTTAAGTAAAATTGAACTAACGCAATAATTTTTATACGTCCGATAAAATCCTACTTTTAACTATTTTAAAGTTGTAATAATGGCCATTAGTGATACAACTATGGTCTTCTTCAAATTAGTACTACAAGTCGGCATGAGGACTTAGAAAGGTGTCTAAATTGGCTATACTGCAGTTGTTTGGTTGTAGTTTTGGAAAACTTTCAGTTAATGGTTTTTGTTTTGGATGAAAAATCTTGATAAAAGTCAAAAAAAAAAAGCTTGATGTAACCGGTATAGATTTTCACAAAGATTTTAATAAAAACAGCTTGATTTTTTACAAGTGTAAAATGTAGTAAAAAAATGCCTTTAGTGATTATGTTTTTTATTTAAGTCTTTCGGGACGGAGCTTTTTTTTAACTGAAATTTTTCTGGTAGACATCCATTTATTTTCGCAGAGATTTGGCCCAAAAATATACTCAGAGATACTGAAATCGTAATTTTAGCCTGGGACATATCGTCGCTGTTTTAACTAACCGACCTAACTGACATTTTTTGGAAAAATGAGTTAAGTGCTTTACTAGACTTTATAAGCATAATACGCCTTGTCTGCAATTTTCATGACTGTAAGCATTACTGTTGTGTCCATATAGGTAAAAAGATTTCAGACGCAGCCATAAGAATGAATGTATTAAACAACCATAAAAGCTGCTCTCCTGTTAAATTTTCCCAATGTTAGTTAAGTCAGTTAGTTAAATCAGCGACGATATAATCCTAAAAAGAATTTTCCGGACATAAAATTCCAATAAGCCATTTTGCTTCTTATCGATAACTAGAATGGCGCATGATAATTGGAAGCTAAAAGGACTTCTTTTAAATCCATACATCGAGCTGCCAATATACCACCAGAGTTTGTTTTAAGTTGAGTTTGCTGTTGCAATAAGTGAACTTCAACGATGTTGTAATATTCATTAGCAAGTAGAATGAACTTGAACATGAATATGAATACATTTCATAATTAACACTCCAACCTGTTTTTGGGTCTATTGAGATAAGAAATTGTATTGAAAATAAATAAAAAGCGGAAGTTTGAAAATTGGTGGGACGCATTATCTCAGTAGTTCCGAAAGGGTTAGCATAATTTTTAATTTGCTGTTTTGTTTCTATCTCTCTCTCTCTCTCTTCGCCTCTATATCTCTCTCTCTCTCTCTCTGCTAACAGTTAAAGAAGGGCGTAATCTCATTCCAATGGATCCAAATGGTTTAAGTGATCCCTATGTTAAGGTTAAATTAATACCAGATGAGCATGATAAAGGCAAAAAGAAGACACGCACCATTAAGGCATCGCTAAATCCAATATGGAATGAAACAATCACATAGTAAGTATTTGAAAATTACGTTGTTTTTTATTCTCTTATAACAGAGTTGCCGTACTTTAACTCTCTCTCTCTCTCTCTTTCTGTCTCCCTCTCGCAAACTATCACTCGCTTTCTCTTCCCCTCTATCCTTCTTTCTCGCTTTCTTTTTCCCTCATTTCTCATTTTATCTATCTGCCGTGCTGCTTCTTGCTCGCTTTACTTCAGCGAACTTAAACCTGAGGACAAGGATCGACGGGTTTTAATAGAGGTCTGGGATTGGGATCGTACTTCGCGCAATGATTTTATGGGTTCTTTATCCTTTGGTATATCGGAAATAATCAAGGTTTCTTAAACATTTAATTTTTTTACTTTTATTTTTGATGCTTTAATATTTATAATGTTCTCAGAACCCTGCCAATGGCTGGTTTAAATTGCTGACCCAGGAGGAGGGTGAATATTACAATGTGCCATGTGCGGATGCTACACAGGATTTACTCAAGCTTAAATCGCAAATGAGAGTAAGTTTGTGGTGGCATTTAAAAATAAAAATATTCTAGATAAAATTTAAAAAAAAAACACTTTTTTCTAACTAAAATCATTAAAATATCAAGCCATAACCGCTAAAACAGCTTAAGCGACACATTTTTTTTTTTTTTGACTTCGTGTTTTTACGAAAGGCACAAATAATCGATTTTGGTAAAAAAAATTAAGTTCGAAAATTATGTCGCTTAAGCCTTTTTGGCGCTTATGGCACGATATTTTGAAGCTAAAATTTAATTTAATCATATTTAAGAAATCTTCGCAAAGAAAGCCTATGGTTATGCGTTCGGAAACAAATCAAAATGCCAGTAAAATTGATATGATAAGAGCTTCTGACTTTAATTTTGTGAAAGTTTTGGGCAAAGGTTCATTCGGCAAGGTAAGCTTTCTTTTCCCATTACATAATTGACTTTTACATGCAATAATTTTTTTTTTGGGGGGGGGGGAAATAAATAAAGGTGCTATTAGCTGAACGCAAGGGCACCGAGGAACTGTATGCCATTAAAATCCTTAAGAAGGATGTTATAATACAAGACGATGATGTCGAATGTACGATGATTGAAAAGAGGGTTTTGGCTTTGGGCGATAAGCCGCCATTTTTGGTGCAATTACATTCCTGCTTCCAGACTTTAGATCGTTTATTTTTCGTTATGGAATACGTAAATGGCGGCGATTTAATGTTTCAAATACAACAATTTGGCAAATTCAAGGAGCCAGTGGCTGTGTAAGGAATTTTTTTTTTTCTATTCAAGAGTAAAATATTTTCTTATGGGAAAATGTGTTTAAACTTTTTAGATTTTATGCTGCCGAAATAGCCGCTGGCTTATTTTTCTTGCACAGCAAGGGCATCTTGTACAGGGATTTGAAATTGGACAATGTTTTATTGGACTCGGATGGGCATGTTAAAATTGCCGACTTCGGCATGTGCAAAGAGAACATTGTTGGTGATAAGACAACTAAAACATTTTGTGGCACCCCCGATTATATAGCTCCTGAGGTTGAAAGCTTTATGGTTCTTAATCTTTTGCTTTAAGGTTTACAATTTTTTTTTGTTAAAGATTATTTTATATCAGCCATATGGCAAGTCGGTGGACTGGTGGGCATATGGTGTTCTGCTGTATGAAATGTTGGTGGGCCAGCCACCCTTCGATGGCGAAGATGAAGAGGAGTTATTTGCCGCCATAACAGATCATAATGTTTCCTATCCAAAAAGTTTGAGTAAAGAGGCCAAAGAGGCTTGTAAAGGCGTAAGTTTACCTTAACAACCAAATATTTAATATTAAAAAGCTTTTTATAATTTTAATGTGAACTTTCCTTTCAGTTTTTAACT